>JADRCH010000028.1:8012498-8156888 GCA_019843965.1 Rhynchomys soricoides | reverse complement strand
ACACCTGGTTCCTTCTCCCGTTTCATACAGCAGCTGCATGGACTTTACGTTGTCTAGCCCACAAGAGCACAATTCGGTGTATTCTGTTCCCATTCTTCTTAAAGACTGACCTAATCTCTTTAACATGATGCCTGCTCACAAGACCTCACACAGCCAGAAGTATGTGTGGGGAAGAGAGAAGACTTGCTTCAGTTAAAGTGTCTCTGAGATACTCCTAAGGACCATGTTCTAAGAAGAGGTGTGTCCCTTGGAGCTTGAATAGCATTTAACAAAATTGAGGACAGGAGGCTCCAAAACCACTTTGACATCAGCATCTAGGGTATTTTCTGAAACAAAACAAAACTTTGTGACTGTCTCTACAACTTGGTGTCTTTGCTTTTCAATATCTACATACCTGTTGGTAGATTGACATTTAGGACGGGCCTGAGGTATTCAAGGGATAGACAGGTTTCCATTTACTGTTCACTTCGCTTTCCACACACAGGGCCCTAATACAGTGGTTATTTTCCTTCGGGATGTGGCTTTCAGCATTCTTCTCAAATGTAATTTTGAGTTGGAGTGTGATGCGTCGCTGCAGTCACAATTAGGTGTATTGTTCCTGCTGTTCACCTTTTGAGCCCTAAACATTTGTGTGACTTCCAAGCCTTCTCCTGTCCTTGTCCACCTTTTGAGCCCTAAACGTTTGTGTGACTTCCAAGCCTTCTCCTGTCCTTGTCCACCTTTTGAGCCCTAAACGTTTGTGTGACTTCCAAGCCTTTTCCTGTCCTTGTCCGTCTCAGTTTGACGTTGTATCTAAAGAACTGTTGTCCGGCAACTGAAAGGCATCTGGTGTTACTGAAAATCAGTCCTGGCCTTGAATGGAGGAGCAACATGTAGGTTGTCACTTAGTAGTCGTTCTTAAAATCTGTCACCAACCACATCCACCCTCAAAGCTGAGTCCCCGTATCACGGGTTTGCATTTTGTCATTGCATCCCAAGGGTCTTGCTTAAAACCCTCTGTCTTTTTTCATCTGAATTTGTCTCCAGAAATCAGATTTATTTTGCTCTTGTATATTTTTCTCCCCCAAACCTCCCTTTTTGTCTACAACAGTGATAACATAAAACCTGAGCTGACAAGGCCACATTCTTCCATGAGGGATGTGAAAGGTAAATGGCTGGCAGTTTTGGCAGACTCTGAGTTGAGTAGGAGAAGAGGGTGCTGGGAACACTACATGTGGTTAACCTTTATCCCCAGCATGATCAGGAGACGCTACTTCTCACCTGCTGCATCTCATGGGCCACTTCTGAGTCATCTCTGGCTTTATCTTGCACTTAAATTTACTACCACCGCCGCCGCCGCCACCACCACTACTACTGCTACTACTACTTCTTCCTCTCCTCCTCCTCTTCCTCCTCCTCCTCCTCCTCCTCCTCCTCCTCCTCCTCCTTGTGGTCTTCTTCCTATCATCATCATCATCATCATCATCATCATCATCATCATCTTGTTTATTAAGACAAAGTTTCTCTGTGTGGCCTTGGCTGTTCTGTAAGTAGCTCTGTAGTCCAAACTTTCCTCAAACTCACGGAGATCCACCTGCCTCCACCTCTCTGTAGTGCTAGGTTTAAAGGCATGCACCACTCAGTAGTCTCTGATTTATACAAATTACCCAGTATGGCCTTAGTAGGCATTGGACAATCATCCTTAACTTTTTTCTTCCTTACCTGTCATTTCTCTCTCTAACCCTTGGTAGTTTGAGTGCTAACGATGCAACTCTCATCTCTGTCTTTTTCTCTCTCTATCCGTCCACAGGCATTGCTCCCTAACGATCAGATTTCTCTACTCCAGCTAGAATTATGCTTTACAATTGTAAATCTGGGCCAGAGGTATATCTCAGATGGCTCTGCATTTGCCTAGTAGCGTGCATGGAGTCGCACGTTCCATCCTCAACACCATATAAGCTTGGCTGTGGTGGCGTAGACCTGCAATCACGGTGCTGTGGGGATAGGAAGCAGAAGGATCAGAACTGGAATACATCTTTATGTATAGAGCAAGTTTGAGGGACCTGCCGGGATGTGAATCTGATGAAGCCTTTTTTTTCTTGCGTGCTCTTCAAAGACTTCTAAGTACCAATCCCCTGATTTAGTCTCTGATGTTTTTATTGGTTGTTATATTTTCACTCTGAACAATCTCCTTTCCTAGGCAGGCTGCAATTGTATTTCTAAGGCTTTGTCTAAGGTTCTAGTCTCCAGCTCTTCCTCACATACTGGCCCTCGACTTCAATAGGAACTCTTCCTTTTGAGTTTCAGACTGGCTACTCCCATTGCTGCAGCCTCTAAGCTCCATGTGAACTGTGATTGTATCTCCTGTGGCAGCCTCTGGTCTAGAGGCCATAGACGTGCCTTGATTGATGTATGTGGCTCTCTATCCTCTGCATTACATTTCTGCATGTGTTCTCCACACACTTAATAATTAATCGATAAAACACCATGCTATTTCATGCTGTCTTAGTCTTATGCTCACTAGGAAAAGTTGTCTGTTCAGCCAGTCTTAGTTCCTGATTCATAATCGGCATGCAGCAGCAGTTAGCGTCACAAACAGGTACCCAGGGAATGTCTGATAACCACCATATCATGTTCGAATCATTTATTCGATTACATGTATTTGTAAGTGGGGTTTGTGCTTAGCTTCATTCAAATGCACAGGCTCAATTTTGTTTATTTTTTTTGCTCACAGTATTGGCACATGATACAGGTTGACCTGACTCCAACGACTGAGAGACTTCCAATCTAGAGTGATAATTTCTGGTGCAGACTACCTTCTGTATTGAGGTGCTTTACTCACTGACACTTCTCAGTCTCTTTGATGGCGTTTTAATCTTTCCAGTCCATAGATGAGGAGTTGGAGACCCAGAAAGGTTAAATAACTTGTATTGGCTTCCCCAGCTTGTAACTGATATGGTGCATGTGTATCAAAGTGTGTGGTCCCTGAGCCGACTGTCATCTGTGGTGATGATCCAGTTTAATGTGTGGCATTTACACTGGCTTCTGGCATCCGTTCGGTTCTTTGGCTTACTACATGCCCTGGGATAACGTCCTCTGTGAAGTGGGGTAATTACATGCTCTCTATAGAGATGTGCTGAGGGTTAGTGCTGTAATTGTTACACAAAAAATACCTAACTAACATAATGAGGTAGTTTTAACAGCAATACTAAATCAGAATTGACACCCACTGGACAGATTTTGGCAGCTCTTTCCAGATCTGCTTAACGATGGCATAGAGATTTCCAGCTCTCCAATCTTATTTCTTAGCCATCATCCACTACCGTCAATGCCCTGGTATCTGCTTTAAACCATCAAGTTTTCTAAAGGCCTGAGGACATGTCTACATTTCTTGTCATGTAAAATCTGTGGTTTGGGGACAAGCATGTATTGCTTAGATGTGTGGTTCTGATTTTCCATATTCAGTGGGTTAGGCAGATCTCTGGCTAAGAGAGAAATGGAATGAATGTTTGTACCTAGTCCAGGATAGAAAAAAAAAATCCAAATCATAAATTAGTACTTGTTCGTGAAATTTTATTGAGATGGTCACATAGTCAAGGAAGCGAGGAGAATATACAAGTAATTTGTTAATATCTGTTGAAAATCTTTGATTTCAGCTGGGCAGTGGTGGTGCATGCCCTTAATCCCAGCACTTGGAAGGCAGAGGCAGGCGGATTTCTGAGTTCGAGGTCAGCCTAGTCTACAGAGTGAGTTCCAGGACAGCCAGGGCTACACAGAGAAACCCTTCCTGAAAAAACAATAAAAAAAAAATAATAAAATAAAAAAGAAAATCTTTTATTTCCAAGTTCCAGAGAAGGCTTTTTAGGGTGGTCTCTGTTGTACTAATACTGCATGCACTAAGATGATTTAGTTTCTTTTTCAGCTTATGCTGTGAAACTCATAAAATTATAAGCTTCTTACATATGCTGGCAGGCACTACAGGAGCAGGAAATTACTAGTAAAACTTAACCCCTTATATGCTTGCCTTAGTACAATGAATTTCCATTTTTCCTTTTTTAAAATGTCATTGCCTAACTCAAAGATGGGCAAGGATAATTAAAATGTAACAAAAGGTACAAATGGTAAAATGTCAAACGACTGTGGCCTTGGCAGGGAGTTTAGTGCAGGTCAAAACACTGGGTGGACGTGGATCTGGAGATGGAGGGAAATGAGAGTCAGAGATCCAGGGGACAGTCAGTTAGCAGTACTCATGAGAGAGAGCTACGTGGTTTACGGTAGGGATCGACAAACAAAAATTGCTGGTGCATTGAGTGGATGGATAGCTTAGTGTCCAGCCTGCATGTGCCCGGGGTGGGGTGGGGTGGGGTGGGGTGGGGTGGGGGGGTTCAATCTCTATCATGCAGGTATTGCTGTCCCTGAGTGCAGACAGCTGTTGCTGAATGTGGATGGAGAAGGAAGCATCTGAAACACAAGGGCCCCAGGCCAGGAAGCATAGAGCCAGGGATCTAGATGCGTTATGCAGTACAAACCAGTCCCTTAAACACAGTTCTCCCTGGGTCCATTGTACAGTTCTGCTGTTCCATTTTAATCTAAAGATTGATTTGTAATATCTACATATATAAAGGTTTAAGTTCTGTAAATAACCATATGAACACTTTTCTGACTTACCCCAGCCCTAACTACTACTCAGCCTAAAATCATCTATTTTTTGGACCTGTAGATTCCTAAAAGTTCTGTCATTATAAGATATCTGTGAAATATACATCCAGGCAACTGGATGGCATGAGCTAATGAGCCATTCGTACTGGTAAACCAATGAAAAGATTTGGTGTATCCTTTCTAGATAATGACTTTGAATAGTTGATATAAATTATTGAATAGTGTTTTATTCTCATTGTTATCTGACTACATTTCTATATAGACTAAAATAGTTTAGCAATTACATTGTTCTTTTTAAAAAAAGATTTATTTATTTTATGTATATGACTACACTGTAGCTGTTCTCAGACACAGTAGAAGAGGGCATCAGATCCCGTTATAGATGGTTGTGAGCCACCAGGTGGTTGCTGGGAATTGAACTCAGGACCTCTGGAAGAGCAGTCAGTGCTCTTAATCACTGAGCCATGTCTCCAGTCCCCCATACATTGTTATTTCTAGAGCATTGTTTTAGATCTTTAGCCTATAAAGCTAGAAAGCACTTATGCCTTTAATGTCATTGTAAGACTGTTGAGGTTCTTCCATATGTGGGCTTTCGAATGACAGTGTGAGCTAAGCATTGGGAGGTAGAGGAAGGAGGGTCAGAAGTTCAAGGTCATTCTTAGTTACCCACAGTGTTCCTGACCAGCTACATAAGACCTCACTAAATAAAATTTTTAAAAAGGAATTAGTTTAAATAATAGTATAAAAACTATTCAGCAATTGGAATCTCACATCTTATCTTTACTTATGTGCAATAGTGTCATATCAGTCACAAACAAAATCTTAAGTATGTGATAACCTGTGCTCATAGTAAGGGTGAAAGGTCATATATGTATGTGTGTTTTAGCCTGGCGTGAGTATGTATAGTGACGTGTTTACTTAACTCTTCAATGCAGGCATTGCATCCATGACAGTGCCTGTGTACATTGCGGAGGTCTCTCCACCCAACCTGAGGGGCCGCTTGGTCACCATCAACACCCTGTTCATCACAGGCGGACAGTTTTTTGCAAGTGTCGTGGATGGAGCCTTCAGTTACCTGCAGAAGGATGGATGGAGGTTTGTAAATAATTCTTACCTGGACTTCAAATAAACTACAACTTTGAGGCACTACAGAAACGGAGATATTTTGAATCATTGTAATTCATTAGTAGGTGGCATTCAGCAAAAAGAAATACATATTTATCTTGGTAGACAAGAAATATCCCATTAAGAATTGGTATTTGCAGAAGAATCTTTTTTGCTAAGCATTTAACTGCATATAATCTTCTGTACATACAATCACACAATAAATATGTGTATCGTTCTTGAGATACTTGAGTGACTGTCGAGCTGCTTATAAACTGCAGATATGCTTTCCTTTAGGTGTAGGAGGCTACATTCTTATCTTAAATAAACAGTATTCGAAAATATAAGTTTAATTATATAAAATGTATGTATGTAAAATTAAAACAAAAACATTCCTTGATTATAATTTGAGTCAAAACTAATGAGAATGATAATATGATGAGAAACATTAAAATTAAATACATGAAATGTATTTATAAAGAACAAATTTGTATTAAGGCTCTAAGATGGGGCACAGCATATTTATCCACCGGTTTATACTGTTTGAAACAGCAACATTTTTATTATTTTAGGAAATTGTTACTCAAAGTTACACCATGCTACAGAATATTGTTTAACTTACTTTTAAGTCGGTGTTTTATTAATTATTATATATTGTATATAACACACACACACACACACACACACATGCGCGCACACACATTATAACAAATGCTCTTTCATTGTTAAATCCCTAAGCTCTGTAAGAATGTTGACTGAGAGGCTTGGACCCTTGCTTTTTACAGCATTTGCAATGTTGAAGCAGCTTGAAGAGATGTTTCTAGTATGGTGGAGACAGAGAGACCCGAACTGCTATACATGCAGTACCATAAGGCATGTGGCTTGGAATAAGCTGTGAAGAGGCTTTGTGAGAACTCAGACGAAGTCAGCGAGAGCCCACCTATCCCAAGGCTTGCTCACCCAGATACACAATTGGAATAAAAGTTTGCTGCCTAGCTTTCTCCTGGAGAAGTCAGTCTCTACAGACTTAGAGATTGCGGGAAAATTGAAGTGGAAGCTTCAGTCTTTCCTTCCTACTGTGTAGATGAAAAGAAAAGATGCTTCCTGATATTATTAGTTCAATCTGCTATTTTTAATATTTGAAGCTGAAGAGCAATCAGTGCTTATGTGCACATGCACAACTTTAAGAAGATCTAAGTCACCTATTACATTTTGGTTAAATTTATATTGGGATTAATATACGTCATATATATTATAAATACAATGTGAATATAAATATCTATATGATATATCATATATAAATACCACTACTAAAAATGTTAAATGGTTAGCCTTTCAGTGGGAATGTGGCTTAAATACTGTACACAGTGTGTGTGTGTGTGTGTGTGTGTGTGCATGTGTATGAATACATATACTGTGTACAGTAATATATGTAATACATACATATACACATATACATATATACATAGTATACACACACAGTACATATATACAGAGTATACACACACACACATATATACACACATGCAGTACATATATACATAGTATACACACACACATATATATACACACACAGAGTACATATATACATAGTATACACACACACACATATACACACACAGTACATCTATACATAGATAGATGTACTGTGTACAATTTCTAAGCCGCATTCCTACTGAAAGGCTAATGATCTAACATTTTCAGAAGTGGTTAGGATCGTAAAGAAGACCGTAAAGTAAAAAGTTTATGAGTGTGGTGCACTTCCGTTAAGGTAGAGTTGCTGGGGCAAGTCTTAGTCCCCTTAAAGGTTAGCAATAAGAATCCCAGATCCAAATGAAAATCTGTCTTCTACTGTGTGTCATTACTTTCATATCCTGTGGTCCCTCTGAGCTTAATTTGTTCCCCAAACTGTGGGAGTAAATATGAAATATGTAATCTTATGAGAGCATGGTAGAAACTAAAATATTTTGTGCATAAAATGATCCTAATCCCCAGCCCAGGGTTTGGTGAATGGCAGCCACTTCATAAATGAGTTTCGTAGTCATCTCATGTTCCGATGCATGAATCAAAGTTGAGTGCCATGGGAGGTGGCTTGCAAGAGAAGCTAAAGGAAAATGAACCTTCTGTGGTTTGCGTTTGCTTGCTGCTGAGGGTGGAGTGTAGGGCGGGGAAGCAAAACCCCAGAGAGAGAAAAAAAATACTGTAGCAATTATGGGTACATAAGGTAGCAAATACTAGAGAGATCAGTTGAATTCTGTGTATCTAGGAATGCAGCCGGATGTGGAGTCATCTCTTTTCAACAGAGTAACTGTACATGAGCTATAATTGTATTTTTAAATTATATATATTATGTATTTACATTTCAAATGTTATCCTCTTTCCTGGTTTCCCCTCTGAAAAACTCCTCTCCCATCTCCCCTCCCCCTGCTTCTATGAGGGTGCTCCTCCACCCGCCCACCCACTCCTATCTCACTGCCCTGGCATCCCCTACATGGGGGTCATCGAGCCTTCACATGACCAAGTGGCTCTCCCTTCCCATTGATGCCAGGTAAGACCACCTTTGGCTACATATGCAGCTGGAGCCATGGGTATTTTTTATAATTGTTTTTATGTTTTGAGATTATAATATAGTCACATTATTCCTCCCTTTTCTTCCCTTCCTCCAAATGATCCCACATTCCCCTGCATGCTCTCTTTAAAATTTGTGACCTCATTTTTTTCATAAATTGTTCTTACATATGTGTGTATGTATATACATTACTAAATACATAAACACAACCTGCTCAGTCTGTATAATGTTACTTCTACATATGCTTTCATAGCAGATCTGACCATTTAATATTTAATATCTCAGTGGAGTCTCTTCCCTAGGGAAGACTATTTTCCTGCTTATCAACATTGCCGAGTTGCCTGTAGTTTTTTGTTGTTGTTGTTTGTTTTTTGTTTGTTTGTTTTTTTGCTTAAGGTTCTGGCTTTATGGCTTTCTCCATTCTCTTTAGCGTGTCTATGGTCGACGTCCTTCTTCAGCTCAGGTTGTGGAGTTCAAGTTGGTGATACTTTGTAACTTCTGACATTCCCAGGAGATACAATCTCACAGCCAACTCCCTGTTCCTCAGGCTCTTACTGTTTTTCTACTCCATCTTCAGCATCATCCCTGAGCCTTAGAGGAAGGAATTGGGTTGTAGATAGATGTATCAGTTGGAACCAGGTTCCACAGCTCTGCATTTTGGTTGGTTGTGATTTTTCCATAATGGTTTCCATCTATTAGAAAGAGAGGCTGGTTTCCTTGATGATGGGTCAGGACTTTACTTACCTGGTAGTATGTAGGACCGTGAAAGGCAGCCTAGTTTCTGGTTGAGCTAAAGTTTAAAACCCTGGAGATCCAGTACAGGTTCCCCAGCAGGGAATAACCATATAAGGGAAGGTAGGCTTTTTGCCTTGCTCCTGGGCCCCAGTCTTCTGAGGCCATACCTCTCCATAGGTCTGTGACAATCAGTCACATAAAGGCAATGCCCTAAGCCCCTGCACAGCTAGAGGTATGGTCACATAGCCTCAATACATCTCCATTTTAATAAGGTACCTAGAGGCTTAGCCAATAAACTCCCCTTCCCAGCCACTCCTCCCTGCAAAAGGTATTTTAACCTCAGGCCTGCCCTGAGGTTTGGGGGTATGGTTTCACTCATTGCCACTCTCTCCCATGACAATAAACGCCCTAAAACCATGGACTGTCTCTCTTCATCGCTGTGGGGAACAATGGAACAGATCTTTATCTATAGAGCCAGGTCTAGACTCCCGCAGAAGGCCTCTCTGTGCTTCCAGCCACGGCCTCTACCAAACCAAACCAAACCAGCTAGCTGATGACAAGCCAAAGATTTGGTCCTTGGCGGGACCCAGCCAGGCTCTTTCCCACCTTTCCCCCTCAGACCAGAGCTAGCTCCAGCCTGTGGGTCCCCACTCCATTCTCAGCTCTTCCGTGGCATCCAGTGATGCCTGGGATGCCCAAGAGCCTGGGAACCAGACAGAGCTGGCTCTGTGAAGTCCTCCGGACCCCAGGTCACGTTCCCCCACCCCGGGGAGCAGTGTCCCTTGGCTTCTCACAGCCAGATACCTGCCTGGCGGTGCAGTTGGGTGAGCGTGGTCAAACTTCCCGTGTCTTGCCTCTCCCAGAGGCCTGAGCCCTGGGGTGGATGCAGGACCTCACACTACCATAACCCAACAGTGGTATAAGGACAGATGTTTAGAATATAGTTAGAGACAGTGCTGGCTTAGTAAAATGGCAGTTGTAGGTTCTCTTCTAAGATCCATGACTTCTTGGACCCTGTGTCATTGCCTGGGTTTCCAGTATCAGGCATGGGTTCTCTCCTGATGAGTGGATCTTAAGTCCAATTAGAGAGTTGATGGTTATCAGTATGGTATGTGTGCCATGGCTGAATTCTGGGAGTTATTGTGCCATGCTGGCCATTGTTATAGCTCATATATTTCATAGCTGGGTAGGGCTGTTGGTTGCTTCTCCCCCTTCTGATACCATGAAACTTAGTCTTCTGGGAGGAAGCTTTCAGCTCAGATGCAGCTTGGGTCCTTTAGCTCCCATGTCTGAAATGCAGAGTGTCTTTAACAATGGAGATTTACTTGCCTTCTACCACTAGGAACAACCAAGATGAATAACAATAGCCTCTAGTGTTTTAAGAGTGTCTTAGATGATCCTGAGCAACTTTTCAAAAGAGAGCTTCATGTGGCTGGTACTGGGTTTTTTGTTAGATGGCCTCTGGCTCTTGGAGGAAACATTATCTACCCAAATGGGAAAATGTCATTTATACTATATAAACCCCTGTCAGTCAGATCCAGTCACATCTGGCCAAGAAGTGGAAGTAGCTAAGGAGAGAGCTTCAGCCATCTGGGAATTTAGTAGGGGCAGTGGTAAGGTTAGTCTGCAATCAGAGTGGATAGAACTTAAAATCCTTGATGGGATAGCTTTCTTTTTTTTAAGTTAAATAGTTGTCCATTGCTTTAAGAACACAGTATGTTTGGTTTTGTGTTTGCAAACCTTGGACAATTTTAACATAATTTTACTATTCTAGCTTATGTGTATGAGTATTTGCTTGCATGTGTGTTTGCACACTGCATCCATTCCTGGGGTCCACAGAGGCCAGAAGGTGGTGGTATTAGATTCATGGGAACTGGAGAACTAGAGATACGGATGTCTGTAAGCAGCCATATGGGTGCTAAGAATTGAATGTAGGTCCTCTGGAAGAGCAGCCAGTGTTCTTAACCTCAGACTCATCTCGCTAGCCCCTTAGAGAATGTTTTTTTTTTAAAAAAAAAACAAAACTGATTGTATTGGTGAAATAGTGAGCTTTTCTCTCCTGGAATCAGAGTTTTGAAGTTTTAAAAGCATCATCAGTAAGATGTTATTTGAATGTTAATTGGAAGAATGTTATTTGTCATTTGAAAGGTAATGTTTTCTGAAAACAAATTTACATTCACAGAATTTCCTTAAAATCAGTGATAATTAGTAATGACTGACTACATCCGAAATCATAGAATGTGGGTTAATCTCTGTCTTAAAATCATTACACTACCAT
The DNA here is from genome assembly GCA_019843965.1 of Rhynchomys soricoides. Lineage (NCBI taxonomy): Eukaryota > Metazoa > Chordata > Mammalia > Rodentia > Muridae > Rhynchomys > Rhynchomys soricoides. Next base: position 8,145,564 of record JADRCH010000028.1, on the reverse strand, counting down.
TTAAACCAAAATGAATTTGGAACCTCTATGAAATAGAGGTTGATAACTTGATTAAAATTACAAATCTAAATGCTGACGTGATCTATAATATACCATTAGTAGAATTAAGAATTAATGTAAGACTTATTATAAAGATATTCTAGTGTAATAGGGAGTGTCACTGAAGGTTTATTTCCATGGTGTGAGTTGATTAGTCTGAGGTCTCAGATCCTCATGTAGCTGATACTTCCCTAGTAGTGTGATTGTGTGGATTGAGTAAGTAAATGGCTATGAAAATTCTTAAGGACCCTTAAAGGATACCAGATATGGCTTGTGTTACTTTCAGAAAGCGTTAGCTTCAGCCTCTATATCCATTTAACCCTGTTAATAAAAATCACTCTCTTCTTCAGCTTTCTGAGATGCCGTGGTGAAAAGCAAATGCAGGCTGCCAGTGGCGGGAGAGTTTTGTCTGAGACAGATCTCCCCAAGGTCATGCCACACTGTGGACAGAATGTAAAAATCTGTTAATGGCCAGAGCATGGAGGATCTTTAATGAAAGCCGTATTATCATGGTAGATATAATTCCATACACTTGTCCAAACTCGTGGACCACAGTAAGTCAGGGGTGAACTATGGGTAATGTTGATAGTCTATATGGTCGACAGACGTGTCGTATAATGTGCCACATTGGTCAGGGGTGCTGATACCAGGGACAGAAGCACATATGGAGAGAACAGGTGTGTGGACAACCTCTGCACCTTCTCTTCCAGTGTAAGATGACAATAGCAAAGACGGGGCATAGACTGGAATTGTGTATTTGTGGTTTGCACATTAGTATGTGCTAGACTGACAGATGACTCCTTCTGTTTCCCCTAAAACAGCCACTAGAGTAGGTTAAAATAGTCAGATAAGAAGCCATTATAAGAATAAATATAGACTACACAGAGGAAACCCTGTCTCGAAAAACAAAATAAATAAATAAAATAAATAAATAAATAAAGAAGAATTTTTAATACTTTCATGTACTAAGGCAATGGAAGACAGTGAAAACACAAGGAAATAACAGATGGGCAGATGGAGAGCACATAGCTAAACAATGCACATAAAATGTAGCTCTAGCAACTGTTACCATAAATGTTAAAGCAGAGAGAGAGAGAATAAAAACGATCACCACGTACCAATATTATGCCCAAATATACCTTGTCTAAAAGACGTGTTTTTGTGCTTTAGATAAATCGAAAGTAAGAAGATGGAACTGTAAAAATAACAGTGAGGTGCTGTGATGTCAGTAGTCAGCGTGGACTTAAAGTCATGTCAGTCGAGATGAGGATGACTCACTAGATCAAAGAGCTGTTCGCCAGAAGCAGCCGTGAAGATAAAAATGTGGAATACAAGATGAAAGCTCCAAACAGAGACATCAAAAGGCAGTGGGTGCTGATTACCTAACACTATGTGTGTACATGCAGGGATGGAGCTGGACACTTCAAAATGGCACACAAAGGAATGGTCTTTTGTTGTTTTTTGATTTTTTTTTTTTTTTCGAGACAGGGTTTCTCTGTATAGCCCTGGCTGACCTAGAACTCACTCATTACAATAAAAATTAGCAGAATGGGAAAGAAATTAGAAAAATGGCACATGTGATGGTGCATGCCTTTGATCCCAGCGCAGAGAAGGGGAGGCAGGCGGATCTCTAGTCATCTGGGCCAGAAGTTCTGCACAGGGAGATCCAGACCTCAGTGAGATCCTATCCAAAGATGAGGAGGAGTGGTGGGAGGAGGAGGAGGAGAAAAGGGGAGGACGGAGCCAGGAGGAGGAGGAAGAAAGAGAGGAGGAGGAAGGATAATTGTTGAAGTTGTTAAACTCAAAAGTAAGGAATGGAACAATAAAATAAATAGAAGGTACAAGAATAGAAAGACAGTAGATTTGATTTTGTGAGATTAATAAAATTAATGAAGTGGCTATGACTCATTATACTGAAAAAAAAAAAAAAGGTAAAAGCTTGTATTATTAATACCAGGAATAAAAGAGGATGTGCCGTTCATCTAAAAATTATAATACCATTAACATTTTATAAACAGTAACTTTAACAGTCATGTTGCTTAACAGTCACACATCACCAAAAATGCACACCAAGCTAAACTGATGAATACAAAATCTTTTATATTTCTCAATAAATAGAAGCATGACTCTTCCCCCACCAGCTGGATAATTTCACTGGTAAGTTCTAGACAAGATTGAAGGAGGTGTATCTCTTACTTAGGGTCTGCAGATAGGCACACACTCCTTCACTGAACTGTATCCTGGCCCATGTTAGTGAAGAAAAAGACTTGCTGCCTAAAGGAAGCCAGACACAAAGCAGCACGCGCTCCAGGGTTCTCTGTAAAGCTCATCAGCAAGCAAGCTAAAGCACAGGTGCAGGACTCTTATCAGCTGCTGGCCCTAGCTATGATAATTAACTGGAACAGGGGTCAGTATTAAGGAAATTTCTTGAATGGTAGACATATTCGTGTCTGGGCTGGTGGTTGGTTACAGAGTACATGTGTTTCCTGATAACACATGCAGAGTGCTTTGCAACTCTGCCGTGGGTTTGATGTCCAGTACTGGAAGTCATTACCATGAACTTCCTACCTATTGCCTTCCTCACACTGTTCTATTTCTACACTGGCCACTGAATTTATTTATTTTTCTTTCTGAGACAGGATCTCCTGTGGCTCTGGCTGGCCTCTAGCTTACTATGTGCTGAGATGGGCTCTGAGTTCAATCCTCCAGCCTCCACCTCTGAAGCTCTGGAATTACAGATTTGTGCCCCAATGCTTGACTTTACCATGAAAACAGCCTCCATTGAAATAAGTCTCCTGACACTTGTCTTTAAAAAACAAAACAAAACAAAACAACAACAAAAACCTAACATGAACAGAATGCCTCACTGATTTAAACAGTGTCAATCTCTTTCTGTTAAAATATGTCCTTTTTGTCTACTATAAGCACAAGACTCTAAATAACTGTTTTCAAGCCACTAAATACAGATATAAAATTACTTTTAGGAGATTTTCCCTATAAACCTAGCACACTGAGTTAATTCTTGGTTTCATTTGCTTATTTGGTGGTTGTATTAGTCAGGGTTCTCTAGAGTCACAGAACTTATAGGTAGTCTCTATATAGTAAGGGAATTTGTTAATGACTTACAGTGTGTAGTCAAATTCCCCAACAATGGTCAGCAGTAGCAGTGAATGAAAACCCGAGGATCTAGCAGTCGCTCAGTCTCACAAGGCTCGCAGGCGAAGAAGATTGAATCTCCCTACTTCCAGTGTCCTTATGTAGATCTCCAGCAGCAGGTGTGGCCCAAATTAGAGGTGTGTACCACCACACCTGAAACTTCTGTCTTCCAGACTCAAGATCTAGATCACAGGGGAACCTTCTAATTCTGGATTGTAATTCACTCCAGATATAGTCAAGTTGACAACCAGAAATAGCCACTACAGTGGTTTTTGTTTTGTAAGTGTGCACCGAATCTTTTTTTTGAGGTTGCACAGAAGCCACTTATTTGCTGATCATAAATCAGTAGAGAGTAAACGGAAGTACTCAAAGCATGACACCTGGGGATGGCTTCTTTTTACCAGCCTTTGCCAACCTTTGTGTCCTGATTAACTTACATGATTATCACATGTGTCAATGATCAATGCTGGTCTGCATGGTCTTTGAGGACAAGGGAATATTGAAGTTAATCCACCCAAATCTCAATTTGGCAGTTATATTATCTTAAAATGTGTTACTTTGTGTGTGTGTGTGTGTGTGTGTGTGTGTGTGTTCATGTCTGCATGTAGGAGGCCACAAGCTGGTGAACCTCCTGATATAGTTGTGGGAACCAAATGCAAGACCTTCGAAAGAGCAGGAAGCATTCCTAACCAGTCTGTTACTTCTCTTGCTCAGTTTTTCTTATTAAATTGCTTACTGTTAAAATGGAGTTAAATTTAAAAACACATGATCACGTAACTTGCTCTTATGTATGGTATAGTAGGTGACCAAAATCCGTGTTACCTTCTTGACAGTGTTACTGTGCAGAGATTTCCCACTGCTGTATGATAGAGTGATTTTAATACGCAGAGCGTTCATACAGTTATTACCTAAGGATGTAAGATGTAGATGAAAGCCCACAGCCACAGGAACGCTGAGCAACCAACTCTGAATGCTAGGCTGCAGGAACAGTAATCCTGGGTGTCCTCTGAGGGATCTGGGGTTCCTCTCTTCTGTTTCAGTGGCATCCTTAGCCAGTAGGTTTGTTTTCAGATCTATGTAGCATGGCTCCATCTCTCATTGGATTTGTTTGTTATGCTTTTTGGTCAGATAAACAGCTGAATCTTGACTCAGAGAGAATGTAAGAAATTCTGGCCTAGCATTCTAAGCTAACATAAATCTTCATTCAGTAGCTTTCGAAGAATATACTGACTCTGATAGCAGACTTTTCTTTTATTTTTAATGAAAGGGAAAAGTATTTACTTTTATTTGTAAAGGCTTGCCAGTTTGGAAGCATACAGGCTCATGGGTAGTGTGTGAACTTGCGTGCAGTACCATGAAGTCCACAAAACTGAGGCATGCATGTTTGAGAATAAAGCATAGATTGCATCTTGGTATTTATAATAGTCTTATAATTTATTTGAGTCATTCAGAGTGATCTTATGTGGACTTGATTTGTTAATTAGAAACAAATGGGTATAAACTTAAGGTAGAAATGAAAGAATTAGAACTACAAATCTAGTTTTGTTACTTGACTTTGCCAGTTTTATATAAACAATATTGGCTATTATCAGACAGTCTTCCTTAAGTCCCCAATATACTCAAGGTACACTTACTTTCAAAGACTGTCCACTACAGATAATCTTAGCACTGCCAAAAACATCAAGATTTTCTCTGGCTGTGAAAATAGACAGTAGAGATTTAGTGTTTGGGACTTTTAGAGAATATTTCTTGAGCACATATATCTTAGTCAGGGTTTGTATTCCTTTACAACATGACCAAGAAGCAAGTCGGGGAGGAAAGGGTTTATTCAGCTTATACTTCCACATTGCTATTCATCACCAAAGGAAGTCAGGACAGGAACTCACACAGGGCAGGAGCTGATGTGGAAGCCATGGAGGGGTGCTGCTTACTGGATTGCTTCTGCTGGCTTGCTCAGCGTGCTTTCTTATAGAACCCAGGACTACCAACCCAGGGATGGCACCACCCACAATGGGCCCTCCCACCTTGATCACTAATTGAGAAAATGCCTTACAGCTGGACCTCATGGAGGCATTTTTCTCAAGGGAGGCTCCTTTCTCTGTGACAACTCCAGCTCGTGTCGAGTTGACACACAAAGCCAGCCAGTAGAACACAATTCCATGGCTATGAAATATGGGAATTAGGACTGGAGCTGCAGCAGCAGGAGCTTGAGTCTGGCAAAATGCAGTTGCCAAAGAGAAGCGGAAAGGCTTAGACTAGAATCTGGGGCTAGGCTAGTCCTCTGTTTCTACAAGCTCAGTTTCATAAAAATCTCACAAATATGTCCCCTACTTCTGTGGCCAGTGCCACCCACTGGGGACTGAGAGTTCAAACATCTGGACTTCATCTTCAGGATTTTTTTCCCCCGTTTTTTTTTAAGACAGGGTTTCTCTGTGTAGCCCTGGCTGTCCTGGAACTCACACTATAGACCAGGTTGGCCTCGAACTCAGAAATCCACCTGCCTCTGCCTCCCAAGTGCTGGGATTAAAGGTGTGCACCACCACTGCCCGGCTGGACTTCATCTTCAAACTGTCACCTTCTGCCTTCAGTTTCTATAGGCCTATGTCTGTCAGAAAATGTGCAAATACATTTCGTACAACTTTAAAAATCCTTATACTCTTAGAGTCCCAGTATTGTTCAAAAGATAATATCATTTTTGTGGTTTAAGATTCTAGAAAATCTGGCTTTGTGTCCCTTGTTTTAAAACAAACAAACAAAAACAAACAACCAAAAAGGCATTTACATATTTCCAACATACAATGATATAGATATATCTGCCCATTCCAAAAAGGCACAATGGGAAGTGTTGGGACCCAGGAATGACAAACTACAGGGTGAGTGTCCAGCCTTGTAGCACTATGTTGGTATCAGGGGCTTGTGGTAGACCTTCTGGGTTCCAGTTGCCTTTATTAACTTCACCTCTGGGGCCTGTGTGTGACATATGTGCCCATTCTCTTGGGCTGTCTAGACTCTGTGCCTGCATATTTCTTCTGTGAATATCTCTTGTTTTAGCATCTCCAAGGATGGTGTATTTTAGGAGATGTCCTGCCATGATACTAAGGATGTTTTGAAGAGTTTCAGAACTGATCAGTTCTTCCATTTTTCTTCTAGAGTCAGCTTGTTTTCCCTTCTTAGCCTGTTGCATCTTTTTACCTTCAAAAGACAAATGGCTTTTCCTTGAAATTTTGGATGTTTGTTGTTTATTTTTACCACAGGGAGTTTGAAATGTTTAGATCTGTGGTTCTTGGCCTCAATTGCACATTAGCACCACCCAGAGAGCTCTTAATGAAATAGAAGTCTTTGGGCTCAGAGCCCAGACCAATTAATCAAAACCCCTAGGGAAGGTGGGGCTTAGACACTGGTGTATTTAAACCTTCAGGAGACTCACATGTGAATACAGGATTCAGCACCCTTTCTTTAGCTTATAATAATGAGGTCTCCTGGTCACTAGGGCCTCCTACCTTAGCTTATCACAGGACTGCTTGTTATTTATCTGATTCCTGATTTCTGTAGATTTGAAAGATTGACATCCTCTGACAGAGTTTAGCTAAGCTCGTGACCTTCTGCAATCTTTACCTTAGGTTGAATTTTTCACCTGCATAACAGCAATCTTCCCTACTTCACCAGTATATAGATCTTCAAAGAAGAGAATTTTCTCCCAGAGAATGAGTAAACCTGCTGGAGATGGGGGTGGAGGACATACAGATATAACAGATCTGTATGGAATTGCTCACGAGGTCAGACATCCCAAGGAGATGAAATACTGAGGCTGAGCCTCCTCTCTGCTAAGTGAGCTAGGACCTGCTTACCACATACTGCCCCAAGTAACTTGAACAGTGAGTCTTGTGGTCAGTGTACCTGGACCTGCACTATGTTAATTAGTCCTCAGTTGTGGTTAACTTAAAAGGAGAAATGGTTAACTTAACTTAATTAATTAATTTAATTAACTTAAATTAATTAACTTAAAAGGAGAAATGGTTTTGGATATCTCAGTTCACCGTTACCTGGCCTTTTGCTTTTTGGGGGTAGAATGGGAGAGAAAGTGATGGTGGGAACCATGTAGTGGCACATGTTCTCAAAAGGACATGCCTCTAAGACTTGCCTGTTGCAGGGAATAAGGTCCTCCAGCCTCCAGGAGGACCAATAGCCTTTCTTGCCTATTGAAGGTTTCATCACCAGCCACTAGTGCAACCAGCCGCTGAGTAAGGTTTATATACACAGCTTAGGGGTACACAACAAAACCACAGTATGAAGTAGAATCCAATCTGGTCTTGCTATTTATGTACAGCAGATACACACCAATCCTGTGCGGTGGGTTTCTACAAAGCTATGCATTTTCTTCTGTCTGAATGTATGTTATTAGTGGTGGTAATTAAAGTAGACTAAACAATTGCTTTGTGCAGCTTTATGTAGAAGTGATAGGTGAGGAACTGGGAGTAGCCACTAGAAAGTCCAAGACACCAGGGAAGAGAGAGGCTCCCAGGACCCAACGAGGATGACTTTAGCCAAAATGCGCAGTGAAGGAGAGATAGAACCTGTAGAGACCACCTCCAGTAGATAGGCATGGTCCCAAGTTTTGACCACCCACCCATCTCAAAATTTTTAACCAGAAATGTTCCTGTCCAAAGGAAAGATAAGGACGAAAAATGGAACAGAGATTGAAGGAAAGGCCATCCAGAGACTGTCCCACCTAAGGATCCATCCCATATGCAGACACCAAACCCCAACACTATTGCTGGTGCCAAGGAGTACTTGCTGACAGTAACCTGGTATGGCTGTTCCCTGAGAGATTCTACCAGCACCTGACCAATACAGATGCAGATACTCACAGCCAACCATAGGACTGAGACCGGGGACCCCAATGGAAGAATTAAGGGAAGGACTGAAGGAATCGAAGGGGATTGCAACCCCATAAGAAGAACAATATCAACTAACAGACCACTCAGCTCTCCCAGAGACTAAACCACCAACCAAAGAGTATACATGGAGGGATCCATGGCTCCAGATAACATAGGTAGCAGAGGATCTCCTTATCTAATATCAGTGGGAAGGGAGGCCCTTGGTCGTGTGAAAGCTTGTTGCCCCAGCACAAGGGGATGCTAGAGCAGAGAGGTGGGAGTGGGTGGGTGGGTGGAGGAGCACCCTCGTAGGAGCAAAGGGGAGGGGGGAGAGGGAGGATGGGATGGGGCCTTGTAGAGAGGTAACCGGGAAGGGGGCTATCATTTGAAATGTAAAGGAATAAAATGATTAATAAAAAAAGTAAGTGTCCTGTATGAGTGTATATGGTATTTATAGTTTTCTGGACTAGTCTTTGCGAAGAGAAAGACTGGGTCAGGGTTCAGATCTTTCTCCTACTGCTGCGAGGGCCCCTAAGTTTCGGACCTAGGGTCTTGAGATGTCCTATTGCAAAGGGCTTGAGGTCTAAAGTGTTCTGGCTTCCAGAGCCCACATATGCATGGGTTCCTGTTAAGTTTGCATTTTCCCTTTTTTTCTCTCTTTCTTCTCTTATGTTTCTTTTAATTTCATAAAAATACTATGCTCCAGGTTTTCTTAGCAAGTAGCAAAGCACAAAGAAATATGTATACATTGTGGGGTCTGAAAATGATGTGGTTTCTGTATTTATTTGTACAGCTCTTTAATCATTCCAAAAAGAAAATGAAAGATGAAAGTTTTCATCTACGGGGTAGATCTTATTTCATTCCTAATGCATTATATTTAACACATAATATAAGGTATGCACCTGAAATACTGCTATGTATCTAAACATAGTTACTCTCTATGTGATAACACAGAAGGTTTCAGGGTGTGGCTTTTGTCCTATCAGGTTATAAAATATTTACTAGATGTCATCTATGTGCAATATTTACTAGATGTCATCTATGTGCAATATTTACTAGATGTCATCTATGTGCAAGGTGCTTCACCAGGTCCTCTAGTGAGTGGCAGTGAAGATAAGGTGGCCATGGCAGACACTGAGGTTGGGAAGCAGGCACACATTGTGAAGGAACGATCTGTCCTCTGTGAGCTGCCCTGAGGGAATTAAGTGTTGGTCTAATCATAGGCAGTGAAGTCTAAATTATCTGCTCCATCTCTTGTTCATAAATATTTTGTTCACCCTCCGAATCTCACTTTTACTGATTCTTCCTAGCGGTTTACTGAAGAGTTTAGAGTAAGTGGTATTCTATGACCCATTCATAAATACTTTGTTTGCTCTCTGGATCTCATTTTTGCTGGTTCTACCTATAGGTTTATGGTATTTTAATACCCAAATCATAATCATATTTTTCCTCTTTTGTTTTTAGAGTTAAAACACACTTACTTAGAACATAGTTGCCTTATGTCATGAGATCTATTTCTGGGAGCCTTTCCGTTGCTTTACTTTAGGCTTAGCGTAGCTGAGACAAGCTTTGCAAAGCATATCAAATTAGGGTTGTCACTTGTTTACAATTATTTGTTTCTGCCTCCGTTTTCTGCTTTCTTTTATTGTTTGTTTTATTGTTTTCTGCTATGAGCCATTGCTGCTTAATCATGGTGAACCGGTTGTTTCGTGGCAAAATGAAATAGGAAATTACTTTTAAAAAGCTAATCATTGAAAGAACCGAAATAGCTCTTAATAGATAACTTGTTGCAAGGCATGGTGGCATATCTTTGTAGTCCTGTCTCTTGTGAAAGAGACAGAGAAGGACTACATACTGTAGGTCAACAACATAAGCTACTTACAGCAAGACCATAGTTCAGGAAAGAAATCAAAAACAAAACTCTGCTAACAAAACACCGAAGAAGCAATTGTAGACACGTAGTATCATGAGAAGTATATTTTGTGTCAGATAATTCTCTTAGTCCCGGGTTAGTCTCTGCTTCTGTGAGAACAGCAGAGCTGAGTTATTCTTCTCTTCAAGTTGGAAACGGTTATTTTGGCTAAAGGTTTTTGAGTCAAGGCAGGAAGGACATCATGATAGCAGTTCACCCTTGTGTGTGCTAGGAAGCCACAGGCGAGAGGAAAGGTCTGGGGTTCCAGTATCACCTTTCAGGGAATGCCCAGTCACCCAGCTTCCTCCCACCAGCAACCAATTCTTAGAGGTTTTTCGCTCCCCCCCTAGCAACATAAGCTGGCATGTAAGCCTTTAGCATGAGACACTTTCCAAGACCAGAGAAGACCCCTATCCACCTGCGCTGAACATATGCATGGAATTTGTATCAATAGGATGTCTCCCACTGCAACACGGAGGAACTGCAAACCACAGTTCTGTTGTGGGTATCAGCGTCAGACATTAGATATGGAGAGCTTTGCACGATTTGTTCAGAATGTGGAAGTATCATTATAGCATTTGCCTGTCATTGTTAAATTATAATTTATGTGAAAAAAATATTAGATCGTTCTCACTTTCAATTTCAGTACAGCATAAAGATAAATTTTCTAGTGAATCAAATCTGATTATTTAGTGATCAGATATTGCTGTGATGCACACAGGCATCAAATCCTATAGTGAATATACACTCAATGCAGTTGGCTCTGTGGTGAGTGTGTAGGCAGTGTTGTTAAACTCTAGGGAGTGCTCAGTCAGTGATTTTAGATCATGGGACGTATGTGTGTGGTCACTGCCGATGGACTCAGTGATGCGTACTCACTCGGTGCCCTTCGACTCTGTGGTATGTGTGTTCTCACTGCTGTTAGGCCAGTGAGTGTGCACTCAGTCCTGTAGGTGCTGGGGACTGTATACCCTTATTATACTCTGGCGAATGAATGTGCACATAGTATGGTTAGACTCCGGCGAGTATGCACTCAGAGCTCTGGGGAGTACACACAGTGTTTTAGACTGTATGCTGAATGACAGTACATGCCGTGCTGATAGACTGTGTGGTGTGTTCACAGTGCTGTTAGCATCTGAGGAGCGAATGTTCTGTGTTTTCAGACAGTGGCAAGAGCGCACTCAGGTATGTCAGACCTGAGAAGTACACACTAAGTGATTTTGGACTCTGTTGTAAATGAGAATGCACTAGTAATATTAGGATCCATAGTGAGTGTGAATTCAGTGCAGTTAGACTCTTGTGTGTCCTCAGTGCTGCTAGACTCTGGGAGTGCCCACTCAGTGTGTATATATTCTTGTGACTCAATTATTTGAGATTCTATGTTGGGTATGGACTCCATGCTGTCAGACACTGGTATGTGTATTCAGTGCTGTCAGAGTCTGGGCAGTGTGCACACTCAGTACTTTCGTGAATAGTATGTACTTGGCGTTGTTGCACTCTGGGAAGTGCATGCTTAAGCTCAATCTATTTAGATTCTGTGTTCAGTGAGTGTGCACTCAATGCTGTTAGACTCAGTGCTCTCAGACCAGTCTCACAGTATCGTTGTGTTTATTATTGCAGGTACATGTTGGGACTTGCTGCCATTCCAGCCGTTTTACAGTTTCTTGGATTTCTCTTTTTGCCCGAAAGCCCTCGGTGGCTGATACAGAAAGGGCAGACTCAGAAGGCCCGCCGAATTTTGTCCCAGATGCGAGGCAATCAGACCATCGATGAGGAGTATGACAGCATCAGGAACAGCATCGAGGAGGAGGAAAAGGAAGCCACCGCAGGTCTGTGCACTTGCCACTGCGTGAATCGGAGAACGATGCGGTGGCTGTATCAGAAATTAAATCACTTTAGTATTATTGAACCTGGCCTTATGCTGCAACCAAACAAAAATAAAGATATTTACCTTTAATATAATGGGTGATTGAGATACGTTTTCTCAACAATAACGGTTATCACTCTCAATTCACTCAGTGTTCCAAATTTGCATTTAAAATCTCTCAATTTTGATTTCATCCTGTACTAACTGGCAGTTCCTAGAAGGACAGATGTTATTTATTTCATCCCTGAGAAATGACAGACACCCCTAGGAAGGTGTTGGTTTTTGTTAAATACAAGTATCGGCGTCTTCAGCCCCTTTAGCTGCTGGTTTCAATAGAGCTGAATCCAGTCCTACAGCATCTAATGTGTACTGGCAGCAGGGTGAATATGCTGTAACTTATCACTGTATGTGTGTGAAGCACAGTTAGCTATGGCTACAACCCTCTTGGTCAGACCAGAGACCCAACTCCTGAGGCATCTGTTTTTGAACACTTTGCAAGCATCTACTGCACATCTGGCAATGCCAGTGTCTCTAAAGAAACACCTTGGGGCAAAACAAGGAGACTTTGCCCTCACAAAATTATGTCCTTTAACTGTATTCCACGTTGTGTTCATTTTAAAAAGCACTATTTTAAAATATCGATTTAAATTGCAAAGAGCTTCTTTTTTTCTCCAGTCTGAATTTTTTTCCCAGTAGTGCCTTAAATGAGATAATCTGTTTCGTTGGTAATGATCAGTCCTCTTGAAACCTACATTCTAATTATGTGTGATTGGAGTGGAATACTCACAGTCTTAGGGCTATTGCATGAAATGCTGTGTAGAATTTATGTGTTGATTAACTAAGAGAGACTTGTCTACAGGCGAGATGGTTGCATTTTTACTATAAACTATTAAGTACAAGTCTTTTTTTTAAAAAAAAAAATTTTGTTCTGGTTTTGTTTTGGTTTTGGTTTTGTTTTAATACATGGCTTTGCATAGCCCATGATGGCCTAGAACTCATCCTATGGCCTGAATTTACCCATTATGCTGACCTTGAGCTCATGATCTTCCTACACATATCTCTTGGGCAGTGGGAATGGAGGTGTGTGCCCTCACTGCCCAGCTTGCACACAGTTCATTTTGATTGCCTACAAATGTATTTCCTTGAGCCATGCAGTTGCTGACAGTGCAGCTAATTAGGTTTCATGGCTGCTGAGAGGTTCTAGCCAATTAGACTCTGTAGAAGCTGGAGACGCCTGTGATTCGAGTCATTTATGTGTGCTTTTGTTTTTACCACTGGTTTTTAGGAGCCAAAGAGGACATCATCTGGGAGGGGATAGATACATTTTCTATGTCCCTTTGTTGCTTTAGATGTATATTTGGTCAGAATTTTTTTAAATAATAATATGCTTGAGGCTTAGTACATGTTTGAATCTACTGAACTTTGGAAGTAATGCAAATGCAATTAGCCCATCTCTGGATGTGCAGTATGTGCCATGCATCCTTTTGCTTAATTTAAAAGTTTTGCCTATTTTTTTTTTTTTTTGATTCAGGTCTAAGAGCATTACAGAATAAGTGCATAGAGGTAGCTAGAAGTACTGAGCCTTGCTTCTGTGATTAAGAAGTAGGTGGGCTGGATGTGGTGGTCATGTATATGCTCCATACTTCTAGGAAGGTTAAGACAAGAAGATTGTTGGACCCAGGAATTCAAGACCATTCTGGGTAACATGGAGACTCACCTCAAGAAAATAGAACACTAAGCAGTATGAAGAGACAGAATGTTTATCCCCATCTTCATGATCCTCAGAGGAAAAATGCAGTGAAATACCACAGCTCTCTCTCAGCTATATACAATGTATGCTTTCTGTATTAGCTACAGATCAAGGAAAAAAAAACTTGAACAGGACATGTCTCCACACAAAAGCAGTAGCACTGTCATATCTAGGCACAATCTAATGTTGTCACTGTACTTGGTGACCAGCTCAGTGACTTAGCAAACCTTGAGCTTGGCCCCCTGTCTCTTCATATTAAAGAATAAAAGACTAGATGCACAGAAGAAATAACAGCTAACTTGAAAGCAATAAAACTGCCCTGGCACAGAGCTAACTCACCAGTGTATTAGTACATGGCCCATTTATCTGTCCATAGGACCCTGGGAGGGGAAGTATGAACTGTGGCTTCAAGCTTGAAAGCCATAGGTCATAGAGTGCAGCCTGCTGGAAGATGAATGTCAGGCAGTGTCTCAAACAAATTAGATGTTCCAGGATGATGGAACATGTACCTACCACACAGAAGATGCTGGCTTGTATGTCCAATACTCAGCCCGTCAAGAAAAAATGACTTCTCCAAATCAAAAGTGTAACTGCTTTGAGGAAAGTGTACATAGGTACTGTTCAGCACACCCACTCATTTTGTGGCTATGTGACGGGATGAGAACAGGAAGCATTTCCTCTGGCTCAAACACAGTGATACATACTCAGCCAGCATTGTGTCCACAGCACATTTGGGCTTCCAAGCCACTGTGGAATATGATTGGATGATAGCAGAGTCTCCTCTCTCCTCCACATGATGAAATAGGTTCACTTCCTTCCCTGGTTTGGTATGAATGTACCACTTGTCAATCAAAGCTGATTGGCCTGTAGCTGAGGCAGGAAATAGAAGGTGGGACATCCGATGGGAGAAAGGATTCTGGGATAGCAGGAAAATTGGGCCCCTGGGAACAGAAAGGAGGACATACATTATGGTACCTGAGCAGAGGTAACCCGCCATGTGGCAGAAATTAAGTCAGAGTAAGTGGGATATGAATTTATGAGATAGTAGGAGAATAGCCAAGGGAATGGTTTCTGTTTATTCAAAAATGCTAGGAAGCTAACGTTCATTCAAAAGGTTTTACTAAATGACAGGGAAGATGCAGGTGTGTCAGTGGACAAAACCAGACAAAGTTGTATCTGTTTCTCCTGTTGAGCCAAATGCTAAATAAAAGGCTAACTACTTGCTAGCTACAAATTATATAACTGTCTATAGTAAATAAGCACTATACTAAAATCATAATAGAGGCACTATAAGAACATTGGGTCAAATGGCTGGGACAATCTTCTGAAGGTGTGCATTTGGAGAAGAGAGGGCACTGAGCATCTCTACCATTACATGAACCAGATTAATGGCGGTTGTAAAGTAGAGCTGAGTTTTCAGACTCTCGGGAGGGTCTGACTGTGTCAGATGGCTTTGCATCAACTCTGACTTAAGAGAAACATGATAATACTTTTAGAGCCCAAAGCAAATCTGAATATAAGACAGTTGTCAAGAACTACCTCATCATTTTTGTTGTGTATCTCTTATGCTTTGTTTTCCTAGTTTATTTCATTGCACAGATGTGTACCAAGTCATGAGCTAAATACACAACTGACACAGGAGCTTCAGAGAGACCAAGTCAGCTGTTTCAAGTAAGATCGGCAGACTGTTCTCTTAGCTTCAAAGTTACAGAGAGGTAGGCATGTAGGGCCTGAATATTACATTGAAAGGGGCAGCTATGCTAAATTCAAATTTTATCTCAATTTGTCCACTAGACTTTAGACGTTAACAGAAGTTTTCACTTTACTCTGCAATATAACTTTTTATGTGTTGTTTCAAATTCATTCTTCTGAACACCAATAATACCTTTTAATCGGCTTTGTGTGCTGACGGACCTGTCTGTGCATCCCAGACTTGACTTGAAGAGTTGCTGTTTCTTGTTTGGGTAAATGTGTTCACAGGATATTGGAAATAGAGTGTGATCTTATCACTAGCCATGAGTGGAGTGTGTGAGGCTCTTCCTTTCTCCCACAAGGAAAACACAAATAGCCAAGAAGAGATAGGATTTCTTGGAAGGCAATCTTTTTAAAACTCACATTCATTTATGTATGTATTTATTTAGTGTGTGCATGCATGTGAGTATGTGTGTACCATGGTATGTGTGTGTGTGTGTGTGTGTGTGTGTGAGAGAGAGAGAGAGAGAGAGAGAGAGAGAGAGAAAGAGAGAGAGAGAGAGAGGTGACAAGTGGGAATCAGTTCTCCTCTTTGACCATGTTTGTCCCAGGGATCAAATGCCCAAGTGGCCAAGCCTGGTGGCAAGTGCTTATACCTGCTGAGTCATCTTGGCAACCTGAAAGGCAGTTTATGGAAGACTCGAGTGTTGATGCTGTCACCTTGTCTGTTGGGTTCAGGTTCCTTTCTAAATTGCATCTCCCTGTCTTTCCCCAGAGGATGAAACATGTGTTCCCTGGAAGGTGGAGAAAGGAACACAGAGGCATCCAGCACCCTTCTGTGACCACTGCTGCCTCTGTGCTCTTAGGGAGGAGCCACTGGTCCTCATAGGGAGTCTCACAGGAAAGCCTGTTTCTCCACTGACTTGTCCAGAGACTGAGACAGTGGGTATCAAGGTGGGATCAGAGGTGAGATAAGCAATGTGTGCTAAGAAAGGTTTTCTCTTCTACGGGAACATAGACATTGTGATGGGCATGTAGGAAGCCAGAAAAGGTAATGAATGTGGAGTAAGGTGGTCATCAGAACAGCTTTAGTGCTGGAAAGATGGAGGAGAGGGGCAATGTAGAGGCCTTCACACACGGGACAGTGTTCACTTGGGACACAGGTTCAATCTTCAGGATGTAAAATAAGGTCCCCATATTAACATCAACATGTAAACTTTCTCTTACAACTAAGATTATGCAGCTCCTCTTGATCTTAGATACTTTCAAGATAAATGTATTAAACAGAAGAATACAGGCCAGAAAATTAGCCTTGTATTTTGAACCACTAAAATATTAATGAAAGTAAATATATTCGCTTAATATGTTTATTTTATATATTTAATGTCCCGCGCTACGGTCTCGCCAGCAAGAACGACGCGGCACACATAGGATCCTTCTGCAGGAACAGCTTTAATGCATCTTGAGAGGGAGAGCATAAGCTGGCCACGAGTGGAGACTCAGAACAATAGAATACCCGCCCTTTATATGGGTCACAGCGCTTGCCTGGGACATGGAGCTTCCCCATTGGCTCCCGCACACCAGGCCAGATGCCGCCACGAGAGAGGCTGAGACTCTGAGGTGGAAAATTACCTGGTGCATGCGCACTAGCCTGTTTACAACTTGTCCTCGGCCAGATGTAGGCGCCATCTTGTAATGGCGGATGTGGGTGCGACTCAGGCGGCTCCCAACAATTTAATAAGTATGTCTTTGCATTGGTTTGTTTGTTTGCATGGCTGGAGTTGGAACTCAAAGCCTCCCACTGGGTAGCTAAATGCTGTACCACTGAGCCGAATCCTTAATATCAGTGTGTCTGGGAAGGAGCCCTTCCGGGACACTCCTCCATGTTGAAATATCATGCAGGCTCGCCTAGTCCCTGTTGTAGGCAATCAGGTGATGTTGTGTCAGACTTAGCCCCAAAACATTCAGGCCAGCAAGATTTTGAATTTATCAATAGTTTGTAACCTCATTGACATGGTCAAATATTGTCTCTGTGTTTTGCTTTTTGGTGGAGGGAGTTTAGTCTCTGGCCTAGAAAGTGAGAGTGTAGAGCTAAGGGAAATTTATCGAGCATCTCCCCATGAGATCCTCCCATGAGGTCATTTTGACTTCTCTCTAGCCCTTTGGGGTCATGATTATCATGTCAGGAACAGACAGCTGCCCCGACCCTTTTTTTTTTTTTTTTCTAGTAATTTTGCAGTTAAGTCATAAGTCTTCCAGTAAGTTATTTTCATTTTCAATGAATTGATGTTGTACATGGCCATTTTTGCCAATCATATCTTGCAGAGAGATATTTGCAGGGAGGGCAAATATCATAGCTCAATAGAAATATTTCTGTAGCTTCTTTAGAAATCCAATCCTGATGAGTGACCTTGCAGTGAAAGGCTCTTTGCTGTTGACATCTGCTGCCCTGAGAGGGGAGTCTGGCCCCCAAAACAGTCACAGGTTGCATACATTACATGAAATTGAAATAAATGTTGACAGCTTGTTAGGAAGACAATCCATGACTTTCTACATATCGGTAGTGATGACAGTTCCATATCTCAAATTCCAAAGATTGTTGTAGAATTTCCTGAACTGTCAAAGCTGTTGGCTTTTATTTGACCCTGTCATGCAGAGCTTGCTCTGACAACAGAAGGCCGCTGCCCTCTGTCACTGAAGGACACTGGGCAGGGCGTGGAGTTGTAGCAAATTGGCTTTCTCAGATGCGATGACTGACTTGAGAAGCTGTTTCATTCAGTGCTACTTTAGGTACACATTGCATTGATTTTCTAAACCCCAAAGGGCTATTAACACCTTATTAAGACGGGAATAGTTCTTAATTTTACATTAAAACGTCACTGACTCCCCTGTTATGTGGGATGAAGAACAGCAGAGATTTTACACCAGATACTTGTGGAAGGAAACCTTTCTGATTGCTGTAGGCTTTCTAGCCACTGCTCTCCATTTGTATTGAAACCCGGAGTATTTCAGTGTGTGGATAGGTAGCTCCTTAAGGGCTGTATATTTCTGTCTTCTTGCTACATTGCATATAGATCTATATCTCATAAGAAGAAAATCTATGCTAAAACATCTTAGTGTCAATCCCCATCCACACACCAATTAGTTCTGATGCTCACACACTGTTTTTAAATTGTCTGCATTCAAACCAAAGAAAAGGTGAATCCCAGGGGGCAGGTCTTTCAAAAGAGAGTTCTGCTTCAGGTTAATTTTTTTACAGGTTAGCATAAATCCATTCAGTGCAGCTAATAGTCTACTTTATAAATTATGTATCTATCGTATATCTGATATATATGATGTATAATATATAATATATGACTACACACACACACATTCTCAAGATGACTTAAATTGCTGTGTCCTTTAAAGATTATCTAGTGTGTACAGGTTAATGAGCCCTACGAGAAACACTAAACTCTTTCCACTGCCACCAGGCCTTTGCCGGAATTGGGTTCTTCTGTGCTATGGAAGGAGGTCCAGTTGTTCTTGAGTGTCAGCCATTATCAAATGTTTCTCAAAAAAAATGAAAGAATGAATGAAAAAGAAAAGACGGAAGGGAGGGGGAGAGAGAAAGAGAAAGAAAGAAAAGAAAAGAGAGAAAACTCATTCACTCCTTCATGTTTTAAATTCAGTTTGTATTTCAGATCCAGGAATTCAGATGCTATCACTTTTCTCACTCTCTGATTACGCTTCCCATGGCCTCTGAGCTCTTGATCTACAGAAGCAACATCCTCAATCTCTGTCCCCTGGGAGGCTCACCACAGCTTTGTGCTTCGCTTCAGGTGCTCATCTGTACATAGCTTCCTTGAAGTGTTTAGAAATGAGCTGTGTACTTGTCGGGCTGAGGAGAAAATTAGGTTTAAGAAGCTAAAACTACACTCTCTTGCTGGAGAGACTGTTTTCAAAATGCTTTTATGAAAATGGCTTCCACTGCACATTTCTTAGATAAAATACCCACGAACCTCTTCATGCTAGAGAACGGAATATAATCACTCTTTTCCGGTGGTGTGAACTTTCAAAGAAACTTAGGTTGTTACCATTATTATCACTACTGTCCTCTTCCTCCTACTCACCCCCCGCATCCTTCTCATCATCATCACTATCTTTGAGGTAGCTCAAATGGTTGTTGTGTAGCTCAAACTCTTCTCAAGCTTGCAATGTCCCACCTCAGCCTCCATAGAGCTAGGGTTGCAGGCGTGTACCATCACACCTTTGCAAACTGAACTGTGCTAAAGTCAGCTCTTTTGTAGCAAGCCTTCACATCTAGTGTTAAGCTGCTAGTAACTATGGCGGTTTAGTGACTGCCTGCTTCTGCAAATGCCGACACACACTTTGTCTCTGCCTACAGTTCTCAGTGTGAAAGATTCCTAAACGTTAGAGATCATCCCCCATGTTATGTTGAGAAATTAGAGATGGGTCTGAGCCCCACTTCCCTCCTCTAATCTCCACTGCCTACTTCTCTTGCTATATGGCAGTACTGAAAGAAAAACAACGAGATGATGGTGCTTAGAATGCAACAGATTCCTCCAGGGCGTCCCTTCCTAAAGGAAGGACCCCACACAGCTCTAGCAAACAAGTCCCAGAAGGCATTCCTCATCTATACCAGTTGAGTATGGCTCCACCTGTTTCTTCTCTCTGCCTTTTCTATTACTATGGGTTAGGTCTCTGGAATTAGAGACGCCAGTGTCTTCATGTTGCTTCTGGAGTGGTCCTCTCCATCTCGTTTCCGTAATGGCCTTTCAGAGTGTGCAAGCCAATACACAGGGTGTACTCTCCCACACTCACTGTGGAACATCTCTTGTGAGCTTATTAGTAAAATCTTTTCACAGTCGGCTTTTGATTTCCCAGGTTGGTTTCGATAGAGAAACTGATTACTTCTTGGCACTCATGGAGAGGGAAGTTGGAAGCATCAATCTGAGCCTGGAGGCAGGGCACAGGAGAACCTTAGAGGTAACATTGTAGAAAAGGCTCTGGATAATTGGACTGATAGACAGTTAGGAGGTCACTGCTTGGACACACTGCCTTCTCAAAGAGTAGACCAGCTCATGTCTGCACTATAGCGTTATACGTGAAAGTTACTTTATGGATGATTTTTATTTTAAAATTATTTTATTTGGTAATGTATTTAAAATAAAGATTTAAGCATTTATCAGCTTGTCTCTAAATAGCAGATTTCAATGATAGAGGGTCACATGATTCTTATACTGAAAAGAAACCATTACTGCAAGAAATTAAAGAAGACTTGGGGCAGAAGAAGAAACCCTATGTTCATGTTTTGACAGCCGCCATTGTTAAGAGGGCAGCACTTCCCAAATGATCTATCAGTTCAGCAAAATCATTATCAAAATGACAGTCTTTATTTCACAAAACTTAATGAGTTTGACCCTTGTATTTTATGTTTAAGTGTATGGGGATTCAGAATAGCTTGAACAGTCTTAAAAAGAGAAGAAGCAAAGTTAAAAATTAATACTTCTTACTACATGAGATGTAGAAAAGTACAGAATCTTGACATTAGGAGAGCTTGTATAGATTAATCAGATACAAACGAGAATCCTGGAATAAACTTCAAAGGCCCTGGTCATGGCTTTTAAACTAGAATAGTAAAGTCTTCTGAGGATCAAAAATGGTTTTCAACAAATTGCTCAGGGGCAACCGAATAACTGCATGTGCTGGTGAGGCTTTGTTTATTTGCTTTCTTGCTTTTGTCAACTTGACTTAATTCTCAGTCATCTTGGAAGAGGGAACTTCAATTGGGAAACTATCTCCAACAGATTGGAAAAGAGGCATTCTCTTGATTGATGGGGGAGGGCCCCAGCAATCTTGGGTTGTATAAGAAAGCAGGCTGAGTAAGTTATTGGGAGCAGCACCCTTCCATAGCTTCTGCTTCAGTGTTTGCCTCCTGATTCCTGTCCTGACTTTCCTTCATGATGGATGGAAACCTGTAAGATGAAACGAACTCTTTCCTCCCCAAGTTGTCTTTGGTTGTGGTGTTTATCACGGCTACTGAAAAATTAATAGACCATGTAAAATGAATCTGACTTTTAATATTATATTCAAAATTAACTGTAGGTAGGAGAGAGTACTATAGAAGTCTTTAAAAAGAGAACAACGTCTAAGACAATGTATTTGACGATGATTTAATGGCTGCATAATACCAAACTCAAAAAGATCCACCATGGGTCTGTAGCAAAAGTTACAATTTTTATGCCAAAGAATATTAGAAAAATATGAAAGATTACCTGCAGAAGGATATTTGCCAGTTTTATCTGGTAAGCCTCTTGTGTCTGAACTATTTAATGAATGCCCAAGGAATGGTATTTAGACTAAAGGTCCAGGGTAAAAAGGTGGGCACAGGATCTAGAACAGTGTGGAAAACCAAGGCAGATACAGGAACCACCAGCAGAGCACATGAAAATATCCAGCATTGATTCACTGTAAGAAAATACAATCAGAACTATAATGAATACCATTCAAAATAAGTGGAACATTAACAGGCACAGTATTGCTGAGGGTGGGGAGGAGCCATAAGCTGCAAACATTGCAGCTGAACATAGCATGCTGGGAAGACAACTCGATAGATAGTTTTTTTTAAGTGAAGAGCCATTTGACATTTTTCTCGTTTCCATCCCTACATTCAAACCCATGGGAATCAGACCACAGGGCAATATAAAATGTCAGTGTGCTTGTTCCTAACAGCTCTACTTGTAATACAGAATCAAAGACGACAGATGTGTTTGCCAGCTAAGGGGTAAAACAACACAGTGCCTACAAGACCAGAATGAACATTCTGATACTGTACTGCTGTGTGACTGGGCTTAGAAAGGGACCGTGCTGACAGAAAGAAACCAGAACCAAAAGGGCATGTTTTAATGATACTATTGATAAAGTCTCTAGAATAGACCAATTGGGAGAGGCAAAATATAGATTAATGGTGATACGGGACTCTAATGGAAGGTGGTTAAGAATGGGGATGTCATTGGTGAATGAAAATATCCTAAAATTGCATAATAGTAAATTTCACAAAGTTTGTAAATGTAGGAAAGCCTCTGTGAATTAGTATATACATTTAAAACATGGACATTTGTAGTATCTAAGTTATATGTTATTAATGAAAAAAAGCAGTTTCCTGTTTGGTTGCACCAAGTTGGGGTCTAAGAGAAATTATTTGCGTGTGGTATTTAGCCCAGTGAGTGCACAGATAAAATGTTTCTCTGCTTGTAGAGAATCTGGATATGAAGTCTACTAAGGAACCGAGGATAGCTCCTGGTTGTATGGAATTAGCATTTGATTATGATAGAAGTGTTTACATGAACACCATTTATAAAAGTCATGCTTATTTATCTTTGATTTTAGGTACACACATGGGTGACATTTTACAGTCTTTGCCTCTGAAGGAATGTATTTTAGTAGATTCACTCAAAGAGACTTTCGAAAGAGATGAAGCTTCAAATGAGTGATGTAACAGGCTTGGCTTAACCATTTACACAATGCTGTAGTTGGGGATGTTTTAAAAGACCTTTTCTGTGGTGTGTGTGTGTGTGTGTGTGTGTGTGTGTGTGTGTGTCTATGTGTGTGTTTCTATGAGTGCGTGTGTGATGTGTCTGTGTGTGTTTGCACACGCATGCATGCACACACGTATAAGCACACACATATCCTGATGCACATGTAATGACTGTACAGATCTTGCAGTTGTGAGTTCTCACCCTCTACCATGTGGGTCCTGGAAATCGAACTCAGGTGCCTTTTTTCTGCTCAGCCACTGTGCTGTTGTCCTCCCAGTCTGTTTTTTTATTTTGATACAGAATCTCTCATTAGCCTGCCATTTGCCAGTTGAGCTATACTGACTGGCCAGGAAGCCACTGGGATCTATTTGACACTACTTCCCTAGAACTGGTATTATTAAACACACCATCAAGCCTGCATTTTTAACCTGGATTCTGTGGATGTAAGTCAAATCTCCTTGTTTGCATGGTGAGCACTTCACCAAGTGAACTGTCCACCCCACTCTAAAGACCATTTTTCTTCTTCCACTAACACTGGTACATAGTTGTAGAATACTTTAATCATACGTTTTCCCTCCTTAACCTGATCAGGATAATCCTTCAAAGGAATGCCCAGAGTCTTGTCTCTTAGATGACTGAAGACCTTGTCAAGTCAGTGGTCCTTATTAAAAGTGTAGTTGTATATCTGATAACCAGCCCTTTCTCTAGTATCTCTTCCGATTTCATTCCCAGCTGCTGTAACCACCGTTCTACTCTCTATTTAGGTGAGAGGAACTAATTTAGGTCCTGTTGGTGGCAAAAGCATGCAGTATTTGGGTTTTTGTACCTAGCTCACTTTTCCTTAACAGGCTCACCCATGTTGCTGCCAATAACAGAATATCATTTCATTGCATGGTTGTGTGTATGTGTGTGTGGTTTATGTATGTGTGTATGTCTGTGTGTGTCTCTGTGTATGTGTGCATATCTATCTATCTAATCTATCATCTATCTATCAATCATCTGTCATTTACCTTCATGTTTCTCTTAGCCACTCATTTTTGTTTTTGTTTTTATTTAGCTTCCACCAAAGTACCTTCTTTTTTCAATTGAAAGTACATTTTTCATGTAATTTATTTTAACCATGGTTTCTTCTCCCTCACCTCATTCCACATCTTAAACTCCATGCCTTCTTTCTCCTTTCACAGAAAACAAAGACGCAAATAAAAAAGCCAAACATATAAACCAGAGTAAAGCAAAACAAGTAAACAAACAAGAAAAAAGTCACAGGAAAAGTACACACTCAGAGACACAAACATATATGCACACTAACAATGTTCATACAACACAACATTGTAGACTATAATATAGAAGCAAAAGACCAGTAATGTTAAGAAAAAAAGGCCAAAACAAAGCAACATGAGACAAATAAAATATTTCAAATTGAATTGAGTTCATGCTGTGTTGGCCCATCCACTGCTGGATATTGGATCTGCCTTTAAGTGTGGTTTATACACACAGGGAGACTCCATTGGTGGAGAAAAAAAAATTCTCCTTTGTAAGTGGTTGAAAACTAGAAACAGCTTTTGGGTTAGGAATGGGGCCTCATGTCTACTTCCCTATCTTGGTATTGGGACCCCATCTGGCTTGGACCTGTAGAGGCCCTGTGCATACTGTCACTGTCTCTGTGAGTCCATATGTGTGTCAGTCCTGTTGTGTCTGGAAGACACTGTTTCCTTGGTGCCATCCATCTTATTACAGAAATTTAAAGGACAGTTTTCAGCTTCATAGAAACACACACCACCACCACCCCCACACACACACACACGGCAAGCTAAAACAATCTGAATAATAACATAAGTGCTCAAGGTGACACCAACCTCTTCTCAAGCTCTACTACTTAGCTATATTATAAAATCAACAAGGTATTGACATAATATCAGACATGCTGATCAATGAAACAGAATGAAAGACCCAAACACACAAATGCATACACACACACACACACACACACACAGCATCTTCAACAAATGGTGCTGGTTAAACTGATTGTCTCTATTTAGGAGACAAATAGATCCATTCTTATTACCCTGCATGAAACTCAACTGCAAATGGATCCACGATACACTAAATCTGAGAGAAGAGAAAGTAGGGGACAGTGTTGACCTCATTGGCACAGGAAAAGACTTTCTGAACAGGACACAAATTGTCCAGGCATAAAGATCACCATTAATGAATGGAGCCTCATGAAACTGAAAAGCTTCTGTAAGGCAAAGGACAGGATTGTCTGAACAAAGTGAGAGGTTACAGAGTGGGAAAGATCTCAACCAATTACAGGGTTAGTGTCTAACCTATATAAAGAACTGACATAAATAAATAACCCAGCTAAGGTGCCAACCTAAACAGAGAGTTCTCAAACTGAAACACAAATGGCTGGGGAAAAAAAAAATTAGAGAAATGCTCAGCACCCCTAGTCATCCAGGATATGTAGAGCATAAAGCCATTCTTTCTTTATTCACACTGAGATTGATTTAGTAACTTGGCTACTATGAATACTACTCCATAAACCATGAAAGTGACAATGTCTCCTCATTACATTTATGTATTTCTGTTTCTGTGGTCATATACCCTATCATGGGACCACTGAATATTATGTATTAAAACTATCTTTAGAGTTTTTTTTTTTTAAAGAAACTTCATATTGTTTTCTATACTGGCATGCTAAGTTACTTTTCCACCAATAATTTATAAATTTCCATTTTTTCATATATTTGCAAGCATTTATTTTATGCTTTAAGTCAATTCCATGATATCCCTTCTGACAGGTGCTAGGCTATGTCTCATTATGGTTATAATTTTCATTTTCCTTATGATTAGTGATTAAATTGGCCATTTATCTTTTTGATATATGTTTCTTCAGGTCATTTGCCCATTTTCTATTACATTTTTGTTGTTCAGTTGAACTTACACTCTTTTTCCCTTGTTGGAAATGTAGTATGCAGGTGTTCTACCTCATTCTGTAAATGATTTCCACATTCTGTTTCTTTTGCTGTATAGGAGCTTTTAAAGCCACGAATGGGGGTCTTTTTTCATTCCCTTGTCGAGTCATGTCTAATTTCCCATTGCTGTGGATTGAAGAGATTGACTTTTCTCAAGTGCGAGTTCTTGGAGCCTTTCCCAAGAGTTAGTTGGCTGTGAATACATAGATTGATTTATTTATATCTGGATTCCCTTCTCTCTTCTATAGAGATCTGTGTCTCTAGCTTGGTTATATGTTTTGAAGTTAGTAGTGTTAGCCTCCAGCTTACTTCTTGTTTCTTTTTCTCCCAGAACCACCTCAGCTAGTCAGGGATCTTCTGTATTCCATATAACTTTTAAGTGTATTCTTTATGTTTCTTTGAAAACATCTTTGGGATTTTGGTAGGGATTTTATTAAACCTGTAAGCTTCTTTCCTAAGTATGCATATTTTTAACAATTTGCAATCCATGGACATGAGATACCTTCCATCTTTTCGTGTCTGCAATTTCTGTCATCAATGTTTTATAGTTGTTCTTGAATTCTTTTCTGTCTGTTATGTGTATGCATGTATGTGTGTGCATGTGCTTTATATATATATATATATATATATATATATATATATGTTTATTTTGTATATGGTAACAATAGTCCTTACGATGAGAATTATAGAAATGTTTTCCCCTCTTGAGTAGCCTACTTAAGGTTTTTTCTAATAGTTTAAGTACCTATATACAAAGTTATATGTTTATAGTTATACTAATAAATTATAATTAATAAGTAGATGCTGCTATAAAAACCTGTTAAAGAGAATCCTGTGTACTTTATTATCTGGTAAATGATACCATCGACAATATAAACATTTGCCCACAGTTGTATGTTTAATTTAGTCTTGGAGAACATACCTATCAGTTAATTCAATTATCATAGTCTTTCCTCCCAAAACAAAATTATTTGCATAAAAGTTTATTCACTGTATCTCTAAAGAACTGTTCTAGATCTAATTTAATATTGATCTTACTTTATATATGAAGTCAATAATTTGGGAACATCTTGTATAGAGTGTGATATGTGAAAACCTTAAATCACTGAAGAGGAATAATACTTTAATGGATTTCGAAAAGGAATTTTTCTTAGTGTGTTGTTTTGGGGGTTCATTTGTTACAATTTGTAAATTATTTCCACATTTTAAATAGAGATCAACAGTTTACACAATTTCCCTTTTTAAAGGATCAGCGGTTTCTGTGCTAGGTCTGGTGCTGTCCACAAATATTAGCTTTGGACTCTACACTTAACTGACTTATTAGCTTAACAGACACACAGTGTGGTTAGGTTTTCCCACCTCTGGTCTAGACATACATTATCTAGCCATCATTTAGCCCTCATTTTTATGGAGTTTACACTAGAATATTTTGTAACAATAATGTTAAAAAAATTTCTTCTCTTCAGTACTTTTCATTATTTGCTAGATATGAACAAGCCATTAAAGAAGAAAACAGGAAGTGATACTGTGTAGTGTTCCCAGGACAAACATGTTCTAGATAGATGTGAATTTATCTGTACTGACTCTATTCTTTCCTCTTGAAAATAAGTGGTTTTATTGCCATGTAACTCTGAACAATCTTTGTAAAGATGTTATTTAGTTCCCGTGTGTTTCTTCATCTATTAAATCAGGAGATGAAAACTTTCAGATCCTCAAAGGGCATGAGAATAATATGTAATTATAATATGTAGTATAACATATATAATATATAATTAATATATAATACATAATAATATATAATACATAATATACAGTGCATATGGTTTTGCTCAGGAAGATATCCTCAAAGGTGGACTTCTCCTCCTTTGCTTCATGCAGTGGTTATGTATACCTCAAAGGAAATTAAAAGTGAACTTCTCTTCATTGTGATTTATATACACATATATATCATATATTTAATGACCATTGTCAGCTCATGATCATGACTCCCTGTAGCTTAGTGGAGTCAGAACTGTCCAAATATCTTTTTAGACAGGCAGTAGAAGTGGTAAACAGGGTCCTTGATTTAAAGATGCAGTCTATCCATTTTCTTTCCAGAGTTTTGCAACCTTTAGACTTTACTCAGTCTTTGTAGAACACTACTGAAGAAAAACAACTGGTGGTTTTGTAAGCCTTCTTTACCAATGGTTTTTAGAAGCTGTCTTCCATGTATGTTTTGAAACATTAATAATAAAAACAACTAAATACCATTGCATATTTCTTTACATTTTCCTTATACCTGAAAACTTTCAAAGGGGATTTTTCCTACCAACATTTAAAATTAGGAATTTACAGACATGGAATTAGAAGTGGCCAGACTCTTGTCTTCACTGACTGCTCATTTCTGAGTTGTGCCATGTCTCAACTGCCCACGCTTGACTTCCTGTGGCATTGCCAATTCTGAGGTGTGAGATTGGATCCAAATCCTTGCTAGGAAGTTGTGATTTGTTTTGACCTTTCCTTATTTCTAGAAGACACTTACCACATAGCCATTATTGCTTGAGTGGTTTACATTCAAAAGACTGCTGACCACAGAACATACAAAGCAATAGAATGTCAAAGCAGGATGTTGGGTGGCAGGCAGGACTGAACTGAAGACAGTCCAGAGCTAGGTTTTAGCTTGATTATGGTCTCCTAACCACACAAGAAAAGAGCAGGGAGTTTACACCTTGGAGCAATGCATATTCTGAAGTTCACATAAGAAGTATATGTCCCTTGATAATCCAGGAGCTAATGGCCATTTTTTGCACCTGTAGTGTAAAACATTTGGCAAGTAGAAAGAGTGATTCAGAGAACTAATCAAGTGCCAATTATCGAGAAAAATGGTTCTGTTTCCAAATGGCAAAAGAGCATCATTAATACCTTCTCTGCATTCCAAAACAGTAGACAGATGCTACCAGTAAGAGGATAATTCCTCATTGTTATTTTCAGTAAAACACATTATTGTTTCATAGTTCTAAAATTTGAATCATCAATCTAATTAGGTAGAGTTCTGTTGACAAAGTCCACTTTTAAAAAATGAGGTAAGTTTATTCCTTATTCTATACAAACTTCTTTTTGCTAAGGATTAGAAATATCAGTGAGGAAGTGGCAACATGAAATCCTGTGACCCTCAGATTAATGAGAAGAATCCCTAACTCCTTCCTTTCCTGTCTCAGGGTGACTTCTGGGGCTACCTTCCTGCTTCTGTGACTTCAACAGTCAATTATGTCCTTGATTTAATTTTCTTCGGTTGCAGCCTGAGATTCTTAACTGCACTGCAAGGTGTATAAATTTAATTCAAGTTTTACATGACACTGGAAACTTCATAAATTAATACCCAAAGAAATGGCAAATCATATTTATGGGCAACTATGTATTGTGAGGAAGATGGATGTTATTATGTAGTTGTGATAAGCTATAGCAACTCCATCATGGATGGAGTTCATCCCTGATCCCCTGATACCTTCCTGTGTGACATCAGCCATGTGAATCTTTAGGGGAGAAGGTAGAGAATGGTCTTCTTAGGCTTTGTGGTCTGTTCAGGGGACAATAGAGGAAGAAAATTTCAGAGAGCTTCCTGCGTCTGCCCTTTTCTCAACCACCATTTAGTCATGCTTTAGAATGTCTACGATGGGTCAACAGAATTCTATTTTATAATTAGGGCATGCACACTCTGTCAGGAAAGGCATTGATTAGCCTGATACTCCATGTGACTCCAGTGGTAGGTTTAGCATCAACCTGAAGCAACAGCACAGTCACATCAGCTAGTACACAGAATCCAAGGTGAGCAAGAGAGCCCCATGTCTGTTGGTTACAAACAAAGTGAAATGCTCTTGAGCTCTTTAACTAGAATGTATGTCAATGTTTCTTATTTTCTCCTTCTTTATGTCAGGAATATACTCCTCTACCATCCACCTCCCCAACCCCATCTCTCTTCCTTCCCTCCGTCCTTCTTTGAGATTAAAAAGATAATATTTTACCACTCTAGTTGTCTATCCTACCTACAATATGTTTGCTATGCGGGCAGAAATTTACCATATCTGTAGAAAATAAGGTACGTCTATCTATACTTGCTGTGTGTTTTATAGCTTCTGGGAAAGGCTTGGTTCTTAGTTTCTCAGAACCCTGTTTGGCAATGTGTGAAAGGTGTCAGGCTGGTGGCATTATACCCATTGTGGATCTGGTTTATCTCCATGCCTTGGTGACTTGTACCTGTGTGAAATGGGTGGTGTTTTTGCTTTTAGTGTGCCCAGTGACTTTTGAAAGAAAACAACTGTATTACTGAAATTCATGAATGAAAACTAGCTTTAGCATAGTCAGCTTTTCATCCTTTACTCGATGTGTTTTCATCTTTTAATTGAGTTGTTGTTGTTTTTAACTCTAATTGGTTTTTCTTTTTGTTTCACTTTGCCTTTACTATTATCTGTTTATAACTTACAGACTTACTTGGTCTTGGAAATCGGAAGCTCTCTGAGTTGTTCACAGATACATACTGTCAATCATCTGATGCTGGAACATTTCTCAGATGGTTTCCTAACTAGCAGTGTGTGTAGTCATTGTCGACAAACACTGTATATGTTAAAAATTCCATTATGAACAAGAGGCCTGTGTTTTAATTTAACCTTTGGACCTGATAATTTCCTTCCCAGTTTAGGCTGTTAGCAGATGACTTAAGTGTATTTCAGAGAAAGCAACAAAAGATTCATGATAGACCCACAGAAATCCCATGAGCCTGCACTGGTAGAAGAATCCAGCAAAGTTTACTAACAGCCAAAAGTTCTGGTAGCCATACTCAGTGGATCTTAATGAGGAGCAATGTTGCCCCCTAGTGGACACTTAGCAATGTTTGGAGCCCTTTTTCGGTTGTCCCTTGTCAGGATAGGTGCTGTGCAGTCTTCTGCGTAATGTTGCAAATGTGCCAAAAAGCCCACAACTAAAAAATTCCCTCCACAGAATGCCAACGAAGGCTCATCCAGTAACTGCCTCCCCCACTCTCTGCTTCCTACCTGTATGTGCGGTGTGTCCAGCTGGCCTCCCGTTCCCAAAACCATGCTTCACTACCATGGTAGACTGAATTACCCTCTCTCTCTTAGGACAAAGAAGAATAAACCTTCACACACACGCATGTGTGTGTCTGTGTGTGTGTGTGTGTGTGTGTGTATCAAAAACAAATAAAGAAACAAAACAAAAATGTAGACAAAGTACAAATTGAGCATCCAAAATAATTTGAAGTCTAAAATGCTTCAAAATGCAAACGTGCATTGTTTATATTTTTACTGGGTTACGTAAGGCAATTTTTACAAAAGCACAAGACTATACGAAATGGACCCCCTCCCATTCCTTGCCCCTCCCATTTCTTGCCCCTCCCCTTTCCATTCATTTCCTTTGTTCCCATGGTCAGTTTCATCTCTACTGTCAATAACATCTCTATATATGTGGTTTTATATATTTATAATAAACACAAAAACCCACAAATGAGAGAAAATATCCAGTATTTGTCAGTCTGAGACTAACTCAACTTTACTTGATGTGATTGTCTCCTGTTGCCCCTGTTTTTCTTCTAACAGTGTAAAACTATATTCCTTGATGGCTGAAAAATACTTCATTATGTATAAAGACTACATTTTCTTTATCCAGGCCTCTGTGGTTAGATACCAAGGCTGGTTCCTTTTGTACCTTTTCCAAGTGTGCTGAAATGAACAATGGTGCATCTCAGTCATATGTATTGATATGTTGAACTGGCTTCCCGTGGATAAATAGCCAGGACTGGTATAGTTGGGCCACACAGTAGGTCCATTTAAGAAGATTTATTTGTGTATTTTATGGGGATGCATGTTTTACCTGCATGAATATATGCATACCATGGGCATTCCTGGTGCCCATGAAGAAGGCATCGGATACTCTGGAACTGGAGTTACGGACTGTCTGTTGTAAGTTGCTGTGTGGGTGCTGGGAACAGAATACAGCTCCTCTGCAAGAGCAGTTCTCCTATCTGCCGAGCCTTCTCTCTAGCCCTGAACTCCATAGTGGCTGTACTAATTGGCATTCCCAGTAGCACTGTACAAGGTTTTTCTCAGTTTGTGTTCTTGCCAGCATTTGTTGTTCATTTCTTAATGACTGTCATTTTGGGTGGGGTCAAATGCAATTTCAGTGTACCTTTGATTATCATTTCCTTGGTGGGTACTGAGGTTGAAGGGCTTTTTGTGTGTTGATTGGCCATTTGTGCTGTGTCTTTTTGAGACCTCATCTGTACAGCCTGTGCTTTCTCGTATGTACTTCTCCCTGTTGTTCTCCCTGTTGACTAGTGTTGGTTGGTTCAGTCTTAAACGCCAGTTGGCCTCGCACTTACTTTGAATGTATCCCATCAGACCTCAGGTGTTACCAGTGTATTGGTCCCAAATATCCTCCTTTAAGACAGCTTTAGAAGTATAGAAAAACAACGAAGTTAGGACAGCACAAAGACTTCCCATTTGTCCCTCATCTTTCTGTGTCACTGTCAGCCTACATTAATAAGGTAGGTCTGTTACAGTTAATGAACTGAAACGGATGCATCGTTAACTAAACTGCATCGCTTTCCTCGCCTTGCCTTGGCTTGTACCTAGTGACTCCTTCTGTCCCAAGATTCTATTTAAGATACCATGCTCCATTTATTCGTAGTAGCATTTTAGGCTATTCTGGGTTGTGTCGGTTTTAGATACTTCTTGACTCTGATGATCTTGACAAGTATGATGAGGACTGGTCAGATGGTTTATGAGAAGGCTCTCTACCAGGATTTACTCAGGTTTTGTCTTGTGATTGGGGTAATTGGTGTAGCAGAAGAAGTCCCTAGTGCTTAAGCAGTGTATACATACTACAGTGTGGCGTTTGTTAAATGCTAATTTAGTCTTATGGCCCCTGCTTCTCTGCTTATGTTTCTTCTCAGCTTTGAGGGCCCACCTGCATTCCTGGTTTGTGGTTGCCCACTTCTGTCTTGTAAAGCAACAAGGGCTGGGTGACTTTTATCCTGTAGACACTCCACTTGACTTCTGCTTCCTCTTCTTTACTTGTCCTGGGCTGAACGGGACTCCTCTATCCTCATGTTCTGCTTTAGGGTCAGATGGCTGGATTGAACACAAATTATCTAAGATCATCTCCTTTTGTAAAGGTTCCAAATCTGACTCATATCTGGAAAATCCCTTTTCCTATATAATGTAAGAAAAAGCTGAGAGCTGACATATAATAAAATAAAGATGACCAACAGATAAAGGGCTCCTGCGGTTGCTTGGAAATTCTTAGTTGGGGAGGCTATGCTTTCTCTAGTACATCACAGGATACCCTAGACTTCCAAACTCTATTATTGCATGAATCACAGAAGTTACTCCTGAGGTCCTCTACAGAACCTAGAGACCATTGTCTTCTTGAACCTTTTCTACAAGGCCTATATCCTCCTAAACCCATGTCAGTGCCTACCAGCTTCCTTTACTTAGATTAGGAATTGCATTTGAGAGTTACTATTTCATATCCTTGCTTCTGTCAAGCGGCTTGCTGTACAAACATTTCTTAGTGTAGGTTTTCCAACAGTCATCCAGCCAGGAAGTTCTAGTGACCACGGACTACTACCTCCAAGGAGCTTCTTGTCTTCTTCAGATTTGCTTCCTATCTTTAGGAATCAGCTATTTATGGCAGGGAAAGAAACTCACATGAGGAACGAAAACTCAACAACTACATAATAACTAAACTATAGTCAAATAATAGAGAATTTATTGTTATTGCTACATAAAGAATAGAATATGTGTATTTTATCTCTCAGGGGTGGGGGTCCAGGGATAAAATACTACTGAGCTGCCAAGCTGGGAGCTTTTTAAGGGATTTGTGACAGAGAGTGGGAGGAGGATTTGAATGGAGGATGTGCTCCTCAGTGCCATTGGCCCAAGGCCGAGTGCCTTGTGTCAGTTTTGCTCACTTCTTATGTGTGGCTTCCTGGCAGGGTAAGGAAGAGAAACAAAACGCCAGGAACATTCAGAGCGACTGGCTCCAGCACTACCTGACCACATTCTATCTACTGTTCTCATCAATCATACTTTTTAAAATAATTAACTCTATTCCACAAGTCCCTACTTCCGTATCTTTGACAGCAAAGCCAGAACCACTTGGAGAGTCACTTGGCTGAGGTTGCCAAGTTCTTCTGCTTTCCTGGGATGGAACCTGGCCTTTTTGAATTACCTTGGCAGCTCTCCTTTGTTGTTGCTCTTTAGGAATGGACAATTCCTTAGGCCTGTGCTTTTCACAAGCAGCAGGAGTATCTGGGAGAGGTCCCCCTAAGGGTAGCACGCCTTTTATTTCAGTCAGTATCAGGCCCTGTTTGAACCTTTCGTCTCCTCTCCTTGTTAGACTTGGCTCCAACATTAGTTATTGGGTGTTCTTTTTCTCCTCTAACTGTACACTTTGTATTCTTTGGGCTCACTTGCATATTTTCCTTGTGGCTTGCATCAGAGTGATCAGTGATAACTACATGACAAAGTCAATATTAAGTTGTCTTGACATCTCCTCAGATAATGCAATTAGTTAGTCCCAAATGTTTCTTTTTAGCTTCTGGTAAATTCTTTATTTTTTATTTTTTATATTTTGGTTTTTTGAGACAGGGTTTCTCTATGTAGCCCTGGCTGTCCTGGAACTCACTCTGTAGACCAGGCTGGCCTCGAACTCAGAAATCCACCTGCCTCTGCCTCCCAAGTGCTGGGATTAAAAGCGTGTGTCACCACTGCCTGGCTCTGGTAAATTCTTATAAGAGCAGAAAGTAGCCACAGTCTATGCTAAAATACTGCAAGAAAGGGTTTTTGCTTGGTTGGTACTGTTGTTTCCCTCTGAAAATTCTTAGTAGGATTCAGTAATCTACATTGCTCTCAGCATTACTACCCTCCACCACTCTCCTAGGATGCCCTGTTAAATCCCCCTTACAGCATTCAACCAGTTTCCTAATCCAGAGTCCCAAGGTCTACATTTCACTTCAAGCAGCATGGTCAGCAATATGCCACTGTCTGGTACTAGCTTCTGTCTTAGTGACTTATCTATTGCTGTGAAGACACCATGACCAAATCAACTTACCTGAAATGGGAGGACTTGCTTACAGTTTCAGAGGGTAAGTCCATGGCCAATGTGATGAAGAAGGTGACAGCTGGCAGGCAAGAGTGTCACTGGAACAGCAGTTGAGAGATTACATCTGTTCCACAAATTAAGAGGCAGAGAGGGGTGGGGGGGGGGAGATAGAGATATAGACAGAGAAACATAGTGAGAGAGAGAGAGAGAGACAGACAGACAGACAGACAGACAGAGACCAGACTTGGCATGGGCTTTTGGAATCTCAAAGTCCATACCTTCTAATCCTTTAAAAATAGTTCAAGGAACTAGGAGCCACACTTTGGAAGTATGACCTTATAGGA
Source organism: Rhynchomys soricoides (assembly GCA_019843965.1). Lineage (NCBI taxonomy): Eukaryota > Metazoa > Chordata > Mammalia > Rodentia > Muridae > Rhynchomys > Rhynchomys soricoides. The sequence continues at coordinate 8,110,315 of JADRCH010000028.1, read as the reverse complement.
GCCATTCTTATTCAAATTTGTTGAAGAAAAAAAAAACAAAAACAAAAAACAACAAATCCTTGTTTGCTTATCAGTTGGGTGTGAAAACCCCTCCAGAAATGTTGCTTTAAAATTGGAAACAAAAGGTTTACTTTTGAGAGTACAACATTAGTTCAAGGACCCCTGTTACTTTTAAGGTTGAGTGTTTCATCAAAATGTCAAATGTTTAAGATCAATAGATGTGTTTTATCACAAAGTCCATCTTAGTCAGGTAGGAGAGATGTGTCCCACAAACCTGTGTTTTATTTAGTATGAAGCAGACCTTTCTAAACAGTGGTTAGTGCACTGTCGTGGAAACAGATAAATAGCCATTGTTATTTCTGTTTTACTTTTATTGAAAAGTGTTTCAGTGTATTAACTGTTTAATTCCTCCCAATATACTCCCATGAGCTAGAACACACTGAAGGTAGATGACTACATTGATGTGAAGGTGTCAAGCTAAGCAGCTTCAAGAATCAATGGCCATTTAACTGGTAATCTATTTCATTCTTAAATATATCTTTTTGAACACTTGGCATCCAGGTTATATGGTAAAGAGACCTTGGAAATAACTTACTCCTGTCTATAGAATACAGTGTTTACTAAATTCTCTCCCCCAGTCCAAAATTATGTTAGTTAATACTGAAAACAACCAATTAATTTAAAGTAAGAAACATCCTACAATGATATTTGTCCCTGAACTTTCTCCTCTTCTTCTGCTCAGGTTCACCTGTGTTCTCAAATACAGTCAGCAACAAGGAAGGGTGTGTCTTAAAAGGCCCTGTGCCCTTCTTCTGTCACTGTGGTACTAGTCAAAATCTTCACCATAGCTAATTCTCTATACAGCATTCCCTGTTGATGGAGAAATTATGGTTGATGACATCAGCAAATTACGGTTTATTAGTGTCTCTGAGGACCACTTTAGCCTGTTAGTGGGAAGTCAGGAGCATCCAGAAAGGACTTGGACATATATACAACTTAGAGTAGAGCTTGGGCATGCCAGATTTTACCCTAGGTAACTGTCTATGCCTAGGTAACTGTCTAGGCTGTTGAGGAAGCATTAGTAGACCCCTTGAAAAGGGATTAATTTAGATAAGCATACTGCTTAACATAGGTAGATATCAAGTGAATATTTCATGTGAAAAGACAGTAGTGTCTAAAACCATTTCTGAGGTCACTAATGCTATATTCTATAGCAGCTTTCTTATCTAAACAATTGTATAACTGTTCTTAATTGGTCCCATGTTTCTTTTATGTATATTGACAACCTCCTCGGGCAGTTAGCTTTAGCAAGTATCTGACATTCAAACCAGTATTTCATTATTTAGTACATTATTGGTAGTTCAGTGGAAGTTGATGAAACCTTTATAAGGTGAGGTCTAGTCTGTTGTTTTTGTCAAAATCTCAAACGCTTAATTTTACCAGGAACCAGATGCTGGGGTGAAGGCCTGCTAGCTCAGAGAGGCAGAGAAAGCTCCCAGCTGACCTTCCGCCTAGGCTGATGTCCCTTCTCCACACCATCTCAAAAAAGAAAAAAAAAAAAAACAAACCTCAAACTGAATGCCCCTCCCTTTGCTTCCTGTGCATCTCTCTATCCATCCTCCTGGCTCCCACTTACTCTCTCTCTTTTTTTCCTTTGTTCACTACCTGTCAACTGGTTACTTGCTCTGCCTCTTGACTCTTGACCTACTGTTGATTTTATGTAATCCTGTTTACAATAAACAGAAAGCTCTTAGATTATAGCTGTGTGCTAGTGCTGAGCCACACCACGACTAGAAACAGGCTTTTCCAGTAAATAACATAATCTTTGGGATCACAGTGTGATCAAATATTCTGCAACACTAATTGGAACAGATCAGGTCATTGGAAACATGTTCTTAAAGGGGATATTGTGATTCTGGCCATATCTATCTCTTCACCCTGGCCACCATGAGGTGACCAGCCTTGATCTACCAAGGTCTCCCCACCATGACATTCTGCCTTGCCATAGCTCCAGAAACAATGGAACCAATCAACAATTATGCCCTTGATATTGTGTCGTAAAGCAAGTGAAAATTCTCTTCATTGTTTTGTCACAGTGGTGGAAAGTTGACACTGTTATATGCCATAGATGCTTTTGTCAGTGTTAAGCTGTGTACACAGTGGTGGGCCTAAGATTATAACTGAGCTGAGGATGTCATTTACTGGTAGTGTTCATGCAGTGTGGGGTTCTATTCCCAGTGTGTGTATATGTTTGGGTGGGAGCAATGGTAGAGCTGGAAGATTCTGTTGCCTATTAATTTTGCGGCTGTTGTAAACTCACAGTGCAATATACTGTGTGCATGCCCCAATGTTATAGCTTTATCATTTTTTATAACATAGAAATGTAATGTCAGTGGAAGTAGACGAAGTTACTTATTTAAGAATTTACTACACTTCCCCATGGTATTTTAGAGTATTGCATATAACAACCCTACAGGTATGCTAACATTGCAGCACCCTGTGGCTCACATTGCCACTTCTTCTGATGTGTCATTGATTTTTGTGCTTGACTTAATGTTTTGTTACTCTGTTCATCATGGCCCCATAAACATTCACACTGATGCTTCTCTTAATGCCCAGTTGTTTCTCACTCCTCTCCTCAAAGCTCTGTAAACATATACCAGATGGCCTCGGTGTAAAGTAGGTTATACTATGTAGGCTTTTATAAGTATAGTCTATGCTATTTGCAGATATAAAAATGCTAAACTACATGATGCTCAGAATATATCTCTCATGAGTCCATGACTGTAGCTTTAAAACTCATTAAATTCCTTTGTGTATGAGGTGAAGTAGTATAGTCAAAAGTGTGTTGCTTAGCATCAAGTCTTTAGCGCCTATTAACTGAATAAATTAATTGCCCCTGCCCGTGTGTTTCTCTGTGTTTATGTAACAACGTAGATAGAAGTAAATAAAACTGTCTTTGTCTTAAAATAAGGTTCCTCAGAATTTGTATACGTGTAACCCCTCTTTTCTTAAGAAATATTTGCATGACTTTTGTTATAAGTTCATAAAAACATGTACAAATATATACTGGGGATAAATAATAAAAGACTGAATTTTAAAGCAATTCATTATTATAAATATGATTTAAATCAAGTTTGCATACTAATGAGAGGGGCGGCTTATCTTTACAGAGAGAACCAAATCTTGGCTGACATTTGATTCTGCTGATCCAGAGCATCTGTGACATATTTTGGAGTTGATCAATGTTTTGACTTTGCCATCAATACTGAGACTCCCATGTCACCTAAATATGTAGCACAACATGGCAGAAGTGTCTTTAAGATTATTTCAGAAATTGTCAGTATTAACCCCTCTCCAGAATTCATTGAACATTTTTTTCATGAAACTCAACAATTCAGACAGTTTCAAAATAAAATTTTCTAATTTCACACATCCTAAAGAATGAGAGTAAGAAAATACCCAAAGTCTTTGTTTCCTGTAAATTAAATCACTAATGTTTCTATGAGACAAATTACTTTGTATATACAATAAAACCACCAAAATAATCTTGAATCTGAGCCAAGGTCTTTCTGGCAGCATTCATTGATATCGTATAGCATGATGGTCTTTGGAGGGCAATGTGCAAATGTTTTGTGCTTAGTTAAATCCCCAAGGATGCAGTTAAGTCTCCAAATGCATCATGAGCAAGCATGGCCAGAAACATCTTGGATGCTTCATTGAAGTTTGATTTTTCTATTAGTTCTCGGTCATTGTATATTCAGAAACCTTTGACTATTTCCAGTTTCCTTATGACCTCAACAATTAGTTGTACAACACCCTATAGGATGTTTTTGGTTTGAGTTCCCAGGTTAAGATGCTGAATACCAGGAGAAAGGGGGAAACAGTGACGCTCATTTAGAATAAGTTTGTTATTTAGAAAGAATTGAGTCATTTCCTCCTTCTGAGACCTGAGGTTGAGTTTGTCTGGTGCATTTGAATGAGACGTGAGGTAGCCTGTAGACTTACAAACATATTCTTGAATAATAAATCTGAATCCTCTGTCTTTATGTTATTCTTAAAGCTGTTTCAAACTGCAGTAAAATTCCAGATGATGTACAATTTATTTGTTCTTATTGATACTTTTTACTTAAGATATAACCCTCTTCATGAGCTCCCTTTTTAACCTCTACTATGTCTATGACTTTTCTTATGTCTGTGACAGACTGCCTGTCATAAATAACTCACAAAGAGGAAAGTATACCTTACTTGGTTTGTGGAGTCTCAGCCCATCGGGACAGTGAGCGTCAGAGTAGTTTACATTATCATGGGCAGGAAGCAGCAAGGAGTATTGTCAAAAAGGACCAGTGCCGCTATAAACTCTAAGAACATGCTGCCAGGGTCCCCCTAAGAGCCCCATGCTTTGTACTTCCATCATCTTGTAATAGTCTGCTCAGGTTTTAACCCAACAGTTGATTAGACTATGCATCATATCAGAGACCTCATAATCTGCTTGTCTCTGGACATGGCCTCATAGGCACATAGTCAAGATTAGAACTATGTTATCTTTGGGTGAAAGCTTACTTGAGAGTTACATACTTGGTCTTATTGAATTTTGGCTCATTGGAGATTGAACCTTTGCCTGAAAATATATCAATACATCACTGACTTTGAGGAAAAGTAAAAACAAGCTTTGTAAAATCAGTGTCTTTTCTAGTATAGGATTTAGAGCCCGATTCAGCTCTGGGCTAGTTTTTGCCATGACTCATATAATCATTAATGCTTTTTCATGTTCAGTTCCTTCTGTGGACTTTGAAAGTGTCAAGGGAATAGATTCTATGTCCTCATTCTTACCTTCAAGAAGGCAGGAGAGGGTTTAGCCTTTGACATGTGTTCATTGGTTTTGCTACATAAAGAAATAGTGATGATTGCTTGTCCTAAGACTTTTCAAGGAAATCTCATTATCACATTCATTTTTTGTTAGCCCATATGTACTGTTCAGAGAATCTGCTTCGTTTCCCCCTGTATCCTGGCCTGCCACCACTTGTCAGAAGCACTAATTAATTATCTGTTTGGGGGATAACAATAACAGAGTAGACAGAGAAGCAGGGTGTGAGTTACAGATTGTCCATATTTTCAGGACTTGTTTATTTTTGTTTTCTATGTATGAGTGTTTTGCTTGCATGTGTGTAAGTACATGTATGCAGTACCTGTAGAAGCCAAAAGAACATGTCAGATCCCCTGGGACAGTGAGTGACATGCAGTTGTCAGTCACTTTGTAGGTACTAAGTCTGAGCCCTTTGAAAGAACAGAGAGTGCTTTTAAGTATTGAGTCCCATCTCTAGCACCTCAATATTTTAAGTGTGGGTTTGGGAGAACGTTATTTAACTTTATTTTTGTTTCTTCTTTTTGAAAAATACCACTTACTACATTGGATAAGCTTGACAGTTGTGTGAGGGAGTATAGCAGGCTCTCGCTGTAGTTAATCAAGTAGGTTGGTTTCTCTAACCTGACCACTTAGAAGTCTTGTCCCGTTAACAACAGCTGACTGGGGTCCTTTGGTTAGACTTCAATGGAAGTCACGTGTAGATAAAGAGAACCTCTTAGATGCTGTTTTTTGTCAAATCTGTCATTAACAAGTAAGCAGGCCTTCAAATTTTTGTGGCAAACGCAGTTACCTGCTGACCATCTTGCTGGCCCAGTGTTTGTACTTTAATATTGCAGTTTCAGTAAATGCCAAATTACTTCCTGAGGACAGCTGTACACTCCAGTGTTCATCTTCTAGGTCATGAGGAGGCGAGCTTGTGTTCCCACAGGCATGTTAATGTTTGTGAGCTCTGTCAACATTCACCTGGAAGGTCTGTGCTTGCCTGCTCTTTCTTTGTGAGAAGCTTTGGGCTGCCTGTGTATAGAACTGGTAGGGTAGAATAGTGAACACTCTTTAGTCTTTAGTGTTCTGCTGAGACAAAGCAGGGAGTGGAGCTTTCTGGACTAAAGAAGCCCATGTGTACCTTAAAAGGTTATTGTATTTGGAAATGGGGCCTCTCAGCAAGTTATGAGGGACAATGAGACCATATGTGAGTCATCAAGTAGGGTGCCAGTGCCTCACAAGAAGAGGACACAAAGGCGCACTGCTGACGCACATGAACAGAGAAAAGACTATGTCAGGACACAGCAGGAGAGCAGCCGTCCACAGGCCAGAGAGAGGCCTCTGTAGAAATCAAGCCTGAAAATGTCTCGTTCTCAAAACCACAAATGTCAGGTTCTCGATTTCCAGTCTCCAGAACTGTTGTTCACAGTACTCGGACTGTGCCACTTGTGATAATAGCCCAGGATAGTTTATATAGGGGGACTCTAGATGCTCTGAACCCTCCAGATGCAAATATTGGCTTCTTTCCTTCCCTTTATTCTCTTACTAGGTACCTAATCTCAGTGAGTATTCGTATTGTAGCACACACATCAAAGGCTTAAAAGCTAATATCCACATACAATATTTGTCTTTTGGGGTCTGGGTTACCTCACATAGGATGATGTTTTTCTAACTCTATCCATTTACTTATGGATTTTATAATTTCATTTTTCTAAGCAGCTCAATAGTAGTCCACTGGGTAAAAATACCCCATTTTCATTTTCCATTCATCAGTTGATGGGTATGTAGACTATTTCTAATTTCTAGCTATTATGAGTAGGGCAACAATGATCACAGATGAGCAAGTGTCTCTGGTAGGATGTAGTCCTTTGGCATATGCCCGAGAATGGTATAGCTGGATCTTGATGTAGATTGAGCTCTAGTTTCCTAAAGAACATGAACTGTTTTTTAATATAACCCAGAGCCACTTTCCCTGAAGTGATACCATCTTCAGATAGCTGAGCCCTCTCACATCCATCATTAGTCCAGGCAATTCTCCACAAACTTGCTTACAGGCCATCTTATGGAGGCATTCTCTCAATTAGGATTCCCTCTTCCCTGATATATCTAGGATTGGTTCAAGTTGACAGAAAGTAACCAGCATATTGACAATTTTTACTTCTCATTTCATGGGAACCAAAATCTATTAAAGTTCTTAGATAAACCTTAATAATTAACATTAAATAATTTCTTCAACCTCCCAAAGAAAACAAGAGTTTATTAAGGTTACCTGTTAGTATTCGGATAAGTATTAAGCTGGTCCATTGTTTAGGACACCTAATACTGGATTCTTGACTTGCATGTTGCCTAGCAACTGACACACACTTTGCAGATGCTGAAGTAAAGCCATTAGGGACTTGTTCTGAAGAGTGTCTGAGAAATGATAATGAAACCACAGTGTCTCTCTTCATGATTTCTACGAATAGCTTGCCCTTTATGTTTATTACCATCTAAAATAGGACAGCTTTAAAAGATTAGCATGAAAAATTGAGTAGTAGTGATAAAATATTAAAGTCAAATCACTGGAGATTTTTTTATCACTAGTCACATATTTCTTGAGTAGGCATTTCTATATATGTGTATCTTGAACTGACTTGAACTTGATTGGGACCAGAAGGTAGAACAGATTCTGTTTTGAAGAATTAGCATTTTTCATTTTATTGGAGTCACTTCTTTATAGAGACCTTGGAACTTGATCATTAAATAAGTACTGCATCTTTCCTTTCTTTTCTTTAAAGGATGTAAAGGACCACAAATATCCATGTAGATGTATATAGCCACACCTGTATATGTAGATTTTAGGACTTTAGACTGGCAAACTTTAAAATGCTTGTGTCTGGTTAATTTTGGTATGTGACTTTTTAATAATGCTTTTTATAATATAATAAAGATTTAAAAATAAAATGTTTTCCAAGATAGTCAATTTCCCTCTGTTAAAGGACAGAAAAATAGCAGCTTATGTCAGCTTAGCCCCAATACCTCTTTATAGTATATTTTGAAATTCAAAGTATGAATTTGTACTCTGGTATTAATACATGCAATACACACACACACACACACACACACACAGAGATATACAGATATATATATACAGATATACATCTGTATATCTGTATGTGTGTGTATAAAATTATAAATATAATGTATAGAATAAAATAAGTCTTTGTTTTCATTTAATCTTACTACTTAATTTTAATGTCAAATATAGTAGTGCTTTCCCTATTCTTGCTCCTGTGAATTAGTCTGATAGAAAGCTTGTCTAAGCTGCTTGAGACTCTGCATGGTTTCTTCCACCCTTGACTCACTGCGTCACTTGCTGTAATTGACACAAGGGGAGTGGATGGGAAAGGAAGGGGACAGATGGGGATGTTGTTGGAACAGCAACCATAAAGAATGGGGAGAACTGGGTGTCTGTTCCAGTACCAAGCAGAGTGGTAGAACCTGGCCAGGCTGCTGCATCTTCCTCCCGATCGCTCCTGTTGGATTCACATCCCATTCTCCTCCTTATCTTGTATTGATTTTGTTAATCAGATTGACACCAGCTATTGAAAACTGATGCTGTCCATGGAATATGCAGAGTGAAAAATACACACATACTTATCTAGATTCTGGTATTTAAACTGAACAAGTTTCTTCCTGTGTACAAAGAAGGTTCGGAGTAGATCAAGGCCTTCTAAAAGTCCATCGTCACACCAGCACTAGTCCACAGAGCATCTTCCTTTCATTACAACTAATTTAGGAAAACAAGTTGCTGTCGTTTGATTGGATTCATAGATAGGCTTCATCTCATGGCTTTCCTTAGAAAAGATTTTGTTATTTTCTACACACTGCAGAGCTTTGTTTTCCTGAGCATTTTCTCCATAGATAGTCAAGGTCTAGGATTCTGTTCTACAGTCAGTAAGCCCATTAGTTTTAAAACCCCATATTCTTACCTAAGGGCAGACTTTCTCCCTCATCTCCTGTGGACTCAGAGCAGTATCCTTGTGCCGTCAAAAGCTGCTCCTTTGGGCTACCTCATTGTTCTTTCTTACTCCTCTCTCCCGAGGACCATCACTCTCCAGATGCCTGTGCTTCTGGGGGACATATGAGGCAGACAGGCAAGTTTCATATAAAAACATGCCCAGGTGGCAATGAAGTGTTGGTCTCCCAGCTGTGCAATCGTAGAGGATGGAGCTGGGAAGGGTTGGGCAGATGTTGGCATGAGAACCAGAGAGTTGTGCATTAATGTCTCGGGTTCTGGAACTGGTACCATGGATAGCAATTTAAGTATGTGACCAAGAACTTGGAGATTTGAAAGCTCTAGGGCACTGACTTCTACATTGGAGGTTTGCTACATCGTGGTGACAGTTGGCAATGTTTCCAAGCTGTGGCCATAGAATACAAATTAAATATGAATTATAATATATCGGCCTCTGGGCTGATTAGTTTTAACTGTCACCCCCACACAATCTAGAGTCACCAGTCAAGAGGGTGTTAGAAGCAAATAGCTAGATCAAACTGACCCATTCATATGTCTCTGTAGGGTTGTTTGATTTTTTTTTTTTTGAGATTTTATTTATTTTTATTTATGTGTATGGGTTTTTGTTTTTGTTTTTTTAGACTAATAGAATTACATCCTTTATCCCTCCCCTTCCCTCTCTCCAGGCCCTCCCTTACAACCCTGCCTCCTCCTGTTTTCCAAGTCATGATCTTTCTCTGCTTTAATTGTTTTACATACATGCATACATATTCTAAATTGATAAATACAGCCTGCTCTGTCTCTATAATGCTATTTGTATAAACACATTTTTTGTTTGTTTGTTTTGATTTTCATCGATGTAGGAAGACCCAGCCCATTGTGAGTGGCAGGATTCTATCCAAGCGGTTCCTACCAGTGTAAGAGAAAGCTAACGGAGAGGAAGCAAGCACAAATCCCTGTGTTAGTCTGTCTTACTTCTTGATTGTGGGTGCGGTACAATCAGCTGGCTTAAGTTCTTGCCCTGACTCCCCTGAAATAGTGAAGCTCAAATGGACTTGTAAGCCAACCATTCTTCCCTGCTTTTCTCATTGTCAGGGGATTTGTTACTGCAACACAAGCCAAGTTAGACCTGCTTCCTAAGCACTGCTGTTCACGCTGGGGTGAAGGAAGACCTTTGTGTCTTTTCCAAGAGGAAGATGCCTGTAGGTGTGTTCCTAGACCATGACTAGGGCGACCCCAACCCCATTCACACCCACACCTCACACACCACACCAACACCCCACACCCCACATCCACATCCCACACCCTACACACTGCCCACATCCATATCCCACACCCATAACCCACAACTGCACCTACAACCACAATCACACCCCACACCCACACCTACACCCCAGACCCTGCCCACACCCACACCCACTCTCTACCCACACCCCACACCTCCACACCCCACACCCTTCCCTTACCCCACCCACACTTCACCCATATCCCGCACCCACACACCCTACCTGTACCCTACCTCCACCCCATACCACACACCACATCCACACCCCATACTCCACACTGCACACCCCATCCCCACACCCACACCCCACCCACCCTAACTTCCGTTGCTTTATTCTTTCTAGCACTATATCATCAGAGCAGACTTTCTCCAGGCTGCAGGCTGACAGGCCACACAGAAAGACCTTGCCCAGAAGCTGAGAAAGACATACATGAAACATAGGCACACTGCTACTTGTGCTTCCGATGGTGTGTAGAGGTGCTCCTAATTGGAAAATGAACTGATGAAGTGGTCCTAGAAATAAGTTTATACTTTTTAAGTGAGATATCTGACTTTCATTTGAGTTGCACTCATTCGTTTATTCATGGGGTGATCTGTGTGTCTGATGCTTTTCTTACTCTACAAGGGGAAAAAAATACATTTCTATGTTCATTTCAATTTTATTTTTCACATTCCTATTTTCTGTGACATTCGATCTTCTGCTCTTCTAGAAGAAACACATTTTCTAAAGGGAAAGAAAGAACTAGTACATGAGTGATGTGTTTGAGACCACTGCCAGTCATGCAAAGAGAGGATTTCAGGACATATGACTGTAGAACCCCAGCTGTAGATGACTCTTGAATAGATTCACCTTTTTCCTAAAATCTACTTACTTGTGTTCTTATATTACTGCCTCCCTTCCAACTTTATTCCCTCGTAATCACTTCTAAGCCCCAACACTAGGTAGAAGAGTAAGAAGGTTAGAGGGGAAAGCAGGCATAGATCTCCTTAGGCTACTTCCTATTGATTAGGCGTGTAGAGTTCCTTGGGTCAAGTCCAGTCATCATCAGGGTATCTCCAGCTTCTTCTCATCAAACCACAGCAGCAACCAGGAGCAGCAATGGGGAGCACCCTCCTCCCTCCTCCTCCCCCTCCTCCCTCTCCTCTCCTTCCTCCTTGTCCTCTTCCTCCTCCTTTCCCTCCTCCTCCTCTCCCTCCTCCTCTTGTTCCTCCTCCTTCTCCTCTTCCTCTCCCTCCTCTTTTTCTTCTCCTTCCCATTCCCTTTCCCCTTCCCCTTTCTCATCCTCATTCCCGTTCTCCTCCCCCCTCCTCCTTCTTCTCGGTGCCTCCTTGCCCCTGTTTACAAAATAAGACCTATCATCCCTATCAGAGAAATGGAACTGAGATCTAAAAGAGAGAAATAGAAATGAATGTTGAAGCAGCAACAGGCAAGGTGGTCCCTGGGCACATGGGCCTGGGATATTACTTGGGAACATGGTGGACCTCCATCAGTTTCTTACCTGTGAAATTTCCTGACAAGTATGGCAGTTATTTTCTTTTTTATAGCCTAGATGATGCAGTTTTCTGGGGATCCTCACAGCTAGAACAATGGTTATCTTCCAAACAATGTATTTTTGTGGTGCAAGCCTTTGTGGGGAGGATTGTCCAGAGAGCAGTGATATTTCCCCATCCTAGACAAACTTGAACCTTCCTTTGAAGCTAGTTTCAGTGCCAACTGAATCCTTCCGAGGACATTCCTCATAACCAGCCAGAGCTAGCTCCCATCTGCATTTACTCGTCCATTCACAATATGTGTCACCTTGCAGGCACTGTACTGAGCACTGGAGGTAGTGGCTGTGAGCACAGCAGGAGTTCTCACTAACGCTTCGTTTCTCATGGGAAGAGGTGACAGATGAACACAAAGCATGGGTGACAGATGATCGACTATCCATGGAGATGATGGGTGATTGTGGGGTAGGAAGGTTGCACTCACTTTATAGGTTGGTTTATGCAGGTCAAAAAGGAGACTGTGGTGAGACTACACTAGAGGAAGATGAGCCATTGGGTTGAAGCAGAATGGCCTGGACAGTTCTAGGAGCAAGATTGGGCAGGGCCCATAATGTGCTGCCATTTATCCCAGGGTGAGAAAGAAAGACACAGAGGGCTATGAGCTGAGTAGACAGATTTGTATGGCATATATATTCAGAGTACACCAGAATGAACCAGTGGTTCAATCAGGTCTCTTGTACTGGAAGCCACTGGGATGACTATCATGCAGGAAAGAGATGGTGTTGGTGGCTGTGGTCACTTAGACCTGAGTGGTGGCTCTGCGGTCCTGGCAAAAAGCTGAACATAGAGTTGATGGAATTCATCGTTGCAGTGGATTTGGTAAAAACAAATCATTGAAGATAACCACATAGGCTTTTACTTACATGACTTAAATATTTATCGTGACATGGATCATAAACTTTATGACATCATTTCTGTTTTTCCTTTTAGTGTCTTCTACATTTTTGTCTTAAAAACAAAACAAAGGGTAAAATAGGGCTAGCTCAGTCACTTAAGTGCTTTCCACAAATATATGAGTAGCTGAGTTTGATCCCTATGCATGTATACCCTCCTGTACATGTGTTCTCTCCCTAGACACAGGCATGCACACACTGAATGTACAAAGCTTATAATTCCAAACATCATCTATACATAATGGATTTCTGGATTTATAGTTGTCGGCATGAGCATGTTAAAGGCTTGGTAGCTTTGAATCGAGAGAGACTGTAGGAAAGGGGGTGTTATTATTTGGGGGAAGAGAGCCAAGAGTTGGTTTTGATACATTTCCTTTGAAATGTCTTTAGACATTCAAGTGAAAATACATTGCACTGATAGGACGGGTGAGCAAGTTTTCTGTTCAGAAAACCAGCAAATTGGAGGATAGGCACTTAAGGAATTAGCTGTGTGCAGATGTCACAGGGTCTTTATCCGTGGCTCACTCATAGCATGGACTTCATCAGCTTGTCATTTTTTGGTGAGTTGTCTGTCTGTCTTCATTAAGGTTCTGGAATCCAGAGACAACATCTTACTTGATATTTTAATGTTTTGCTCATGGCAGCCTGGCCGTGGTGTGAAACTGCAGAGTTGTTTTCTGTGTGGGTGTGAGCAACTGGGCTTAATTAGTGCCTTTCCAGGGAAAGCCATTTTTCTTAAAATCAAAAGGTTACAGTTTAGAAGCTGTCAGAGAGGAAACAGGCTGTTAAATTTACAGCTTATAGTCAAAGCTTAAGATTTTTCATCTCTAGGTATTTAATTCCTGCCCCCAATTGCTTTTATGATTGTATCTCTAGGAAATGCATGCCTCTTTTAATGGCCCGACTCACCACATGGTAATAATTCAGGTGTACATGGCAGTATTTATAAAAATAAAGATTTTACTTTATTTTAAATTATGTGTATATGCATGTCTGCTATACCACATACTTATTGATGTGTGGATGTGAATACATGTTCCCAAGGAGGCGAGAAGAAGATCCCCTAGAGCTAGAGGCCATTGTAAGCCAACTGCCATAGCTGTTGTGAACCAAACTTGGGTCCTCTGCAAGAGCAGAAAGTACTCTTAGTTCTGAACCATTTCTCCAGGCCAAAAGAAATTCTTTATCTCATTTCCACAAAATGACCTTTGGATGGAGAGAGAACATCAAAGCATTCAAAGAACTTCACAATTACAATTATTATATGAAGTTGAGAGTTCTGTGAGGATTTTATTGATTAGGCTGCCAGTCTTCTCAGTTCTGATTCTTGTGCTTAGCGTATAACAGAAGAATGGCCTTGGTTGTCTCTGGTTCTGCTTTCTGAGAGTTTACTTACCTCCAGTTAACCCTGGTCCAAGACTACTCAATGGAAAATTATAGAGTGAGAGAGATATCATGTATATTATTTTTTGTGAAGTAGTGCTAGAATTACTCTGTATCCTTATCAGTCAATATCAGTACAGTTTTTCTACTTTATTATTATTTTAAGGTCTATTTATTTATTTATTTATTTAATGTATAGGATTGCTCTGTCTTTATGAACACCAGAAGAGGGAATCAGATGCCATTATACGTGGTTATGAGCCACCGTGTGGTTGCTGGGAATTGAATTCAGGACGTCTGGAAGAGCAGCCAGTGTTCTTATCCACTGAGCCATCTCTCCAGCCCCTCTACTTTATTATTTAACCCTACTTTTAAATTTAAATTTGGCATAGCTCTGTATGTAAATATAAGAAAAACCATAGTATATATAGGTATTTGAGATTGAATGAGAAAGGATCACATATTCGAGTAATTCGTCTTCAGTTAGTGGCACTGGGAAGGTCATGGAATCTTCTGGAAGTTTGCTCTTGCTTGAGGAAGTATTCACGCTCTAAGGGCTCATGGCCTCACCAGCTTCCTGCTCACTCTTTGTGTGTGGTTAAGATGGGATTTTCTTTCTTCTGCTGCTTACCTGGAGAAACAAGTGTGTCCAGAGTGGTTTTCTCAAGGAATTTTAGGTCCTTTCCTCTTTAGAATGAAACTTCTCAGATGTTTAACAGTAACTGTGCATCTTTTTATAATAAGTCATTGTATGGCCCCCATACATGTAGGTATGGATACCTAAGGATTGGTCAGAGAAGAAAGAGGTAGGCTTGGACACATAAAAATAATTGTCAAATTCCCTTTTGACATGATGAAATCACCATCTTTGTGAAAATTTTGGTGAACATGTATTAGAGTGAAAATGTGTGCTAGTTAATGAGAATGTGGAATCTTGTCTTGGGGCTGTCTGGTTTCCCCCTAGGATGTTGACAAACCATCTTTGAACTCCCATGGAATGTTCTTAGCTTTTTGTTAGCAAGGGCACTAGCCACTTGAATGAACTGAAACTACGTGTTATCTTTTGTGTAACTTTATCAAATCAATGAAGGGTTCCAATTAATCTATAATCACTTAAAAATGAAGCAGGAAGACCAGAGAGATGTGTCCATACTGGCTCATCTTCCAGAGGACTGATTACCAGGGTTCAATTCCCAGCACCTATATGCCAGCTCAGAACTGTCTCTAACTCCAGTTCCAGGAGATCTGACACCCTCTTCTGACTTCAGTGGACACTGCATGTGTGGTGCACAGACATGCATGCAGTCAAAATGTTCATATCCATAAAATAATAAAATAAGATTAATAAAATAGTAGGAGCTATTGCATAGAGTTTTTGATCCAAAATTTCTTCATTCTGCCTCATATTCAATGACATCAGTGACTTTGTAATATCTTATTCTCTCAGTATTTTTCACAAGAATTATTAGATCCTCTTTTCTGGCGATGAAAATTTCCATTTAATTTGGATCACAACTAAAGTATGACATTTATTTCTGCATTGTACTCATTTTAGAAGCCGCTTGCTTACAGAAAATTATTTTCTTAATTGCTCCATTATCCTGTTCATTATCAATATATTAAGTAAATATTGTGACTCCAAAAGTAATAGTTGGCTCCTTGTCTAGCCAAGAACTACCTAGTTCTCTCATTTGGGGCCCGTAGACTGTCCTTCAGTGGTGCTACCATTTGCTGCTCAGAGAGATTCTGTGGTTTTGGAATTAACAGCTCTTTCCGAATCACAAAGGGATCTGTTCTCTTCAGAAACTCATTAAAAAAAATCATTGGCTATTGCATAATGTTTTTATGGAGCAGGATGAAGAGTAGGGAGAATGGGATTAACTGTCAGACCTTGCCTGGCAAGAGAAAAATTTGTACAGGTTCATTGAAAAACTGGTACTGCTGCCTCTGACAATTCCTGCAGACAAACTTTGGGGCTGGAGATAGCAGACATGGAAAACCAGATTTGAGGCAGCTCCCGGAGTTTGCCAAGAAATTGGTCATTCCAACCAACATGAAAATGATCATCAAGGCAAATTAGTTTTTTTTAACTTATTTTTATTTATTCACTTTACATCCTGATCGCTGACCAACTTCCCATCACCCCTTCCCACAATCCTTCTCCTTGTTCCCCCATCTCCTTTCTGATATGACAGGGTAGGGCCCCCTCTCCGTATTTCCCACCCAGGCACATTACGTCTCTGTGGGGCTAGGTGCATTCTGTCTCACTGAGGCCAGACAAGGCAGCCCAACTAGAAGAACATATCCCACAGACAGGGAACAGCTTTTGGGAGAGCCGCTGCTCCAGTTGTTCAAGACCCACATGAAAACCTAACTGCACATCTGCTACATATGTGCGCGAGGTCTAGGTCCAGCCCATGCTTGTTCTTTGGTTGGTGGTTCATTCTCTGAGAGCCCCAAGGGTCCAGGTTAGTTGACTCTGTTGGTCTTCCTGTGGAGATCCTATTCCCTTCAGGGCCCACAATCCTTCCCCCAACTCTTCCATAAGAGTCCCCAAGCTCCATCCAGTGTTTGGCTGTGGATGTCTGCATCCATCTGAGTCAGTCTTTGCATGGAGCCTCTGAGAGCATAGGCATGCAAGAGTCCTGTCTGCAAGCATAACAGAGTATCATTAATAGTGTAGGGGATTGGTGCTTGACCATGGGATGGGTCTCTAGTTGGCCTGGTTATTGTTTGACCATTCTGTCAGTCTCTGCTCCATTCCTGGTCTCTTTATTTATTGTGCATGGGATAAATTTTGGGCCAAAATTTTGTGGTTGGTTTGTTGTCCCTTTTGCTCCCCTGGGGATTCTGCCTGGCTGCAGAAGGTAGCCTCTTCTGGCTCCATATCTCCAAGGCTGTGAGTCACAGCTAAAGTCACCTCCACTGATTTTTGGGTACCCTACCTATTTCAGGTCTATAGTAAGTCCTTGAAGTGCCCCCAACCTCAGTTTCAACTGCTCTCAGTTTTAGAGTCCCATTCATTCTCATGGCTATCTGGTCATCTCTCCTGTTCCTCCCTGCACCTGATCCTGATCATTCTCCCCCAGTTCCCCTCCCCATCCCCTCCTCATTCAGTTCCCTCCCCCATCTGCCTCCTATGACTACTTTTTCCCCTTTCTAAATGAGATTCAAGCCTCCTCACCTAGGACTTCCTTCTTGTTCAACTTATTTGGGTCTCTGGAGTATAGTTTGAGTATCCTGTATTTTATGGTGAATATCAGCTTATAAGTGAGTACGTACCATTCATGTCCTTTTGGGTCTAGGTTATCTCACTTAGGATGATATTCTCAAGTTCCATTTGCCTGCAGATTTCATGGTGTCTTTGTTTTTAATAGCTGAATAGTATTCCATTGTGTAGATGTACCTCATTTTCTTTATCCATTCATCCAGTTGAGGGACATACAGATTGTTTCCAGTTTCTGGCTATTAGGAATAAACCTGCCATGAACATAGTTGAGCAAGTGTTCTTGTAGGAGCATCTTTTGGGTACATGCCCAGGAGTGGTATAGCTGGGTCTTGAGGTAGAACTCTTCCTAATCTTCTGAGAAACCACCAAATTGATTTCCAGAGTGGTTGTACAAGTTTATCTTCCCACCAGGAGTTGAAGAGTGTTCCCCTTGCTCCACATCCTCACCAGCATGTGCTATTACTTGAGTGTTTTAATTTATCCACTCTGACTGGTAGAAGATGGAATTTTAGAGTTGTTTTGATATGCATTTCCCTGATGACTAAGGACTTTGAACATTTCTTTAAGTGCTTCTGAGCCATTTGAGATCCCTCTGTTAAGAATTCTCTTTTTATCTCTGTACCTCATTTTCAAAATTGTTCTATTTGGGTTGTTGGTGTCCGATGTCTTGAGTTCTTTATAAATTTTGGGTATTATTCCTGTGTCAGGTGTAGGGCTGGTGAAGATCCAATCCCAGTCTGTAGGCTGCCATTTGATCCTGTTGAGCGTGTTCTTTGCCTTACAGAGCTTTTCAGTTTAATGAGGTCCCATTTATCAATTGTTGATCTTAGAGCCTGAGCCATTGGTGTTCTATTTATAGAAATAAAGTTGAGACCCATGAGTCAGGAACTATCTAAAATATTAGATGCCAAACTGCTATTAGAAAATGATGGTTTTCTCTTACATTATTAAATTTAATGTAAATTGGGCCTGTAAGTAGTTTTAATTCATTACACATAGTTGAGGGTATCAAACTCTTTTTTAAAAATCATGATTTATAATTTCAAAAGTTCTTGTATATAAAGATAAAGATATAGGATCAACAATATGGTTCAGCAGGCCTGATAACCTGAGTCTGGTCCTCGTGGCGGATGTAAGAACTGATTATGGTAGGTAGTACTCTGACCTCCACATGTGTGTTTTGTGCAGAAGTATGCCTCTGCATGAAAGAAATAAACCCAGTTTATAAAAATAAAAGATCTAAAGTGCCAACAATAACCTGTTTCATTTGAGATTTTAAATTTATAATTTAAATCTATATTTTTCTGATAATAAACTTTTCTGTGGTATTATTATAAAACTAAGTTTAAAATAAAAGAATTATAGAATGCTACCTTCTGTTAGTTCTATGCAATATTGAATCTACAGTGGGTAGAAAGGCCACATGGGTACTGAGTTCACAGAGCTTCAGAATAGTGCCAATTCTAGCATCATAGTCTTTGGATAGTAGTCATAAGACCTCTAGAGAGTAGAAATCCATCTTCACAAAGGGTAGTAACTCAGCTGAGAGATGGCTGGGCATAAAAGGAATGCTAGTGTCTGTAGGCATTTTGTCAGAGGGAGCATGAAAAGTAGCAGCTCATCCCTGAATAAGCGGTGACTTGGCAAAGCATGTGATTTATTTGGCGTCCTTTCTGTTTTGTTTGAAATGTTCTTGCTCATCTAAATAATTCCCTTTAAAATAAGGTTTGCTTCAGGAGCTATACTTGGAAAAGAAGGCTTGCAAGTCATGAGGGCGTCCAGAGCAAAGCACTGCTGGGGTGATAGTGCTGGAACAATTTCAGATGTAATTTGAGGTGGAATGCAACTGTTTAAATGATGTTGACCTTCCCCTTGAAATGAGTCTGCAGAAAATAGGTTTATACATTCTGACCACGTTTTCCAAAAATTTGTCATGTTATTTAACTACTCCTAATATAACAAGGGTAGAAACATCTCTGCCTCTTTGAAGAGGTCCAGTCCATTGATTCCCCCACCCCCACCCCAATCCAAGCTGAGAACTGAGGATGGGAGTGGCATTCAGGATAATGGTGAAAACTGGTCTGTTTGACCAGTTCCTTGATTCTGCAGGTAATTAGTCTGACATGTATGTGGAAAGGAAAGGGACTTTGGGGCTTGGGATCATAAGAGCAGACCTTGCTGCATACTTGCTCTTTGTTCTTTGAAGAAACATGTAGCTGCTTTGAGCCTTTATTCCCCTTTTATACCAATAGGACAAACCTTTCAGGGAGGAAGGGCAATTGGTTTACAGTGCTTAAGTCTACTAGAGTGGAATAAACATGAGCCCATGCTTAAATTACTCTTTCTGATCTTCTCATTTGCTTCCTTCACCTCAGTTGTCAAACTGAAATGTAGTCAGTTAGTAGCTAAAATTACATGCGCTGTTTGCAAGATTTTCTTCCTAGTTCTTTACATACCAGTGTTAACATGGGGGTGGCAGCACATGCCTGTTAGCCTAGCACATAAGAGGCTGAGTCACAAGGATTTCCATGGTCTCAAGGCCCATATCAGTAAATAGTCCCAGACCAGTCAAGGAAACATAGTAAGGTTCTGTCTCTAAGTGCAAAAAATACAACAAAGAAATTTCTTTTTATTTTTTAGAAAAACATGTTATATTACATGAAATCTCAATGCTTGGGCTAGAAAGACAGCATGACTTTCTCCACAAGTGGATTTTATTTTGTATCAATAAGACTAGAAAACATTAAGAGATACTAGTTAAATGCCCTGGAAGGCACTAGTTTTGGATTTGGTAGGTAGAAAGTATGCAGTGAGAAGATCTTAGATAAAATGTTGCATATATGTTTTTATTATAGTTTAAAACCATTACAGATTAGAAGCACTGACTTATTTTTTTATGAAAACTTATGACTGGCCTTCGTGAGTCATAGAATTGGTGGATGCTTTTCCTGTGGTGCACTTGAACTAGAATGTGTTGCTCAGTTCTCAGGTGATGAATTCACGCCCAGGATGGTGCTTGTCATCGTCTGCCTTGATGAGGAGTATCTGCCATGTAGACTCATGGAAGGCAAATCTTGCCTAATTTCTCTGAGTCTACCAATTTGTGTAGATACCCGACGATGCTCATAAATTATATTTTGTAAAAACTGGAGAGATGGCAGTATGTGATGATGTGAAGCAACACCCCTTCCTCTCTCTTCTCAGATGCTTCTTATGGGGGCAGATGTGTGCCTGAACTAGTTCATTGCTGTCATAAGACCTATCTGTGGTGATTCTTTAACAAAGCAGCTATTTTAGGTTCTGTATTCAGTCCTATTAGAAGACAAAAGTGAGCTCCCAAGTAAAGTTGACATTCTGACAGCAGGGCTTTTTCTGTGACTCCCATTTCTTAAGGTGGTGTCACTGTTAAAGCAAAAGCTATTGTGCTTGTAACCTTAGCTTGGTAAGAAGCACTGTGCTTCTATCACATGTAACTACCCAGGGTTCCCATATAACAATATGGTTTGGCACTTATTTGCAACTCAAAATCATAAGCACATCTGCATCTCTGAACATTTACTTCTGACCTAGTTTGCTTCTCCGTTGCTGCGATGAACAGATGAACATCACGGCCAGAAGCAACTTTGAGAACAAAGAGGTTATTTAATACTACAGTTCATTGCAAGGGAAGCCAAGGCCAGAAATTCAAGGCATAAGCTTGAAGCAGAAACTAGGGAAGAATGCTGGCTTACCTTGCTTGCTGCCAGGCTCACATTCAGCTACCTCTCTAAAGACAATAATACCTTCTTAATTTTTTTTTGAGAATATTATTCAATGTATTTTGATAATACCCATCCCTCTCTCTTATAACTTCTTCCAAATTTACCACCTCTTTCTCTCCTCTCCGTGTCCTGCCCTATCAAGACTAGTTTGTGTTGTCCAGTTAGTTCTGTACTTTTGGTTATGGGGCCCATCTTGAAGTGTGATTAATGTCTCAGCTCTCAGACCATTAAAAGAAGAAAACTAGTCCATCCTACCTCAGCTATCTAGTGCCAATAGGTCTTCATCTGGGCTGGGATTTGGGGTCTACCAACTCTCCTCCATGCTGGGATTTTGTTTGGTTTTATATTGCATGGGTTTTATGTATGCTGTCATAAGTGCAGTGAGTTATATGTGTGACTACCTTGTTGTGTCCAGAAAATGTGGTTTGCTTGATATTATCGACCACTTCTGAATCTTTATACTTCCTGAGCCAAGGGGAGGGGAATGATATAGATGTCCTGTTTAGGAGTGAACACTCTGAAGCAATGGTGAGTCTGTTAATCACCCTCGATGGCAAGAATAAGCTTCTCTGATAAGAGTTAGAGGCACACGGATCTATGGGTATAGCACTAAGTCATTAGGATTCATTTTAATTCTATGTTCATGTAGTACAATAATATTAGTAGGTTTCTTCTCTGGGCCTATGACACCTTTCTAGCCACTGGCTCTTAGCCTGATTAAAAGTGCCAGGAATGGGTTCCATCTTGTACAGCAAGCCTTAAATTTAATCAGAAAGCGGTTAGTTATTTCCTTAACATTTGTTAAGGATCATAACTAGTGATCATAACTTGCCAGTCACGTTTTTACGGTATCTCACAGGGCTCAACATTTGGGTGAGAAGAATGTTTGTTTTTCTGATAGTGTGTCTGTGTATCTTCCATTACTCTAAAAAATAGGCAGTAGGTGTGAAGCTTTCAGATCTGTTGCCACTTGATTTCTCTATACTTCATCTCAAATAAGTGGTAACTTCAACAGTAGGGTCCTAATATCAAGTTCTTGAGTGTATCAAGGAGCAGCAGCAATAGCCTCTGGGATCCCTATTAGCCAACAACTCAAAATGAGGTAACTGGTACTGAGGTTCCTGGTACTGAGGTACTTTGTTTTGTTTTATTGAGTTGGGAATGTTTAGTCTAGTTGGAGTATGGTCCCCTAGTCATAGTGTAAACTATATTTAAATATATAAATTTAAGTCTTTTTGTTCCATTATAGTCCATTATCCCTGTATAATGCTGCATCTGTCTCCCCTTGCTTGAAAGAGTCTCCTACCTCGATGGTCGTTACTAGCCTCTAAATATTTGAAATGAAACATGCATATGTAAAGCTAAAAAGGTAATGTCCACAACTGAATGTAACTGTACCTCATTTTCATCATCCACTCATCAATTTATGGGCACCGAGGCTCTTTTTATTCCCTGGCTATTGTTCATTGAGCGGCACTGAACATGGATGAGTAAATATCTCAGTCAGTTATAGAGTGTTTGGGAGTATGCCCAGGAGTGATAGGGCTGCATCCTATGGTGGATATATTTCCATTTTTCTGAGGAACCTATGGACTGATTTTCATAGAGGTCATACCAGTGTTTACTCTCGTTAATTATGAATAATCATTCTCTGTTACTCCTCATCCATGCCAGCAGCTCTCCTCATTTATTGTTCTTGATTGTGCCTGCTCTGAGTCAGATGAGACAAAATCTGCATTTGCATTTTTCATGATGGTTAAGGATATTGAACATTAAAAAATGTTTCTCAGGTATTTGTGTTTATCTCTTGAGAATTCTCTGTTTCCATTTTCTTTTTAATTTTGTTCTCTGTATGTTTCTATTTTTGTGGTTTCATATTCGGCCGCCTTATTACACAGGACTGTTAAAACTGTGGTTATGAAGTAAATTCTAATTCCTTTCTTTTTTTAACAAGCGTGCTCATTTTTTTTTACAGATTTATTCATTTATTTTATGTATATGAGTACAATTTCACTCTCTTCAGGCACATCAGAAGAGGGCATCAGATCCCATTACAGATGGTAATATAAGCCACCATGTGATTGCTGGGAATTGAACTCAGGACCTCTGGAAGAGCAGTCAGTGCTCTTAACCACTGAGCCAGTGCTCTAGCTACTTAAATTCTAATTTCTAATGCCGATGGGGAAGGAGCCATTCCTTCATCCCTTTTGCATGTATTACCATTGGCTCATTCTTATTTAAAGCTTTCACCCCCTTACTTGCCTACATCTTATGTAATTTTGTTTCTTCTCTAACATTTCTTCGCTCCATGTTAGGGACTGTAGCTGGATCCTTTTCTTGGGATAGCCTTAAATGCATGCATTTTCCAAGGTTGATCATACTCCCAAGTCCCTGGGTCATGACTATTTCCTCTCTACTCCAACTGTTACGAGTCAGCCTCTTACAGTCTGGATCTGGATCCTGTCTCTTTATGTCCACAGAAAACGCTGTACCTTAAACAATTACCTATCCCTCCACACAGAGGTCACCATCTCATATCTATTGGTCCGTCTTGGTTAGCATATAATCTTTAAGGGAGGAAAAGAGAGGTGGAAGGTAGGAGGGAGGAACATATGAGAGGGAGGGGATTATTTCACTCACAGTAAGAATAAAACTGTAACGTCAACTTTAAAGCTCCACATCACTCTATCTAGTTTATACCTAATTTTCCTGTGGTAGTTCATGAAAAATCCACCTAAAAGTTCCAGTGCCTTTTGTTTCTATCACCACCTGAGTTCCCTTCCCTCTCTCCTTCCATTCTCCATCCCTCTTTCCCTTTCTTTCCTTCCTACCTTCAGCTTCCAGACAGACTTCCTCCTAATTTTACTTCTGAATCAACAGCTGCCTCTGATCAGTCTCCTTTACTGGTACACTTACTTCCCTGATCTCCAAACTGTGGGGTGCCCCAGGGCTATCCCTTTCCTTGCCCAATGGGCACATGAACAAAATGGCCATGGTGGTAAAGATCCACTTATGCATGGGCTCAACAACATGGACTCCCACTCCCCAGTGGGGACCTGGGGATTGCCATATCAGCTGCTACTTAGTGCCAAATCTTCCAACCCCAACAGCAGAGACCAATACTGAGCTCCAGATATGGCACCATTCACTGGGGTAACCAGCTAGTAACCTGTTGGCAGGTTGACTACACTGGACCACTTCCTCTGTGGAAAGAACAGCACTTGGTCCTTAGTGAAGTAGATACTTACTCTGGTTTTGGATTTTCCTTTCCTGCATGTAATACAGCACTGAACAATTACTAGATTCTTGAAACTTCTGTTGGTAGGCAGTCACTGGTGGATTAGCTGGACCACAGCCTGTAAGCCATTCTAATAAATCTCCTTTCTATGTCTGTATCTGAATCTGTATCTGTATATATCTCTCTCTGCCTGTATCTATGTCTGTATCTGTGTATCTGTATCTGTATATCTTTATCTCTATCTTTCGGTACCTCTATCTCTATCTTTGTCTGTCTGTCTATGTAAATAGATTCATTCTGTAAGTTTGTTCCTCTAGAGAACCCTAACTAATATACCTTGAACATATTAAATGTTAGTTCTTTATTTTGTTAAAACCAAATTTGATCCCTTGGTCTTTGTAACTCTATTCAACTTCTTCAGACATCTTTTTTAATCAGTTCCTTCCCTCTTTTCATTGAAAAACCAAATGGGCATACACTAATATAGTAAATGGACTTTATAACAGTGAGCTAAATAGAATATTTATGAATAGTGCTTTTTAGGAAAGTGCAAGAAAAATTGTTCTTTACTATTTCCTGAAAACATTTTTAGTAATTTGAATAATGAGTGGAAGTTATTTAGAATAGCCAGGCTTCTTATACTCCTTTATGACAGTCAGGTTGTGTCTGTTGCGTATAAGTATCCATATATTTTTAATATACGTATCACTAGGATTTTTATTCAATAAATATAGAATCCTGGTGTTTGGAAGGACTTTAGAGGAGCGTTATTTTGGATATGAGAGGTACTTAGTCACTGCTTCAGTTTTTTGTAAACTGTATAGTCAAATGATCATAACAGACTAGACAATGAGCTTGACTCAATTATAGTGTATGTAAGTTGTGAAGAAATAGGACAGGAAAGTGAATAACTTATTATCTCTAGAAATATATAGATGTTCAATATCTCATGCATGCACACATACATCCATTACAAGGATGGAATCAATGAAAATGCTTAAAATTTATTTCATTATATATTTTACAGTGGTCAGATTGAATTTTTACAAGTCAAAACAAGATTTAACATTCAGGAAAAGCTGTTTCAGAGCATTTGAGTGGAAACTCCAATTTTAGTCAGTATTTTAAATAGACACATCCTGACTCCCTTCACAGATTGCCATTGGCCATATGGTAACTGCAGACATGCCCCAAAATAAAACTGCCATATGCAGATTTTAAAATACTGACCTCATCCCTAGAGAGCCATATTTATCTAGAAGTGCAGTACAAACCATATCAAGTAAAATTATGTTTTGTGCCGTGCCTGGGAGATTAAACTAAAATGCCTAATGAAAAACAATAAAAAAGTAAAATGAAAAGAAAATAAGATTAGGTGCCCACAGACATTTAAAGTAAAGGCATCTGGTAGAATAGCTTTGGAATTCTTATTTTGGGCTGTATACAGAACAATTACATACCAGAGCAGTTATGGGTTAGCCTGTGTTATGCCATCAAAGTAGATTTAGAGGGAATGCTTAATGAGTAATTAATAGGGTTGCTTAACATGGGAGTCTGTTTTCCACTGGGGCTCTACAAGTTTGATTTTTGTTTGTTTTCAGCATTTAGATATATGGGTTTGTTCATGTGGTAGTATTTCCTTGCTCCATGATGAACTATTTCAAATGTAATATGTGATACATCTTAGGTTCATCTTAAATCTTTTGGTATGACCCTGAAGGAAATGACTCTCCTCAGCCAGGAACTCTGAGCATTGCCCTTAGAGTTCTACTAAAAGGCCACTGAAATTCTTCACAGTTCTTTACATTGCCTTGAGTTAAACCTAACCTGTTTGGTTTTTTGGGGTTTTTTGGTTTTTTTTTTTTTTGTTTTTTACAAAATATAGAGCCTCACTAATGCCCCCTATTAGCTCTTTAAGTCAGTTCGTCAAAATCTATTTTAGAAATTAACTTTATTATTTTTTTTTTGGAGTGGGTAAATTGTAAAAATTGTTGTATTCCCATGTAGAATCAAGGATAGTTTAAGAGACTATCTAGAATGTATTAGCCCTGACCAGACTCTCACATGACTATCTTTGTACTTTTCAGTTTTACAAAATGTTAACAAGATGAGTCTTTAACCAGATAAATCTAGTTATATCTCCAGTCAAAAGGATCAATTCTTTACATTAAAAACAGCATCACAATGATAACTGAAACTAATGCACTCACTTACTGACATGAGAAAACTGCGTTCGATATTGATTTATCTGACGTATTGCTCTCTGGAGAGGGTCTACTTAACCAAGTGCTTTGGGTCATAAACTGGAGAGGAGATGCAATAGGGCTGAGGGGTTCGCATCAGATAGTAGAGGTCTTAACTTTAAGGAATAAAGAGTTCTACTGATTAAAAAAAAATACCAGCAACTATTGTGTTGCAGTTTGGGGGAGGGGAGGGTATGAGCAGGGGAGGGTTGGGTGAGTAGGGCACACTGAGAGGAAACTCTTCTATGTCTGAATTAGCTCTACTACTGTGGAAAGACCTTAAATTTGCTTTCCAGTTCATGTCACTATAAACTCTGTGATGATCATTTTAATTTAGTGTGTAACATTGATTATGTGAACCCTAACTATAAACAATGACGGCTAAAAACATTTGACCCAAATGTTCCTGTTCTATCTCCTATAGTCCCAGGCCTGGCACCAGACACACAGCTCATGCACTGGCTTTTCTTGGTGAGTTTTCTCAGAACCAAACCTGTCTGTGATATCTGTGTACCCCCAAGCCTAGCATTAGCTAGTCATCAACTAGACAATCTGAGGCAGCTCAGACTCTCACATCAGATACACAATCGAAAAAAAGAATCCATATGCCCAGCTCACATCAGAAAAGCAGACATCCTATGAGAGAGCAAGACAGTATGATACCCTCCCTCCACCCAACTCACAAGTCCTATAAAAATGTTATCTTCTGAAAAATATCCAGATGAACTCTGAGACATAGAATTTTAAAGAAACAACCATATATTTGACCAAAGAATTCAAAGAATTTAAAGAAGACATGAATAAACAATTCAATGAACTTAAAAAGAATAATAAAATCTTGAGTGAGTGCAAGCCTGTTAATAATAACATCAGCATATCCAAATTATGTCAATATTGCATTCCTGGGGAAAAAAATAAAGCACTTCTCCTTGGAGTACTTTTATCATTAGCAAATACAGATTTGTGCTCTCTGCTTCTCTTCCTGTGCTTTTCATTGTCTCCAATCTGTCATCTCTCTGTTATATGAGTCTGTACCTCAGGAATCTGTACCAGCCTGATTCCTGTCTTGTGAATCTGTCCCTATAGCTATGTGTCTGTGCCCCTGGGTATCTGCATGTCCTTAACAAAGGTGTTTGCTCTGTATTTAGTTAACAGCACAGAAAGCATCACATGGGAGAATGGGAGACTTTACAAAAGCCTTTAGCAGGATTTTACAAGAGAATTAAACTTTACTGTCTGAAACTGACACAGTTAACAGGAAAACAGATGCTATTGAGTAATATTCAAATGCTGCTTCCACCATTTATGGTGGATATTTGTTTTATAAGATTGCTGTTGAATCCTTATTGCTCTCAACAAATGACTACCACACACACACACACACACACACACACACACACACACATATGCATGCGCACATACATGCAAGCACACATGTGGCTCAAGAGCATGGAAAAATATATAACTTAAAATTATACCCATGTATTAGCTTAGGTTATAAAAAACTGCTTACATGGGAAATTCAAGACAAGTAACATTCATTGTTAGGTTCTCTTAAAGGCAGGTTATGCAAATAGGCTCAAAACATAGTAGGGTAGCAATCTTAAGTGTTATGTGACCTCAAGATATGTTATTAATTTTGGTTGAGGGGCTAGCAAGTTTCCGACTTTTAGAATGTATGACATTTTCATAATGATATAGCACTGTAGTATCTAACAGAAGATAAGCATGTATCTGAATGAAATGATGCAGCCAAATCAGGATTTGAAAACACAGTTCTGCAAAAAGATAGAAATATTGAAGAGAGATTCAGGCTAAAATAAAGAGAGAATTGAAAAAAAATGTTTAAAATTCAATTAGAAAACTCTGGGAAAGCCTAACAAGTAGAATGAATAATGTAGAAAGTAGAATATCAGGACTTCAGTGTAAAGTAAAAGACTTCACCACTCAAGCAATGAATATGAAAAATATTTTTAAGAGCACAAATAAGATATATGAAGGAATTGTGAGACACCATGAAAAGACCAAGTCTTTGAGTTATAGTCATTGAAGGTGAAGAATCTGAGTCAGTGGCATAGACCTGATCTTCAGCAGAATCATAGAACTGTCTCCAAGTTAAGGAAAGACTTTCATAGACATACAAGAAGTACACAGAGCACTAGGTAGACTGGAGTGAAAAAGAAACTCTCCATAATGTATAGTAACAACTCCAAATTTATAGAAGAGAGGTTAGTGAAAGCTATAGAAGAAAAGGCACAAGTCTCATAGGAAGGAAAATCCATCAGAGTAACATCTGGTTTCTCAGGGGAAACTCTAAAAGACAGAAGAGCATGGGACAATGAGCTTCAAGTTCTAAGACAACAAAGATGCCAAGCTGTACCGAGTAAAACTATTGGCCATATTTGAAGGAGAAAGGAAAACTTTTAAGGATATAAACAGACCAAACAATTCACGTCCACCACCCCAATAGAGACTACTAGAGGCAGTTCAGACTGAAGAAAGGAACTGCCAGAGGCCAGTCCCAGCTATTCCTCTTGAGGCAGTGGAAGAGGAAGAGTGTCAGTGGAGGTAAAACTTGATCTTACAAGATATTTAGGATTGCTGTATAATAATACAATGTTTACCTAATTTAAGTCTAATTCCCTTTGATTCTGTAGCTAACATGTCTGTCTGGGTTGTTCTGAGGCCCAAAGCTGCACCTCTTGGTAAGAGAGGAGGGGGAGGGGATTAAGCAAAGTAGTTTTTGTTCTATCTCTGCAGGAACTGCAGGGCTCTCTCTGCTAGTTGACAGTACAGGTAGAAAAAGGGACACATTGAAAAGTGATTTTAGCCTTTCCTTCTAAGTTCTTCAGTTCTCCAAAAAGGTTTCACAAAAGTTCTCCTCCAAAATGTTTTCTCTGAAAACCTTTTCCAAAAAGTTCTGGAAGAAAGTTCTCTCTTGCTCTCTAGAACGTTCTCTCTGCTCTCTTCTTTTCCTAATCTTGCTCGTTCCATGTGCTCTCTTGAAACAATAATGCTCTTACTCTTAATGCCTTTTCTCCCAATGATTTTTCTCCAAATTCCTTTACTTCTAAGTTCTTCTAGAGTTCAGTTCTGCCTAAAAAG
Organism: Rhynchomys soricoides; assembly: GCA_019843965.1. Taxonomy (NCBI): domain Eukaryota; kingdom Metazoa; phylum Chordata; class Mammalia; order Rodentia; family Muridae; genus Rhynchomys; species Rhynchomys soricoides. The sequence continues at coordinate 8,080,784 of JADRCH010000028.1, read as the reverse complement.
TTTTCTTCTCTCTCTTTGTCCTCACCACTTATACATCTTTCAAAATACATAATTACACAGTAAAAGGTTCACAAGTTTACACATAAATTCATATCATAAATTCAATAAGAATTTTATAACAGAGAATGTGTGCATGCATACCCATTAAGAGTAATTATCTGCAGTAACATCATCTCTGTCACTAACTCTACAGATTCATAGAGAGTTAGTGAAGTTTTGTATATATAAACACAGTCAATATTTTATCTTCTGTCCTTGCACCTGTAATAAATCCTTAGTTCCCTTTTTATGACCTTTAGTTAATTGTTTTATGACCTCTTGGAATGTGCTCTAAGTTGTAGATGCCTGCTTGCTATCTCAGAAGCAATTAACTCCTAACACTTGAAAACTGGAAGAGTTCTCATTGCAGTTTTGACATCTGAACAGACTTAATAGCGGTCATATTATAAAAGAGCTTAGTAATTACTAGTATAACTTTAGGAAATCTTACAGGATCATCATTAAGAATTAATAAATCATCTATTTGTCTATATAGCAGCATTACAAGACAGTACATCTTTGTTGTTCTGCAGAGGTCTGCTCAAAAGGGTAGGCTAATACTTAGTGATGTGTGTGTGTGTGTGTGTGTGTGTGTGTGTGTGTGTGTATAATTAATTAATAATAGCAGGAATCTTTCCTAAAATGAAATCCTCCTTGGCCTTGCCTAAAAAAGCAATTCCATCATTAACCTTAACAGTCCATGGTGGAACCATCTCAGGAAGATCACCTGCTAGTTTTTAGCTTCTCCTTGATGGCTCCTGAAAAGGATTAAGCCTATCTAAGAGACTGTAGGAAAAAAATCAGACCAACAAACAGACAAAACAAATGAAGCTATAATTACTGAAACACAAAATAGGACTAGGGACACAACACCAACAAAACGGACAGAAATTAACACATACATTGCAATAATAACTTTAGGTATTAGTAGGCTCATTGCCTTAATAAGAAGACACAGGTTATTTGAATAAAGAGACAAAATATATATTTCTGTGATCTTCAAGAAACTCATCTTACCTTCACAAAAAGCTTTACTTTAAAGTGAAATGAAAGGATGGCGAAAAGTATTCCAAGCCAGTGGGACCTGAGAGCAATCCAGTGTTGCTCTCCTAACATATGATGAAATAGACTTGAAACTAAAATTAATTAGAAGAAACAAGCAATGACACGTAATTTAAATCTAATCAAAGAAACAATTAACCAAGAAGACATTACTGTTCTAAACATATAAGCACCAAACTTTTGTGCACTCAAAGGCTTAATAATGAACTTAAAGACTCAGATTAAATTCAACTCCAGTAACAGTGGAGTCCAATAGACAAAATGTTAAAAGAAAAATGTTTCAAAATTAAGTGACATTGTACATCAAATAGTCTTAATAGGTATTGACAAACAATGCTACCTAATGTACATTCTCCTCAGGAGCCCATGGAAAACTTTATTAAATAGAATGCATACCAGAACACAAAATAAGCCTTCACATATTCAAAACCACTAACCATAATCCAACAAAGTTTAAAATCACCGGCAAACAAATCTCCACTAATTATATAAACTTACAGAGACAACACGCTACTAAAGGATGAATGGGTTAAAGAAGAAATCAAGAAAGGAACATTTTTAAATCCTGTAATTAAATAAGGATTGAAAACACAACAAAATCTTTGAGATACATTAAAAACAGTCCTAAGAGGGAAACTTTGGCTCTAAGTACCTCCATTAAAACAAAACAAAACAACAACAACAAAAACAGAAAGGGTACAAATAAAGGGCTTAATGAGGCATTTTAGGGGTTTTTAAAAACAACAGTAAACCAAAGCCACATCCAGTAGACAGGAATGAATAACAAAAATCATAGCATATGTTAGTTAAATAAAAACCAATCAATTCAAGGAATCATAAATATTGGAGCTGGTTCTTTCAGAAGATAAATAAGATTGAATGACTATTGGCCCAACTAACAAAAAGAAAGAAAGAGAGAGCACAAACTAACAGAATCATAAATTAAACTCTAGTTCTCATAATAGATTACACCTAAACCAGTTGTTGGCCAAAGGCCCCATGGGAAGTGTTGAACAACCCAAGCTATTGCCCAGGCTGTTGGGTGTTCTTCACAAACTAACTGTAAGGCCCTATTGCTGAAGACAACACCTGTAGAAGTCATTAAACACAGAAAAGTTGACGGGTACCTACAGAGACATTGGTGTCTATACAGATAAAGCCTCCATCCCTACTGAATTGGAAGGTACGTATGTTTGCACACTACCAAAGGAGAAAGGAAAGCATCAACCTAGCTACAAATCCTTTGAACTACAATGATGCCCTGTGAATGAGACCCACCAGTCCAATAGTGGCACAAAGATTGTGTGAGTAATCAATGAAAATCTGGTTGTATTTAAGGCCCAATGAACATATGAATTTATGGACCATGCATGGAGCCTTTAAGGGTCTGCAGCAGATAGGGTTCCTGTGTTGAGAGGAGAAGTAATCACAATTTCCCATCCCTAACCCAGAAGTTATCTCCCTGTGAGTGCTTTCAAAGGAAGACTTAATTTCTTCCAGTGAATATTAGAAATGTCCTCTACTGGGTATCTCATTCCCAGCAGTAGATAGCAACACAAAGGAAACTCAATGGCATTTTTGGTGGTTCTTTGTATCATAATGCTTTATCAGGACATTTATTCCCTTTATAGATCCTTTGTGCATACATTATGATTTCCAGTTTTGTGTTATTATGGCATCTGTGTGTGTGCAAACGTGTGTCTCTGCATCTATATATGTTCTCTTGTATATCTTCTCCAGTAGTTATCACTCCCAGTGCAATGTTCACTGATAGCAAGCAAGCAAATGAATAGAATAATGACTTCAAAACAGTTACTGTAAATAGGTTCAGGGAACTCAAAGGGGATATGAACCGATGCCTGAATGAAGACTGAGAAAACACAGATGAATAGTTGAGTTGAATAATGAAATGAATAATGAGAATCTCTGAAGAAAACCAAAAATGAAATAAAACTCAAAATGAAAATCTCAGGAAGTTAAACAAGGATCTCAGAGGAAATTATCACCAGATGATCATGTAGAAAAGAGAAATAAGATTTAGAAGACAGGGTAGTGGAAACTTAAATATAAAAAGAAAATGTAGAGAAGCATAAACGGATTTCCGCCTGTGGCTTGTGCCACAGTGCTCCATACCCAAATAGTGCAGGGAAATAGCTAGCCTACCAGGAGTGTGGACAAGCCTATGAGCTGGGGTGGGAGGTGAGGGAGGTTAAGACCAGCATCTCTGCTCAGAGGGACCTGTCTGGAACACTCAGGACACAGAGACTGAGGAATGGCCTTCTGGTTTCTTCTGGTTTCATCAGCTGGGGACCTGATGCTATACCACAGGGCTCCATACCCAAATAGCACAGGGAGAGAGCTAGCCTCCCAGAAGTGTGGACAAGCCTGTGAGCAGGGGTTAGACCAGCAGCTCTGCTCAGAGGGACCCACCTGGAACACTCAGGACAGAGGGACTGAGGAGTGCACTTCCAGTTTCCTTCTGCAGCCAGGGAGATGATCCTGTGACACAGGGCTCAATACTCAAATAATGCCTGGAGAGAGCTGGTCTCCAAGCAGTGCCAACACACCTTTGAGCACAGGCAAGACCAGCACTTCTGTTCAAATTCACTGGATCAAGAGGGACCCTTGCAGAGCCATCAGGAAACAGGAACCAAGTAACAGCTGGGGACAAGATCCTTCTGATTTCTTTCTGCACCCCTGAGCTGACCCTGCACCACAGCTATCCAAACACAAATTCTTCTCAGAGAGATTTGCTGTTCAAGGAATACTGACACAGAAGCTTGTAGGAGGGACAAGCCACAGTCAGAGAGAGCAAGACCAGCTAACACCAGTGATAACCAGATGGCAAAAGGCAAGGGCAAGAACACAGGCAACAGAAACCAAGGCTACTTGGCATAATCAGAACGCAGTTCTCCCACCACAGCGAGCACTGGATACCCCAACACACCAGAAAAGCAAGGCTCAGATTTAAAAATCACATCTCATGATGATGCTAGAAGATTTTAAAAAGGAAATAACTCCCTTAAAGAAACACAAGAGAACACAGGTAAACAACTAGGAGCACTTAAAGAGGAAACAAAAATCCCTTAAAGAATTACAGTTAACTCAGGATCAGGTAAACCATTTAGATGATTTATTTAAACACTCCCATAACCCCTCAAGAAATAGATGCAGTCATTAAAAGTCTCCCAACCAAAAAAGCCCAGGACCAGATGAGTTTAGTGCAGAATTCTATCAGACCTTCAAAGACCTAATAACAGAATACAGAAGGAACACTACTCAATTCATTCTATGAAGCCCCAGTTACACTGATAGCAAAAACTCACAATGACCCAACATAGAAAGAAAACTTCAGACCAATTTCCCTTATGGATATAAATGCAAAAACACTCAATAAAATTCTCAAAAACCAAATCTAAAAACACATCAAAACAATCATTCACCACGATCAATTAGGCTTCATCCCAGGGATGCAGGGATGGGTCGATATACAGAAATCCATCAATGTAATCCACTACATAAACAAACTCATGGAGAAAAAGCACCTGGTCATTTCATTAGATGCTGAAAAAGCATTTGACAAAGTTCAACATCCCTTCATGATAAAAGTCTTGGAAAGATCAGGAATTCAAGGCCCATACCTAAACATAGTAAAAGCAATATACAGCACACCAGTAGCCAAAATCAAACTAAATATAGAGAAACTTGAAGCAATTCCACTAAAATCAGGAACTAGACAAGGCTACCCTCTCTCTCCCTATCTATTCAATACAGTACTTGAAGTTCTAGCTAGAGCAATTAGACAACAAAAGGAGGTCAAAGGGATACAAATTGGAAAGGAAGAAACCAAAATATCACTATTTGCAGATGATATGATCATATACTTAAGTGACCCGAAAGACTCCACCAGAGAACTGCTACAGCTGATGAACAACTTCAGCAAAGTGGCCAGTTATAAAATTAACTCCAACAAATCAGTAGCCTTCCTATACTCAAAGGATAAACAGGCAGAGAAAGAAATTAGGGAAATGACACCCTTCACAATAGTCACAAATAATATAAAGTATTGTCTTAATTAGGGTTTCTATTCCTGCACAAACATGATGACCAAGAAGCAAGTTGAGGAGGAAAGGGTTTATTCAGCTTACACTTCCACACTGCTGGTCATCACCAGAGGAAGTCAGGACTGGAACTCAAGCAGGTTAGGAAACAGGAGCTGATGCTGAGACCATGGAGGGATGTTACTTACTGGCTTGCTTCCCCTGTCTTGCTCAGCTGGCTTTCTTATAGAGCCCAAGACTACCAGCCCACAGATGGTACTACCAACAAGTCCCCCCCTTCCCCCCCCTGTTGATCATTAATTGAGAAAATGCCTTACAGCTGTATCTTATGGAGGCATTTCCTCAACTGAAAGTCTTTTCTCTGTGATAACTCCAGCTTGTTTCAAGTTGACACAAAATCAGCCCATACAATTGACCCCATGTCAACTTGACACACAAATACATCACTATTAAGCCTGAACCCTTACATTTTATACATCCACAAGATATAAATAACTTTAAAAGGCTTTTTACAATTAAAAGTCTCTTAACTGGACTCCACTAAAATACCTTCTTCCTTCAGGATGGAAAAAAATATCAGGGCAGAGTCACAATCAAAAGCCAAGTCAAACTCCAACCGTCCAGTGTCTGGGATCCACTCACAATCTTCTGGATTCCTCCAAGAGCTTGAGTCACTTCTCCAGCTCTGCCCTTTGTAGCACACACCTTGTCTTCTAGGCTCCAGATGCCTGTACTCCACTGCTGCTACTATACTTGGTAGTCATCTCACGGTACTGACATCTCCAAAACACTGCTGTCTTGTGCTACAACTAGACTTTACCAACAGCCTCTCACAGGCTCTCTTCATGGAGCCAAGCCTCAACTCCTTTGCGTGATCCCCTTCAGTCCTGGGCTGTCAATTGCAAGGCTGCACCTTCACTAATGGCCTTCCATGGCCTATCACAGTGCCCGGGCCTCAGACGCTCTTCATGACTCCTTCATGCCTTCACAACCTGTACCACCTGGGTGACTCTTACACATTACCAAGTCCAGCCACAGCACAAGGTACAACCCTGGCTGTCTCTGGAATGCAGCCTGTGTGCTCTCAGAAAACACTTCTCAGACGATTTCACCTCATTAATGCTGGTCTCTTCCCAATCACCACCATTTTCCCAGCTCCAGCTAACTTGCATCAATAGTCCCAGTAATGCAATGGTTTTACTTTAGTAGTTCTGGTATCTTGTAATCACACTGGTCCTTCAGCTGCAGCTAAACAAAACCACAGAATCTTCACAATCAAAATAGCAATGGCTCTGGTAATAGTCTTTAATCTTCTCTTTGAAATTTCACAAGCCAGGCCTCCATTTTCTGCACTGTTCTCAACATTATCTTCCAAGCTCCTACAAAAGATAACACAGATCTCTTAACATCCCAGTGACTCTTCTAGCTCAAAGTTCCAAAGTCCTTTCACAGTCCTCCCCAAAACATGGTCAGATTGTCACAGGAATACCCCATTCCTGGTACCAATTTGTCTTAGTAGGGTTTCTATTCTTACACAAACCTCATGACCAAGAAGCAAGTTGGGGAGGAAAAGGTTTATTCAGATTACACTTCCACACAGCTGTTCATCAACAGAGGAAGTCAGGACTGGAATTTAAGCAGGTCAGGAAGCAGGAGCTGATGCAGAGGCCATGCATGGAGTGGTGTTCCTTACTGGTTTGCTTCTCCTGGCTTGCTCAGCTGGCTTTCTTATAGAGTGCAAGACTACCAGCCCACAGATGGTACCACCCACAAGGGGCCTTCCCTCCTTGATCACTAATAGAGAAAATGCCTTATAGCTGTATCACATGGAGGCATTTTCTCAACTGAAAATCTTTTCTCTGTGATAACTCCAGCTTGTTTCAAGTTGACACAAAACCAGCCAGTAAAAGGATCTTGGTGTGACTCTAAACAAACAATTGAAAGATCTGTATGACAAGAACTTCAAGTCTCTGAAGAAAGAAATCAAAGAAGACCTTAGAAGATGAAAAGATCTCCCATGCTCATGGGTTGGCAGGATTAATATAGTAAAAATGGCCCATCTTGCCAAAAGCAATCTACATATTCTATGCAATCCCCATCAAAATTCCAACTCAATTCTTCATAGACTTAGAAAGAGCAATTCTCAAATTCATTTGGGATAACAAAAAATCCAGGATAGCAAAAACTATTCTCAACAATAACAGAACTTCTGGGGGAATCAGCATCCCTGACCACAAACTGTACTACAGAACAATAGTGATAAAAAAACAAAAACAAAACTGCATGGTATTGGTACAGTGACAGGCAGGTAGATCAATGGAATAGAATTGAAGACCAAGAAATGAACCCACATACCTACAGTCACTTGATCTTTGACAAAGGAGCTAAAACCATCCAGTGGAAAAGAGACAGCATTTTCAACAAATGGTGCTGGTTCAACTGAAGATCAACATGTAGATGAATGCAAATTGATCCATTCCTATCTCCCTGTAAAAAGCTCAATTCCAAGTGGATCAAGGACCTACACATAAAACCAGATACACTGAATCTAATAGAAAAGAAATTGGGCAAAGTCTCAAACACATGGGCACAAGGGAAAAGTTCGTGAACACCAATGGCTTATGCTCTAAGATCAAGAATTAACAAATGGGACCTCATAAAATTACAAAGTTTCTGTAAAGCAAAGGACACTGTCAATAGGACAAAATGGCGATCAACAGATTGGGGAAAGATGTTTACCAATCCTACATCTGATAGAGGGCTAACATCCATTATATACAAAGAACTCAAGAAGTTAGACTCCAGAGAACCAAATAACCCTATTAAAAAATGAGGAACACAGCTAAGCATAGAATTCTCAACTGAGGAAACTCAAAGAGCTGAGAAGCACCTAAGGAAATGCTCAACATCCTTAGTCATCAGGGAAATGCAAATTAAAACAACCCTGAGATTCCACCTCACACCAGTCAGAATAGCTAAGATCAAAAACTCAGGTGACAGCAGATGCTGGCAAGAATGTGGAAGAAGAGGAACACTCCTCCATTGCTGGTGTGATTGCAAGCTGGCAATCAGTTTGGTGGATCCTCAGAAAATTGGACATAGTACTACCTGAGGTCCCAGCTATACCACTCCTGGGCATATACCTAGAAGACGCTCCAACATGTAATAAGGACACATGCTCCATATGTTCATAGCAGCCATATTTATAATAGCCAGAAGCTGGAAACAACCCATATGTCCCTCAACAGAGGAATGGATACAGAAAATATGGTACATTTACACAATGGAATACTACTCAGCTATTAAAAACAACTTCATGAAATTCACAGGCAAATCGATGGAACTTGAAAATATCCTGAGTGAGAACAAAAGAACAAACATTGTATGTACTCACTGATAAGTAGATATTAGCCCAAAAGTTTGGAATACCCAAGATTCAATTCACAGACCATATGAAGCCTAAGAAGAAGGAAGACCAAAATATGGATGCTTCAGTGTTTCTTGGAAGGGTGAACAGAATACTCACAGGAGGAAATATGAAGACAAAGTGCAAAGCAGAGACTGAAGGGAAGGCCATCAATAGACTGCCCCATCTGGGGATGCATCCCATATATAGCCACCAAACCCAGATTTTCTTGTGGATGCTGGGAAGTGCTTGCAGATGGAAGTATGATATGTTGTCTCCAGAGAGGCTCAGGCAGAACCTGACACATACAGAGGTGGATGCTCGCACCCAACCATTGGGCTGAGCATGGGGTCCCGAATGGAGAAGTTGGAGAAGGAGCTGAGAGGGTTTACAGCTCATGGAAGGAACAAAAATGTCAACTGGCCAGACCCCCTGGAGCTCCCAGAGACTGGACCACCAACCAAAGAATACACATGGAGGGACCCATGGTGATGGCCACATATGTGGCAGAGGAGGGCCTTGTTGGACATGAGTGGGAGGAGAGGTCCTTGGACCTGAGGGTGTTAGATGCCCCAGGGTAGGGGAATGCTAGGGAAGGAATATGGGAGGGGGGGGCACTCTCATAGAGCCAGGAGGAGGGGAATGGGATAGGGGGTTTCCAAAGGGGAAAACTTTTGAAATGTAAATAAAGGAAAAATCCAAAAAAAAAAAAGCATAAAAAAGAATAAACAACCACACAAAAAAAGAAAAACATAAATAAACAGGAATCAAACAAGTTGGTCATAACAAACTCTTGAAACAGAGTCATGGTGGCAAGGTGACCAAAACAAGATAGTTATAACAAGGTAGTCATAACAACATAGCCATAACTGGTGCTCATCACAACAGGTGGCCATAATAACCTTTTGAAACAAAGATATGGTTGTCATTTCCTAGAACAGCCCATACAGAGCCATTTGTAGTTAAGGTTACAGATGGGGCATAGCCCAATCCTTAAGAGACAGACTTAATCATAAATGGGAATGAACCTATAAGATGACTCTTCAGCCTAAGATGGAGGTAGGCTGGTTCATCAGATACTTACAGTTTTCACTGTGTCTCTTTTCTGTTACTGCTTATGAAGGTCCTGCTCCTGCACCATTACCTTCTCTATTTTTGGAGTTAGGCGTTTGAAGAGAGAGATGAGAGAAGACCCCAAAATTGATAAATAGAATCAGCTCTTGTTTTCCATGATACAATGCTCTGCCACCTCCTGCAGTATGGAGAATTAGAATACCCCCTCTTTCAGTGATAATCTTAATTTTACTTTGTGTTGAATGATTAAAACTGCTATGTTTTGAAAAGTAATTGCTGTGTGAGTTTTCCTGGGAAGATATGAAAATATGTCTATTCATTTCAGTTAGAGCACCAATAAGCAGACAAAGTAATTCCACCCAAATCTAACCTAGTGCAGTAAATGTCTAGGAGTTATTCATAAGAGTATGTAAAAGAACTTGTGTATGGAATCATGGGTGACTCCAAGGTAGCTACATCACCAAAAATTTTACTCTAGTATAAGTAATGACTCACAAAATCTACATCCAAGGAGCTTGAGGGGATTGGAGGTTCTGTACTACGCAGCTTTCACAACTTAGAAAACATTAAATGAGCCTTGCGAATCTTGTAGTCTTCAGGAATATCCTGAGTCTTATAAGGTTGTTTAATTTATTACATCTATTTTGCATGTGTATTTGTATGCATAGGTGTGTGTGCATGGCTGCAGGTACATGTTTATGGGTACACACATACTAAAATACAAAGTTTAGGTCAAGGGACAACTTGCAGGAATCTCAGTCAGTTCTCTGATTCTACCTTGTGGGTCCCAGAGAATGAACTGGGGTCACCAGGCTTGGTATTTGGCATGAAGTTCCTTTACTGGATGGACCTTCGGGAAAGCTCATATTCTACTTGTTGTTACCCTCTTTCACTGATTTCCCGAGTTTTATGAGCTGCTGGCCGCCCTCCAGGAGATAGTACTTATGTTGAGAGGGCATAGCAGTACAACAGTAGGCGGCCATGTTGGACTACTGCTCTTTGGCAGAGCTGGAGGTGAGCTCGGAGCCTCGCCCATGCATGAGAGGCCTCTTCCACAGAGCTGTGCCCCTTGCCCTGAATCCTTGGCCTCTCTTTCCCTTTCCTTCTTCCCTGTGCTCTCTTCTTTTCTTTCTTTTTTTCCTTGCCAGCGGAAGAAGAGTTGGGAAAAGAATTGGGGCGGGAAAAGATCTGCTTTTGAATTGGAGGATACATTAATAGTCTCATGTGTTTGGCTCATTTTTATATCTGTTCCTGAGTACTTTCGGAATAATTATGATTTTCCGAGAACCATGTGGACAGAAAACAACATTCTTTAAGGTGTGATATTTCAAGATATTCCATGCTTTTGTGGCATTCTTTTATTCAGAATTAAGTGGGACAGTAGCTTTTTCTTTTTTCCTTCTTTGTTGTAATGTAATCCACCCCACAAGATAATAGGACATCTTGTTAGTTTTATTCATGGTAACCATCTTATGTAAAGCCCAGTACACAATAGTCACAGTGGTTGCATTTGCAAGATAAAATCCTCAGTAGTGTGTGTTAAGTGATTTAATCTTTAAGAAAAAAGAAAGAAGTATTGTTCAAATTTCCAGATAATATATCAACTATGAGTATGGAGCTTTAAAACTAAAACAGTTATACATAGAAATATAGTTTGCATATCTCAAAATATTTAGGGGCAGCTGCATGTTATCGAAAGACTTCAATGCTATCTGATTCATATCAACGAATCAGCTAGAACTGATTCTTTACAGGGTCTGGCACAAACCCTATTCATTTATCATCGATTTTTTTTTTTATTTTATAGTTTCTTAGTATTTTGTTTAGGTATACTATGTTAAATATAAAATAAATATTAGTATTTATATTTAATTGCTTTTAAAACCCTTCTTAGAATTGAACTTAGGGCATCAGGCAGTAAGAACTTTACCAATAAGCTATATCCCTGGCCCTTGCATTTTTTAGATTTTATCTTGAGAGCAAGTCTTGCTTCCCATAACCTTATATTCTATTTGTTCTTCATACCCATGAAATTGTTTATTTTATTTTTTTGTGGAACTCTAAAAGTGTTTATTTGCTAATAGGGAAGGGAAACGTGTACATTTTTTTCATCTCGTTTTGTTTAAGACACCGGGTCTTCTCTGTAATCCAGATTATCCTCAAACTCACCGTTATCCTGTTTTAGATGACCAAGTTTTCATATTATACGTGTAGGCCACACACACACACACACACACACACACACACACACACTCACCTACCTGTGAAATAGACGTTATCACCTAGCAGGCACATAGAGCTCCATGAAGGTAGGCCCATCACATGGATACTGAATAGCTGAGGTCAGTTCACTCCCCATTCTCCTTGATCAGAGAAGCTTGCACTGTTCCACCCTGCCGCAGTTGTATGCTGATGACAAATCGAAGTCAAGTATAGTCTTGCTTCCTAACGTGTAATACTATTTTTAAAAAAACTGGACAGGTTAAAGAATCTTTTATTTTATAACTAAGACTAGCCAATTGAAAATATCTGTCTTTTCATTTAAAAGTGGCTGTGTCTATATATTGATAACATTAAAATTTCTAGTCTTTTAAGAAAGTGACCCATTTTTAAAATGGTGGTTTTCTGAAGTGGTTGTTCTCAATACATCTTTTCCTCAGTAACACACCAGGCCCCTGTGGCTGTTAAAAAATTCTAAAGTTTTACATGGGAAGGTTACTAGGATGGAGAATAAATTTATTGCCATGTCATATATTTAAGTGCCCCTACTAAGCAAGTATTTTAAAATTTAGAAAGAAATTCTTGGTAGTAATAATGTAAGCTTCCTGGAAAATAGTATTTGAGTAGTAGTAAGCTCTGTCATTATCTGTCCTTAACAGAAGCAAAATGTATTTCCTTTAGCAACCTGGAATAATAATATATAGATTAACACAGAGGTTGCATTTGGGCCCACATTTATCGTGATTTATTTGCAAGGATGTACTTACAGACAACTGGCCCAGCACAGCATCTCAGCAAATTGATTGCTTTGCAGGATTTCAAAATGTATTGGCATAAATGCCAGACTGTGAAGGAATGATTGCATCACATGGGTTGGCAGCAGCATATTATTCCAAAAAGAATGCATGCCAGGTACCAGCTTGTAATGACAAACATCATCTGCTCCTGTTGAGGAGAACAGCAGGGGTGCACTCAAGACTTCATGGTGCCTGTAATCGACCACAACACTGTTGAGCGGTTAGGAATATGTTCAGATTTTGCCATCCACAAGTTCTCAGCAACATTATTTGCCTGGAGGTTTGTGTGTGTGTGGAGTGTGTGTGTGTGTTCCTCTCCCTTCCTTTCTTCCTCATATTCATTAAGCAAATAGTTATTTACTGTTGTCTATATGCCTGATCCTGGACAAAGTTCAGGAATTATAAGTTAATAAAGCAAGGGCTAAGTCTGAAAGAAACATCCATGAAATTCAATATGAATAAGAGAAGTTATCAAAAATTACAAAAGAAATTGTCAAGGAGCAGGAGCATAGAAATGGCCTGTCATCTGAAATCAGAATAGTCCCCAGCAGAATAAAACATTTTAAGGTGTATTATGAAGACATATGACTTATTTTGGTAGCACAGATTGTCCAAAAGTTGGCAGACCATTGTGTGATAGAGGGAAGGTATGTAAAATAGATTTAAAAGGTAGGCTGCCCCTCATGAAATACTCTAGTGGATCTGTTTATCCAGAGACTTCAGCAGGTTAGAGAGTTGATCAACCTCATAGCAGACACTGTGGCAACAGTGTGGAGGTGCCGGCTGTACCCGAAGAACATTACAGACAGAAACTGGGTGTGAAGCTTGTGACTAATATACAATGTGGCCCGGAAACATTATTGTTTCTAATACTCATAATAGGAATCTTTCCCTGCAGTAGAGATAGGGGCTCATGGTGTGGCTGTTCTTTGAACACTGTGCTACGTGGACACTTTAGACTGTGTGTATTGTCTGTTGGTGGAGATTTGTGAATGAATGCCTGGTCCAGCAATACAGAAGAGGACATAGAAGGGACAGATGCAGAACAAGAGCAATCCTGTTTTTATAGAGGATTAGAAATTAAATGTAGTTAATACTTGATTATTAGATCTGGGAAGTAGGGATGGATAATGAATGGGTAAAGTCCTTGGGTTACAGATACTTAAGGAATGCAGGAAAAGAACAAGGTTGAGGTAAGAAATGATGACTTTTGTGTGTGGTTGGCGTGTTTGTGTGTGTGTGCGCGTGCGTGTGTTTATGTGCGTGTATGTGTATGAGTATGTGCACATGTGTGTTTATATGTGTATACATGAGTGTCTGCATATATGTATTTGTTTATATGAGTTCATGTGTGTATGTTTGTGTATATGATTATAGGTGTATATGCATATATTGTGTATCTGTATATGCCTTGATCTCTGCATACTATGTATGAAGCTCTTAGTGTACTTATGGCCATTGTGGTAGAGCTTGTTTGATTTCTATGTAGGATTCCTTCCCTATTAAGATGATCACAAGCTCCTTGATGGTGGGCCATCTTATGCTTCTGAGCCTCATACAGAGTAGATTCCAGATAGGTTCTCCACATGTGGCAAAAACACAAGGGAAGGCAGAAGGGAACAATAGGATGCCCATGGTGGTATCTTAATTAGATGTTGTGAGTATATCATGTGACCTCCCATTAGAGTAAGAACAAGAATCGTTCTGGAAGCACCAAGGGCCTGCTCAGAAATGTAGGAATTTGTCATAAAGTCATGGTGGCTCATTTTCCTAATTTTTCTTAGACATTCCCAGCTCTCTCTGGATGTAGGAATGAAATAATGAGGGCTGATTCTCAGAGTAGAGGGGGGCAGGCAACGGGATGGGGAAGACAGCCTTACACATTGACATGATTCGTTGACATTACCCAGAATGTGATTCATCCTGTATCTTGGAAGTGCTCTGATCTTACAATTCTTATTCAGAATGTTTATAACTTGTTCATTCTTTTATGCCTAGAAAATGAGCTGATCCAAATATATCTTTTAAAGGGTCTTGTACCAATGGCATGGACAATTAATGCACATTCTACATTTAAATCTGTCGGTTATGATCTCGGGACAGCTCCAGGCAAAAAAGTTATGGACAGCCATGTTTATGAAGCCAAATTAAAGTACTTTCTTAGCCAACCACTGAGATCAGGCTCTTTCCCAAGAGAACTATTGCCACTGAATCTCTGGTATACATCATTTATAAGGAAAAACAACAAAAACAAAAACCCAAATACCAACATAACATCAGATGTTGTCAGATGCAGTCTTGGGGAGCCTGATAACATTTGTTTTGGCAGAACACAACTCTTTCGGTTTGGTTTCTGGGTCATGGTCTGGGTCAGGTAATGCCTTGAATGTGTTGCTGAGGCTGGCATGACTGCTCAGGGGAGTGAGGAGCTTTCAAAACCCAATCGTGTTAGCACACACAAAATAGATTCAGGATAAGACCAGGACAAGGAAGTATTAACTTGCTCACTTCTTGACTTGCCCTCCTTGTGATTAAGTTTCCTCGTTTCTGTTGCAAGACTGTGCATCCTTTCTGTGTGAGATGCTTTTATGATGACAAAATGGCTATGACATCTTGAAGAGATGGTAAAATGTGATGTCATCGGAAAATGTCAATGCTTAATATCCCTGGTGATTAATAATCCCAAGTAAGTGCGCTTGCCTCTGAAGTGTGATGATGACTGGCAGGTATATGTCAAGATAGCAAGCTTTCTTGAATTCCAAGGGGGAACACAGACAATACTTTGAAATGATCAGTGGTGTTTTGGTGCCTTTGTGGGGCCTGGTCATCCTCTCTTGATAACACCTGTCAGAAAGTGAGAATGGCCTGGCCAAACTGCTATTTTGGGGAGAACTTGCTTGTTTGATTGAAGGCAAATCACAGGCCCCTAATTGGGGAGTGAGGAGATTAATGTATGAAGTAAGAGATGATCACCACAACGCTGCTATAACAAAGAATTTCTTTTGTGAAAGGATCTCCAGTGGGGAACCTTTTCTACCTTACATCTTGTAATTTGTTCATCAGAAAATGCTCACTTATTCTTTTCTTTAGTATGTGATAAAGTCTTTAAGTACATGGAACAAACAGGGAGGAATATGCTGAGGAGAATGTTGCAGATGTAGTGGCCATGCATCTCCTGCAGTTTTTTCTCTGTATTCTTGAACGGGCTGGGTCAGCACTGTTCAGGTAATAAATACTCTGGTTAATAATGAACAGAGGCCTGTGTCTCTTGTAAGCAGAGGGAATATGGTCTTGGGATATCACTATTCAATTCACCATGTTGGTCTTCCTGAAGCCTAACATCTTTTCTGGTGGTAAAGTTCTCCTTATTTTTAAAGACTCCACTGAAGTATAGTTTATAGAACATGTTTAAAGAAAGTAATTTAACAAGTTATAGCACAGGTGAAAGACCATCTAATCATCCAAACAAGCAAGAGATTGAAATTCCTCTGACTCACAAACCCTTTCTGTGGTGCCCTTGGCAGCCTCTCCCCCAAGTAACAAAAGTCAGCTTGGACTAAGGGTCAAGCTGTGTGTGTGTGTGTGTGTGTGTGTGTGTGTGTGTGTGTGTGTGTTTATGTGGGTATACATGTGTGTCTGTGTGTGTGTATATGTTTGTATGTGTTCATGTGTGTCTGTGTGTGTATGGTTATTTGTGTATATGCATGTATTGTAAGTCTATATGTCTGTGGAATGTGTCACTGTGTGTTCTTCATAGCCTAATTCTAGGTCAGGCTAGCCCCTGATCTTTCCCCTCTGTTGAACATTGCACCCTTTCATAGTGCTCCACTGTAGCCATGTAAACTAATATAATCTCATCTTGAACCTACATGCATGTAGTCTTTAGCCATTTTAGGGCAAAGCTCCGGACCAGGATAGTTTCACAAGGATCGTCATTCGATTTCCGCAGTCTAGCTTGAAACTTACAGATTTATTCAGCTTTTCCAAGATCCAGCTTCTGGTTTCACTGGTTCGTGTAAACTGTCCTTTTTGCTATTTTGTGGAGTTGGCTATTATTTTTAGCCTGTGATTCCTGTGGGCTTCCTTGGTCTTTTTTTGTTTCTTAAGATTGATGCTAAGGTTCTAGCTCCATTTCATATAATTTAGCTGGTAAATTTTTGTAAACTTTGACATTTTCCACACCATCACTTGTTTCTTAGAATTATCCTATAGTGTTAGAAGTTGTCTTCTTGGTACCCTTCAGCTTATTTCTAAACAGCATCATAATCAAAGGACATTTTCAGTGTCCCAGCTTGAACACTTGTGAATTGAGATTACTTTTAGAGATCTGTCTCAAGACATTATAGCTGGTTTGTTGTCTCTCTCCTCAAAGCCCCTATTGGTTTTTTTGTTTGTTTGTTTGTGCTGAAGAGTGTGTATATCTCTTTTCTGGTTCACATCTCAGGATTTGCATAGCTGCACCTGTACACAAGAGGACATAGTATACAAATTGATGAAATGGCTGCTCCGTTAGGGAGAAGGTTTTTATTGTGCATAAAAAGAGTGAAAATATCCAGAGGCATCTGGTAGAGTCCAGAGCAGAGGAAAAAACACAACTAAATAGACAACCAAACAACCAAACAAAGCATACTGCACATGGCCAGTGATATCTGAGAGTAGTGACAGAGACTGAGGCTGGTAGGAGGTGTTGGGGTGGGGGTATAGAGATAGCAAGAAATGGAGACTAGTGAGGGAAGATGGGACAGGGGGCAGCAGGTATTCAGAGAGTGGGCATCTGAGATGGCAAGGTCCAGGCTCATACTGTGGGAGCTTTTGGGCTGATAGGTGCCACAGGTAAACATCAGTGGAGAGCCATATGTCCCTTTTGCCAGAGGCAAGGGAAATTATTCCTTTGAGTGGTGCAGAAAATATGTTTCACACGTTTCTGAAGAATGCTGGATTCTATCTAATTTCCAAATTACCAAATTCCTTCTATAAGTCCAGTTTGAGCTCAGTTCTGGATATATGGACTTGCTGAGACCTTACCCACACCCAAGTTGGACAGCTCATAACCACCTGCCATTCAGGATCCTGGGGCTTTGACCTTCTTCTCAACTCCATGGCATTCACACACATGGTATCCACCCACAGGGGCATACACATAAATAAAAATTAAAATAAAATCTTAAACAAACAAAAAACCCCTTTCCCAAAGTTACAGTTTATTGATAGCATCATTGATGTCTTTTGCTTCCCACTGACATCTTGCCTGTTTCTACATTGGAGAGAAACTGAGTCACACTGTTCCTCCCACAGTTGTGTCAGACACTGGTTCAGACATTTTGATATTGTCAGTACATAGATGAACTTTAGGCTTGGAATGTTCTCCCTACAAACTGGATGTCATCACACATTGTAATTACCTGTCTTTTGAAAGCTATGATTGGGCTGGGCAGTGGTGGCACCTGCCTTTAATCCCAGCACTTGGGAGGCAGAGGCAGGTGGATTTCTGAGTTCGAGGCCAGCTTGGTCTACAGAGTGAGTTCCAGGACAGCCAGGGCTACACAGAGAAACCCTGTCTCCAAAATCCAAAAAAAAAAGCAGAAGAAGAAACCTATGATTGTAATTTTTGTTAATATTACACATTTCCTCTTGCTGTTGATCTATGTTGTGGGATGCTTTTTAGTTGATTAAAAACAACAGTCTTGTTTTCAAGTTGTCTTAGGTGCTCATTATGTACACGAGAGGCTGGCTTATTACACAAAAGGCCCAGAGTCTGGCCCAGCCTCTCTTAGACCAGAAAAGTATTTCACACAAGCCCGTAATTCCAGCCACTTGAGAGGCTGGAGCAAGAAGACCATGAATTCGAGATTGTCTCTAGCCTTAGCTAGTTCTTGACCCTTCCTGGCTCCGTGAAACCTTGTCTCAAAAACACCACCATTTCAACAGACAAGATAGCTAGAAGTTTCTCTTAAGCCTTTTTTAGATGATACCCAGGTCTGTGTACAGCTGAATTTGAACTATTGTTAAGGAAAGGCCTTCTGAGATTTTGGGGGGGGGGGTTGTTTGGTTTGGGGTTTGGGGGGGTCGGGACAGTGCAGTTTCAGACTTTTTAAAGCTTAATGCAAGAACATGACTGTTTTTCACTCTGGTTGCTAGGGGCAGCTGCTCTCACCGGCCCTAGATGAGTCCTGGAACGCTTTCTCTAAGTTTCTTCTGTGATTCGTTCCTCACTAGTGGACTCTCTTTTCCTCACCTCCACTCAGCTGGTTGACATTGTACTCCAAATTCTCCATCCTTCCCTCAGTTTCCCTCATCCCTAGTCCCATGCTCTCTCCTACCTGCATGGCGTCCACTTCTGTATTCTGAGGTTCCTTTCTACCTCACCACAGCTCATCTGCCTGCTTTCTCTCCCTGTACTTAGCTTGGATTTTTTTTCTGAGACACTAAACAGGGAGCATAGTAGGGCAGATTCCATGTCACTTCTTTTCCCCAAGACTCAGGGATTGCTTCCTATCCTGATGACTGCCCTGTAGCATAGAAGCCTCATGCCTGTGGACCTTTTAGCGCTTGCATTTGGAGACGTAAAGCAGTTAAGCCCTTATTCCACCTTCGCGGCAAATATAAGTCAAAAGTGGAGGTTTAATACAGGGTCCTAGTATGTTTTCCAGCCCTCAGATAGCAATCAGCAGGCTAAGGTCAAGCCAGCTCGTGCATCCACCGGAAGGGCTGTTGGTAGGGCTGTGTCTTTTACCTGAGAGGCAGGGCCCATGTCAAACCTGGACATCAGACAAGAGTTATGCAGCAATGTGATCTGAGATGTTTACAGTGAAGGAACAGAGCAAAGCATGGTGATTCTTCAGCTTCTTCATTACTGGAGACTATATATGAGGGGCTTCGTTCTCTGACCTTTGTTTGCTGGTGTCCTGGCTGGTTTTGTGTGTCAACTTGACATAAGCTGGAGTTATCACAGAGAAAGGAGTTTCAGTTGAGAAAATGCCTCCATGAGATCCAGCTGTAAGGCATTTTCTCAATTAGTGATCAAGGTGGGAGGGCCCCTTGTGGGTGGTGCCATCCCTGGGCTGGTAGTCTTGGGTTCTATAAAAGAGATAGCTGAGCAAGCCATGGGAAGCAAACCAGTAAGAAACATCCCTCCGTGGCCTCTGCATCAGCTCCTGCTTCCTGACCTGCTTGAGTTCCAATCCTGACTTTCTTTGGAGATGAACAGCAGTGTGGAAGTGTAAGCTGAATAAACCCTTTCCTCCCCAACTTGCTTCTTGGTCATGATGTTTGTGCAGGAATAGAAACCCTGACTAAGACAGCTGGTTATAAGCTTTAATGTTCACAAAGAAATTTCTGTATTTCAAGACACAAATGTCTGAAACAAGTAAGCATAAACTTCTTGAATATACAAATTGTATTTAATTAAAGAAACTAAATATAGACTTGTGTTAGAGAATCTGCATCTATGATGTGAAGATTAATGATGGTTTTCACTCACCAAGCCAGTCCTGATGCTGTGGAAAACTAGGTTTATGGCCTTAACAAAAGGAAATTCTTGATTTTGTTTATGCACAATCATATGTACAACTGTCCAATCAAAATTTTTTGATGAAAAGCATCTAGTAGAATAAGGGAACTAGCATTGCTTGTTGCTTAGAAAGTGCAAATCAAAAGAAAATAGAAAGTCTAGATTATATACAGAGCCGGAGAAAAGATATGTGCTAGTCAACTTCTTCATACTAAGTCGAGGCAAACTTTGATCCTAATTTCATATGTATGTGTGTGTGTGTGTGTGTGTGTGTGTGTGTGTGTATCCTATGACCTTACCTGTCTATCAGTTAATGATACAATACAATAGCAGAAGTACTCACAACACTTTGAATATTGTTATAGATGTCATGAACAAAGGGAAGGTAGTCTTTGACCTGTGAAAGGCCAAGATAAGGTTTATATCGTTTGATTAGGTTGTCATTTAAAATTTATTCCTAATAATCAGAGTAAGTGACACTTTATGCAAATATTTTGACTTCAGGGGGAAAGTAGGTGTGTTTATATAGAGCTGTGCACAGCCCTTCATTTACAGTTCATTTAGAGAAAGTTAGGTTTTCACAGAAGCCCACCATTCCTGAGACAATTGGTCCATATATATTTCATCACGGTCACAGTAAGATAACTGACCTTTGCCTGTTTCACACAGCCTCTCTGATATAATGAATTGTTCTATGTCAGTTTTATAGATGGCATTTGCTCAGCCTACCTTTTAAATGAGTTGTCATTTTTTGAGCTTTGAGTATCCAACAGTGCTCCTTAAGGCTGATTTTGATGTCTTAACATTGAGGGACAGAAATAGTTTCAGCATGTCAAGTTTTGTGATTTCAATCATATGCTTGTGATACCAGAATAGGCTTAGCCCCATAGTGTTCACTTCTTATTAATACTTTGGCTCAGCATCCCATATTAACATTTATTATTGAGACAACACACATTCTTTACCATTTCTGCAAACTAAATATGTGACACTCAGGAAATTCCTGAAATAATGACATTTACTTGGATTTTAATTCACTTGGCTTAGTTTAGGGTTTGGTGCTGAAGCATGACCTTCAGGGAAAGCGCTTTTATTAAGCAGTTGGCAACTTGGGAATCACAGGTCACCTCTTCTGACAGTATGGATGTTCTGGATCCTTTGAGTCCTCTTTAGCCCAGCAAGGATGCCAGATACAGCATGTGTTAATGTTTAGCTGGCATTCTGAAGCAACGCCTTCTGACAGTAGACGGTGTGCTCTGTGACACAGACCAGTCACCTTGTGAGGGGCCTCAGTGATTTAGATGTCACAGCTATTCAAATCTGATCTAGGCTGTTCCAAATCCCATTTACATTTTATTACATTTACTTATTTGGGAGTGTGTATGTGCGTGTGTATTTGTGTGTGCTTGCACATAAATGCATACTTGGATGTGTTGTAGTGTGCATGTGGAGGTCAGAGGGCAACTTCCAGGCACTCCCTCTTCCTTTTGTCATCTGAGTCCTCAGGATGGACTTGGGATCGTCATACTTGTTGTGAAGTGCCTTTACCAATTAAGGCCTCTCACTAGCTTTTACTGTAATATTTGAAAATGATCATTGAATGCCTCCTCAGGACCAACTCCATTTTTAAACACTTCTGTGTGTGTATGTGTGTGTGTGTGTGTGTGTGTGTGTGTGTATGTGTGTGTGTGTGTATGCACAATAAGCATTATTTTTATTACATTTTGATAATACTCAGGGTATCCATCACGAGAATTGATATCAAGCCTAAATTCCTTGATGTCAAAATAAAGTGGGGTGAATTAATTCTTTCTTTTTTCTTTCTTTCTTAAAAAATGCTATTTCATGTGGTTGTTTTTGCTAGTTACTTTGTAAAGGGTCCCACATGAATGCATTTTATGTGAAGAAAGTAGAAAAGCAAAAGGCATAATTAATAATTGTAACTGGAAAGAAGTCAAGAAGGAGTAATTGTATGACAGATTCAGTTATGTGTGTCTACAAAATACCCATGAGTTGCTATCAGAACTCTCTGGTGTTACTTTTGAAATTACAACTAAAAACTGTTGGGGTCTTTTTTTGAAGGGATACATTGTTCCCATTTTTCTGTAAAAGTCCTATTTTAAAATGTCCAGTAGTATTAATTTCACAGAGATTTTCTATGAGAGCTAAAAGTAATGGCTGTGTCTTTCTCTCTTTCTTTTGTTTAAAACAGCTGGACCTGTAATCTGCAGAATGCTGAGCTACCCCCCAACTCGCCGAGCATTAGTTGTGGGATGTGGTTTACAGATGTTCCAGCAGCTCTCGGGCATCAACACTATCATGTACGTATTCCTGTTGGCTTACTCTTGAGAAGACTGTGAAGAGAGTACTTCCAAGGGAAGGCAAAAGAGATCTCTCTCAGTGCTTTGTCACTGTTAAATGCAGAGATTTCTCCTTTAGTATGTTTTCTCCATTGCGTACATTTGACGATTGTTAAAAACCCAGCACTTGGAATCCAGGGGTAGTTTTATGTTTTGGTATCTTATTGTTACTATATGTTTCATTTAGTTTGTAACTATTCAACCTGGTACATTTTAAAGAGTCCAAGCTAATGTTTGAAACTTTGTTATACAGAGTTACACAGCCAATTTTTATGCAGTTCTGCAATGATTTGGGAGCATAGTCTTCCTCAGATCCACTACATTCCCTTCTTGACCATATTCTCTTGTTTTCTAGACAGCTTTGTGTCTACTTTCATTTCATCTGTATGTATTTTATGTACCTATATAAAATTTAGGACTCACAAATGAGAAAATAATGTGATATTTGTCTTTCTGAGACTCAGTTAATTCACTTAATATGATAATCTCTGGTTTTCCATTTTCCTGCAAACAATGTAATCTCATTATTCTTATGGCTGAACAAATTCCATTGTTCTTCTTTATACATCCCTCTGTTGATGGACATCTGGGATGGTTTCATAGTTTAGCTGTTGTACACAGTGCAGTGTAGTAAACGTTGCTGTAAAGTATCTGTGTGATGTATTGCCTTAGAGTTCTGGGGGAGTGGTATAGTTGGGTCCTATTGTAAGTTTCAGAAAAACCTCAGTACTGACTTCTGTCATGGTGGCTGGAGTAGCTCACATTTCTCACAGCTGTATGCAAGGGTTTTCATGTTATTTTTGTTTCCTTGGTGATTGCAATTCCAATTGTGATGTCAAGAAATGCATTCCTCTAGCTAGTAAAGTTGAGATTCTTTTCAAATGTGTTGGCCATTTGTATTTCACTTTTGAAACATTCTGTTCATTTCATCATCCCATTTGTGATTGGTTGTTTTGTTGTTGTTGTGTAGTAGTAGTAGTAGTAGTTCTTCATCTTCCTACTCTTCCTCTTCCTCTTCCTCCTCCTCCTCCTTCATCTTTAGGTTTTTTAGTTCATTGTATATGCTAGATGCCAGTCCTTTGTCAGATATACAACTAGCAGAGCTCCTCTCCAATTCTGTGTGTTCTCTCTGTACCTGTTTCCTTTCCTGTGTAGAAGCTGTTTAACATCACCAGGTCTCATTTGTCTACTGTATGTCTTTTCTTTTGAGCAACTGGTGCTCACAAAGTGCTTGCCTGTGCAGATACTGTCAAGTTTTTCCCATACTTTTTCCTCTAGCAGTTTATGGAGAAATGATCATATGATTTCTGTCCTTGGCTCCATTTGTCTGATACATAATTTATTTACTTAAATTGTTGAGCCATCCAAGTATTGCTGGGATGAAACTGATTTAATTATGGTGAATTTTGATGTATACTTGAATGCTTTTGGTAAGTATTGTATTGGTTATCTTTGAATCACTATAAATCAGGACAATTGTTCTGTAATTTTCTTTTCTGTCGTGTCTTATTCTGGATTTGGTACTTGGGTAATATTGGTTTTGTAGAAGTGGTTTAGCTTGTTCTTTTCCTGTCTATCTCAACGAATAAATAGCTTTTGAAGCACTGTTTTCAATTATCCTATAAAGGTCTAGTTGAATTTAGCAGTAGACTTTTTTTAATTGGAACACTTTTCTTATTCTTCAGTTTGTTACTTTTAGATCTGTTTAAACTGTCTTAATTTTTGTAGTAATTTAATTTTGGTACATCTAGAAATGCATCCTTTTCCATTTCCCGATTGAATGAAATATAAGCTTTTGAAATACATACTAATGGTTTTCTGAATTTTACTGGCTCTGTTGTCACGTCTCCCTTGATACATCCTTGTGTCTCCCTTACATCCTTGTGAATGTAAGTTTTCTGATTCTTTGCTCATTTGCCTAAGTATAGTTGACCTTGTTTATCTTGTCAAAGAACTGACTCTTTCTCCCATTGCTTCATGTATTGTGTTTGGTTCTTCCCAATTAGTTAATTTTGGCCCTGATGTTTATTTCTTTCCATTGTCTAATTTGGGTTTTGGTTTGCTCTTGTATTTTTTTTTTTTTTAGTTCAGAGGATATGTTGTTAAGTAATTTATTTAAGGTCTCTGTTTTTCTTTTTTTTCCACACAGGCCCCTGTAGCTATGAACTTATTATTATTATTATTATTGTTATTATTATTATTATCTTATTGTTGTTCCTACTTTATCCCAACAGGTTTGGGATGTTGTGCTTTCATTTTTACTCAATTCTAGGGATACTGTAGTATCTATTAATTTCTCTGATCTGTGGTTCACGAGTATTTTTCATTCTTAAAATTTGTACATATTCTGCTGTTTCTCTGGTTTATTTCTAGCTTTATTCCATTGTAATGACAGATACACTATAAGAAATTGTTTCAATTCAGCTATCTTGTGTATTTTAAAACTGTCTGTGGAACCTATAATGTGCCCATTTTTCCATTAATGTATTTATTTATTTACTTTAGATCCTGATTGCCACCCCCACTCCTAATCCCCCTGTCACACATTCCTTCCTTCACCCACCTCCTCTTCTCCTCTGAGAGGGTGGAGGCCTTTCTTTGGGTATCCCCCCACCCTGGCAATGATGTGCCTATTTTTAAACTTTTTTGTTGTTGTTATTTTACATGTATAGGTATTTTTGCCTGCATGTATGTCTATGCACCACTTATGTGCATAGTGTGCTCAGAGACCAGACAAGTATGTTAAATCCCCTGCAACTGCTGTGACAGATGGTTATGAGCCACCAGTTGGGTAATGGGAATCAAACCTGAATCCCCAGACGACCATCCAGTGCTCTTAATTATTGAGCCATCTCTGAAACTGCTGGATAGGCCCTTTATGCAAATAGTATACTATCCAGTTTAAAAGCAATGACTCCTTTAAAACTAGTAGCTCTTGAAAGATAAAAAAAGGTTAATATGAAGTACACTAGAATATTAGTCAAAGAGATTAAGAGTGGAAGGGAAGTAGATGGATATTAGATCAGCTGAGAAAAGAAAACAGGGTTGAGAAGATGTGTGAGAAGGCTGGAATACTGTAGGCATCCACAGATTTTAGAGAGTAAGAAGTCAAAGCAAAAGGTAGAGAAAAGAGAAAAAGAAAAAGAGCTAGGAACCAAAGGAGAATCTGTGAATTGTGCATAGTAATAACAGAGAGTACACAACAGTAAACTGGGTAGAGAAGCCTCAGATCTATACCAGGAAGCCATGCACAGCTGAGTAACAGTGCCCGGGGTTATGGGAAAGCTTACACTACTGGGGATTATAGGAAAGTTTACACTACTGGGAATTATGGGATAGCTTACACTGCCAGGAATTATGGGAAAGCTTACACTGCTTGGGATTATGGGAAAGCTTATACTGCCGGGAATTATGGGAAAGCGTTTGCTCCTGTTCTTTCAGGGCTGTGCATTATCATGTAATATAAGGTCACCAATATAGTACAATATAATGGCCATACATATAGGGCCATGATATAAAGGAGAAAAATCATCTGGAGATGTGGGAAAGACAAAAAAAAGTCCCAATTTACCACTTTTGACTATATATGTGTTGAGGGATAAGTGAACTGAACTTGCAGATCCTTTGGTGTGATTCATTCATCATTAAGAACCATTTTAGACCTGGGCATCCTGTCCCAGTCTCTGAGTTCATATGTCTATCAGTTCTGCTGTGACTGAAGATGCTGTTTCCTTTGGTGTCATCTATCGCCTGGGCTCTTACGAGTCTTCTTGCCTTTTCTAACACAGAGATCCCTGAGCATTGAGAGACTCCATAGGGGGTTGTTGTTGTTGTTGTTGTTTGTGTGCATATGGGTTATTTCGTTTTGGTTTGGTTTGGTTTTTGTTTATTTTGGTATTTTGGTTTTCCATTTATTTCATTTTATTGTTTTAGGAGTGTTGGGAGGGAGAGAGCGAGCTCATGATGTTTTGTTGGGAGAAGGGAGGGAGGATCTGGAAGGAAGTGGAGGAGGGGAAAACGTGCTCAAAATATATTGTATGATAAAAAAAATTAAGTAGGAAAAAGAACTATTGTGGTACAAATGTCGAGGCCCGTGTAAATTCACATTAAACACACTCACAATTAAATATAAAAGCCCTCACCACATCATCACAGGGTCATCTCATAGACAAAGAATATGGTCATGTTTTCTGGATACAGATCTTGCAGAGAGATATCCTAGAACTTTTTCTTCCAGCCACTTAAAATTAATCAGTGGAAAAATAGGTATTTATATATAGTAAAAGTTAATCGATGTATTTCTGTTTGAGACTGATGATATTATCCTTTAAAGGTAGTTAACATGCTAAGTATTTGGTAATAATTTGAGAAGAGTCTAATGGTTGAAATGAGTTTTAATAACCATGAGCATAAGTTTAGCAGGGCTGGCAGGATGGCTCAGTAAGCAGAAGCATTTGCTGAGCAAACCAAGGCACCCATCTAAAGGAAGGCAAAAAGCAATCCGACCGTGTTGTCATTGCACAGCACACACCTCAGCACGTGTGTGCCCAGCCACCAAGATTACCCCCTCACACAAGTTTTCATTAAAAAAAAAAAATTAAAACAAAGATTAGAACCCAGGGTCCTAGTAGGCTGCCCCTACATTCTTTGTGAATTTGCCATTAATCGTCTTTCCTTTGTTTTTGGTATTTCCTTCTGCCAGCAGTCCTTTCATGTTTTTTTTCTCCTGCCCTTTTTGATCCTCCGAAGGTCCGTACAGAGCCTCATGTGTGGGTTCGTTCTGATTTGGGATCCTCCAGCCTGCTGTCACGCTGAGACGTAGCTTTCTTCCTACCTGGTACTAGAATAGGACTGTAACAAAGCAAACGCCAAGCTTTGAAATATTGCAGAGGCAGAACAACCCTGTATGAACATCCTACGTGAATCCACCACGACAATTTATTCCCTATCTATAAACATCTGTGTATTAATCTTGACAAGTTTAGCAGCACAGAAAACAAGGAAATGTGTTCCTTTTTTTTTTTTTTTTTTTTTTTTTTTTTTTTGTAGTTAATTTAAGTAGAAATCACAGAGCCAATTCTAACGGATGGGTTGTGGCTTATACCAGTGTGTCTCCGAACACTGGATGCAATGACTGTCTTCACCCATTTGTAATACTGTGTAATATTGTGCTGTCTACAGTTTCCAGTCATTAATTGAACATTTGTTTTTCTAAATCCTTAGAGATGAAGGGTTATTGCTGGCCTGGTTCTCCCTGTGATTTATGGGTATCATTAGCTCTCATGATGCAATTTGCTCACCATTAACTCTACATGATAGAAGGCATAGTAGGCCACAGAACGTATTTAATCCTTAATCCTGAAAAATAGCAATATTTTCACATGATTTTAAACAATGGTTTATTCCACTTTAAATGATGGTTGAATTTAGACCATGTCCACTGGGTGCGAAGCAGCTACTTAGCTTCCTGAAGGTGCTAATAGGATGTCCCTATCTAGCAGCTAAAGATTTGGACTTGAAAACAGTAAGATAGTACCAGTAACTGGTGCTTCTTTCTGTACATTGACAGTTCTATTTGGAGTTCATGCAACTTGTAAATCAGCTCTGTGATGACTGAAGTGCAGTGTGTCCTCCGTGATTAGTCAGGGACTCTCATGCTGTGTTTTTTCCTATGCTGTCTAACCTCTGTGTGTATGCAGTGTGTGTATGTGTGTGTGTTTTGTGTGTGTGTCTGTGTCTGTGTCTGTGTGTATACCTGTGTGAGTTTATGTGTGCATGTGCACATACATGCATATACATATGCACATGTAGGTGTGCATGTGTATGTATATGTCTGTGTGTGCACGTGTGGATGCATATTGTGTGTGCAATGTGTTTTGAATAAATGCGTGTGTGCCTCTGTGTGTGTGTGTATGTGCATACATGATGGTGTGCATGTGGGTGTGTGGGTGTGTTTGTGCCTCTGTGTGTGTGCATTTGTGTCTATTCATCTGTGTGGTTTGGTGTGCATGTCTGTGTGTGTGTGCATGTGTATATGTATTTTTCACAGCATTAAGATTCAGTATATTTCATAAACTTTATTCCAGTTTAAAATAATCTCTAATATGTAGCTCAATAATTAAGTTTTGTAAGATTTAGCTAGAGATATTAATTATATTCCCTGTTGTTTTAAATGAAATTTTTTATTAATTCAGGGTTCAGTTTCATGGATATTTCATTATTCTTTTTCCCTCTGGTTTCTCTCTTTCACATGAGAAGTAAAGTAGGCTTTGCACTTCAGCATTTGAGCCCAAACTTAATAAAATATAGAAGTTGACATTTCTTTTTTACAAGTTTTAACTTCACCCTGAAGTTTGTGCGAATTTAAAATTTGAAATACTTTCTTCCTAACCAAGAAAGATTCACAGAAACCAAATGGGGGAGAATACAGAAACAGTTTCAGACACAACCTTAGTAATATGTTGTTTTCTGTCTCTTCTCTCTTGAGGGATACATTATTTCTACCTTCTTTGCCTGATAATTATCCTACCTCAGTCATGGAATTAATTTCCTTCTGAAATGATCTGTCATTTCTGCTGTTTATATACATGTCTGTGTGTTGGTCTGCACATCTGACTTACGTGATAAATTGCTTGTATACTAGAGCATATTTTTCTCATCCATAACTCTTTTGAACAGAGGACTTCTTATTTCTCTGAACTTTAGACCCAATGTTTAACCTTGGGAAGAACCAGTTTTCTAATATCATCTGATCATGTAATAATTTCAAGCATGCATATTCAAAAATGTGTGTAGAATATTCTCCTCTTTCACAGAAGGAAGCGCACAGTGGGAATAGAGTCCTGACTTTCTTACCAAAACAGAGTTATGGACTCCATCTCCTAAGCCAGTGAGCTGTTTCTATGTCTCAGAGACTAAAAGGAAAACACAATGCAAAAAGTGACTAGTATAACAAAATATAACGGTACCACTGTGTTGAGAGACCAGACCTTTTGGGTCAGACTCCATCTTAGAAAACCTGACCTAAGGTTGAACTCAAGTTAACTAACAGGCCAGTACCTAGTACCAGTTTTCAGGTTACCCCCCAACAAGACCTGCATTTAAACCAGTTTCCAGGTTATTCCCCAACAAATCTGTACCTCCAGATTATAAGCCTGCCCCGACACCTCACTTTCTAACAACTACTAATCAGGAGAAAAGCAGAAGTTAAGTTTATGGTTTGACTCCCAGCACCAGACAATTATGTTAAAGACCATGATGGCCTCCCAATAAGATGTGTGCCAGGCTAGATACCCCCTTCTTGTCTCTATAAATGCTTGCCTGAAACTAAGCTTAGGGATGCCGCTTCCTGTTCTGCTGTATCAGAGATGGTGATGTGGCCCAAGCTTGAGCTTGTAATAAGAGCCCCTAATGTGATTGCATTGGAATTGGTTCCTCGGAGGTGTTTTGAGGTTCTCAAACACTTCCTGGCACAACAGTGTAATTCATGCTAAACCCTAGTTATGGTACTGGTGATTTTCACCTTAGAGATTTGATTTATGACAATCAGTAAATGAGCCACCCCTACCACAAAGACACATGTGTTTTTGTATGGATGTGTCTGCCTTTGAGGAAGAAGACAGATGGTAGAGAGGTACACTGTGTTCTGCGTGAGTTTGTTAATATCTTGATTCTTCTAAAGAATTATAATCTACGTTTTGATGTGCTTATATAAACAGAGAATCAGTCCATCTCAGACAGTGGAAGACAGGAGTGCCCCCCCTTGAGAAGATGGAAAATTTTTCAATCCAAAATTTTAACCTTTGAATTTGCTATAGGAAAAACAAATCCTTTGTGGGATACTTACTTGGATACTTTGTCTTATGCGTGTGTGTACATATATGGTATATGTTTATTCATACACATGTGTTTGTGTATGTGTGTGTGTGTGATGTGTATATGCGTGTGGAGGGATGCACTTGTCTTTATAAGACAGCAGCTGTTAAACGTGTTACTCAGACCCATCTTGCGTTTTGAGACAGAGTGTGTCAGTGAACCTGGACCTCTCTGTTTCAGCTGCACTGGCTAACAGTGAGTCTCCAGAGCCCACCTATCTCCATCTTCTAGTGCTAAGGCTAGAAATGAATGATAACATTTTTTTTTATCGTGTTGTTCTGGAGATAGCTTGTGTAGTCCCCACTGAACCACCTCTGAAACCCCTGTCTTCTATATTTAAGTCATTCTTATTTCACAACTTCGTCTCCTTCTCTTGCTCTGCCTTTCTCTAGTGAGAGAAGACAAGGGGTTGGAGTGAGTGACCACACTGTGTGAGCAGGTTTCGGTTGCCTCCATAGCTGCCCTACCTGCATCTGAAAGAGAGTCATCTTTATATTTCCAAGAGATGATTGAGGCCTTTAGAAAACATGCTGTGGTAACACAAGGGTTGACAGAAAGCCCTTAATAAGTATCAACTGCCAGGTAATACTCTAGTGTGTAGTAACTTGACAGATATCTGCAGATATAGTATCTCTCATTCAAACTTCTTGGGACCCAGTGATTTTATTTTTCTTTACATGTGAATTTTGGGTATGTTCACATATACAAAATAAGATATCTTAGGAATAGCACCCAAACCTAAACATGAACTTCATCATTTATACATATCTTAAAACAGCCTACTGTTAATTTTTTTTGAGATAGTAATAATTATGTTTTCATTACAACATGTTAAGTGATTGATCTCTAGAAGTTTCCATGTGTGGGGATAAGTTGACACCCAAAGAGTTGTGGGTTTCTTAGCATTTCAGATTTCAAATGTTTGGGCTGGGAATGTTCAATCAGTAGTAAAATTTCATGCATCTCGAGTATCATTGCAGACATAAAATGAGGGCTTTGCTTTATAACCTGATCTAGAGTGAAGCCACATCAGCTTGCTGTTCGAATGAGTCATTTATATCTGTTAATCATGTTTAATTAATTGAATTTTTAAATGAAATATTTCTGGACTTGTTCTCGTTTTGATTTATTGTCAGAAAGCTCTCTTAGTATTAAAAAAAAAGTCCCAACAGAAACAACAACAACAACAATAGTAACAACAATAACAACAAAAATAATGCAGTAAAGAATCATGGCCAAAGAAGCAGAGCCAGATAGTGGTCATGGTCGAGAAAACTAAGGAAAGGAAGAAAAGAAAGAACATTTCTACATCCCAGGTTGCTGGTTTGAAATGGGATGAGCTTCTCTCTACTGTTCTTGGCAGGCAGGGCGAATGGGAATAAAACCCTGTCTCCAAATAGCTCTCTAACGCTAATAGCCAAGGAGATGAGCATCATTCGTTGTGTCATGGTTGATAATGTCTCTTTATCCCAGGTTTGTGAGACTGACCCTTGAGGCTCTTCAGTTTTCCTCCGCATGCCTGTTGTGAGGAAAGGCACAAGGCCTGTGGCCATCACATGATGGCTCACAACAGAAGGAAGGGCATCACTGTAGGACCAGAGTGTTCCCATTACTTCCTGTTTCCTGTGCACGTGTTTCTCACATGTTCAGGTTCTAAACGCAGACCAGTCTGGCCAGTTCTACCTGAACATCTAAAACACACTCTAGTCACTTGGAATCAGACAAAGGCAGGAAATGCAACTGGTCTTGGGCAAAGTGGAAACGGAAGCTGGAGAGGTGCTGGCCCCGCCCCTGGGTCCAGTGACGTGGTGCCCTTGCTTCCATGGTTGTGGGTGTGCCGTATTATAATTGGAGAGCTTGGCGTGCTTTACCTCACTCTTGGCCATACTGTCACCACAACCTTGGAAATATTCTTAGTCAGAGCCTCTACTATAGGCTGGCTGTCTGATGGCCAGCTAACTCTAGAAAATTCTCTCATGGATACTGATTCTTAAATATAGTTGGTTTAAAAAATAATTCTTCTATATTTTGTGATTTGATTATAATTATATAATTTCCCCCTTTCCATTCTTCTCTCCAAACCCCTCATGCTCGTTTTCAAATTTATAGCCTATTTTTCATTAAACAATGTTTTACACACACGCACACACACACACACACACACACCCCTGTAAATACATACATACAACTTGCTCAGTATGTATGCCATTAATTATATGTTTTCAGAACTATTTGGTATTGAATAACCAATTGGTGTGCTCTCCCCAGGGGAAGACTATCACTCCTGCTCTCAGCAATGCTTAATTTCTGGTGGCTCTTTGTATAGGGTTGAGGCCTCCTAGACTCACCACCCCCCTCCATGATAGCATGTCTATTCCTGTTGTTCTTGTCTAAGTAAGGGTTGGGCTCCTGTCCAGTCATGTTGGTGAAACTTCATGGGTGTAGCATTTAATTCTCCTAGGAGACATAATCTCACAGTAAGCAGCTTGTTCCTCTGGCTTTTATAAACTTTCCGTCTTCCCTTCCCTCTTCCACAGTGCCTCCTGAGCCGAAGGTACAGGTGTTATATTGCAGTGCCCTTTTGTTAAAATATCCCCTTAAGTCATACCTCTTGGTTCCTTCTTTCTCAGGACTTCCAAACAGCTCTGTAACTGAGTTGTTCTGCTTTGTGATTTTGCTTCCTATGCTGATAGAATTTTAGGATTCCAAATGTTATTAAGTGGTTCTTCCCTGGGAAACACAGTCTAATAAAATGTCATCCAAAGCAGGGAGAAAGTGAAGTGTGACTCTTGCTAGAACGCCTTTGTTCATTTTGGTGAATTTGTAGTCCACTGGATGGATGGATTAAAACATAGAGAAGAAAATATAAGGGAATTCAATTTCTACTTATTGAGAAATCCCAAGTGCCCGAAGAATAGAAATCTTATAGTCTATTAAGTATACAGCTTTTAATACTAGCTTTTTGCATAGAATTAGTAACTTTCTCCTCTAGATTCCTTTGCAGATCTCCCCATCCCCCAGTGTAAGGCTACCCTCCCACTCCTGTTCAGAGGAAGTTTATTGGATATAACCAGCTGTTGAAGGCTGTTTCAAGGATGGAATTTGGCCTCTAGGCATGTTTTCTCTAGCATTTGTTGACTTCCCCATTCAGATTCCAAGAGTAAGTACTGTGTTTTGGAGCTAGTATACATCCCTTCCTGTTTCCCTGACCCCTGCTGCTATTTATGGCCTGTTTCCCTTTGTCTGTTCATTTTGTGCCACTGTCCTGAGAAGTTAATTCGCAGTGAATATTTTACTTAGAACTTCAATATGTTCTGTTGACAGCTGGTTTGAAGTAAGCATTGGCAATAAGATAACTCTGACTTTGGGGTTGGGAATAGAGTCGTGTTGTAAGTAGCTATGGACATTCATAATTAATTTTTCCCACTCAGTACCATCCCTTCATTTAAAAAGAAGTCATTGGGGCTAAAAGAATGAAGCTGTCATTTGCCAGCATCTCCCAAGTACTCTTTGTCTTTGTCTTGGGATATCACTCTACAGCCCAGCATGGCCAAGAACTCATGGAAAGTCTCCTGCCTTAAGCCCCCCAGTGTTGGTATTACACGTGTAAGATAATATAACCAGCTTATTTGTTGGTTTCAATGCACTAACAATAAATTCCAAGCTACCAATAATGTGTCGCTGTCACATTAAGGAAAAGAAAATCATGACACTTTTCTTGGTGTCGTTTAACTAAGAGTGAGCCCAGATTTAAAGTCTCTTCTTCATGCTCGGTGTCCTCTGTCCTCTGTGTGTTGTGAGAGTCAGAATCTATACCTGCTCAATAAATGAAAAGAAAGAAAGGAAGGAAGAAAGGAAGGAAGGAAGAGGAAGACATGGCTGCTCCTAGGTATGGTGAAGGAGAAAGTTTCTGGTAAATATGAGAGAGAACATAGCCACAGGCAGAGATCTCTGCAAGAGTCCAGAGTGGGCATGAGCAGCAGACTGAGCTGGGCCACATGAGAAGTAGGGAAGGGAGAGGGAAGGGCCAAGAGACCAAGAGGCCAAAACAACAAAAGGCCATAGCCAAAATGGCTGGATTATATAAGGAAGAGCCATTGGAGGAAGGGAAACCAAGCCCCTGGGCTGGAGAAGTTTAGGGTAGGGAGTCGGATATGCCATTCAGGACGCTGTAACAGGCAGGGACTGAGGGATTCTGGGAGAACCCAGTGACCAGCATCTGCTTCGATGTGTTAATAGGCCTCCCAGTTGTTTGCCTTGGGTTTGAGAACTAATACCTGGATGCTCTCTGAGGAACGTGTTCCTGTGTTTGTCTGTCCCTGTGACTGTATATTGGTTGTGTGTGACTGTGTGTGTCTGTGCAAAGAGCTTTGCTTTCTCCTTGATTGAACAGTACAGATATCACATCTGGAAAGAAGAGATACTTTAGAGGAATCTTAACAGAGCTGTACAAGGAATTCACTCACTCACCCAGATTACGGGTATCACTGGTTATCAGTCAGTATCCAATGTTGCATTCAAAGTTTAAAGTGGAGTGGATATTAATTTTTAAAGATTGCTTTCAATGTCTTTATTTGCTGCTTTTAGTAAACAACGCATTTTTTCCCCGGGTCGGGCATGGCAGAGAACATAATTTAAGATTGCAGCAATACATTAGTTTAGAATGTAAAGATTGATTACATGGAAAGTCCAAGGCAAATAAGGTTGATTGGTTTTCTTATTGGCAGGTTAAACAAACAGGTTAGGTACACAATTGTTCAGCAGTCTTAGGTGACCTCAAGCTCCATTATTCTCTTTGGCTGTGAGGTCCAGTAAAAGTTGCAGTCTCTTAGAACATAAAAGTCATTTTCAGAATATTGCTTCGCCACACCCAGTTTATAGCCATTTGTAGCATCTAAGAGGAAGCATGCCATAGCTACCCATGGGATTAACTGATGGTATGTTAGAAGTACCTGAGGTATGTTTAATGTACCCCAGTGTGACATGTCCCAGAATATTACCAGCTATCCTATCTATTACGAGGCACCAGAGAGACCCAGACAGAGGTCAAACTTCATCGTGTTTGCTGATGAGTTAGTTACACACCTGGAGCAGATGTCTTGTCCACTCTTAAAACTCAGTTTATGTGCCACTGTTTGTAGACCATTTAAGTTCAGGCAGAATGTGAGAGGGAACCAATTACAGTCATTGACAAAGAAGTCAATCTTTCCAGGCAGGAGAACAAGAGTGAAGTATTTAAGGATGGAGGAGAAAAGAGAATGAAGCCCTTGAGGGTGATCATGGTGATGGAAATGGAGGCGCAGATTCAGTGTTGGGCTGATTTAAGGTTTGTAATAGTGAGTTGTGTTCTTCTTGACATTTTGAAGAGACCATCTTGTTTCTCTGTGCGTATCGACTTAGAAAGGATGCTTACAGAAAAGAGAAAACATCTGGAAACCAGCCAGCTAGAGGAGACAGGAGAGGAGGCAGAAGCCATGCAGACATGGGTAAATGGGAGAGGTAAAGATCTAGGTAAGAAAGGGGGTAGATCCTTAATGCCTGAAATTAAATGTTGCAGCCTCACTAGGTTTGACCTGTTTGTTGATACGTTTATTAGTTCTCAGAGCAGGACTTTTCATCCACATTGCTGTTGTCTGTCCACACACTATGGATGTGGCCCATGTCTGCCACACACTGTAGATGGCCAGGAAACACCAGTGCAGCCAGCACGGCTCCCTTCTGTTTCCTGTAAGCAGATTTCTTTGGTCACCTCCATTGCTGATTTTGTTTTCTTTTTATGTATAGTGAGAGTTTGCTGAGTTTTTAGAAGATAGGAATTGAAGTGTTTGGGAGGTCATTTTAAATAATCACCTCTGTTATTTTTCAAATTGTTTCGTTTGTTCAAGTGTGTGTGGTCATACTGCCCTCTCCCTTTATTTAACTACCTGACTTTATCACATCCTCAGTAAATTGATTTACAACTGAGATAAATCCCTTCTCTCCTGAAGTAATAGAAGGGAAAATCTGTATCACTCTTGCGTACTATTCATTGCACTAAACTATTAAATTGAAAGCAAGATGGGAGAATGGGTGGAAATTGCCTTTTGGTCTATTCTTTTGTTTTATACAGAAAGAGAATGAATGAGATTGCTGAGCTACATGGTACAGGGTCTGTTTTAAGTTTATAAGAAAATACAACTTTGTCACAGTCGGTAACGATCAATAGGATGCTACACGAGTAACAAAGTAAGGTTTGGATCTATGGGTGTGTGTGTGTGTGTGTGTGTGTGTGTGTGTGTGTGTGTGTATGTGTGTAGTAAACTTAAGCTCTCATAATGTTTTAGTAATTAGTATAAAATCCAAATGAACAAACATATAAGTATTTAAAATTGTGGATATTCTGAAAACTGTTGTGGGAGAGTATTTATTTTACCCTAATTTTTAGAGTCTGCCCCTAATCATTTAATTGGCTATTTTGTAATAGACTTAAAGATTGGGCTCAAAATCTAGTTGGGAATTGAAGACCATTTTCCAGTAAGAATCACATGGCTCTCTCAAGATGATATAGGAGAACTTCAAAGACAGAACTCAGCATTCAAACTGCATTTTCTTCTAATTCCAGAATTCCTTAGTACAGGTTTCAGATGAGAAAAAGATTATAGAACACAGTGCTCAGGAAGTGCATAGGTGCAGGGCGGTATGTACCAGACCCTAGCCACGGGTTAGTGGGTATTATTAATAGGACTGGCACCAGCAGTGACTTTAGCAAGCATAGTTTATTGTAGTAATGAGGACCCTGACGATATGCAGTCATTTGCTCTTGGTAGGGAAAAGGGGGTAGATGCTACTTAAAATAGTTCTGATAACATACAATTGTTCCTGTTTGTCTCTTCATAATTCTCTGTATATGTTGTATGACACCATTTCTGAGGAGACATGAACAAATATCTACACAGATAGGGAGATGATGACAGACTGAGGTGCAGACCAATGGTCCCATTCACTTAACCAATGGGTTTTATTGGGGTTATTAATAGGAATATGGGTGAGGGGTCACTTACAAGAACAGAACTGGTGAGAGCTATGTCACCAAAGCCTACCTCAGCAGAGGTGGCAACTCAGGAAGACTGAGAGTGTACTGCGCAGTCTGCAGATAGATAAACAGGTTGGCATGGCTAGTGTCCTTTCCAGGTGACTCAGTTGCTCTGAGCCTCTTCCAGGCTGCTCAGCTTGTCTGAAGTTTTTTCTAGACATCTTGGATTACTTGAGAGTGATTTTCTGCACTCTATACTGCTTATCTACTTGTGGAGAAGCAGAAGCCTAGTGAATTTGGCTGGTTTAATGGACTTCTTAAATTTAAGAAGCTTGCCTGCATAAAAGAATATTACACACAGACACACACACACACACACACACACATCATTTAAATCACCCTGCTGTTTTACCTACACACACACACAGACAAACAAACACACATGCACACACACACACATACACACATATTAAGACATCATTTAAACCACCCTGCTGTTTTACCTACACACACACACATACACACAGCAACACATCATTTAAAGCATCCTGCTGTTTGACCTCCCTGCTGTGGACACCCTATATTTTAAGGCATTTACCTCCTTGATGGAAGGTTCTAATTGTGGAGAAAACTACTTCTGGCATGAATATATTTCAAAATCCAGGTAATTCCTAAATCAGAAATGCTGATGTAACTAGCACTTCCCAGAATGGCTCATATAGAATATAGAAATGCAGCATCTCTTGAGACCCACTATCTAGAAGGCCAGCTTGTGAGCTGTTGTTTATTAGAGATCTGTTACCAGCTCAGGCTAGGTGGGGCAAGCTACTTGTTTTGATGTTAGAGTATAGTCAGATGAGTTGGGGACTTAAGGATTTATCTACCAAGATGTAAGCAAGCAAGTTTGCCTAAGTGCGTCTGTGTAGTTACGGGCTGGTTTTATGACTATCCATGTTTTTGTTTGTATTACAGTCATACAAGTCAAGTGACTGTGATTTTACTCTTGAAAGCAGCAACCCTGCCCCTTCATTTCAGATGTTTTCCCCAGCTTCACGGTCTGCTTCCCACGAGGCATTTGCTTTTATTTCTTAATTGACATTTCTTTCAGTATCAATATCTTTATTTGTTAAATCAATGACATTTATAGTTAAGTTGTTCTCTACTTTTGACATTCTATATTTTCAGTTATAGAGGACAGACTTTGAGCACCTCCTGTTCACATGTTATCTGACCCACCTAAAGTTATATCTCAAACTTAAGGTGGTGGTGACTAAGGTGGTGACTGTCTTTATCACTGTGGCTATAAGATGATTGCTCAACATCTGTGCGCAGTGGTTCACCATGTGCCCAGTGTCTGCTCTCCTGTTCTTGGAAACCCCTGCATCTTCTCACCTCCCCACCACACCTGGCCTTCCTGCCCCCAGGCTGACCTGTCAGCTGCTGATAGATTCTCTGGACATTTTCTTCTCTCCTGTAGTACCAAGTCACCACATTCTGAAAATTTCTCAATATTGGGCATGCCTCTTGCTAATTCCTTCTGTACACTTCTCAGCCTACAGTCTTCACTGAAGTTCAACCTACTGAGAAGCTGAATGGAATACTTCTGGAAGCTGCCCATAGGATGCCAGGTTTAGCCCCTCCCCTTGCTTGGAGGCCATTCTTGTGTGTGCTTCTCTGCTCTTGTTGGCTGTGATGAGGCCTACTTCACCTGTGACCATTGTGAGAATTCTCTAGATACCTTTCCTGTTAGGTTCCCTGTTTACTGGATACTAATTTCTCTTTTTGGTCTTAATTTTTATCTTTTTTGTGTTTTTAATTTTTGTGGAAAGTAAGAATATTTACAGACCCTGAAAAATTTTTATTCAGTACATAGACTTTTGACATTTTGGCCTCTTAAAAGTTTTTTTGTGTCATAAAATGTTGTTTTGTTGTATGACTTTCTGCTCTCATCAAATGAACAGATAGTCTTGGTCTTTAAATATGTACATAGGAAACCTGTGTCTTCTCTGGGTGTGGGAAGGGATATTTGTGACCTTAGAGACTGGTAACTATTACACAGAATCCCCCAAGAATCTATCAGTGTGAATATCTTTTAAACAGAGTTATTGAGGCAAAATCCTGACTTCAGCAGCTTCAGCAGGTTAGACATGACTCAGCTCAGCTTCTTGTGCCCAGAACCCCAGGCAAAAAGATGAATATCAGTAAAAAAGCAGATTTACCTATTATGGCCACACTGGAGAGAACAAATTAAAGGGGTGTCTTTAGAGTACTGAGATGAGCTTTAGATTTCAACAAAGGATACATGTGCACAAAGAAACAAGACATATGTACAATAAGCAGACCTGGTTAGGTAGGGCATGGTTGGTTGCTCATTCTGTTCCAGTTCTGTGTGGTGGTCCAGAGAAGTTTCTTCCTTGTCATCCCTTAGGGAATCAGTCTGATCCTAAGGAGCTGATTCTGTTTTTGTTCTAGAACTCAGCCTCACCCTCAGGGGTAATTAACCTCATCTATGGGGCAGAGTGTGCTACAAAGTTTGCCCTCTCTGGAACACAAGGTGATTGTGTTTAGGACTGTGATTTTGTTGCGTGCCTTCAGTCTTAGAGGGGATAAATATATAGCAAGACACTCCTTGAGTGATTAACATGCCAACATGCTATCCTGCAGAGGTAAGGAGGAATGAGATACAATAAAGGCCTAGGGATGCCAGGCTTTTATCTTTCATCTCCTGCATTAAGCTGTCTTGTGGTCTGTGTGAAGAATCAATGTGGGTTTTGTTGTTGTTGTTTTGTTTTGTTTTGTTTGGCAAAATAGCTTTTAAGCTGTGTGCCAGATTTACAGTCCCTATCTGGGACCTCCTAGTCCTGAGCCTTTCCAAAGTCTAGCACACAAAGTCATCCTGCTCCATGTTGGCTCCTTTGTTTTAGATGGGTTTAGTTCTACTGTGCTAAGCCAATGACTACCTACCACTGTATGCTTTCTGAATTACTGGTCAAATTTAGTCAACAACCCTCTTAGTGAATATATGAAACTGCCAAGTTTAACTGGATGTTTTATATCTTAGAAGGTAATTCTACACTGTTGTCTGAAGGCTTTTGATTTTTGTAAATTCTCTGTTCTATAGAGAATGCTGTATCTTAGCTCCATTTTATCTTTCAATCTATAAGCTAGAATTAGACCACAGTATAAGTAAATTATTATTGTTTTATTTTAAGATGTAATTCTGACAAAATCTTTCTTGCCCTCTTTTTGGGATAATGTTGATAAAAGAAGGAATCCATGTAATAAGTAATGAAAGTTTAAGCCATGCCAAACTCTCCACACTGGAAAATTAATTTCTTTTTATAACATGAGTATTTGTTGTGAAATTTATGATTATTTGCATTATTTAATTTCTACTCAATATTTATGTATCCGTTTAACTTAGAGCTTACTAGTTTGGTTCTTTATACTCCAGAAACTTCTGCCCTTTTTTAGGAGGCAGTTACATGTAGAAATAAATAAGATTTTGTATCTAGCCTACTACTTTGATTTTAGTGAAGCATAAAGAATCTGTAAGATGACCCAACATATAGCCTTAAAATTTTAAAAATACCCCTTAGAACCGAAGACACCAAATAGAACTGGAAAAGAAACTCCTCATGTCACATTTTAAAAACAAAACAAAACAACAACAACAAAAAAGTTGCTTGGTGACTGGAGAGATGGCTCCGGAGTTAAGAACACTGGCTGCTCTTCCAGAGGACCTAGGTTCCATTTCTAGCACCTACATGGTGGCAAAAAACCATGTGTAAATCTAGTTCCAGGAAATCTGACTCCTTCTGATCTCCAGAACTACAGGCACAAGAGGCTCCGTCTGTACATGCAGACAAAAGACTCATACCCATGAAATAAAAGGAAGGAAATCTTTATGAAAGTTTAATATTTAGAAACTGAACTTAATCAAATTAATATAGCATTGCCCAGAAACTTAGTTTTGAAAAACTGCTTTATATGTGTAAATAAAACATTCTTGTTTACTATTTCAGTGTAAAGAAATTCGATTTCTAGTCTAATTTAGGTCACATATAATAGAAATGCTGTTTGAAGCAAAATCCTGGAATCCTGGGGTCCTGGAATCCCGAGCTAACTTATACTGTTGTTAAGTTTACATAAATGATTTTGGGAAGAAATATCAAGAACGCACTTTAATTAATGCCATACTGTTTCCAGAAAACTTTTTTGTTTATATAACTCGTCAAGTTCCATTTTCTTTGCTTTGAACTGTGCTCATCATAGAAGAAAACCTTGAGTTCTGCAAACAGTTTTAGTGGTGAGAATCTAAGCTAGAAATAAAGTTTAAGGTTCTAAAACGTTCAATAAAATGCATAAGATGAAGTAGAAACACTTCTTGAATAAAATGGGAAGGCGGTAATGGTAGTGAATTAAGAGGCAACAGCTTGGGACACCTGAACTGTGCACTTAGGTGTGAATAGAATCTGATCTGTGTAAAATGCCTAGCTCGGGGTCTATTACCACTTCATTCATGAGCAAGCTAAATGCCTTACTTCTAAAGGTACCGTATAAATTATGCAAGGCTCACCTGGGAGATGGCTTCATCAACTATCTTTTCTCAAACAAATGGCACTAGGAAGAGCTTTTCTTGTATAACTTAAACCTAAAAACAAACAAACAAACAAACAAAAAACCTCTTCACATTTAAAATTAGAATTCTATTCATTTTGGCAAACCAAGATGGTTTTATTGTCTCTGTCAATGTTGGCAAGAGAATTAAAATACCCATGAACAGTTAACCAATTACTAAAGACCGATCAACAAAGTACTAACACTTGTCTCAAGTGTTAGAAGTCTGCTCTCTGCCTGCAGTGTTGCAAATGTTAGCCATATATTCTCTTTTAATTTTAAAGGTTTATAATAAATGACCTTATTGCATGTGCAT
The DNA here is from genome assembly GCA_019843965.1 of Rhynchomys soricoides. Classification (NCBI taxonomy): domain Eukaryota; kingdom Metazoa; phylum Chordata; class Mammalia; order Rodentia; family Muridae; genus Rhynchomys; species Rhynchomys soricoides. The sequence continues at coordinate 8,038,432 of JADRCH010000028.1, read as the reverse complement.
TTTTATCTTTCTGTGCTTTTAGGCCTGAGGTTCAGGTTCTTATAGATGTTGTTTACTAAAAGAAAACTAACTAAAGGGAAATTAATTGGTTTTTAAGTATAGCTGTCAGTCACTTTCCATAAAATACTGCCTGTCTTCAAGTAGAATTACTAAATATGAAGAATTGCTGTTTTCAAAAGACAGTTAAAGTACTCTGAAAGACGTTTCTCACCAATTGAATGTTCTGAACGTTATCCACATCTCTTCCAAACGACTTTTCTTTTAGTAGTCAAAGCTAGTAATGTTGAAATAACCCATGCCCAGAGGAGGCATTTTTCTGACTTCAGGAGGTAACAGGTTTGATTTGTTTCTGCCAGGGTCTCCAGGTTTCAGTGTCTCCGAACAAGCATTTGGACAGATGAGTGAGACATGGCAGAAACAGAGAACATCTATTAAAGAGAAGGCACTTCCTGGGGAGGAAGCCATCATCATACCATAAGGAAGAAGCCGAGTGGCTCAGTAGCACAGGGGCTTGAAATTTTCATGGGTTATTTACACAGAGTTAGCTTTTCAAACATGTGTGCCTTGGCATGGCAATGACAGGGCTGTAACAAGAGGGTGGAGCCGAGAAGCAGAGGGTGGAGCAGAGAAGGCATGGGTGTCCCAGGCTTCCTCTGTGCCAAGATGGTTTAGGTGTGTTTATTTTTTGTCTATGAGGAAAACCTAGAAGACATCATGCTCCACCCTGTGCTCTTGCCTCATTACCTTAATTTGGCTTTTCCCTCACTAATGAGGGAATATCTACTAACAGTAGAGTCAAGTAGCTAATCTGTTTAATATACATACAAAGAAAATGCTCTGTTTTAAAGTAGCAAACACTGAAAAGTACTGAGTGGTTTTTTGTTGTTGTTGTTGACTTAGTTTTGAGTCCTTCAGACAGAGTTTTCAGCTCAGTTATATGGAAAAGAAGCATATATTTGATTTTTGTTGAATCCTGAAAACTTCTCTCCATGAGAAAAGTTGGTGAGAATTCAGCTTTTCAATATACAGAAAATTAAAAAATGACCCAAAGCACAGGAGCATGAGCTTCTAGGACACAGAGTTAAATCAAAGATCTTATGTGCTTTCAAAGATTTGTAGAAAGGGAACGGGGTTTGGGGGAAAGGGGGTGGAGTTTCAGGGGATAGGAGGAAGATCAAGAAGCAGGAAGATGGAAGATGACAATGGGGCAGGTCAAGTCACCACCTGCACTACAGTAAACACCCAAATCTGCAGTACACCAAAGTCCAAAACATTTGAAACCTTGTGCTGAAACTCAAGAAATTCAGATTTGGTAGCATTTTGGATTTTTATTTGAAGAAAACACATCTGTAAAATCTATGTAGATATCATCGAATCTGACTGGAAGTTGAAGCACCTTTGGTCATAAGCCTGTTGGAAAATAGGTACTCTAAATCAGATTTCATAAAATCACTATTAGAAGATGAAGAATCACATAGAAGTCGGGAAACTATATTCTTAAACATGTGTGTTTATGCGGGTGTGCATGGGTGTGCTTAGAAATATGTGTGCACATTCTTACAGGTGCATGTGGAGACTAGAGGTTGCCTTCCAAGGTTTTCCTTAACCATTCCATACCCTGCATATTGAGATAAGATCTCTCAGTGAACCTGGAACTAACCATTCAGTTACGTTCATGCGGTAGAGACCTCAGGAATCCACCTGCCTCTACCTTCATAGGCTGGAATTCTGTTAACACACACACACATACACACTTTACTGGTATGCTCTGGATCTAAACTCAGACCTATCTCGTGTTTTCAAAGCAAGTGCTTTGCAGACTGAGCCATCCCTCTAACCTATATTGTTACTTTTTTTTTTTTAAACCTAAAATCCTACACAGGTCCCAAAATATTCATCTGGTTGAACGACAATATACAAATGTTTTCATATGTATAATATCTTAAGATCTATACATTTCATGAAGCCCATGTCAGGATAGACTTGAGCAAATCCTGTTCTGAAAAGAAGTAATTAAAAAAAAAAAAAAAAAGGAACATGGCCTTAATGAAACAATTCAGGTCAGTGACATGGTAAGGAGAGTCTAGGCTGACCTGCAGGGAGGCAGCCAGACCCATGGAAATAAAGCAGAAGTTGAATAAAAAGTCCTTGAAGGTAAACACACAAATATCCCACAGCCCCATCCCAAGACAGGATTTCATTGTGTAGCCCTGGCTGTCCTAGAACTCCCTTTGTAGACCAGGCTGTCATTGAACTCACAAAGAACCTCCTGCCTCTGCCTCTGAAGTGCTGGTATTAACGGCGTACACGATTATACCTGGCAACACACAGATTCTTGGTGAGTGAACTTTAGAGCTTAGGCAGTCACAAAGATTTAAGGGTTGATTAGTGTGGTGGGTTAAACAGAAATGTGCCCTCCACCTCCAGTAGACTCTTGTTTGAATGCTTGGTCCATAGCAAGTGGCACTATCAGGAGGTGTGGCCTTGTTTTAGTAGGTGTGGCCTTGTGGAAGGAAGTGTGTCACTAGGAAGTGGGCTTCTTCAAGGTAGCTGGTCTGGTCTCAGAGTCTTCACTGCATATTGGCTTCTCTGAGACTCTTCTTTGCAGCTCAGATCTCTTGTCTGAGAGTGACTCTCATCTTTTATTGCTTACTCTGGCAGGGCGGGCCTAACGAATCTGGTAAGTTTTAGGAACTTCCTAAAACTATTTTGAATTGTTTACCTTCCTGTTTAAGGAACTTCCTGCAGGATGAAATGTTTCAATCCTGGAGGAAGCCATTAGACAACTAGCTCTAAAAACTATTTGCTTGCTAGATGAAAATTGAGCTTCTTAACATGAAGAAACAACCCACTTCTCTTATACATGTGTCTGGGAATGGTAGTTGTTTATACAAATTTTATAATTTTATTTTTGACAATGATGTTAGTTTTCATGAAGTATTTTGTGGAAACATTTGCACTTGCCTAAGAGTGATAGTTTGGGGTCTGTGGAGATCATTTGTCTTACTGAGGACCCAAGAACCATTCTCAGAACTCATGTGAAAAAGACAGACATGGTGGTACATTCTTGTAATCCTAGTGCCAGAGAGGTGGGGATAAGTGCCTCCCTGTATCAGTGGCTAGCCTATCTAGATTAGTCAGCAACCCTTAAGTCTAAACAGGAGACCCCAACTCAAAAAACAAAACAAAACAATGCAAAACAAAAAGCAAAACAATCAAAAAAGGCTCCTGAGGAACGATAACCAAGGATAACCTCTGACTTCACATGTACGCATATGTAATCTGCACCAATATTTATGAACTCATGTTCCTCCCGTACACATACACAAAAAAGTTTGTATAGTCTTGGCATGCTTATAAATGTGTGATATGACTTTAAGCATAATATTTTTGTCATTCTATTCATTTTTGCTATCTACCATGAGAGGCTGTCAGTGAAAATAATTTTGGAATTTTAGATGTGACATTCTTCAAAAAAAAGAAAAGAAAGATAGAACTGACCTAATGCTAATGGAGAAATGAAAATAGCATGTTTGTGGAAATAATTGTTTATCCACATTTGTATAATATTTGTATGTCTCAACTTTATGACATGAATGTAGATTTTCATTACTTTATTTGAATTAAGTTCTTTGTCTTATACATTATAATGTGCAGATAAAAACCCCATTAATCTGGAAACTATTCCAAGTCATCAGAGGAATTTTATGAAAATAATCCTAGTAAGCAATATTATAAAATATGTTGTGTAGCAATTTCTTCCAAATTGAAACATTCTTTCCTGGAGGGAAGCTATTAAAATTCTGAAATGAATGAAACAAGGTTCAGGATATAAAATTACCCCCAGGAAGTACCTAAAACTTACAGGATTCACAAGGATTCTCCCTAAGCGACAACTGTTTCTGGGGAAATGTGAACTGTAACCAGCTGAGTGACCTAACAAGGTATGCAGAGCTTTGGAGATGCAGCTTTTGTGATTCGACACCTATGCTGGGGTAGGCCTTTTCGTAGTTCAGCTGTTGTTGGTCTATGCATACTTCTGTAAATAACCCTAGTATGTAAGCCCAATAGTTTACTGATTCTCCATGTCAGATGTTGGTGCCCATTGTGGTATAGGTAGACATTTGTTCACCTCCTGGAAGGAAATTTTATACAACATAGTTGACATCTAAACAGGGACAGATGAAAGCAAAGATGAGCTGGAGGTTTCATGGCCCTGGCATTGGCTACGAAAGACATGCAACACAAACTGGAGTGTCTGAGGACTAAGCATCTGCAGATCAATGCCAACATGGCCATCTTTCCACACATGGTATGTACTGGTGTGACTTCTTGTTTTGGTCACAGTTACACAGTCCTTAGGACATGTGGCTGAGGATAGAATGCCTAAAAGTGGAGCGTTTATGGATTAATCTAAAAGTGGTCATGTTCTTCTGTGTGAAAAGATGCAGTATACTTTCTTTATGAGTGGAGTCCACCATATGAGTATGCGGACATCCTGAAAATGTTTGAATGATTAGAGTGCATTGCACATCCTGAGAGTACTGTTCATGGAACAAGATTATCAGTCCGCAGCGGGCAGTGAGGTTTGGAAGCCACTGCTGTGTGTATAGTGAGAGTGTAACTGAAGCTTGGTTGGCCTTTCAAGGGGGAGCTTTTAAGGTGGGAATTACAACAGGAAGGAGCTATGGGTCTATCTTCCTCCATGCTATCTTCTGATTTGGTAAACTGGATAACAAAAAGCAACTTGTTGAAGAGCTTTTCTTACAAGAGAAAGGACAAGAAAGAAAGTGAGCACACATTAGATATGTACTAAGAGCAAAAACAAAAAAGCCAGCAACAAGCCTTCCTGGACCAAAAACATGGGACTTGTGGGAGGAGTCAGATAATGAGGAAGAACGGAGCATAGCAAAAGTGATACTGTCCAGGTGTGGCCTGTAATAGGGAGGAAGTGAGAAATTCATGATTCAACCTGTGGACAAGAGCCTTCTCTTAGTTGTGTTGCCTATTCCTGTGATAAAACACTCTGACAAAAGCAACTTTTGGGAAGTCATTTATTTCTCTCATAATTTCAGGATTTCAGGTTGCATTACATCATTGCACAAAGGTCACAGTGACAGGAACATTAAGCAGTTACTCACATCCACAGGTTAGAGGGAATGAATGTGTGGATAATTGTGTTCTTTTTTTCCATGTATCAGCATCTTCTGCCGTTAGGAAGTTGTGCTGTCCACAGTAAGCAGGCGAGGACACTTGAGACATTAGTAACTAATCTAGCTAATCTCCTATAGACATGTCCATTTAATCTAGACAGTTTCTCACTGAGAGTCTGTCCTTGTAATTCTTCATTTTGTCAGCTTGACAACTAAAATAACCACCACAGTCCTTGATAATACCTTTGTATAAAATCTATGATCATCCTGGAATAGTAATGACCTGAACTAATTGGATAGAAATTTTAAACAAATAATGAAGGAGTCAGTCACAGTCTGACTCATAAAGCTACAGGACACAGGAAGGGATGAGATCAGTTGAAGTGTGTAGAAGCAGAGAAACTACCCATACCTCCTTGAGACAAAGTCTTCAGAAGGTAAGGCAATACAATGGCCTGGTTAATTATAAACCATTAGAGGCATCTATCTGGTCATCCCCAGCTGACGTTCTCATGAATATCAGGGACTGATTGAAAGTAGTAGAAAGAGAGATATTACTAAGAAAACTGAGTAAGAGAGAAGCAGACTTTGACCTACGACTAGCAGAAATCTTTGTGTCTTTGCTGAGCCCTTTGGTGTTGTGGTCTTTTAGAGTTGTGAGAATTGCTGGCAGATATGAATGGTTTAGACTTTATCTTAGTTACAGATTTATTGCTGTGAAGAGACACCATGACCAAGGCAACTCTTATAAAGGAAAAACGTTTCATTGGGGCTGGCTCACAGGTTCAGAGGTTCAGTCCATTATCATCATGGTGGGAAGCAGGGCAGTGTGCAGGCCGACTTGGTGCTTGGTGCTTGGGGAGCAGAGAACCCTACATCCACAGGCAGCAAGAAATAAACTGTTGGAGGATGTTCTAATTCCACACTGGGCAGAGCTTGAGCATAGAGACCTCAAAGCCCACCCCCACAGCGACACACTATCTCCAACAAGGCCACACCTCCTCATAGTGTCACTTCCCATGGGCCAGGCATTCAAACACATGAGTCTGTGGGGCCAACCCTATACAAACACCACATCTTAAATGGTTTTGACTAATAAAATAGGCAACTGAAGTACAAAAGCAAGAGGTAATGAGAAAAGGCAAAAATAGACAAAGTGATCTATCTAGACTACTCAAGGAAAATGTAGCAATATTTGTGTTAAGCTATCATGGTTTCTAGGTAAAGTATTATCAGAATACTATGCTATTGTCAAATGCTATGCAGTGAGATAGATAGATAGATAGGTAGGTAGATAGATAGATAGCTGGATGGATAGATGGGTGGGTGGATGGATGGATGGAGGGATGGGTGGGTAGACAGACAGACAGATAGACAGACAGACCTTTTAGAAATTATACTGGGGCAAGAGATTGTTCACCCAGTCTAGGGCTGTTTTATCAACCACATGTGGCCAATAGAAAGGCAAAGTTAACATGACTGTCTTAGAGCCTGTCAGATCCAAAAAGCCGTCTTCAGCAGCTGCACAGCAGGCTAAGGAAGAACCCTCAAGTCGAGCCAAGCCTAACTACCCAAACCATCCCCAGCAAGATCATCAGGGCAGATGAGATTCATACTAGCCTGATAGCAAGTGACATGCCAGCATGAGAAAGCCTGGCTCAGGGACAAATGTTTGTGGATTATGGAGGGATAGATGGGGTAGTGTCTCCCATGCAGGCCACTGCTCCCAGCATTGTTCCTTCAACAGAAGGATCTTATAGAAGTGATAAGATCTTATTATGTTACTGGGCCTTGCTAATGTTCCTATTTTAGTATTCCCTTAGGTACTCATTGTTGAAGATACTTTGGCCATGTGCCATGGAGAAATCAGGCTCACAGTAAGTTCTCCCTCCTTACTCGCTGACTTTCATAATACTAGAAGACAGCATTTAGTCTTTGGGAGCCAGGATTGTTACCTACAGTCCTGCTCAGCTACATACTGTCAAAGACCAGCTTTGACACTAAGGGTAAACTGAGGTGGGGCATAGAGTCAGGAGTGCCCAAAAGCTGGTAGCTCCTGGCAATTCTGCTCTCCTTTGCTCCTCCAGGGCCATAGCTGATGGCTTCTGGCACTTGACTCCTGGTGATAGAGGCAGGGAGTTAAAAAAAAGTTAGTTACTTGGGCCAGCACTTCTCTGTGATCAGGGAGGAACTTTGAACTCTTTTAAGTCTTAAGGGGCCAGCAAGAAAGAAAAGGAAAGACAGAAAATCACACACACACACACACACACACACACACACACACACACTGAATGAAGGAGAAAGGGCCCCAACAACCTTTAATTTTTATCTTCAGTTTTTATACCTCCTCAGAAAGAGTAACAGAAACAGTAAGAAAGAAATTACTTCATAGCCACAAAAGCAGTTATCATAAAAACAGAATAGTTACAGCAGGATAAATTCATAATAAGTTTAAAGCAATAGTTCATGTCATAGATTGATAAGGTTTAAGGAGCAACAGCAAAATTGTTTTTCCATTAAGACTTTGTCTTAGGGTTTTACTGCTGTGAAGAGACACCATGACCAAGGCAACTCTTATAAAGGACAACATTTAATTGTGGCTGGCTCACAGGTTCAGAGGTTCAGTCCATTATCATCAAGGAAGGAGCATGGCAGTGTCCAGGCAGACATGGGGCTGGAGGAGCTGAGATTTCCACCCCCCTTGTTCCAAAAGGCAGCTAACAGAAGACTGGGTTCCAGGCAGTTAGGAATAGGATCTTAAGCCGATGTCCACAGTGCCACACCTAATCCAACAAGGCCACATTTCCTAATAGTGCCACTCCCTGGGCCAAGCACATACAAACCATTGCATTCCATCCTATGGCCCCCAGCTTGTTCAAACATATGAGTCTATAGGGGCCATACCTAAATACAGCATAATGCAAAATTCATTTCGTCCAACTTCAAAAGCCCCCATAGTCTGTAGCACTTTCAACGATGTTCAAAAAAAAAAAGTTCAAAGTTCAAAGTCTCTTCTGAGATCCAAGCAGTCTCTTAACTGTACTCCCATATAAAGTCAAAAACACTAAACCAAAGTAAGACAGAAAACCAGCTGGGCAAACTCCAAACTCCATGTCAAAGCACTCCTCAGATCTCCAGCTCCCTTCATTCTTGTTGACTACTGTTGGCAGATCTGGCATTCAGCAGTAACAGAGTTCATTCTCTTGATCTGGTTCCATTCCCTGTTAGGAGCTTTCCTCAGCAGGGAATCTCATGACTGTAGTGTCTTTAACTTCTTGGGGTCTTCAAGGCAACTTAAATATTACAGCTTCTTGTTTCAGTGTCTGGAATCCACACATGGTCTTCTTGGCTTCTCCAGAGGGCTTGCGTCACTTTTCCAGCTCTGCCTTCTGTAGCACTCTAGGCTCCAGCTGACTCTACTGTTGCTCGTGTTTTTAGTGATTATACCATGGTACTGGCATCTCCAATATACTTGGGTCCTCTGCAAATAGGCTTGCTTCATGGTGTCAAGCCTCAACTACTTTGTATGACCCATTCAGTCCTAGGCCATCAACTGTAACTGAGGCTGTACCTTCACCAATGGCCTTTATGACTTCTCACAGTGCCAAGTCTCAGCTGCTCTTCATGATTGCAAAACCAGTACCACCTGGGTGACTCTTACATATTACTAAGTACAGCTGCAACACCAGGTACAACCTTAGCTATCTCCGGAACACAGCTGCTTTGTGCTGTCAGAAAACAAGTCCCAGAAGATTTCACCTCAGTGATGCTTGTCTCTCTTCTTAGTCACCATTAATTTCTTAGCTCCAGCTAACCAGCATCAGTTGTCCCAGTAGTCCCTTCTATTCTGGACTCTAAAGCCAGAGCCATGTGGCCAAAGCTGCCAAGTTTTGTGCTTCCTGTGGCAGGAACATGATCCCCTTATTATCTTACCAGCTTTCTGTTTTCCAACCCCCTGACTGCCTAAGCGTGGCTGTCCTGAAACTTGCTCTGTAAATTGACCTTGAACTCAAAGATCTGCATGGCTCTGTGTCCTGAGATTAAAGGTGTGTAGCACCATGCCTGAACATAAATTTAGCTGGGTGGGATCTTGCCCACTCCCTTAATCTGTTATCTCCTAGAACATAGAATTCAGCTTCACTCTACTTTATGGTACCTCTTTAATACTGGAACCATATATTTTATATTTTTCCTTTCTCAGCTTGCTATGCTTGTTCAGAGCACTCTTCATGAGACTTAAGCAGAGAACAGAGTCTCTGTTAGGTATTTTTGAGACTTCCTTTGTCAATGCAATTAATAAAAATCTCTTTACCTTAGCCTCAGGTAGACTTCATAAAAGGGCAAAAAGCAGCCACATTCTTCACCAAAATACCACAAGAAGTCTCTCAGCAACCTATTAAAATTCTTCTCCTTTGAAACCTCTAGAGCCAGGCTTCCACAGTTCAAGTCATCCCCAGCAACAAAGTCAAACATATTCCTATTAGCATAGCTCATTAATCCCTATTTAAAGCATTCCACTGCTTTCCAAAGTCCTGAAAGCCACATTCTTCCAAACAAAAGCATGGTCAGGCCTATCACAGCAAAACTTCAATCACTGGTACCAGGTCAGGTTTTACTGCCATGAACAGAAAACATGACCAAGGGAACTCTTATAAGGATGACATGAAATTAGGGGCTGGCTTACAAGTTCAGAGGTTCAGTCCATTATCACATTCTCACATTCTGCTCCCTGGGTCAAGCATACACAAACCATCACAGATTTTAAATTAATTTTCCATGTCTTCCCATTAAGACTCGTACCCAACTAAACATTCCTTATCTATTTTTACCTCCACAAGTTCATTATAAGTTTAAAGCAATAGTTTTTATGTCATAAGTTACCAAGGTTTCAGTCAAGAGACAAGCCATCTATCTTGTGTCTTATTTTTGAAGTACAGATAAACCAGTCAATTACTCATTGTTTTGTTCTTGCACGCATAATAAATTGCCCACTCCTAGTTTATGACCTTAGTTACTAAGTGGCCTCATCCATAACCTAAAAGGAAGTGTTCCCCTGGACGTAAATTTGTTCCAAGTGTATTTCTTCCCTAGTACAATTAGCTTGTGGCACATGAAGGTTTTCAGAATTCTACCTTTTTTTTTTTATTATTCTTCAGGGGGCTTAAAATTACTTGAATCAATTCAGGAGTTCTATAAAAATCATTATCAGGAATTATGAAATCATCAATTCATCTAAACAGCATTATTACATGAAACTATATCTTTGTATTGATTCTGCAGGAAATCTGCCCAACAGAGTGGGTAAAAAACCCAGGAAACAATAGACTATGTCAGGCATATGAGGGATATAGCAGTTGCAGGAAAGACATAGCAGCAAGAAGGAATCCTACAACAGCGTCCCTGGTATCCATGCCTCTTCAGAGTGCGTACATTGTAGCCATGAAAAATGGTGGGCCATCTCAAGGAAACTCACTTGCCTGCCATAGCCTTTTCAGCATGGCTCCCACCAGCAGACCCCATCTGCTACAGAATAAACATGCTTGGTAAGATAGGTTCACTGGCTTGATGATACCCAAACTGTTATGGGTTCTAGCAACTGTTTTCTAGCTAAACTAATGGCCTGTTCTATGAGAAGAACTGAGAACACTACAATCCAGGGCAAAAGCTCAAGACTGAGGAGGTTATAAGCTTTCAGTGCTATTGTTCTGATAAATGAATGTGATCTGCCTGTCAAGTTGTCTTCTGGACATTTGTGGTTATGCTCATGCATCATTGTTGATTCTAGCCTCAGTCAAGGAAGGGACCTTTACTTCACAATGGGTCTTACATTGCTGAGGCTGGTGGCTAGCCAAGCTCCCTAGTCTAAATCACTATCTCAATGGCATAGTGGCCTCAATACTCAGCCATAGATGGAGAAAAATAGTTAGATATTTATATCATCCCCTCCATGGCTAAGGAACATCATGGAGTTGTCATAAAGAATGAGGTGGAGTGCTGTGTAGCAGTTCCCTCAGAAATGAAACTTTTATTTCTACAGGGAAGTTCCTTAAGACTCACTAAGTAAGCAAACTCAGAAAGTACCTGAAACATAAAGGATTCACAAGACTTTCCCTATGGTTATGTAAGTAGTAACAATTTCTGGGAATAGGAGACTTTCTAACCACCTGAGCTGCTTACATGTCATGCATGGAAGTCCAAGATTGCCTTTGGTGACTGGTCATCCATGCTGGGGGAGCTGAAGGAGGTACTCTTTGATGATGCAGCTGCCTGTGAGTCATAGACACTGCTATAATTAATCCCTAATTTGTGGTTCAGTAACTAAGTCCAGTAAATTTATTGATTCACCAAGTTGGACTTCAGTTGAGTCATTACTTTGGTTTTTTGTTGGTGTCTTATCTGGAGCAAGTAGAGGTTTGCTCAGGTTTCCCCAGAAAAAGTTTCAAAAAATAATGTCTCAGAGCACAGCTTCTAAAAGAAAGTTTAGTGTCAGTTTAGTCCCAATAAAAGAGTCTTAGTGTATTATTCTCACTTTACTTAAAAGTTGTAATAATTGTATCTTGCTGAGATATAATTAGTAATGGGTACATTTGTGTCCACATGGGTACAGCAGAGTTTTATGGACAAGGTCCTTTCATACTCAGTGTCTAGAATGGATCATGTAGTCTTTCTTTCTTCTGGTGATTTGTCTTGTTGAAGGTTAAGTCCTAGTACAGATAGAGAATGACCAACTTGTTGTATGATGTAATCAATGAGGTAGATAAAAATAAAACAGAATAGATTATAGACGAGTCAGGAGATACTATCAGATAAATGTTCCCTCACTAAGAAAGGATTGAGGCAGTAAGCTCTGAGCAGTGCAGCAGTATTCCACATAGAGAGTTGTAAGCATGCAGCGGTGCAGAATGAAATGCTGGGGTGTTAGTAGATTCTGGGGAGGCCAGGGATGATTGATCAAGGAGAGACTAGGGGACAGTGGCTGATGTGCAGTTGGTTTTAGGGAGAACAAGGACATCAGTTTTACACAAATTTAATTTCAACCTCCAAGGGCTACAGCGATCACTCAGTCGTTAAGAGCACTGGTTGCTCTTCCTGCAGACACAGATTATTTTTAACACATAACAGTTGTAAGAGCTAGGGCAACCCTGAATGTCTGATGTGTATGAGTCGTTCCTAGAAAACAGTTAACAAATGCAAAGGTAATTTTTAAAGTGACTTATGTTTGTTTGTTTGTTTTCTGTCTTGACATAGAAAAAGTGAAACAATCAGTCAGTATTGTTAGTGCCATTTTAGCTTGGAATGCCATTGAGAATAGTACAGGGAGAGGGGATACATATTTCTAAAGTTAAGCTAGCAGCAAAGGACATATCTTCAGAATTAATGTGTTAACTGCAGCAAAAGGGAGTTGGTTTTAACTGATTTTCACTTTCTGTAGAACAAAAGAGAATTTCTCAGGAATGTTCTTCATGACAACATAGCAAGAGAAACAACCGGTCTCCAACCTAATTGTGTTCCATGATATTCTTTGCAGAGTACTGCTCTGGGTGAGACCCACCTGAGACATCTTGTAATTTAAAGACCATATGTCATTTATTCTTCTAAACTTTATGTGGCTCTCTGTGTAATATTTCTCTTTCTACCTACACTATTGTGATACTTCTGGTTTAAAATTGTTTCTAGCTCTCAAGGTAGGATGTTTCAAGGATCCTCAGTGATAGTAGCCCTTCCTCCTTTGGCGATTAAATTCACCTAGGCAGGAATAGTGAGCATTCTTTGTCTTTTGATTTAAGGTAAGAGGTCAAATCTTAATTTTTTTCTATCAAAAATGTGCTGTGCATTGGAAGTTTGTTAGATGGCGTCATTGAGCTTGTCACGTGAAATCCCCAAGTTTCAAGGTTTCCTTACAGTGTTGGACTCCTGGAATTTGCTATCACGTGGTTATTTTTAGGTTAGCAATGGCCTCGGTTGTCAATTTGATGAAACAGCTATATTTTTATAGTTTTAAACTTGGCACTGTTTGGCTAACACTCAAAAATCCACCACTGTCTAATTTAGACTTCCCTATGAAACATGGCAGTAGGAAATTGCTGATCTAAGTTTGCAAGTTTCTTTTTCGAAGGCATCTATCTATGCAGTTGACCCCTGACCTTGTGCTAGGGTGGGATTGACTCCTGATAGTTCTCTCTGCCAATATATTCCTGTTCTGGCTGAATGCACAGTTGAAACCGGCACCTGGCATTGACTTGTTAGGCTTTTCCGTCTGCATTTAATGTGTTCATCAGCAAATTGGCTATTAATGTGAACTTGAGGTCATGTCATAGGGAGCACTTTGTGACTTCAGCCCTATGCTTGCTGTATGCCATTCCATACAGGTCCCCAAGAATATATTGAACAACCTTCAAATATCCAATTTTATCTACTTTATTCTTTCATAAATTTTTAATTTTTTTGAGTTATATTATAATTATACCATTTCTCCACTTCCTTTCCCTCTTTCCAAGCTCTCCCATGTACCCTTGCCCCTTGCTGTCTCTCAAATTCAAGGTCACTTTTTCTTTAATTGATGTGTGTGTGTGTGTGTGTGTAGTGTGTATGTGTTCCTAAATAAATAAGTATAATCTATAATAAATACGTAGATTATATGAAGTAGATGTTACTTATATGTATATTTTCAGGACTGACCATCTGGTACTATATAAACAATTGGTGTGCTTTTCCCTGGGGAAGACTATTTTTCCTGATATCATCATTCCTTATGTGTCTGTAGTTCTTTGTCTAGAGTTGAGGCCTCCTGAACTTTTCCCTTCCATGTTAGCAAGTCTGTTAGTGCTATCCTTGTTCAGGTCTTGTTTTGGCAGTCATCTTGGTGAGACATCATAGGTATAGCTTTCTTGACATTTCTCTGACATCTGTAGTAATGTTATACCACAAATATGCTCATGAATAGTATATATATATATATATATATATACATATATATATATATAGTTATATAATATATGATATTGTATATTAGTAATATATGTAAATATATATTTATATTAAGGTAGAACAAAAGCTAAGAAATCCCCCCTTGTAGTTATTCTTTGTTTACTGGTTTTCATTGGATATAATAATTATCACAAATCAGAAAACAAGCTGAAGTCAAGACTAAAAGCTGAAGAAATGGCTCACAAGTTAGGTACACTGCTATCGTTGTGAAGCAGCCCAGTTGGTTCTCATTACCCCCAAACTACCTGTAACTCCAGTTACAAGCCATCTGACTCCCTCTGACCTCCAAAAGCCCCTACACACATGTGATGAACATAAATTCACATAGACATATGCATGCACATATGTACATATAATAAGTATCCCACAGTTGCTGAACTGAAATAATGTTCATATTTAATGACCAACAACCAAATAATTAAACTCAATAGTCCGTATAAATGGAAAAGGGTGTCAGGATAGCAGTGACGTACCAAATGTTCCACGGCTAGATAAAAAGCCAGTATCAGTTTCTGCAAAATACAAAATGTCATTGTTATTTCAATCTGAATTCTTGCCAAGGCCAACATTTGCATGTGTCTTCTGCCATGCTCTGTGTTTATGAGGAACACATTACAAAGTATAGTGTGAGAATCACGGAAGCTCAATGAGATGACACCTCCAATTAAAGTAGAAAATGTCGGACATGTTTTTCTCCTCCTGAAGCCAGGCTCATTAAAGTCCACACGCTTTGTACTCCCAGTTGTGGGGGATGTTTTTCTGTCACCATCCATGAATCAGCCAGTCCTGCAGCTGTCAGATGTGTTCTGTGGCTTCCCAGGGTTGTTGATTTCCTCTGTTGTGACATATGGTGTGCAAGTGAACAGAAAAGAATAGCTACGTAATAGAAGGCAGGCACATTCATAGTCACAGGCAGTGTTCTATCTGAAAATTCAGAGTGTCTCTCATTGTGTATCAAAGCATCTTCTGGAACACACAGGAGTCTTGACAGTGATTATAACCTTTGCTGGAGGAAGGACAGTAGTGTAGTACTACTCGGAGGGATAAAAAACACTAAATCCTTTAAAAACCAAAAAGCAAATGGAAAACTACAAGTATATCAGCTTCCTAAACTATATCAGTACATACGAGTAAAAAGAATTAAAATGGTGTTACCTATAACAGGGCAACAATGCCCCTCCTAGACACAACAGGCTAACAAATAAAAAGCCCAGCTCTAGGATGGGTTGCTTCTCTTGGAATTGTTTGCCAGTGAAGTCCCACTGACCCACAGCATGACAAGATATTTCTAATGCTCTCCGTTACCTTATAGAAGTTGACAGTAAGAATCGAATGCTAAAGACATCATAAACTTGAATCATAAGGCAGTCAAGCTGATCCTGACCTGGAAGCTGCTGACTACCTTCACAATGTTTGAGGGTGCTAAGCACCAGACCAGAGGAGAAAAGTTAGCATCAGTCTCAGCCAGCTGTGAACCCTGTAAGCTCCATTAATGGCTGGCCTGGCAAGGCATACCCACAAGTGCAATATGGTGTGAATGTCATGGGTGTAAGCAACCGCTTTCTAATTGGATTTAAGTCGCACTTCACGAGATGAAACCCGTACCTGGTATTATTTTGGGACCAACAATCTGCGGCTAGAAAGACAATAGGCCCTAAGAGAGAGTCTACTGTTATTATTAAATGGAGACAGTATTAAACCAACTTCTAATGCCCCATCATTGTATTCATCCCAGAGGCTTCCATTTGTAACAGATGATGATCAACACGGAAATCCACAATTAACCAAGGTGAAGAGAACAAAAGAGTATTGGAATAAGTCATACTCTTCTCTTTCAAAGGCTCTGGGATCATTGCAGAAAAGGCTGTGTAAAGAGTGTAAGAGCCAAAGGCAGTGGATAATTACAAGGAGACAATGTATTATAGACAGCAGCAACACATATGGACTCATCACCATTGTGACAGAATCGTAAGACCTATGTAAGCCCAAGTCAGACCAAATCCCAGTATGGAGAGGTAAGTTGGGCAAAGTCTGACACCTAGCTGAATAGCTGTTGGTAATTTTTAATTCCTGGGAGAAGGATGGTCAGTTTAGTGGTGATGCCCATGATAAGTTGACTAAATTAGAATGGAAAGTCACGAATCCAAAAATACTTATTTAATAAAAATTGACCTTGGTAGGACAAAACAAGACAGGACACAAATTTGGGTGGGTAGGCAAGTAGGGTGAATCAGGGAAGAGTTGGGGAAGGGGGGTTGAATATGATCAAAACACAATGTAGAAAGTTCTAAAAATTAAAACAAGGAAGCAAATAGGTACGTATATATAGACATGCCCAGATATATAATAAAAGTCAAGTTTAAGAACTAACTACCACATACATGATTAGAACATTAACATCCAATCCTCTGCCAAGTGTAGAAGTGAAGAGGAAGAAGAGGAACGGTAATGGCTGAGGAGGAGGGATAGTGGAGGACGGAGGACGAAGAGTAGTGGAGGAGGAGGGGGAGGAGGGTTAGTGGAAGAAGAGAGATAGCTGAGGAGAAATGATAGAGTGGAGGAAGAGATGTATCATATCTTATATTACAAAGTTCTAAAGAATTAATTTTATCTATAATATAAAATTATATATATATATTCATTCCAGCAGCATATTGCTGCTACCTGCCCCAATGCTTAAAGTTCCAAATGGAAGACACACAGAGCCTTTATATTTTAATATGCCTTAAATTAGCACAATAGCTAGGCCACTTCCTAACCTCCATACAATTAATCCACCTCCTGCGGATAATCCTCTAAATTCTTTATTCTGCCTTGGCTGCCCTCTGGGCTACACCCTCCCAGCTCCTTCACATGCCAGCTCTGCCTCCCTGCCCTTCACTCTTCTCAAGCATGGCATTTCCTCTCCTCCACACGGTACCAGCATGGTGGATCTCCTCTCCTTCCTTTCTCTTATCCCTAGCCCTGGAATCTTAAAAGCCCCGCCTCTGTCTGCCCTGCCCAGCCATTGGCTGCCTGCATCTTTATTTGCTAATCAGAACCATCTGGGGACAGAGTCCCTCAGTGTACACAGTCACTGGTGTCAGCAGTTTGGGGGGGGGGAGAGACCAAAATTAACATTATAATACAAGCAGCATTAGGTAAAACAAGTAGGGACAGTGAAGGAAGAGGGGAAGCTAAGGTGGAGAAGGAGGGGTAACAGGAGGGGAAGGGCAGGAGCACTGGGAGGGAGGAGGGGTAGTAGGAGAGGAGGAAGAGGGGTATGGGGAGGGACTATAACTGCCCCCTTTTAAGAAGGGTTTGCAGATCCATGAGTGATTCCACTTTCTAAAGGCCCTGTAACCATTTCCTATGCAAAGCTGCCACTGTGTCCCCTGCAAATACATTTTCTTCCTGAATAACAAGCATATTATATAATATATAATATATATAATATCAATACTAGAATGTGACAGTGTTGATTATATGTGTATATCAACTTTTAATCATTGCTCTATCTTAATTCGCCTATTTTTATAATTAGACTGTTACTCTGAGCTACAC
The DNA here is from genome assembly GCA_019843965.1 of Rhynchomys soricoides. Classification (NCBI taxonomy): domain Eukaryota; kingdom Metazoa; phylum Chordata; class Mammalia; order Rodentia; family Muridae; genus Rhynchomys; species Rhynchomys soricoides. The sequence goes on along the minus strand of JADRCH010000028.1, from coordinate 8,020,748 downwards.
AAAATATTGCTTGAGGGGAACTACTCATCTCTGGGCTCTTGTGTTTGTGAGAAGCTGCTCCACCTGGAATTTATCCAGCCTTCAGAGTAGAAAACAAACCCAAAAGAAAGAGAATAAGCGTGTAGTCATTGGACCTGTAAATGCGTTTCTCATTTTCTTCTCTTTGAAATTCCACGTCTCCTAAACATCATTTAAACAATTTTGAGCAGTGCTTCTCAGTTTGTGGGTCATGACCTCTTTAGGCACTTAACAACCCTTTCACAGGGCTCACCTAAGACCATTGAGAGACACAGATGTTTATGTTACAAGTCCTAACAGTAGCAAATTTACAGTTATGAACCAACAGTGATATGGTTGGGGTCACCACAACATGAGGAACTGTATTAAAGGGTCACAGCATTAGGAAGGTTGAGAACCACTGTGTTAGAGAGATAAAGAAAAATTTTGCCAAAGTACAGCTAAAGATGAGGTTGAATTCCAGACCTGTTGGCCTAGACTCTTCTGACCTCCCAGCTGAAAGTATTTCATAGTCACTATAACTCTGTCTTCAAAATCTTTCTACAGGAATACTTGCCTGTAATTGTAGAGTCGGCATTGTGATTTGATTTAATTTCTTGGACATGTTTATATCTAATATGCATGTACAACCTTCATCTCTAGTGATATTGTACTAAATTAAACATCACCATGTTCTGTAATACAGCAATCAAAACAAAGAGCTTCAAGTTCAAGGACATTAGAAGGCACGTATTTTTCATACTACATTGCTGGGAAATAGAAGGTATATTTACTTACTGAGTGATTTTTGTTAGTATGAGTTTAAATGCCATAGTTTTGATCCAATAAGCCCGTCTCACAAAAGGAAACTTGTTTAAGATAGAACTTGGAAACAAAGAGAAATGATTCACAGCAGAATTCGTGTGATTGGGAAACGCCATGCGTTTAGGCTCCACAGCCATGTGTGCACAAGAAAGGGTTTCTAGAAAAACCTTTCACCTCTATGTGGAAAAGACTTTCCTATTCACTGTCATGGAGGTTTCCATTTGTGGAAAATATGTAAATATTAGTCATTCTATACAGAGTGTAATTTACCTTCACCCCTCAGGAGTTACTCACTATTTAATATCATCTTAATTTTTAAATCTCATTTGGATAGCCCAAGTCTGATTAGTTTATTGCTCATGGCTGTTCAGGCTGTATTACCAGCCGTGTACAGTTCTGCACTGCCCCCTAGAATTCTCTTCCTTCCCTTCCTGCTTTTTATACAGTCGGGTTTTGATTGTTTTTCTTCCCCATCCTAAAGAGTAAATCCTGCTTTTGCGTCCTTCCTCCTTTTTGGCCAAAGTCTGTGTGTCTGGGATATCTGAGTAGGTGCGAATGCTTTCGTAAACTTATAAATAATTGACAGGCTAAATACATACCTCTCCCTGTAATAGCTGTAAGGCTGGGTGGTGGTTTCTTATCTTAAAAGCTTATTTATATAGTGTGTAAAATATGAAGAAAATGCTGAAAGATTATTCAAATGTAATTAATAACTACAACCCATTAAACATTTTTATGAAGCCATATAAATATACTCAAACACATAATCAATCTGGTCTATTTATGCTTCGATTTGCCTAAATATTTTTCTACGGAATAACTTATCACACACAAAAGGAGAAATCTAAGATTCTAAAATTTAAACTAACCCCAGCATGTGGTTCACACTTGTAATCCTACACTTAGCAGGGGGCTTGAAGGAGCTTGAGGAGAACCTGGGCTAGAGAGTGGGTCCCGTTCTCAAAGAAAAAGCCAAAACACCAACCAACAACAAAAGTAATCGTATTATATTTAAAAATTTAGGTAAATATTCATTCATTTTTATTTCTAATGGGCACTGCAAAGCCACTTTCAAATGAGCTACCTTGTTGTTCTTCATAACCGTTGTGTCTATTTTCATATTTGAAGAGATGGGGAAGAAAAACTCATCATTGTCTCTGCCTTATGGACCTTTAATTAAAAAAAAAAAAAAATCATTCCAGAAGACAGCTGAACCCCTGCTTTTAAACGCTGCTCACCTTAATACAAATTTTAGTAACTGATTTAATAGTTGCTTGGCTGGAATAATACAACTGAGACTTTCTGCCTCCCTCTTAGCCTTCTCCTCTTGGTTGCCCGGCAACAAAGTTCCAGCTGACCAAAAAAAAAAAAAAAAAAAGACATAACTATCATAGAAAATAGAAACTGATGAAATGAAACTATATCTTCCCGTTAAGATAAAACCCCTTTGGGAAATTACCTGCTCCCTTGCATATTTAGTGTGTGTATAGAGTATAGTGTGTGTGTGTGTGTGTGTGTGTGTGTGTGTGTGTGTGTGTGTGCGCGCGCGCGCGCACGCTCAATGCAGTCCATAGCAGGAGCAGTGTGATCTACATTTCAACTGATCACCTTCACATGACAGATATCATGGGTATGATTCAGTAGGAGTTCAGGTCTGTCCATAGCTTCAGTTCCTTCTTACAGACAGGAAATAAACACTGCAGCTGATGGTCTGCTTTGAAAAATGGGAGTATGACCCCAACCAGAAGCTAAGCAGAGGCAGTCTCAGGCAGAACAAATAACAACTCTATATGAAGATTAAGGAACTGTCCAGCATTGGTGATTTTTTTTTTTGTCACAAATTTGTTCAATTAACATGGTGGTAGTTGTAGATTTTAGGGTGCTCTGCAAACTACTATGAGTTTCTGTTTGTGCCAGATACAGTTTAACCTCAAGGCAATTATTATTAATCAAAACTAGGATGTTAAGTAAAAGATTCAGCATGGAACTCACTGTGAATGAGAGAAGACTGGATTGCCCTTGGGAGTAGGTTCCTATGAGCATTTTAATTTATAGGCCTGCTACCTTTCAAATACCTGCTTGAATCTGAAAAAGGAGTCTTGTTTCTTTTGGCTAAAGGATACTCATGATTGTTTTCTGAGATTTCTCTATGTTCAGTGTGTCTTAGAATATAAGCTTCTCTGAAGAATAGCATCATACATTAGATTCAGCAGCTTCTGTGGGACTAATGACATTGAAAATGTACTCACATGTGTCCACCTACTTTTATTCCAAAGTATGAAGATCATGTTCTTACTTAAAGATCAAGTTCTTAAACCATGTTTGTAAAAGTGAGTGGGGAAAAAAAGCCACTAAGTGCAGTCACTCATCTGGAAACTGATTAGATGCCAGATGATACATTCAGCCTGGGGTTGAGTTTTATTTTCAACTAGTCATCTGCAGCCATGCTTCCCACAGAGGGAAGCTGCCAGGCTCCCAGCACACTGAGCAGCTTGGATGAGCAGCATCATGGGCCATTGGATATGCACAGGGCAGCTGGGAACTGTGGCATATGGCCAGAGCAGCAAGGCAGAGATTATGGAAGCGGTGTTTCTGGGGAGCCTTTCTTCAGTACGAAGTCAGTAGGACAGAGAACAAAATCATTCTCTGGCCAGTTCCACTTCCCAAAGGACCAACAAGGCAGTATGCTGTTAAGACAGCCCTATTCTTTGAGAATGCCCTTGTTTCCAGGATACTTTCGTGATTTGTTATTAAAGGAAAAAGCAGGTTTAAGCTTGAGAGCTAAAGCAGTCATTCTATGACCACATGGGTAATTTACATGTGTGTCTGTCAGAAAGTACCACTCTTGTCAGGTATGGTAGTGCAGGCCTGTAATCCCAGCCCTCCACAGTCAGAGACGGGATGTTCTATGAGATATGTAATATGACTCAGTCTTTAAAAACTCAAGGATTACACAGAGACTTGATGTGCCAGGGTGGAGGGATACCCAGGGTTGGGGGGCATCCCTCTCAGAAAAGAAGAGGGGAGGGGTGGATGGGCAAAGGATTGTGGGAGGGGGTGACCAGGAGGGGGGCAGTGAGCAGGATGTAAAGTGAATTTTTTAAAAATCTCAAGAGCTAGCAATGGTGGTCAGTAGTAAAACACTTGCCCAGTGTGTGTGGTTTTAATTTCCATAAAGAAACCTCACCCCAGGGACTGGAGAGATGGCTCAGTGGTTAAGAGCACTGGCTGCTCTTCCAGAGGTCCTAAGTTCAATTCCCAGCAACGTTGTGATGGTTCACAACCATCTGTAATGGGATCCAATGCCCTCTTCTGGTGTGTCTGAAGACAGCTACAGTGTGCTCATATATAAAGTAATTCTTCTTTAAAAAATAGTCTTCTTATATGTACTCAAAATATTAAACAAATTCAGGAACATCAAGAAGAATCTCTTAGGGGCTGGAGAGATGGCTCAGCGGTTAAAAGCACTGGCTGCTCTTCCAGAGGTCCTGAGTTCAATTCTCAGCAACTATATGGCAGCTCACAATTGTCTGAATCTGTCTTGTGTGCAGATGTAAAATAGCAGCTATAATAAAATGGCATTAGGGGGCACATCTTCACTGGATCCAGGTCATGAAAAATTTCTCTCTATAGCTATTCACATAGTAAATGCATGGCACATAAGAGGTAGTTGCCTAAAGCCTTGAAAAATTCCAATGGAAAAAGGTAGCAGGAAGGAGTTACAGCTCAGTGCTTAGCAGGCTGAAGGCTGGTTGGTGTTTGGATAGGAATGGTAAACACCGATCAGCTGAGAACAGCTGTTGCTCACGTGGCTGTAGATCTTCCCTATATGAGACGGGAGCAGCTCACTGTGACCAAACAGCACAGTGTCATTTGTGTGTAACCTCTGGTTTCATTCCAGGAGTCTGGGGCGGGGTACTCAGTAGCCCTTAGGCAGCTTGGCTGCATGTGTTCCAATTACATCCCACACACGCACTGAATCTTTTGGGCACTTGTGTTAGTAGGCCCCATTTCACAGGTGTCACATTTTGTACTCTGCCCTGTGTCTTTTTCCAGGGCTCAACATCATAGAAACAATTATCTCTGGCTCTTGTGACCCTTTCTAGAGAGTCAGTGAGACTTAGTGGCCTGGGGATCCAACAATGACAAAATCTGGGCTTTAACCTGAAAGGTTGAAGCAGGGGGTTTGGTGCCTAAAGGTGTCTTGTCTTTTGTTGGTCCAGCTGAACAGAAACTCAAGCTACGGTGCCTTTCCTGTGCTCTTTCTAGTCACGGGTAAGAGAAATCTCAAGTTCAGTGGGAATTTTTAGTGTAAAGCTCTTGCTTCTGTTCCATAAACAGGTCACAGGATGTTTCATTTCTGTTCTGCTTCTTCCCAGGTGATTGGGTGGTGTGTGTGTGTGTGTGTGTGTGCGTGTGTGTGTGTGTGTGTGTGTGCACACGCACATGCATGTGTCCTTGTTATAATGATAGCTCTGAATGTTCCAAGCTCACATGTTTTTTTCTCCAACAGGTCAGCATTGAAATGGGTTTGTTCTTCTCCATGTACACACTCTGAGTCACATGGGGAGGCATTTGGGGATCTTGGCATGAGGTGCCCCCATCTCTCCCAAACAATCAGTATCCAGAAAGCATTTTCAAGGAGTGAAGTGAGGAGATCCTGGAAGACCAAAACCACAGCCAGTGTTGACCCAATTGTGTACCACTTAGGAATCACTGGTGCATTGATAAAGTCTCCTTGCTAGTCATCAGTATTTGTGAGACTTTAGAAAACATTCACACCAGAGTATCTAATGTCCAGTGCAACCTTTTGACTTAAGAGTCAAGTATTTAAAGCCCACTTCTGAATCTTCTTTTTGTATTCTTTATTAAATCCTATACAAAATCAATGAACTGCATTCCAGTTCATAATACTTCGCAGAATTTTTCTATGAGTAATTGAGATTATTCCTATCAGATCGACTTAGATTTTGGCCTTACTTCCCGCTCTAATTTACTAATTGGGCTGAAGTTATCCCCATGGCCTTTTACTGCCGTCTCTTTTTCTTATTACACGTTTTTCAGATACGATAAAATTTAGCTTTGTTCACTGTGAGGAAAGGAAATGAGCATTTTTTGAACCAGTGTCTCCTGAAATAACCTCTTCTGTGCCATTCAGTGGGAAAGGCGATGCTGTTTGTAAGACACCGATCTCAGAATTCTTTGAGCTGACTGAAAATTCCCTGTGTCATTTACTTCATTCACACTAGAGCTAACTTGGCATGTACGATGTATACATAAAGTTACTATATTGATCACCTTTTTTTTTTTTTCTTATTCATCGGCCGAGGTAAATGAGGGTGCTGCGTTTGGCACATGTGAGCTACAAGGTTAAGAAAATGTTTCTACCTCTGAAAGATCAAATCCACCTTAGACACGTTTTCCCCCTAGATTTCATTGTGGTTATGTAAGTGTAATTGAATTTTAAACACACTTGGCTTTAAACCTTCCATGGAGTGTAACGGAGACGTAGCACCAGCTAACTCACTACAGGCAGTGTGAACAGTGCGCTGGGTACACTGAGATGTGAGAGAGAAGAAGGACATTTGACAGGAGCTAAAAATAGCACTTTTTCCATATATACACTTTCAGTCCTCCTCCCCCTCCTTCTCTTCCTTCCATCCTCTGTTTCACCCCACAAGGACAAGAGACATATTCAATATCTAAATAATGTATAATGTCTCCCCATTTGCACATTAAATCTGTTCCTGCTGAGAGACTAACTGAGAGAGAGGTGACCCTGTGGGTGGCTCTGGTTCCCTTCCATGCGTACATTCCCCAGACTGAGCAGCGGAGATGGGAATTACAAACTGTGCTTTCCTATGATGGCCCAGTTCTGTCTGCGTCTCTTAACAGTTTGAGTCTCATGCTGCTTTGAGCAAGGTTCTTCAATTTAAAAAACAGTGGTGTGTCGGATCAAATGGCTCCCAAGACAAGGCAGTCATTTGCCTGGTGTGCATGTGCAGGGATAGTCATCTGCCGTGGTGAAGGAAGACCCTGGCCACTGTGGAGCTGAGCGGCAACTCCTCCCTCCAAATGAAAACACAGACTGTGTGCATTGCTGTTTGTGGTGAATTAGAGACGTTTTCCAGACTGATTATGATATTTTTAACCTTAATGCCTCTCCTGTAAATATGCGTTGTCATCATCTTTTTCTCCCTGAAGATTTTAACACAGATGTGAGTAAAGCACATCTAATACTTGCAAAACAATGTCAGGTTCTCATGGGTCCTTTCTGGTTACTAATTTAAGAATACTTATCCACGATCTTTGAAAGAAGCATTCAGTCAATCCTATCTTTCTCTAGATACATATCCAAGTATTCTACAAATAAGTGAAGAAAAGCTAAATACATATAAAAAATACACACACACACACAAAAATCTAATCTATGAAAATGATACTTTCATAATATCTTCTCCAGAAAGCAGTTTTCTACAACTTAGCCATTATTAATGTTTACTGTAATTGATAACACCCAATGTCTACCAGGGGTATATTGTGTGCCAGATATATATTGATATCAAATATCACAAAATGGTTGAATTAGTACTTTAGCCCAAAATGTCAATATATATCACATGTATATGTATTCAAATATGTATTCATGTAGTTTGTGGTATATAAATATATCCACTAGAAAATTCTACAATGTCAAAATATAAGTAATTATTATAGGTGGCAGAAGAAATTGTTTTAAAATATCTTGTAGTTTTCATTTCTGCAGAAGGAGGATACTATTTGGTCAGTTAATAATAAATTCTGCCACATGTGGCACATGTGGCAGTTTTAATGACAACCTTAGCCACAGTTCTAGTTCTCAAGAGTTGCATGTGGCTGGTTCCTGCCAGATTGGACAGAGCAGACAGAAAATTTCCATCTGCACGGGAAGCTCTGTTGCACACTTCTTGACATATTTGCTGAGTTTGTAATCCTCAGAGGTTCCCTGCAGAGACACTCAACATCTTCATCAAACATCTGCTTGGAATATACGTTCTTTCTTCCGTGCTTGAGGCAGACAGAGGGACTTGCCTGATCATGGCAAGAGAGCAAGACTAGGAAATTGAGAGCTCCTTAGAGCTGAACACCATCTGTGCAGGCCAACAAGAGCTCCCTGCATTATTCTAAAGTGACTGACTGACTGACCAATTCAGTCTTGGGGTGCCAGCTCATCTTTTTAAATAACGAGAATGCTAAAAGTCCTGGAAATATAGGCCAAAAGCCATAGTACATCTCTTGTTCCAGAGGTTCCCCCATAATCAAAAGCTTCTAAATAGGGTGATTCATTCTTCCTCCCTCCCTCTCTCTCTCCCTCTTTCTTTCTTTCTTTCTTTCTTTCTTTCTTTCTTTCTTTCTTTCTTTCTTTCTTTCTTTCTTTCTTTCTTTCTT
>JADRCH010000028.1:7975371-8003477 GCA_019843965.1 Rhynchomys soricoides | reverse complement strand
TTCATTTATTTTCAGCTCTCCTCATTTCAAACAAAGCTTCAGAGTGCTTAAGTATATGGGAAGGTGATGAAGGGAAATCAACTTTGGAGATCTGGGGAATGAGTCAAGTGGGAGATGAGCTGGGATCAAGCACTTCTTGGATGGGTGGGTAAAGGATGGAGCATGTTAACAATGTTGCCCTTACTTCCCAGCCAGGGCTGTATTGGTTAACTAGAATCACCAATTATGTGCTTGGATGGTGAGAGGATTAAAAACTGTCTTCATGTACAAATATCACTTTGCCTTCTATTTTTGCTTGTAGCTTGGGGAGCCTGGTGGTCTCCCCATCTTTTTACCTTCCATTGTATCTGGTGCCTATGAGACTCTGAAAGTGCATTTTAATAGTATTCAGATGAGACATTTGGCTATTACTATGTGTACATTAAAATATGTTTGTATTATTATTAGTAGATCTGCATCTTAATGGCCGTTTCATGCTTCAGGAAATACTAAGCTTGTCCAAAGACAAACATACACGTTGTCAGTCCCTGGTGTTTATTTCATGTTCGCTTTAGATCAGTGCTGGAGGTTGATGGTGCCTGAATATGTAGTGTGTTCTAATGTATGAAACTTTTCTATTTCATAGAAAAAATTAAGCAATATATACCCATTATAGAAGATGAGAAACTGAGAGAAATAAATAAAGTAAGATAAAAATAAAAAGAGCATGCCTTAATAGAACCGAATGCTAACCATTTTGGTTGTTGTTGTTGTTGTTGTTGTTGTTGTTGTTTTGTTGCTCCATTTTGAATGGATGAGCTCTACTTTTTTTTTTTTCTTTTTCACACTGCCTTCTGCATATTCTTAAACTGTCCTCTCCTTTTGTGAGTCCATGGAGAATTTGAGTCATGAGTAGTATGTGCTAAAGTATATAGTTTTGCACGATCATATTTTTTGTGAGCAGGTTCTAAAATGTTACTTTTATACACAATAGAAAATTCTCACGAACTTTGGAGGCCACCACAGCTTGAAATACATTTTCTTACCCCCTCTTGCTCTGAGCAATGCTTTTCCTGAAGCAAATGTCATGACCTGCCCTGTCTCAAACTCTTAAGACTCCTGAGAGGAATTTTAAATAGACTGTCACCTCTTGTCTGCTCTAATGAGGTGTTAGGTAGACACAAGTTGAAGCAAGAGATGCAATAAATGAAGGGAAATATAGTTTCTGTAAACGTTAGGATGAAAATCACATAAGTTATTCATAGTCATTTTTAAAAGTCCTGTTTTGGGAGCTGGGGAGATGGCTCTGTTAGGAAGGTGCTGGCCCTGAAAACATGAAGACTAGTTTCTGGTCCCCAGTATCTGTGTTAAAAATTCAGGTACAATGAGGAAACCGGGCTGAGGGATATAATCCCAACATTGGGCTAGGGATGGAGCCGGGCAAATCCTGACTCAGCCTAGATTAAAAGTGAGCTTCAGGATCAGAGAGACCATGTTTCAATGGATAAATAAGGTGAGACATAACTGAACAAGACATCTGGCATCCACTTCTTTTCTCACCATATCTACACGTGCACCTATACGCATGCCACACACCCACATGAACACATACTAATGTGAAACATGCGGAGAAGTCTTGTTCTCAGACCAGGAGAATGCCAGGAACACAGGCTGGTCAGTGAGGTAGAAAGACCTGCGACTGAACTGAAGCAGGAGAGCATAGAGCAGTGGGTAGTTAAGCTAAGGCCTTCAGGACACCCAACTCTTCCATCTCATCCTGCTCCCCAGAGTTTTCCAATTCCTGCAAACCCTTTGGGTACTGTTAAGCTACTTTAAAATCAATGTTATTATGATTATTTTTATATTCAAATTTAGTTAAAAAAAAAACCCATTCCATTATGCACTTTAGAAAGTTAAAGCTTTGTGACCCATGTATCACATGTCTATAAAGATAAACATAGAGAGAAAGGAGTTTACGGTCATGCTATGCTTTGCCTAAACATTTGGTAAATGCCTGCAGGCAGCAGCCTGTGATAGCAGCTACAGAATGAGCCACACATGGACTACCCTTTCAGGAGTGTTCGTTTAGTACAAGAAGTAGGTGTACCTGTTTAAGAAACCGTGATGTCAGCGAAAAGGGATGTGTGTTATCAGAGATTCACACGAATTTCTCGAGCAACAAATGCAGGTGAGATGGTTAATATTAATCAGCTGCAAATATCAGTGAGTTCATCAGAGGGATTTGAGTGCTGCCTGAGTTCATGAAGTGCGAGCACTGGTGGTCAAAGCCTGTCCTTCTGATTTCTACACTTCTAGGGGATGACTCAGGGGAGCAGACTGTGATGAGTACCATGAAATTATTCTTCAGTGAGTGAGACACGCCACATCTTGGGGACTTTCAAGTGCATTTTTTTCCTGAATCCCCCTTTCGCTGCTAGCTGGAAGTACATAGTGAATTAAATGGATCCAAGTAGTTGTAGCTTGTGACATGGATGTGACAAAGGCAACAGGCTTAAACGTTGAAGAAAGTGAAACCAAAACCATCCTTGAGAAGGGATGGCGACATAGGTTTCAAAGCATCTTCAGCCCCTCTGAAGACTTGCTGGAAAAAGATGTTTCTCGATCTCAAACCTTGAACAAATTAAGAGATGGAGGCAGCAGGCTGGGTGGTTGAGTGAGCTCTGCGTCCTTCTGCAGCACGCCATGATTGAGAATATATGGTGACTGAACAGGAGTCACTGATGGTGGTGGCAACTGGAAGGAGTGGCTTATGGGGGAGTTTCGAGAGTAAAGAATTGTGTGGCTGGAGATTCGGGTGCTGATCTGAGGGGGTGGCTTTGCCTTGGGTACATCTAATAATTAGCTATTGTGTGTGTGATCCTCTGAGAATCTATATATCTATTCCCTCCGAGAATCAGAGGAAGAGTGAAAAGAAAGCTCTGAGGTCACAAATCTCCATGGGATAATAAGTGACCAGAAGGTAAACAGAGAGTAAAGTGGGGAAGGAGTGAAGATGGTGTCCTTCCTCTTGGTTTATGCTCCACCACCTCAGACTCTGAGGAATATAAGAAGTGAAGGAAATCAGCCTAGCCTCTGGGTACTGAATTATCTGAAAGAATCAGCATCCAGCATGTTGTTAGACTCCATGAGAAATTGAAACTTGATAGGCAAAAGGCATGCCCTCTAATCTGACATAACTAGGACCCACATGTTCCAGTTTACTGGAACAGTTCCATGGACACACCGTAACCATATTGTGGGACAGTCACATCGACACACCGTAACCATATCCTGGACATTTTATCTCCCATCACCCCTTAACCGTATGCCCACATACACAACCCTGTTGGTTTCATTGAGTAAATCACACCCACATTGTATGTGAATTTCACGCTTTACACTCTTTCCAAGTTATCAAGGACTGGAATACACCTGAGAAGAAAGCCAGGACGAGACTCTCCCTGCTTCACCTTCTTTACTCCTGAATTGTTATGATGTCCCACAGGATGGTCTCGCTTTCATGCCCCTTGCCTCTCCAAAGAATGGGGGTCAGTTCTTAGTACAACTCACTTTAGTATTTGTATTTTATTGAGTTGTAGTTAAATTATGTAATTACAATGCCATACAAATGGATTTGGAGCAGTTGCCCATAGACATATCCACACAGCTTGACAATTGAGTGATGTGAGCCCAAGTGGGAGTCCCAATTGTCCAGTGTCCAGCATCCAGTGAAAGAATGCTTTATGGAAAAAGGGAATAGGTATTCTAGCACACTGCTGAACTCAAGGTCAGATTAGAGAACATCTGCATTATTCGTGAAAGGTGAAGGAGGATCAGGCTGGTGAGGAAGGCGTGTGCTCTTGCGTGGTACAGAGAAGAAATGTCAGTAGGATCTGCTAAGACAGAGGGACTTCCTGTTGGGAACATCAAGGAACTGTAGAAGGTCCTTGACATCGTCACATTTTCCCTTGGTTTGGCCTGAAGACTAATAAAGGTATTTAAACTTTGAAAATTCTTATGATGTATTAAATATGGCTACTAATTACTTGTTCCAATGGTTGACATGGTTTTTGGATTATGACTTGATTACAGGTTAGCATGAAATCCAGTTCACTGGCATGTTAGCTCAGAACTCAGGCCTGATCTGATTTAGGCACCATCTTAATTTCTAGTTTTCTTTTATCTTTGCCTTTGCATCATGCATCTGTGTTCTAGCACAGAGAGCAAAGATACATAAAATATCTTTGAAAGTTTTAATATCTTGATTAAAACATTTTTCTTCTTAAAGCTGTTGATTTGTTTTTCATAGATGTCCCTCCTATTTTATTTCAACAGGAAAATATTTTTCAATTAGGAGAATTTCTCTCTCTCTCTCTCTCTCTCTCTCTCTCTCTCCTTTCTCTTTTTCTCTCTGTCTCTCTCTCTGTCTGTCTCTCTGTCTCTCTCTCATTTCCTTGATGAGAGATTCTTTGTTTGAGGGAAAGAATTAATTGTTTTTGAGACAGCATATTATTTTGTAGTCCAGTGTTCTCAAATGCTGAGATTATTTCATGCCATTTTAAACTGTGTCAGCGATATATACCCTCTTATATATGATATATAAATGTATACTGATGTTTTAGAAGCTTATAAAAGAGTCCCCAAAATGAAACTTGGATGTGGATCTGCCAGGACTGAAAATTGATCAGCTACTCTGTAATTTGCTCTTCTCATTGAACAGAGCATGTTCCAGTTCAAACGTAGCCCATACAGTTGAGGAATCCGACCAGCACCAGTACCAACTGGTAGATGCTGTCTGTTATACTGAAGCAACCAAGTGTGATGCCATGTTAATATATTTGTCACAAAATGTTTGCAGTTGAACTCGGACTACTTAAGATAGCCTTCACTGCCAGGAAGAGCATGTCCCATGTGCCTTTGATGTATGACAGCAATATTCTTATAAGGTTTTTTTTTGCTAGGAAAGTTTTTCATTTTGTAAGAAAGGTATCGCTATCATTTTCTGTTCTGTGTCAGCGACTGAAACGTCGAGGGCTAACTTGCTATGACAGGCTTCTCTGTATTCCTTTGTCTCTTCCATCATTTATCCATCCTCAGTGACTACAAGTGTCCTGGCTGTTACCTTCTTTTATTTTATCACTGAGATTATAATGTGATTGCAACGTCTCTCCCTTCCCTTCCCCCCTCCAAGCCCCTCCCAGATGTGCCTCCTCAGTACCCTTCAAATTCATGGATCTTCTCACTGTTTGTCATTGTGTGCTTGTGTGTGTGTGTGTGTAAAATCTGTCCAATAGTCTTTTATCTTCTTAAATTATGACATCTTATTTATTTTTGATAGTCTGTGGTAAAGAATCTAAGTAAATCTAAGTAACTTAATAAATCATATCTGTCTACTCTGTAAAATTGACAGAATAAAAACATCTGTAGCTTTAAGAAGCTAAAGAATAGGGTTTTGAACATTCTTAAGACATGCTTTGTGCGTATGTAGAATTAATGAATAAATTCTGTTAAATATGTGACTGTTTGTCCACACTCCTTCACTGATTCTTAAAAGTTACTGTGGGGGGGGGGTTCTTTTTTGCATTTGCCTGTTATTTAAAATTCAAGTTCGGAAGGCATACCTCACATCTGAGAAAGTAGAGCATGTGCAGGCCCCACCTCTTTTGTGCTTAAGCCCCCTTTCAGGAGCTAGGAAAGAGTCTTCTGTGAGCTCAGTCAGCCCTAGGGCTTCTCATTCATTGGGGAAAGAGATGCTGCCTATGAGAGGGCTGAGGGCTGCCCAGGGAGCTTTTGAAGAAGACGTGCTCTCTCTGACTAAAGGAGTCCTGCCTCAAGTTTAAAAAAGAATACCTTTTCTGTTCCTATGTTCTTAAACTAAGGGGCGGGGGGGGGGGGGAGTTCTTAGGCTTTGTCTAAGTTTTAAATGAAGCCCTTGTCCCTTGAAAATTCAAACTGTTGCATAAAGGTTTAGAAGGTAGTAAGTTTAGTGGTAGCCAGTCACATAAAACACTGACAGACAGACAGATGCAGAACAAACAGATTTACAGGAATGTGACTGCAACTACAGCTGATCATATTAAACAAATTAGACTAGTCTCCTCAAAACAAAATACTGGATGTTCCCTTTCAGTTGTGTTCCTAGATACGTATGTCACGTCATGATACAGATCCATGATAAAATCACATGTATATATGTGACATGAAGGAAGAATGGCCCAGAAGAGCAAAAGAACTAATGGTACGGGGTGAAGCAAGGGCAGGGGTCAGCCTGGGGAGCGTTTACCCAGAGAACACTGCTTCCTGGCATGAGAATGTCCCCCAGTATAGTACACGATGAAAGCACACCAGCGAAATAAAAACAGAATCTTTCTAAAGTTAGCTCCCATCATAATTCATGAAAACATTAGCATTTACATATATTAAACCTTCCATTATGTTTCTTGCAGAAGAGAGTTGCTTCTTGCTTTTTAATTAGCCAGCCAGTCTGCATATGTTTAATTGATGAGCTGGGGTCATTTGAATCAAAGTTGTAATTGAGAATGCCTGCTAATTGTTTGTACGTTTGTGAGTTCTTTTACTAGTTGACTAGATTACCCTTTGCTCATAGTGTCTCCTGTCTTGACATTAGAGGCTTCCTAGCTCACTGTGGGCTAGTTCACATGATGGGCTCTTTCTTGTCTCTCCTTTACTCCTCATTTCTTCCTGCTTTGCTCCTTCAGTGTCTTGCTGACATCTCTCTCTAGGCACCGACTGATTTCCTCACTTACCTGCTTGCTTGAGGCCATTGGTCCTTTTTGTCTTTCTATCCATTTCAGCATCTTCAAAATCAGCAGGGAAGGTTACAGATTTTGGAGGATCCACATTGGCAATAACCCTTGAGGTGAGAAGTCTGTTCCTCCTCCCCACTCTGTGAGCCAGAGCTGTGCTCAACAAGGCTTCCATCTTGGAACTTGTGTTTAGATTTTATGATTGTCCGGCTGCTACTCTTATAGATTTCTGATGTTCATCCTTTTCCTTCTGTTGAAATAGAGTCTCTTTCTTTCTTGATACTTCTGTCTTAACAGGGCGGACAAAGGCGGGTTCTAGTCTGTCACCCTACCCAGAAGTCCTCCAGAGCAGTCTGTTCATAGAGCAGGTGTCCTTTTGAGATTTCTCTTCCAATCCCATTTGATTATTTCATTGCCTGTGAGACAGAGTCCAACCATGACTGCTTTAAGGGGTTGCTCGTTGCAGGCAGAGGTGTGGGGGACTGGGCATGATCTGGATAGTGTCTGCTTAGATTCCTCATGCATTCAGCCTGCACAAAATACAGGGGTTCTGGATAGAACATCTCCATCCTTCGTGTGTGTCCATTGTTCCATCTTCACTACCATTCCTGCTAGAAAATCCCTGTGGTCCTTTGCGGCAGAACAATCATGAAACCTCATGGAGGCGCATTCCACATCGCAGGGAATTGTTCTTTCCTTTAATCCATGCCATAAAATAAAATGCCTTGCTTCTCTTTTTATTCCCTAATACCAACCTGTGACCAGTTTATTCTCTAATACTGAGTGTGTCCTGAGGACAGCAATATACAATCCGCAAATAAATGTCCAGCAAACGAAGACTAATAAGAATAAATGTTATTCATGATAACAACAGAATTTTGAATCCCAGGACAATGTCTGATCATGTTGCCCCGAAAGCTCCAGTAAGACCATGGTTTTGCACCTACATACTGTTGTGTTTTAAATAAACACAAACAATTTAATACTACGCTCTTTTGCATTCTGTAAAGTAACTCTGGTAATTTTGCAAGTTTTCAGTAAACATTTTAAACATTAAAATAGCCTCATTTCACTTTCCGTAGCTCCTTTTTTTGAGAGCGATTCTGTTCGGTCTGTCATTTCTGGTTGCTAGAACACTGGGAAGACCCTGGCATGGGGTAGCATAGCAGGTACCAAAGCATCTCAGCACTGCACAGTGGAGTTTTCCTGAACAGTTCTGCCTTGTGAGACTGAACTGAGTGTTCATTTTCTTCTGCAGATGACACAAAGACCCTTGCTGTACAGACCTCTCTATCAATGTGTGCAGTGGCACTTGAAAATTGTTCTTGAAAAAGCACCATTTGGATGAAACGGATCACTTTCACGGATTTATTTTCTTTCATTGTTTTATCCTCTGAGAGAATTCACTGTTTTCATGACAGGGGCTATTCCACTGGGGATCTGTGGTTCTGTAACAGCTGTCACCATTCAGAATCTTCAAATTGCTTATGTAATTGTTCCTGTGATTGGTAAAATATATCTTTCATGTGGCACAGTAATTTATAAATTTGGATTGCTATTTTCAAAGAGAAAGATACTGCGTCAAGATGAGTGAGCTGTGATGTTGCTAATATTTCATATAAGAACCATCCCCATTAGCTTCAAAATTAGTAAACAAGCCGTTGATGAATCGAAGATGCATGTTTAAGGCAGACTTTTATCTTTGAAATATGTAACTGTTGATAAATATCTAGAAGCTATAGGGTTTGTTTGTTTTCGTTTTGTTTTATTTTTGTTTTTTGTTTTGAGGGGTTTTTTGATTTGTGTTTGGGGGCTTAGGTGATTTGGTTTTTGGTTGTTGTTTTCTTTTTTGCTATGAAAATATCCAGCTTGATTTCACATACGGCTCAAACACCCACTGTCACATTCAGAATGCCGCAAAGCTAGGCAGAGCCACAGTTCAGAGTGTGCTCATGGTGTTTGAATGTTTCTAATAGAAAAGTGTTTTGTGAGAAAATTGTTGTCTCCTTGAATTCCAGTAAATGAGAAAAATAGATCATGCCAGAGACTTAACCTCCCACAAGAGCACAGCCTCCCAGAAACCTCCAGACCATTCTCATGTGCATACATCAGTGCCTCCTCTTACCCAAAGCTGTACATCCTGACATGCCCTCCTCCTGCAGCTTCTCTGCAGAGATCCTTCACATGCTCCACCACCACCATGGCCACATTATATCCAGTCAAGTCACTCTGTAGTCTTAGAGCTTATCCTTGATGGCTTTGGTGAACCTGTTGGATGTTGCTGTGTTAAGGGTGAGACATTTCTCCTTGGAAGTTCTCAGCCTCTTCTCTGCCTAAGAATGGTTCCTCCATATGATCCTGTAAAGGGCTTGCGTGAATTCTTGTAACAATGCTGTTAGTGTAGTTAGCCATCTTTTTCAGGTGGCTGCATCTTTCTGTGTGGTTGACAGTTTCCTTGAACGACTACCAACAACCAGTCTGTTCTTTGCCTTCAGGTACTACAGCGCAACCATCCTGCAGATGTCCGGAGTGGAAGATGACAGACTTGCAATATGGCTGGCTTCGATCACGGCGTTCACTAATTTCATTTTCACACTTGTGGGAGTCTGGCTCGTCGAGAAAGTGGGTCGCAGGAAGCTTACCTTTGGTAGTTTGGCAGGTAGGTGCCTGGGTGTCGAATGCTGCTTTAAAATACCTTCTAATAGTGACAGTGATTCTCTCAAAAGCTAACAGCAGACTCTGAGAGTGATTTTTGAGCCGAGCAGCCCAAACCTAGAATGATGGACAGAAAGCAAGTAAATAAAAGGTGAGAGCCTTCGATCAGTTCTGCGACCGTGGATATGACCGTGATGTGAAGGCACTGTAAGGACACATTTACTGAGGATGTGTTTCTGTCCACGGTTGGAGAACTTCTCGGAGAAGCAAAGGTGAAGAGCATCACCGCAGTGTTCTCTGCCCTTTCCTGAAAAGCTTGCCATTTACGATCTGATTTTGCAACATTGTAGTTTTGAATTTGAAATAGTATGGAAACAAATATTAGAATCTTCCTCCACGGAGCAAGGAAAGACTTATTAAAAATATTGAAGCGGGCCTAAATTCTAGGGCAAAATCTGATTGGTCAAGTGTGTTTGATATGATAGCAAAAAAGGAAAAACCACAAATGTCTTTTGGGTTAAAAGCTGGCCCTTTCACCTGTTGTTTCTCTGTAATGGGACCCACCTTTAACATTGTCTTTACAAGGTTAGGTCAAGGTTTTTTTGTTTTGTTTTGTTTTGTTTTGTTTTTTCAAGTGTACAAACACATTTGGCTGTATCCCCAGAGCAACTCACTCAAACACAATGATTTTAAAGTAGCATTAACTAAAATCTATCTAAACAAAGTTGTTCATCTCACAAAACTGCTTTAGCATTTCCTACAGTTTTTGGTGCGAAAATGCATTCTGATTTCCACAATCAATCCTTCCTTCCTAGAGTGCGCAGGATGTTTGTTACCACTATGGCTCTTAAGGTGATCGTTGGAAGCCCTGTTTCAAGTGGGCAGAAGTTCACTTCAAGTGTTAGCATTGAAAGGGCTCCTAGGGCTCATGGTGAAACCTAGGAGCCCCAAGTTAATCGAAGACAAGTGGGGGAGAGGAGATGGTTTTAAAGCAGACATTTATGAGTCTTCTGAAGTAAGAGGCATTTAGCCTTGAGAAAAGATGCAAGAAAGAGATAAAAGGTTCCTTAGTCTAGCAGATAATGCACGCTGAAAGAACCAGTCTCATTTTTCCCACTGAGACAGGTCCCCCCACTCAGGGCCTCCCACTCAGGGCCTCCTACTGAACCTGGAGTCCACAGATTGAACCTGTCTCATTTTTCCCACTGAGACAGGTCCCCCCACTCAGGGCCTCCCACTCAGGGCCTCCTACTGAACCTGGAGTCCACAGATTGGCTAGAGTAGCTGTCAGGAAACATCAGTGAGACTCCTGTCTCCACTACTCCAGACTTAGAATTTTAGACAGACTGTCACACCTGAGTTTTAACCTGGGCACTGGCACAGATTGAACACAGATCCCCAAGCATGCACAGAAAGAACTTAACACCATCTCTTAGTGTTGCCATGAGCCTCAAGAGTCAGCAAATCCAGTCCCTAGCCTCACTTGTAAATGTGTTACTAGGCCTGCAACCTCAATGGTAATCTATCATTTCAAACTAAAGAGTCATTCTGATTCATTGATTGACTATGCCTGTATATTCACTCACACACACACACACACACACACACACACACACACACACAGATGCACGCACGCACGCAATTAACAGTAACATAGTCATGATTTGGGGTTGGACTGGATTCTACATATTTGTAATCCTAGCATTCAGTAGGCAAAGATAGGAGAACCGTAAGTGTAAGACCTGCCTTGGCCACACAGTGAGATCAAGACCAGTGCACACTGTATATCAAAATCCTGTCTCAAAATAATAATAAGATGATAATTCATTTTAATAGTTAAAAATACTATATAATAGTGAATTGGTGTTAACAAATTTGTGCATATATATCAATTCTATACGCTCTAGAGGATTAGACTTTATAGAACTGATATGTATTACAGAGGGACTATTTTAGTTTGGTTTCCGTTGTAAGGCTGGATAATCCAGCAATGAGAACTTCCCAGTCCAGGAAGCTAAATAACTCAGCTCTCTCAATGGACACTGAAGGGTTGGAGGATGACTGCACAGCCCCTTTTCAGTCTGCAGTTGAAGGCCAGAGAAGCAGCAGCAGCAGCAGCAGCAACAGCAGCAGGGTAGATGCCCTCACTAACAAGGAGATAAGATGGGCAGACAAAAACAGCAGTCTTCCTCTCTTAAACCATTTATATCTGTGCCATCCTTCCCTCAACTAACCTACCCATGAACACCCTTATAGACCTGCCCAGAGCTGTGTCTTTTTGTGATGCCAGATCCAATCGAGTTGAAAACAATGAACTCATCAGAAATAACTTGGATAGATCTTATAATTTCTTTAAAATTATTGAAAGATTAAAAAAATTCTAATGCAAAGAAAATATACAAAATATGTACTCTGTATTTTAAGTAAGGAGCATTTTGTCGTTCTCAGACTTTTTAGTATTTTACTGGCTTATTGAGATAATTGAAACTTTTATTTTTTTTACAAATTTTATAACAAATTTTTCTTTCAATGAACAGTGGAAGGGTGCTATCTAGAGAAAGGTATTGGTGCCAAGTCTTCGGAAAATATGAACACTATTTTTTCACCATATATTTTTGTAGTGCACAATTCATGAAAATGTCTCTGACAGGCTATATCCCCCAGCATGGACAAGGCTATGTAAGTGTGGGTCCTTGGCCCCTGTCTCAGCTTCTAACAGTAAGGTTTGCAGCACATGCATCTTCCTTCCCCTGGTAGAACTCAGGCACATTTATGAAAGCTGGGGGCTGGAAAAGAAAAATGACTTCTGCTGAACATTTACTCATGAACCAAAAACTCTTATACCAATTAATTTATGTAACTTATTACACCAAATGTTTTTCAAAATAATATTTATTGAACGTATCTTACTATCGAGAACATCTTTATTAGGAGAGTGTCACCAAAATTCCAAAATCTACCAATGTACTTAGTTAAGAGGATTTTTTTTTAAACAGGGTCCCAGACCTTAGCACAACTAACTCCATAATAGAACTGTCATTCAGGCTGTAAAACTCAGCCCGTAGACAACATCACCTAAAATGAAGACCTAATCCGTCAAAACTCATAGTTCTAGGAAAGTATCAAAATGTACTAACCTTGCTTAGGTTTCTGTGGTTCCAATTCTGGTTAATTGTTCTTGTTAATTGGAGTAGGTCAACCCAGACATGTTTTTTTTGTGATTAAAAGCTTACTTTGAGAAAGGCTTGGGGCCACACTGGAATCCTGAATGTCCAGTTTGGTCTCTGGCCAGCTAATCAAGACTTTCTATTGGCTTAAACCAATGTCTGAGCAGTCCTCTCTGAATACCCTACATCATTTCTCTTAAAATAGTAAAGAACATACCTTCAGTCCTAATACATCATGTATGAACTTCAAATGAATCTGTTGACAAAGGCTATAGCATATAGTACTGTCTTATACTAACAAATTCTAACATCATGGTTGATTCGGGTCATTTTATGATAGAGCAGAATGAAGCAAACTAAAGTTTTTTTAAAGGTAATTTTCAAACTAATACCATAAACAGAATTATTTAAGAAGCTATGCTCCCTAGGAAGTTTATTATCATCTATGGGCTTTTATCCTTGCCTGGGTAGCACAGTCTCCTGTGGAGCTCTGACACCTAGACCTCATCTTCTGAAAATGTGACTCTGAGGTCAGGGTACATCCCAGAATTCCCTCCAGTTGGAAGCCATGATCTACAAATGTTCTTCATGCAATTAACTGGCTTTTAAAGATTTACTTCCTTCAAAATTGGATTAAGATAAAAATCAATGTGGCTTCCAGTGGCTGCTGGTTCAGAACTTTTAGCCTTTGGAGTTCCAAGTGGCCCAGATAATTTAGGAGTTCTAGCATTTGGGGTTGAGATCATCCCAGATGACGTAGGAGCTCCAGCCATTGGGGTTCAGGGTGTCCCGGAGGATGACGTATGAACTCTAGCTGTTGAGAGGTCACTGTGTCCAAGATGACCCAGTCCCTGAATTTTTTAGAGGCAGATGGTTCATGCACCGCTGTTGGCTTTGCAGATTGCCCCCAACCCCCAGGGATGGTTACATTGAGCATTGAAATTTGAGAGTCTTGATAAAAAATAGCCAACAGTGCAAAAACCATTCTGCCTAGGCAGTATCTCCTGAGACACAGATATGTGTGTGTTTGAAATATATATTTTAAATGTTACCTATATGAAAATGTGCTGGGCCTATTTTCCTAGAGCAAGATAATATAAGTATATGAAAATTTCTAATAAGTATATGATAAATTCTCATGGGCATTGGTTCTTTAGCAACTTTGTAAAGGAGGGTGCTATCTTTATTTCTCATCCTAAAATATCAAAGTTTCCTGATGAAACTTTTTAATTCATAGCAATGAGCTATGAAAGTAACTGAGGAAGACAGCCATGCACTTATGTACGTTCAGTTGACAAATTAACAAGATAAGTCATGTTATATTTTGTTTTGTATATGTCTTTTGTGTGTCAGAACAGAGTGATAACCTTATGAGGAATGTAAAGTCTCCAATTTTTATTAGTTGCTTTGTAACTACTGCGGTCCAGTTTGACAGTAGACCTGTGATCATCCTTAATCCTGCCCTGTCCCCAATACACACACTTGACCTTTTCTATGTTGCTTGAAAGTCTGTTTCTCTGCTCAGTCTAACAATTGTATAGTAATTCACATTTTTACACATTTGCATAGCACACAAAAGATCTATTAATTAAGTAATAACATATAAAATTCAAAAATTCCATGTGTGTTTCCACTAAAACCCATTTAACTCAGGGACGGCCATGTGCTCTGCCCAGAGCCAGAGCTGGACAACACCCAAGACCACCTCAGCCCAGTTGCTGCTGTCCTGCCTCATGCTCTCCCAAGGCTCCTCGTTTACTCACTCCTTTATCATATTTTTGGTTGTATCCTAAATCACTTGCTTGTCATTTCAGTAAACTCTTTAGTGTCCTATGCCTAAGCTCCATTCGGTAAACATACTGCCCTAGGTCGGTTGTTCAGCTAACACAGAATCTCTTTCTTCCTGTTTCTCCTACACATCCTCACAGTTCTGTGCCTGGAACATAAATTGAAAGCTTGGTGTGTGTGTGTGTGTGTGTGTGTGTGTGCACGTGCACATTTGGATGTGTCCAGGGCCTTGTGGTAGGCGGGTGCTGTACCTCTGAACTGCATCCCTAGCACATGACTTTTTGAGACAGGGTCTTGCATTATAACACAGGGTGGCATAGATTCGTGATCCTCTTACCTCTGCCTACCAAGCAGGAGAATTGCAGGAACATCCTGTGAGACCTGGTAACATTAGGTCTTTCCAGCAATAGAAATGAACATGAATCCTCTTTCTTAAAATGAAGAGTAAATGTTCAGTCCAAAGTACTCATAGGAAAATTGATTGTGTGCATGTGATATATACTTTTTGGAAAGCTGATCCCCCTTTTAATAGGCAGGATCTTTTCACCTGCTTTAGAAATAATCAGTGTGGTACTTTATTTTGCTAACTCAAATCTCACCTGATCAAATACCATTGGGAGAATTTCTTAGATCTGACAGGAACATTTGCCACACATCTCTCTCCTTTGTGCTTCTCTTGTGTTTGTTACTTGATAAGAAAGGTTATTTTCATTGATTGATTTGTTTTTTAAATTTATAATCAATCTTAGGTTTTTGGGTTTTTTGTTTTTTGTTTTTTTTTTTTTTTTGGTTGGTTGGTTTTTGTCTGCTTCTTGTTTCATTCTTAGAAAATCATTACCGATTTACTCTGGCTAACAACTGGATTTGCTTTGAATTCTGCTTTCTTTGAGTCTCACAATGGGTGTGTGCAAGTGAGTTCTTCTGACCATTAGTTTACATGGTAAAGAACTTTTTAATGAGGGAAGATAAATCAAGGAATGTTATTCAGAGCCACAATATCAAACCAAATCTGTGTTGAATTAACACTGTCAATGTTCTTCAGTAAAAAGCGTATTATTATTGTTGTTGCTTTATTTTTTAGGTACCACAGTAGCACTTGTTGTTCTTGCCTTGGGATTTCTGGTCTCAGCTCAGGTCTCACCAAGGATCACTTTCAGACCAACGGCTCCTTCTGGTCAAAATGCCACCTGCATGGGATACAGGTGAGAATCAATTAGGTTCCCTCTTCTTCATCCAATGATGGTCATTTATATTTGCTTTTAGAATTTCTAAAATATAAATGAATAGGAGATTCCAGAATTTGCGGGCTTGTGTCTGAAGGGGTTGTAACAGGAAAAGTCAGGAACCGTCTATGTGAAAACCATAATCTTCAAAGACAGAAGAGAGAGAGAGAGAGAGAGAGAGAGAGAGAGAGGCTGAAGAAAAATGAAGTGTGTGACATATTGGTGATGTTCCTCTAAAAACTTAAGATTGGGGATTAATACGTCATTAGTAACATAGCAAACTTAGTTTAGCTAACTAGCTGGAAGCATCTATATTGTAGGCAAAGTAAGTAACGTCTGTCAGCTCTTGTACTTGGCCGACTGCACAGGTTCACTGGAGAAGCCCTTTCTTCAAATGGAGCACAAAGCTCCCCCAGCATGGTTGCTCTTCCAGGGGCTCAGGAGGAGGAAGTGAAGGTGAAAGGAAACAATTGGGTTTTCCTTAGCTCTCATTAAGTCTAACGGTGTGAACACTGTGTAAAAATGAATGGGCTGAGAGGTGGCCTGAAGAAGGTGAGTTTAATGAACGAGTGATCGGACAGCTTTGAGCATTCAGACCCATCCTGTGGTAGCATCTAAATATCTTTAGACACAGCTATTCCCTAAGGCATACAGTTATAGAATCTCGAAGCACCCATGAACTACGGTTTGATCTTATACCTTCTTGATGCATTTGAAAGTATCTATGGAATATCTATTTGTAGAAAAGATGAAGTAACATGTAAAAAATGCCTAAAACAGCACTTGCATATGTAAGTTCTTGATAAGTGTTATATCTTCTGATGTAATTAATAAAACCATAACAGAAGCGAAGATTGGAATAATGGGGCTCAGAGAAAACTAGATTTGTGGGTGGAGTGTGTGAATTGAGCCCTGGAAAGTTACATGGAGTAAGCCCACCAAGAATACAGTGGGCATGATGACCATGCAAGTAACCAGGAACTGTATGGCTGGTTTGTGTGTCAACTTGACACATGCTGGAGTTGTCACAGAGAAAGGAGCCTCCCTTGAGGAAATGCCTCCATGAGATCCAGCTGTAAGGCATTTTCTCAATTAGTGATCAAGGCTGGGAGGGCCCCTTGTGGGTGGTACAATCCCTGGGCTGGTAGTCTTAAGCTCTATAAGAAAGCAAGTTGAACAAGCCAGGGGAAGCAAGCCAGTAAGTAACATCCCTCCATGGCCTCTGCATCAGCTCCTGTTTCCTGACCTGCTTGAGTTCTAGTCCTGACTTCCTTTGGTGATGAACAGCAGTGTGGAAGTATAAGCTGAATAAACCCTTTCCTCCCCAACTTGCTTCTTGGTCATGATGTTTTGTGCAGGAATAGAAACCCTGACTAAGACAGGAACTGAGTAAGAAAAGACTAACCATGGGCCAGTGGGAATACAGCAAACCAAGATGAGGCTATAAAAAGACCAGCTCATCCAAAATGTCAGAGCTTTTTGCTCTTTACCCTGAGAGCATGAACATGCAGGCACAGAGAGATTCTAAGCAGAGGAGAGCCTTGCCCAAAATTTCCATTTCTTACCTCTCTCTGGAGGTTTGGGTTCACAAACTCCATGCATCCAGTATAGGAAGGCAGCTGTTACAGATGTCTGTGATTGAGATGACAGTGGCCTGGACTTTGCTGCTAACATTGGAGAGATAGAAAATGAGATTGACACTTGACATATTCTAAAGAAAAATCATTAGGAATTAAAAATAAGTGACTGAGCTTAAGAGAAAGGAGTCTTCAGAGAATTTGAAGCGTCTGCATGAGGAGCCAGGTAGAAGGTACTCTATATTCGAAAGGAGGTGACTGAATGAGGCAAGATCATAAATCATTGTGGGCAGATTGAGCTGTAGCAGAACGTTGTACAGGCATTGTGGGGAGGCAGGTGTGTGATAGCGAAGGCTTGGGAGTCCAGTGTATCAAAGCTTGGTAAGCATCAACCATGTGGATACGGTAATACCTGGTTCGCAGCTAAGAACTTTAATGAGCCCTTGACTACCTTTGTTATTTCACAGTAGTTCACTGATCAAACAGACAGTATGTTCCCATCCATTGTGTTCTATTCCCAGCATGGAGTCACAAATGCTCAGGGTGGACAAAGCACTTAATGCAACCTAACTTAAACCTGTCTTCATTCAAGGAAACAGAAGTGCACATGCACCATATCCTCTTCCCAGAGCACTCGACTAGCTGACTGCTTATTCTTTAGGCCTCTCCTTCGGACTTCCCATGTGGAACCCCATTCGCACAGCACTCCTTGCAGACATTGTTTCTTTCTTCCTTCCTTCCTTCCTTCCTTCCTTCCTTCCTTCCTTCCTTCCTTTCTTTCTTTCTTTTTTTTCCCTGAGACAGGGTTTCTCTATGTAGCCCTAGCTGTCCTGGAACTCACTCTGTAGACCAGGCTGGCCTCGAACTCAGAAATCTGCTTGCCTCTGCCTCCCGAGTGCTGGCATTAAAGGCTTATGCCACCACTGCCCAGCTACATTGTTTCTTCTAGTACCTTCAGGCTCTGTCTTCTTGCCTTAGACCAGGAAGGCAATGTATCAGTGAAGACAACCTAAAGGGTTGGATAATTTTACTAAATCCCTGACAGCTGGCACATTACCTGGTCAGCACATTACTTACCACACTTGATGCCCTGTGACAATCAAAATTCACTGGCAGACTATACCTCCAGCCCAAGGCCCTTTTCTCTTCACTGTTTCTCAGTTGGAATGGTGACTTAGACTCATCACTGGAGGTATTTAAAGCCACAGGAGAGATGGGCAGAGTGTACAAACGTGCCCATTAGGCTTCCATGGATTTTTTTAGTGCTACCTTCCTTC
The DNA here is from genome assembly GCA_019843965.1 of Rhynchomys soricoides. NCBI lineage: Eukaryota > Metazoa > Chordata > Mammalia > Rodentia > Muridae > Rhynchomys > Rhynchomys soricoides. Next base: position 7,985,044 of record JADRCH010000028.1, on the reverse strand, counting down.
CCCTCACCCCCATTTCTTTAGCACCATCAAGCCAAGAATACAAAGCTGTCCAGCATGGCTCCTTATGTCCAGTGATGTCACTCTGTGCTTTCTTTTTTAAATGAAGCTCTCAGACATCTAAAGTATAAACTGATTTCACCTGCTCGCTCCCTGTAGCAGTGACACTAGTTCGGGAAAGCAGGGCTCCCTTCTTTCCCCATGGCTCTCAGCAGTCATGTCAAATAATTCTATACTTACTACACTTGTTCCTTCACCTTTTTAGCCGTGTTTGAGCGTCTTACATCATTGACGTAAGTATCATTATGATACTGTCAGATTCAATCATAGTGTTTAGGTAACATTGGAATGTGCAAAAATCCTACTCTCTGTTACTATTCCTCATTTTAACACCATGGCAATAATGGGTTCATCATTTCTGGTCATGCTGAGCAACTGGGTGGTGAATTTATGACTACACAGAGTCATATATCAGCCTTTGAGTTCCCCACGACTTATTTTTATTTTGATGACTTGAAGTTTGTCAAAAACTTGCATTGCTCTCATGGGTTAAGATTCTATTTCAAACCTCGTTTGTTGCCTATAGTCAGAACGCTCATCCTGGAGTCAGACTTGGTGGTATGGGCCTAAATCTGTTTGACTAGAAGAAAGAAGCGGGAAGACCTGAAACTTAAGACATTTGCCAGTCTTGACTCTATAATACGTTCTCATTAAAAGCAAGTGCTTCTTGGTGAATTAGGGATATAAAAGAAATCTGAGAATGAATGTGCAAAAAGTAAGGGCAGCATGTTCCCAGAAGCACCTATCATGGCTTCTATGCAGGCCGTAAGAGGAGTGAGGGAGCTGGGCATGATGGCATTCCAGCACTCAAGAAGCCCGGCAGGCAAACACCTGAGTATTTGATGCCTGTATCATCTACGTAGTGAGTTCCAGGCCATGCAAGGCAACACAGTGAGACTCTGCCTCAAGAAAAAAGACAATGTGTGTGCTTCAAGGAACCTGGTCTGGGTGAACAAATAAAAAAAAATACTCAGAAATGAATTGGATGATAGCGGACACAAACACTCCTAGCCCACATAAGCCATGAGAGTCCGTGGGATACAAGGAGACTTCAAGGTAGTTAGGTTTGCATATTTAAGATATTACTGTAGCTGGAGAAAGGAGTTAATAAGAGAATAACAAAGAGATGAAGGGACACGGGTAGCCTAGGCAACAAGAATTATCTTGGAGACAGTGGAGGCAGATTTTGGAGGATAGCATGAAAGGCAATGACAAGACTGAATGGTTGTTTGGTGACAAGAGAAAGCAAGCACTTTACAAAAACGACTTCTGGGCTTAGCATCTGGCTCTGCAGTGTCACTGGAGACTGATGTATTAGTTTGCTTTTCTGTTAACTGTTCTAAATTACATAACCAAAACAATCTGAGGAAGAAAAGGTCTGTTTAGCTCGTACTTCCACATCATAGCTCATTGGAGGAAGTCGGCATCTGAACCAGTACAGGAACATGGAGGCAGGAACTGGAGAAAAGACCATGGTTGAACACTACATACATAACAGCTTGCTACTCAGCTCACTCAGCCTGATTTTGTATACAATCCAGGACCACCAACCCAGGGTTGGCATCATACACAGTAGACTGCATCTTCTCATATCAATCATGAATCAAAAAAATGTCCCACAGTCTTGCCTGCAGTCAATGTGTTAGAGACATTTTTTTCAACTAAAAGTCCCTCATCCCAGATGACTGTAGCTTGTATCACACTGATAAGAAAACTGACCAGAGCATCCACTTCTTAGGAACATTTTCAGTGATAGCAGTCTGAGACTCTTTCCTTTCGCCAGACAGGGCAGTGGCAGCCCAGCACTTGGCATTTTTTGTTACTCACATTTCTACTTTATTTCCATTCCTCATTTATTCCTTTCGAACTCAAAATATTCATGTGAAAACTTTTCTCAACATATTCAGTTAGTTCCAAAGCACAACACGAAGGCAAGAAAGAAACGGGAATCATGTATCTCATAACCCAGATGTCTTATTCACTGTCTAGTAATGTGAAGAGACACCATGATCAAGGCTACTTAGATTAAAGTTTCAGAGGCTCAGTCCACGGTCCCTACAGTGGGAAGCAGGCAGGCATGGGACTGGAGTAGTAGCTGAGAGCTTTACATCCTGATCTGTAGACAGCAGGCTGAGAGAGGAGCCCTGGGCCTGGGGTAGACACACTAACACATTCTTATTCTAGAAGTTTGGTCATTGCAGGGAACCAATAAAACCAACTTAGAGTTCTGTTAACATTTAAATAATACCCCATTCTGTCACTTGTGAACCAAGGGTATAAACTCTGCAGAAATGTCTGTGATGAGAACACAACCTTGTAGGAAATGAAACTAAATAATAATACTAAATAAAAGCCCTGACAACATTTAAAACTATTTTCTAAATTTAAACAAAATGACAGTCACCCTCATTGTAAGTCATGTTGACCGAATGATAGAACCTGTCAACAGCCAGGAGTCTGGCTGTTACATATTGTTCATCCTACCCAAGTAGATTATGTAGATGCCCTCCTGTGTTCTTTTGGTCTGCCATGGGGGAAATGACTGCTTCTTTGATCCAAACATGTTAAAAAACAATCTTAGTAACCCACTTAAAATGTCTCTTCAGTGAAACTAGCTTTGACCACTATGGCTTAGGCAGAGTTGATGTTCGAGTAAATGGATTTTATGGGAAAAGGTAAACAATGTTAACTAAAGGACAAGTATATATCAGTAAATAAATTAGAAAATTAATTAAAATATAACATATTCTATATATATTTAGGGTTCTCATTTTTTAAAAGATTTATTTATTTATCATATATATAGCATTCTGCCTGCACGTATGCCCTGCAGGCCAGAAGAGGACACCAAGTCTCATTACAGATGGTTGTAAGCCACCATATGGTGAATTCAGGACCTCTGGAAGAGCAGCCAATGCTCTTAGCCTCTGAGCCATCTCTCCAGCCCAGTTCTCATTTTTGATAAAACAAACAAACAAACAAACAAACATTTTTGAGAGCTGCAGTAGGTCAGAGGTACTAAAAAGCAAAGCTTTGCCTTTACTGGAACAAATGCAGAACTAACTCATGGTGAAGACTGATATTGAAGACCGATGGTAAGCCTGGCTTGGCATAGCGCCTGCCTCCCCAAACCATCGCAGCAAACCTTGTATGAGGCGTCACCGCTGCTCACCTCTTTACAGAGTAGTGTTTTCAGATGCATAAAAAAAATTTGCAGGATCACAAAGGAAACCAGTATGTTAAAATCTGTTGCCAAGTGTATATGCCACACATGTGAGGGATCAAACTTGACTCAGACATGCTAGGCAAGTTCCCTGCTACTGAGCTACTTCCTTCCTTCCTTCCTTCCTTCCTTCCTCCCTTTCTTTTTTCCTAATTTTATTTCAAGGTGAATTCTTGCTAAGATATCGAAGTTGGCCTCAAACTAGCAGTTACCTAAACCTCTGGATTATAGGCGTGTGGTGCTACAACCTGCTGAAGCTTAAAATCCTTCTTTGAAAGAACTTGCTATACATCACAGCATTCATACTTCATTTTTAGGTGTGAAAAGCCAGAGATAGCTGCAGCATCACAGTTCTAACATCTTAGTGAACGTCAGTGGTATTCAGAGATTTTTATATTTACTGTAATGAGACATGATGATATTAGATTACTGTGGCTGATGATAGTCTATTACCTATATTCATAGTGGATGGAAATGCTTAATTTTAATAAAAGATTAATGAAATAGAGGTTTTCTTAATCAAGTTTATGGGCCCCATGTGTAAGATACAGCTCACAGCAATGAGCCCTCAATCTAATCTTTCCAAGGTGAGCAGGGGTTTCTCCAACTGACAGAGCAGAGAAGGCCCAAGAGCATGAGGGTGATCTAGGCAAAGGCAGGAGACCCATTCTCTTCAGGAAATTAGACCAGATTAGACGTTAGTGTTGCTAGGGAACAAGGTGCCAGCCTGCCGATGAGGCAGAAGGAAATGAATGGCTTTGGGTACCAAATCAAGTCATGGGTAGGGAAGGAGGAAGGCATTCAGCAGTATCAGCCAGGGATTATCATTAATACCGTAAGGCTTTATAGAGGGGCTTCTACCTGATTCTGTGTGTGAGTTGGGAGCAGTCCAGCAGCCCCAGAGAGACAAAACAAATCTGAAGTCTATTTGTGTTGGTGAGTGTGAGGACCGTGTATCTTGGACATGTTCAGGGCCGGCTGCTTATATGTTAAGTTCAGGGGAGAGATCTGGTTAGTTCCATGAGGATTGCATGTCCTAGCAACTGATCAAGGAAGATGGATGGGACAGAATTCTAATCACGCTTTGCTTTTAAAATAACATTAATGTCTGTGAACTAAGCCCTTTACTTCTGTAAGAATCATTCCACATTCCTTATAGATAATTTTCAAATTACTCTCATACATTCTTAGGAGGAAAATATTATATTATTTGATTATGTGGGAAGGAGACAATATCTGGGAGTTTATGAGACTTAAGAGATGTCATAGCTCCTTTGTTCTGCCCTATACCTCCTTTAGTCAAACTAATGGCCTTTTTCTGACTACAAGACAGTGTCTTCAAGCCCTGAGAACCATAGAAAGATGCTTGCGTCAGACCCTCATGAAGCAACAGGAATATCCATCTAGAAACCTATGTAGAAACACTAGGGCTTTATCAAGACTCTCCCTTGAAAATGGAGTGCTAAATGATGAAGCCCATTAGACCAGAAACACCCTAATGATCCAGCTACAGAATGTATCACTTAATTGAGCTAATATTAAAACTCTCTCAGGATATTCAGTAGCAATGTTCATTTTGGAACAGAGATGAGGTTCTGAGCTCATGCACAATTAATAAACTGATTAAAATCACTTCAGATTCTTTGCTGTCTTGGCAGTGTTGATTTTGAAGAAAAAAAAATCCTTATTTCAGGAGAATGTGCAATAATAAAAAAAAATGATGCCTCAGAGCTTTACCAGAATTTGAAACAGCTGCCTTTATTTTCCCAGATTTTTATTCCTACCTTTAAAATTTTTTTTATGTATATGAGTATTTTGCGTGTGTATATTTACATGTACCATGTGTAGGTGTGATGTCCATGGAGGCCAAAAGAAGACATCCCTGGGAACTGGAACTATTGATGGTTTCAAATAGATAGCAGGAACTGAACCGGAGGTTTGTGCAAGAGCAGCAAATGCTTCTAACCACTGAGCTTTCTTTCCCCAGCCCCATCTTTTGTTTTTAATCTAAGAAATGTTTGAAGTTTGAGAACACAAACACAAAGCCAGTCATGGAGCTGGCAGTACACCTCAGCCATTGCACTCTCTCTCTCAGATACCACTACACAGTGTTTACTATGTATCCCTGTACTGGGTCAGCTCAGGTACCACCACCCAGCATCTTTTTGGATCTCAACACTGGATCAGTCTTCCCCAGGAAGGTTGAGTTCTTCATTTCCTAGAAGGATATCTAGATCTGACCCAGGGAGTGTGGCAAGCACTGTGAGTTGATTTTAACCCAGATATTCTTTGCAACTATAGGCAAGACACTCGGACCCTCAATCATCACTGACACTGTCCACCATGGTTCTGTCATCAGTACCTTCTTTGAAGCCCACGAGCCTTTTGTTTTGTTTTGTTTTGTTTTGTTCTCCTCTACCAGTGAAGATCTCCAAAACATCAAGACAATCAAACTTAAACAGACTTTACATAGGAATTCTAATCATTTCATGTTTTCACTGTGCAGAGCTGGTGTGGGCTTTAGTCAGCTTTACAGTAGATTATAGTCATAAATTGTGTGGTGATAAGAAAAAACCAACTGGATCTTTCCAGAACGCTACCAGGGATCACCTCATTTTGTCTCTCTGTATTCGTGCATTTTTACCAATGCCTGATGAAGATACTGCTGTTCATACTAGTTGCTCTGTAAACCCTTCCTAGAAAGTTTTATTTAGTGACCACTTTTAGTCCTTCACCTTACCCAAGTCTGTGATTCCTCTTGGAAAGCAGATTCAGTTACATTTTCCAACATTCTATAGTTCTGGCTTAATATAGAATAAAAGACACATTAGAATATTCTCATCTTCAGGGATAACCTGTTACCTATGATCACAGGTTATCTGTATTTTAACATGATAAAACTATTTTTATATATTTTTTGTTATTGCTCATGGCATGTATATGTATATGTATGTGTGTATATGTGTATATGTATATAGATATGTATGTGTATATATGTATGTGTGTGTATATATGTGAGTATGTGTGTATGAGTAAATGTGTGTATGTATTCATATATGTGTATGTGTGTATATGTATATTTATGTGTATATGTGTGTGAGTATATATGTGTATGTGTATATGCATGTGTGTGGGTGGGGTGTATACATATATCCCAGGCTGCCCTTGATCTCAGCCCCCTCGTGCTCAGCTTCCCAAATGCTGGTGGGATCACAGGTAGCTGCTACCATGCTCATTCTTCTTGACTCAGAGAAGGATGCTTTTGAGGGAGGTAAGTATTATTTTCAAATGTGTAGAAGTACTTGGATGGCCCTGGAGGGAGCTACCATGGTCACAAACCTTACTGGCTGCACATTATAGTCAGCTGCCAACACGAATTAACCCTTTACTCTCCTGTGTCCATGGCAGCATCTCCCTGAGCCTCTGTCTGCTAGGCAGATAGTCATGTGAAAACTGCCGTTCAGCACTGGTGATCACCTCATTTCTGTGGTGAAGAAATCATTGTGATCATTAGTGCCAACCTGAAGGTAGATTAATAAAATCTTTAAACCTTTCACAAAGGGCACTGTCCATTTAAATTTGTCAGTACTACAAAACCATCAGTAATGCCTGACTCAGAATCTAAATTTGACTTTAAACTCTCACCTTTCTTTTGTTTGATTTTACTTAAGACTGTTCCGATTTTTTATAAACTAAATTCATTAGCCTTCTACCTTGAGACATACTCTTATGTGCCCAGGCTGGCATCAAACTCTCTAGAATCATTACCCTCAGTTTCCCAAGTACTGGAATTGTAAGTGTATGCCACCATGCCAGCCCATGCTAATTAGTCACAGAAACTGGAACTCGGGCTGTTTCTTAAAGGGAAGTATTTTCTAGTTTGCTTATCTTAAAATGAAAAGGAATATGTATTTTTAACTGATTTGTGTTTGTATGAACATTTTACTTTATGAGAGGTAAATATTTAGTCCTTTGCAGGTTTTTATTTTTATCATTTTAAAGTTAATACTGGATTATGGAATTAATTTTACAAGTTTAATGAGCTTTTGAAGTTGAAACCAATAATTTACTTCTCAAAGTGACACATCTATGGAAATGTGTGTTATCTCTGTTGTTACACACTGAAAAATTTTGTATTGTACCATGGTGGGAAAATACTAAAATGAATAAATTCTCATGTGTCTTAGTGTTCTACTGCTGTGAAGAGACACCATGACCATAGCAAATCTTATAAAAAAGAGAGCAGTTAATTGGGACTGGCTTGAAGTAGCTGAGAGTTCTAGGTCTGGATTCTCAGGCAAACACAGGCACTGAAACTAGCTTGAGCTTTTGAGACCCCAAAGCCCATCCCCAGTGACACACTTTGTCCAACAAGGCCATACTTACTCCATACCTATCTCATAATCCCTCTCAAGTAGTGTCACTCCCTAATGATCAAGCATTCAACTACGTAAGCCTATGAAGGCCATTCTTATTCAACTGCCACATACCACTCTCTGACCCCCATAAGCCTGTAGCCATATCATAGTGCAAAATGCATTTAGTCCAACTTCAAAAGTCCCCATGTTTAAAAGTTCAAAGTTCTTCTGGGACTAAAGGCAATCTCATAACTGTAACCTCTGTAAAATAAAAATAAAAAAGAAGACCACATACTTCCAACATACAATGGCACAGAATATACATCACCATTCTAAAAGATATGGAAGAGAGAATAGTGAAGAAATACTTGACCAAAGCAAGACAAAAAAAATAGCTGGGCAAACTCCAAACTCTGTATCTCCATGTTTGATGGAGTTCCCAGTGTTCTTCAGAATTCCCAACTCCTTTCAATTTTGTTGACTACAAAACTCTCTTGGGCTGGTTTCACACCCTGTTAGCATCTCTCCTAGGCAGGTATCCCAAGACTCTGAAATCTCTAACTTCTTGGGATCTCCAAGACAATCCAGCCTCCACCTTCACAGTTTCAAAAAAAAAAAAATGGCCTCTATAGGTCTCCATACAGGGATACTCCTGAAGCACTCCTAGTGTTGGCAGTTCTCCTGAGCAGTGGAGGAAGATTCCACAACCCCTCTCTTGTATCCTTGACTCTAAAGCAAGAACTATGTGGCTGAAGCTGCCAAGTTCTGCTGCTTACTAGGGCTGGAACATGGCTCCCCTATTCAATTACATTTTCACCAGATTTCTGTTACTGATGGTTTTCTCCGCTGCTTGGGCTTTTATTCAATTTCTTTTCACAGGTTGGAAGCATAGCTGGGTGGGCTCCTATTCTAAAGTTACCACTCTCTTTAATTCTTTTAGCATCAGGCTTTTCTTTAAATTTTGTATGCCTTTGAGCACTGTACGTAGCTATGTTATACTTCCTGGTGCTCCTTTTCTCCATAAATTGTACATTTTATATTTTTCCTCGCTCAGCTTGCTCTGTTTCATTATAGATCTGCCTAACAATGACCACTAATAATCACACAACAGAGTCAACACTAGGCCGTCTTGAAATCTCCTCTTAGCTTCAGTTGTTGTTTGTTTGTTTGTTTTGTTTGTTTTATAAGATAAAAGACAGCCATGTTCTCCACCAAAATTTCGCAAGAACAAGCCTTGAGGCCACTTACTAATATTCTGCTCTAAAACCTCTTGATCCAGGCCATCATAATTCACATTGCTCTCAGTGCTAGTGTCTTCCACACTCCTACTAGGATGGCCCATTAAGCTCTGCTTAAAGCATTTGACTGCCTTTGTCATCCAACATCCCAAAAGTCCCCATTCTGCCAACAAGTAACATGGTCAGGCCTGTCAAAACAATGTTCCACTCCCTGTACCAGCTTCTGTCTTAGTTAAGTGTTCTATTGCTGTGAAAAGACACAGTGACCACAACAAATCTTATAAAAGAAAGCATTTAATTGGGACTGGCTTTCAGTTTCAGTGGTCTAATCTATTATTGTCATGGCAGGGAGCATAGAGGCACATGGGCAGGATTAGCTAAGAGTTCTACATCTAAATCCATAGGCAGCTGGAAGAGACATTGGGACTAGCTCAGTCTTTGAAATCCCAAAGCCCACTGCCAGTGAAACACTTCCCCCAACAAGGATACATGTAATGGTTTGTATATGCTCTGCCCAGGGAGTGGCACTAGTAGAAGGAATGGCCCTGTTGGAGTAGGTGTGTCACTATGGGTGTGGGCTTTAAGACCCTCTTCCTAGCTACCTGGAAGTGAGTATTCTGCTAGCAGCCTTCAGATGAAGATGTAGAACTCTAAACATCTCCTGCCTGGATGATGCCATGCTGCCACCTTGATGATAATGGACTGAACCTCTGAACCTGTAAGCCAGCCCCAACTAAATGATGTCTTTATAGGAGTTGCCTTGGTCATGGTGTCTGCTCACAGCAGTATGACCCTAA
>JADRCH010000028.1:7880126-7975361 GCA_019843965.1 Rhynchomys soricoides | reverse complement strand
TCTGCTCACAGCAGTAAGACCCTAACCAAGCCTCACATCTACTCCAGTGATGCCCTATCTCCTTAATACCTCTCAAGTAGTACTACTCCATAATGACCAAACATTTAAATATATAAGCCATGGAAGCCATTCTTATTCATCTACCATAGCATACATGAATACTGTTAATAGACATCACTCATTGGACTATTTTCCTATTACATTAATGTGTTTGCCTTGCTATGTTTTATTAGAATCAATCAGGAATCTAAGCATTATGAATTAATGTTCCTTTCCATTATATTTGGAATACTAGTAGGAACCAAAATGGGCCTCCCTTCGTGTAAACATACAGTGCCACTGCTCAGTTCAACTACAGAAGGAGCCCAAGAGGACTTTGAATTGTACTTTTCAAAAGTCAGTAGTTTCATTACTCTCCAGAAATCAAGTTCTTTTGCTGAATACCTAGATTACTGGAAAAATAAAACAATATAGTATAAATCTGTATTTTTAAAAGCCATTACTCTAATTATATATTAAAATAACAACTCTTCTTTTAGTCTATTAATTAATGAGTTATCTGATGAGTCTTCATTGGACATTCTGGAAGCTTCTCAAAGCTGAGTACTGAGTTGATCGGAGTTAGCCAGGACAAAGCAGAGAGGGACAGAAATGAGAGGGAGATTGAGGACAGTTGGCATTACATAGTTTTTGTTTGTTTTAAGGTTGTAAATATTGTTGTTGCTGCTGCTGCTGCTGCTGCTGTTGAGACAGAGACTCACTCTGTAGTCCAGTCTCACCTAGAACTTGTAATCCTCCTGCTTCAGGCTTCAGGGCAGGGAGGTTAAAAGTATGTGGTGTTCCTGCTTTGCATTGGTTTGCAAGGAAAATGTGGAAAGATGCAAGAACCCAAAGTTCTTACATGGCCGAATTGAAGTCATACGTGCAAATAGCCAGCACTAATAAAGCCATGTGCACTAGTAACAAAAACAGACCTGGTGGGAGTCATTTCCAAAGCATCTGAGAGGTCTTGGGTGGAACTCCAATACTGCAAAAGCACAAAACAAAGCTGCCAACAACATTTAAAAAAAAAAAAAAAAACATTTTTGAGAGACTATATTACAAAGCCAAAAGCATGAGTGCTTTGAAATCCCTCAGAGAGGGAGTCAGGGTAGAAAGTCAGCCTTCTGACAGACCCTAGGATCCACAAGCTTTAGGAAGGATAAAATATTGAAAGCTCAAACTTGAACAGATTCCAGAAAAGGCTAAGAAGATTACAGGGGAATGGAAATGAAGTGAGTGTAAACCCTTCATTTCTGAGAGGCAGAGGTGAACTTGGTGCATCCTGCCTGGGGTAGACTGGAGTAAGAGGAATGATGGAAGAGAGGCAGATTGACTGCTCATCTCCTCCGTAAGAAGCTCAGAGAAACCATTTACTTATCAGGCACAGGCATTGAGCAGAGGTGGGTGCAGCCAGGAGCCCCTGGGAAGGTGTAGTTCAAAGCCAGGATCAGGCACCATCAGTAAGCTTACCCTGCACAGTTAAGAGCAGAGTCTGATGCTAAGGTTCCACCTTTCTGCAGTGGTGAGCAGACAGACTCTTGGACAGCCTTGCCACAACAGTGAAAGAACCTCTGATTTTTATAGGATATTTATGATTGGTTCTGCTTAAAACAAGAAGGGCAAGTAAGATGTCCTAACAGGGCTTAACATACTTTCACAGCTTAGTTTATTTTATAGTCATTGGTGTTCAAAAATAAATAAATAAGCAAATAAAACCGCAGGTGACAAGAAATGGATCTCTGAAATACTTAACCTTCGGCTTTGCAAAAGTCATGAAGGTCTCTTCATTCCCTCCTTCCTCTGCCTTTACAGCCAGCCAAATAGTTACCGCATCCTCTGGTTTCAAAATGGGAGATGAGAAATAAACAGTTGGTTCAGGCATGTGTTCAGAAACTTCTGGGTCCCATTTGTGGTATAGTTAGCATTGAGCCAAGATACTCCACCAAGAGCTTTTATGGATTCTGCTTTTACCAAGGCCCAAAGAGGTTTGGTGGGTTTAGAAGGCCACTTACCTTACTCCTGCATGGACCTAAGTCCTAAGTGACAAGGCTGTACCCATCTCAGCCCAGAACTCAGCCCTATCAGTCATTGTCCACTGCATAAATTCAGTCTGATATGCCTCTGCCAACAGAAGTGCCAGACAGCCTTTGAGAAAGAGAAAATGATTTAGATATTTTTAAAGCCTATTTGGGTCTGTTGTCACTCGTCCGGTGAACCGAAGATTCTCTTTCTGAAGGCATTGTCGGAAGCAGTAGTCCATTTAGGACTTAAGTTTGTTTGTGAGCTGTGTTGAATTTGTTTACGTTTGGTTGAGAAAATCATTTTTTCCCATTGTATGAATGGGCATTTTAATCTAAAGAGGTTGGCTAAGATTAATGAGATAGTGGTCTGGTTTAGTGATGATGGATGTGAAAGAACAGATGTTTGCTAAATGCCTCATCTGCTGGATTGGGGGGAATCTAGCAATACCCACTCACCCACGGTCAGTGTACTCAGAGACTTGATTAAGAAGTCTCTCCATTTATTAGACTTTGTTCTGTTCCCCGGTACATGATATTGACAGTAACCATGTATGAGTGTTATGCCAGCTGTGGGGGAAGAAAAAGACATAATTAGAGTCACTCATCACCAAGTTTGTTTTTAAATTTTTATCTGCATATTGAATCCATAGGAAATTCTCGTAGTTTTTCAAAAGATTTTGGTAGTAGCTAGGATTTCAGAATGTAATTAGAAATGGGCAAAAGTATTTTTAAACGTTAGTAAAATTAGGCCCAGTTTACAACATTATGAACACTATAGCAGTCACTCTGCCAAGAGCTCCTGTATTAAGTAGGTTAAGATGCTCATCAATACAGTGGGTAAATGACTAATTTATATTTTATATGTAAACAGAGGAATAGTATCTTTTATAAAATAGATGTTCTGAATTGCTTCAGAATTTTTTTTGTAACATCATACAGTCTTGTAAATTTGTAAACAGAAAAGATAAGTCTGTGTGTCTATAGCGTTTGCAGATGCCTGTGCAGTTCCAGGTGGGGAATGACCATTGCAAACTTGCATCTGTGATCAAAAATTATTCAGTGGTGAGAGTGATTGCAGTGGATAAAGACAGAGACTGATGTGGAGAAATCCGTTCAGGAACCAGGTCCAAGGATAATGTGTCCACTTAAAGAATTACTACTAGTAGGGACACTTTAGCTATTTTTTTTAATTTGGGGGGATGGTTATTTTTGTTTGTTCATTAAATTCTTTCTACATTTTGCTAGCTGTATCTACTGTGCAGAGGGGTAGGTAGCCCACTGTGTTTCAACATGGTCTCTTTTATAAAGCTTCCAGACACAGTCTGAGTTGCATGACTGTTACCTTGCTCCTGGCGTATGCTGAAGCTGTACACATTTATTCAGAGTGACTGACACCCGGGCTCAGTAAATACCTGACAAGGAAGAACAGATTTCCTTCACTCTACTACAGCCCACAGACCAAAGCTCTCAAGCTCCTGCTGTGATCGGGCAGTAGCCCTAGGGATGAGACTGGGGTTTGCATTTTTAACATATAGCATTAGTGCTTAGGTCCAATTTCTAGTAACCGATTTCTAATGTTCCCTTCTCGTAAATTTCCACTCTAACAGGGAAGGAAGAAGAAAGGTCTATCTATAAACAGATTGAGTGAGTGATTGACATAACTAAACATAAAACCTCAGGTGGCAATGTGAGGTGACAGTTATATCACATGTGTGCCTGCAAGTAAATAAATGTGTAAATATTGATAAGGTTTTTCAGTAATGATAAATTTGGAAGTACTGTCATATTTGGACATAATGTAGTAATCATCATATATAGATACAACTTAATGTACAGTATGCTATCTTCAATGCAAAAATCAGGAACTGATCTTTGCTGATGATGGCGCAGTTTATTCTTTATGGAAAAGGCGGAGAAAAATGCAGAAGAATTATTTAAGGGACTAAAGTGTCAGACAAAACCAAGCAAGCCAATTACTCTTTGTGGACTGGGAAAGAATTCGGAGGGTGAGTTTTGCTGTGAGTCTGTTTGTGGTTCCTCCATAGAGAGCTTATTACATAAAGAAACTGCCCTAAGAACATTTCCTCACTCAACCTTCCCACTGGCTTTGTGAGAAAGGCTGTGCAGAGGCGAACGCCAGCATGCGGAGGTTCTACTCGGCAACGCAAGACAGCTCAAACACAGCAAAGCGGCAACGCAAGACAGCTCAAACACAGCAAAGTGGCAACGCAAGACAGCTCAAACACAGCAAAGCTAGAATTTGAATTTTTATGTGATGTGTGTATAAGGCAGTGGGAAGGCAATGAACTAAAGGTAAAGCCAGACCGAAAACAGATATGCCCCCCCTCCACGGGCAACACCAGACTCATTTTAAGATGCCATGTCTGGCTTCCCCGTCCCCATCATAACTGCATTAGCTTCTTCCTGTTGATAGGGGTGCCAAAGCCAAGAGCTTGGGGTCTGGCACCAAGTCTCTAATGAAGGTTTTCTGATTCTACATCACATTTAAAAATCACATTTCAAAGTGATCATCTAAATGGGGAAAAACTGAGGGCAAACTCAAGGGCCTGGGAGGTAGTTCCCAGGCTCCCTGCAGTGCCCTGAGAAGAAGCAGTGGGCAGAAAGATGAGATGAATTGGGCCAGCCCAAGGAGAGCAAGGAGTTTGGTGTTTACATTATGGGCAGGGAAAGGTGTGATCAGTTTTAATCAGGATCCTCATCAGAACAGGAGCCCCATCAGGTGATAACAGAGGCAGAAAGGAACAACGTAGCCATGTAAAGGAAGCAGTTCGTGGCCCAGTCTTAGGAAGGTGCACTGGACACTGAGGAGGCAGGAGAGAATAGCACACAGCAACACAAGTCTGGAAACAGCGAACCCGAACCCGTGTCTAGAAACACAGTCATTGCGAGCATTTTAAGAAATACAACAGTTTTTAGGATTTTGGGGAAATTGTATAACATGAAAAGGTAAGATCTGGAGAGATACATACTCCAAGTTAACTGTTGGGGCATGCCGCCCATCTCCTGAGGGCAATGCAGTGGTTTGATGGTTTGCTTTATGAAATTAGTATCCGTGGCCCTAGCTTTTCGAAGTCTGATTTTTTTCTAATGCGTTCCGTTTCACACAGTTGGGCTAGAAGTCTCCTGGCAGCCATACTGAAGGAGGGAAATAAGACTGGTGTTCTAAAATTTAAACTCTGTTTAATGAGCCACATTTAAGGAACTCGACCATTTTCTACAGAGTCAAATTCATTGACTTCTGGGTAGAAATTAAGAATGTTCTAAATTAGCCTGTGTCAATGTCTGAAAGATTTTTTTTTTTCTGGGGGTTACATTGAGCTACACTGCCATCACCGGGTTACAGAAAGACAAGAGGCTACCTTCTATTTCCCTCTGGATGCTAGACATGAAACTGGGGCCTTCATTTCCCTCTTCTGTAGCTGGAATCATTTGGATATTTCAGAACCAGATTTGTTCTAAATATATGAATGTGTGCTTGCCCCCCCATTTCTAAAGAAACCTTAGAGATTTTTAAGGTCAGTCTCCTCCCTCCAGCTCCCAAGAATGTGCTTCTCAGCATTATCACAGGGCTGCCTGGTTTCTGGTCTTACTTATTTCCCTGAGCTCTGCCCCCATTTCCCCAGCTCTTCCCACAGTTGTGCATGGTCTCTGAATGCATAGCTTAGCATGGCCTCAGGTCTAACACAATCTCCCCTAGACCAAGACTGACAGATTCTATCACACTACATAGCTAATAGGATCATTGCTTTTCCTATGATATTTTAAAGCTATAATTTAAAGCAAGGCTATCTGTCTCGTCTGTCTCTATTTCTCTGTCTCTCTCTGTCTCTCTGTCTCTGTCTCTGTGTGTGTGTGTTTGTTCTGTTGTGTAGACTTGAAGGAAATTAACTTTGTATTTTTTCTTCCTGAAAGTGAATTATAAAGATTATTAACCCACGTCTCCATGTTTTGCTCTTAATTGTTTATAACAGCTGTTGCCTCTGGTGAGCTACAAAGAAGCTGCAGCCTGTTCTTTGGCAATTAGTTGCCTTTTTTTAATCACATGACCCAGGCATTCACCTTCAGTCACCCACATCCCAAAATTATTTTCCAGGATAAGCTAAAAGTCTACCATAGTGCCTGAGTTACAAAGCTGCCATGCACACTCACAAGCCAGCCTGTACTGGGCTAGATGCTACTGTGCAAGTCAGAGAAGCTGTGAGCAAGGTCTTACCCCTTGAGACTTCACCGTTGTAAACAAGTTGGTAAAAGCATCAAACACAGAGGCGTGTCAGAGCAAAGCAAAGGACTGGTTTCCAAGGATTTTATACCAATAGGAAGGAACTGTCATTCCTTTCATTCAGCAATTCTTTTACAGAGCATAGTCCTTTTGTAAGTTTCTTGTTAATTAATTAATTAATTGTATATTAAACATATACAATCTCGTGGGCTGGTGAGATGGCATGGGGTTGGTAAAAGTGCTCGCTAAGCAAACTTAACAGCCTGTGTTCAATTAAGATCCCATGCAGAAGGAGAAAACTAATTCCCAAACGTTGTACTTTAAACCCTCACATGCCTTTGTATGTGCACATGCACACACAACAACAACAACAACAACAACAACAATTTTATTAACTAAAGAAAAAGTAAACTCAAATTTCTTAGTGTTAGGCCACAACTATAGATTTTGCCTTTGAGATCAACACTGGAGCAGATACTTATGTGACGCTGCATTGTAAGATTCTGTGAGGACACAGTGTCCCCACCAAACTAGATCACTCCCTGGGAAGAAAGTTTTACTTGGGGAGCTTCAGACTGCCAAGGCTAACTCTTGGGGTGTGTGGTGGCAGGAGGGAGCCTATGAGCTGGAACAGTTGGAGTAAGTGGGAGGAGCTTGCTCTCCAGAGCAGCCTGGGAACTAGCATGGAGACTTTGATCTGTCATTGCAGGTTTGTTTGCATTCATAGGGAACTAGAGGCCTTTTGCCAGAGGTCTCTGACCGTTGTAGGGAACAGGGAAGGAAAGTAATGACTATTCCTGATGAACAGAAACCCACTTCACAGGGTATCTGAGGAACACTGAGTATAAACTCTTATCTATCTGTTAGCAATCCTGCTTACGCAGTCCAGCCTGAGCTGAGCACAGACTGTCTTCTATGACGTCAGCAGCACTGCCATCTTAGGACCATTTTTGGATCTAACAGTACCCTGCTCCCACATTGCAAACAGTGGGGAATTTAGAGTTAAATTGTGCATTTGCCTTAGATTATGCATGGGTCCTTTGAGGTCATGTGCTCTTGGTATGCAACACGTAACGTATAGAGGTTGGAGCTTAATCCTGCTCACAGTTTTTGAGGGGCAAGCAGGTTCAATATCTGCCTCTCACACATGAAAACCAACCTGTGCTTGGCAAATTCCTCCTACAAACATTGATCATATGTTTCAATGACAGATTTTATGTGAAGGATACCTTTAGTGAAGAATGGGTCCTTCCAGCTATGCTTTCCGTTAATGACACTTGGTAAAGCCACAGTTATGAGATATGTTCTCGGTAAAAGTTCATTCAAGCTGATCTCCATGGTATGTAAAGTTTACCGTTAACTTCAGAAGTGGGTGTTAGGCATGTTGTGGTATTTAGAAATTTTTTCCATAAAATAGTATATGTGGCTGGAAAGGAACAATATCCAGGTCAAGGATGTCAGAGTGCTGAGGAACTGTGTTCACCTCCGGAGGCCTGAAAGCTCCATGTCAAGGCAGAGACTGGCAATATCAATTCTCCCCAGCAGCCTGCTCCTGAGGTGGAGAGGAAACCAGTGCTTTGGCTTCCATGTTTGCCTTCCTTTCATTGAGAAAACCCTGGGGATCCATATGCAGTATGAGGAAGGAAGCTTCCACTCTAGTGTCTTAAATACAGTAAACAAGTGAGCCTGCACATAAACTATAGGCTGTGTTCTGAGAGAAAAACACAGCCATTGTTGACAGTCTAAGTCATGGTGATGGCCAGCAGGGAGCAAATGCAAAGCTCTCACCCTCAGACACAGGGAGCAGCTCTTTGTTTTCAGAGCCTGGGGGGAAAAGAACTAAGGACAGACCTGGCTTTACTCTTGTCAGAGCTCAAGGCTGATGAAGTTCACACTTAATACCTTTGATTTTCCCTGTGAAGTAAGATGTCTTGGAGAAAAGGCAGTATCCTTCCTTTCCCTTACCAGTCTCAAAGGTAAACAACGCCATCAAAACCCAGACCTTCAGTGAGTTCTTATAGATCCCCCCTGTGTCCTATGTCTAGGACATTCGAAAAGGTCTCATTCAAACAGAGGGGGAAATTGACAACAGGAAGCTAACATGAAAATGAGTCTAATTTTTAAGCCATGCAGGCGTGCCAACGTTTAGTTGAGTGAGCCACGGAGCCATTTCAGCTTGGAGTGTGCACTTCTCAGTCATCCTTCTCTGATGGTCTGTTTCTCCTCCGATACTCCATAGGAAAATTACTTGGTCAGTGTCAGAATTGTTAATTTTGTGCTGATTGCTCTTCTAACAACCAAATAACCCCATTCTCTGTAATGTCCTTTTCCCGTGTCTGGTACATTTCTCTTCTGACTTAGCCTAAACATTACCTCTGAACTTACTTCCAGCTCTTGAATCCTCCTCCTTTAAGGAAGGAAGTCAGCCCTTTCCTTTGTTTATGGCTACTGTACATCTGCTTCTCATCCTCACCTTCTATCTGCCACAAATCAAGAGTGCTTACTTACTAATCTGAATAGGACCAGTGCTGCCTGTACCTGAAGGGCTTACATGAAGGGCTGTAGGACTGCACATTACATGATGGGGTGCCCACCAGAAAACTCATTCCACATCGATGCTGCTCGGCTTAGGTTGGGAGACTCTGCCCATTCCCAACGTATCTGCTGTTCAATAGTGCTGTTAAAAATGGGATAATCGAATCGTAGCGGATAATCGAATGTTTCTCTGTGATCTGGCCATAGGTGTAATTAGCATAGACCAGCATGTCTTCCTGCACCCAAGTTTGCAGCTAAGATTAGTGCGCAGTGGGAACGCAATATGTTATACTCCCGGAGACTGAATCACCAACCAAAGAATACACATGGAGGGACCCATGGTGCTGGCCACAAATGCGGCAGAGGAGGGTCTTGTTATCCATCAGGGGGAGGAGAGGCCCTTGGGCCTGAGGGTGTTAGATCCCCCAGTACAGGAGAATGCCAAGGAGGGAAGATGAGAGTGGGTGGGTGGGAGAATACCCCCATAGAGGCAGGGGGAGGGGGAGGGAATGGGGAGGTTCCCAAGGGGAGATCTGGAAAGGGGGAAACATTTGAAATGTAAATAAAATATGTAAAACAAATAAATTTAAAAATAAAAGAATTTAGCAGTGGCTGGATTTGAGGTATTTATATTTTTGTTTAAGTTTTATATTACATAATATACGCTCGCATATATGTGGGAGAGAATGTTTTCAGTTTTGAATATAGATGTAGCATGAAGGAGGAGAAAGACACTTCTAAGAAACAAATGCTTTGTTATAACCCAAAAGTAGTCCAGGCTAGACCCAGATAACCCAGTCTGTAATAAATATCAGTGGTTCAGGAAGGCAATGGTTTGTTTTGTTTTGTTTACTGCACATCCACTGGGCTTGCTCTGTGCCACCCCTGCCCCTTACTGCATAGTAGCTTATCTTACCACTAAGTTGCTATCATCTGCATGGAGAGATGAAGGTGACCACCCAGCTCTCATCTGGATCTGTTCATGACACTTGTCTTGGCCTAAGCTCATAAAATAGTGTGAGCTGTGAGGCCAGCTGCTGAAACCGGCATGTACCAAGCGCCAGGTGCCCAGGCCAACCTGACTTTACCTCTTTTCCTGTTTCAGTTACTGTAACGAGTGTATGCTGGATCCAGACTGTGGTTTCTGCTACAAACTCAACAGTTCGGCCGTCATTGACTCCTCCTGTGTTCCTGTTAATAAAGCTTCTACAAATGAAGCTGCCTGGGGCAGGTATGTCACGCACTGCTTGCCAGGAGCGCGCCATTCGGTTTCAAAATGAGGCTATTTTATTAGCTTAATACTCACTGTATAGGAAATGGAATCTGTGATGTTTTCTTGAACATGTGATACCGTTTGATTGTATGAACTCTTACTTCTTTCTCTAAGCCTCTTTTCCCTCTCTGTTGGTTATCGCCCCACCCCCTTCCCTAATGCCCTCTTCCACTTTCATGTCATCTTTAAAATCATAGTCAAGATTTCAGTTCTGTAAGATAGCTCAGCAGGTAAAGATGCTTGCTTTCTAAGCCTCCCAGCCTGCCTGAGACAAATTCCCAGGACTCACAGGATAGAAGATAACCGTGCAAGGATCCTGTGACTTCCATACAGAAGCAAATACATGCACGCACACACACACACACACACTAATTGTTAAATACATTACAATCTAGATTCAGTGTGTGAGAGAAGATGTGTTAGTGGGGCTGCGTTCCATGTGCTTCTAGGAAGAGACCTTGTAGCATGTACTGAGGATCCAAAAATACTGCGTGTTTCAAAGCACAGAAGAAAGCTCTCAGGTCCCATGTGCATGGCAAATACTCAGGTACCTACCCTGAGCCCAGGCACTGGGCTTTGGCTCTTTGGTTGAAGCAGGTATTTTCCAGAATTGCCATGGCTTCTCCCACTCCAGATTGTAATTTCCAAACTATAATTTACTGAGTCCAAGTGAAAGACATCTGTAAAGTGCAAATAAGTTAGCATCACTTTAAATTAGGCCATAGATCTATGCTCCCCTGGAGTTTTTGTGGCTCAGAGAAATGATCCACAGTCAGAATAAAGGTTGCTAACCACCAGTATGTGGCCTGTCTGAAAGCTATCAGTATTTTTGTCTGGGACAAAACACATTGCTTTATCATGAACACATAAACAAGATACTTATATACAATAATTATTCGTCAGACTTATGAACTAATATGTCTCAAGTACAACAAAGTCACAAAACCATCAGGCAGCTATTTACCACCCTTTCTAATCTAGCTGAGAAACTAAAAGCAGATCATAGAAGCCACAGAGATGGCTCAGTGGTTAAAAGCACTTTGCTGCTTATGCTGAGGATCAAAGGGTCCAATCCTGGAAGCTCACAAATACCAATAACTCGAACCCCAGGGATCTGACAACCTCTTGCCTCTACCGGCACACATGTGATACACACACTCATGTACATGTAAATAAAAACATTATGAGAAGATAAAAACTCAGAGACTGACTACAGGAAAGTGTAGGCTCCCGTTTCCCATCACTTCTGTGATCCTACTTGAGAAACAAGAATATTAAAACCAATGATGCCTGAAATCCTAGGACTCTGAAGGTCAAGGTAAAGGGTTTGCAAGTTTAGGGCCACCCTGAACTACAAAGCAATTTCCTATCTTAAAAAACAAACAAATAGAACCTGGCTTAATAAAACATGTTCAAGTTCCAGCTACTTTGGAGGCTGGGGAAGGAAGATCTTCTGAGTCTAGAAGTTCAAGATCAACCTGGACCACTCGGCAATACCTTCATGTGTCTCCAAAGAATGATGAAGTCAGTGGTGAGTCCTAAATCAGAGAGATATCTGGAACCACATCGAAAGTAAGAATAAGAGGCCCAGCAAAGCTGCTCACCTCACAAGCTTGTTGTCTTTGCTTTGATTCATGGTACCATGTAAAGGTAGATGGAGAAGCAGATGCCACAGGCTTAAGCTCTGATTGCTGGATCCTACCCTGCAACACAGACACAAATAATAATAATGATAGTGATAATAAGTATATAATTCAAAAATTAAGCAAGGGGCTGGAGAGATGGTTCAGCTGCTAAGGACATATACTGCCCAGACAGAGGACCTGAGCTCAGTTCCCAGCACCCATGTCTTAGATGCTTACTGCCTATAACTCCAGCTCCAGGGAATCTGGAGCCTTCTTCTGACCTCGCAAACTGTCAGATCCCAGAACACATGAACACTGTCTCCATGGGTAGCAGCTTTTCTCTGGTTTGTGACAGTGTCAGTCTGTGTACTTTTGCTGGCTAACTTCCAAATCCTCCTGCCTCAGACCTGGAAGTTTTGGGATCAAAGGGATGAGCCACTCCATTCAGAGGACAGCCACTCCTGATAGATGTGGGAAGATAGGCCCCACAGATGAACTATGACAATTGATAAAAGTGAGAAAACAAACAGGTATGAATGACACGTAAACAAAACCTAAATAACCAGCATAGCAAAAACAGAGACTTTAACACAGTAAGCTTCAGAGAAATAAAGGATATATTTTGTGCTATCCTCATTGAAGATATATGCCACATATGTGAACGTCTGTATGATGCATTGTCATAATCCAGCAAATTTTGCATATATAAAAAAGCTTAAAAAATTCTAGGTAAGCGAATGTATAAAACAAAGTATAAAACCTTAAAATATTCAGTCCCTTTGAAAGATAAGCTACCAACTGACGTGAGTGATAAAATCAAGCTCAGAAAGACAGGAGAAGGGAAATTTACAAAACTATGGTTCTGAGAAATCTGAGGAAAATTAAACATCTCTTTAAATCTATTCACAATAAATCAACCAGACAGTGTCTAACGACAAATGTATTTAGACTGAAAATTTTAAAGACATATTTTCTGAATCATTTGCAAATGACAACCCCAAACGTTGGAAACTCTAGTGGAAAATTTTAAGTGCTAAGTCAAGAAAACAATGCTAGCAGAAATCAGAGAATGTGGGCATCTTGCCAAGTTTAATACAAGCGTTAGTTAGCTTAACTGAGAAGTTCATTCATTTCGAGCCAACATAGAACACCTGTGAAAATGTGTTATGTTTAATGAAAAGGAATAAATTAAACAAGTATATTAATATATACTCAAATAAACTCTACATAAATCTGATATGAGTGTGAAGATATGTCTTCTGATCAAAGTACAACAAATTCACAAAAACACCAGGGAGCTATTTATCACTGTTTCTAAATTTAGTTGAGGAACTAAAAACAAAAGTTCAAATTAAGAAGAGATCGTAGAAGCTGGAGAGACAGCTCAGTGGTTAAGAGTGCATGTAGCTTTTGCAGGAGATCAAAGTTCAGGTCCAATCTTGGCAGCTTACAAATACCTAGAACTCTAACCCCAGAGATCTGACAACCTCTTCTGGACTCTATAGATACCTATACACATGTGATATGCACATACACACATATGCATACATGCATGTAAATAAAACAGTCTTTTTAAAAAAAGAAGAATGGAAGGCAAGATGCTAAAATTTACAGCTACACAGACTCAGAAGAACCAGTATAGAGAGGAATCAATGGAAGTTCACTGACAGATGTCACATGTCAAACACAGGAAGGTGCAAAACTCAAGAGCTGTCAATCCTTAGAAATGTCTGTATACATAAAGAACACTCTGGGAATACAATCTTGTCCAAGACAAGAGAAGGCATTAGCAATATTTATAATGAGAAGACATGCAACAACAACAGGCGTTTTGATGCTCAAAAGATTTCAATGCATAATGCACTTGAAGCTCCATAAATATGTTTTCTAGAGAAAAGGAGTCTAGGACCAGCTCAGAACATCTGTGATGTGTCATCTCTATTAGGAAGACAGGATTTCTGATTCAGAAGTAAATCCACTTCTTTTGAAACAGATGCCTCTAAGCACTGGGAAGATACCTAGTTAGGAACATGATGGATATCTTTAAGTGGCACTAGAGCATCTGGTCCTCTGGGAGTCCCACCCCTATGTGTAAACTGAGAGTAGCCACCATATTGAGCAAGGTGATTCTGTAGAGGGTATCTAAGGCATGTAAGGGTCATAATTGAAGACAGCTGTAATAATGCAGAAATGTCCTGTACAGGGGTGTGTGTGCGCATGCGCACACGCACGCATGGATGAGTGCGTGATATGTCAGGAACACTATGTAGATCAGAATAAGCATCATCATCTAACTGGTAAATGCATAGAATAGTTCTCATTTATTTCTGTGTCTCTACATCCTCCTCCATACTTCCCAGTTCTCTATCTACACAAAACAATAAATAATCCATTCTGGAATTTCAATGCTAACTAAAAATACTATTAATGAGGGACACTTTCCTAGCACGCTGGTTCAGTATTTGTTTCCTATAACACAGCACTTTAGTTCTGTAATTAGCAACACCAGAATAGCTGGATAGAGTCCCTCTTTGGCAGTTCATTGTTTCACAGTATTCGTTCAGTTGAGATATTTTTCTCACAGCCAAGCTTTGATACAGCGCGCAGCCTGTTGGCTCTGTGTTCCACCACTCGCCTGAACAAAATGTACTCAGCCTGCACCTCGCACCAGTGCACTGATGTCCTTAGTGACTTTCTCCTTCCTTGGCCTTCTGCCTGGGGTTGATGGTTTCTTGTTTCATCTCTGCCTAACTTTTAGTAATCATTCTTGTCCAAGTAAGAGGTCAGTCCATTTTTGCTTGCATTCTGTTAGAATAGCCTACTAAACAAAGTGTATACCTACCACTAACCTTGTGGCAGCATAACTACATGAGAACTATTATGGCCACAACAATGATAGTTCTAAGGCATGACGTGACATTTGACATCTGAGGCATCATGGTTCAGGGGCTTCCAGGACAAAAAAAAAAAAAAAAAAAAATGAAGAAGAGGAGAAGGAAGAGGAGGAGGAGGAGGAAGAGGAGGTGGAGGAGAAAAAAGAGGAGGAGGAGGAAGAAAGAGACTGTCTCCATAGATGGAGCCCTCAGAGCCCTTAGAGCAAAGCTCACCTCATAATAACATTGCCGTGTGTCTCTATGAATAAAAGCATAGCCTCTCTCTGACAGCTGGTCCAAAGTAAATGCAAGCCTAGCTAGAGGAGAGCATCCCCCAAACTCAGATCTCAGTGTCCAGATAGAAATGCTCCAGCAGGTATCATCTGAACTCTGGTATACCGTGGCTGATGATTGCATGGTCTCATGGGTGTTGTCTGTGCTTGGACTCCAGAGTCTCATGGCTGTGACCTATCCTATTCAAAATGCTCAATGCTTTGGACAATGGTGAAAACCCTAGGAGGATTTGCAATGAGTCGGGGTTACAAAGAGGATGCAGGGATCTAATGACTTCATTTTAGTTACCTTCTGGTAAATATTTCCTAAAGAGGAAACATGTGAAAGAAAACAGGACAAGCTGGGGGAGGTGGCGCACGCCTTTAATCCCAGCACTCGGGAGGCAGAGGCAGGCAGATTTCTGAGTTCGAGGCCAGCTTGGTCTACAGAGTGAGTTCCAGGACAGCCAGGGCTATACAGAGAAACCTTGTCTCATAAAAAGAAAAAAAGAAAGAAAGGAAGGAAGGAAGGAAGGAAGGAAGGAAGGAAGGAAGAAAGAGAAAGGAAAGGAAAGGAAAGAAAACAGGACAGTCATACAATCTTGATTAACACATGATGTTTACCTAAGACTTTAAAATACTAAACAGTGTTCTAAGAAAATTTAATCATGTCTTCTGGACTGCATAAAGCCAAACTACAAGAAAAACACTTAAGAAGCTGATGGAAGACATTCAACATTTCCTCAAAACATCCCCTGGGATGCCAAGTAGTCCGTGAGCTGTGATGGAAAACCACATACAGTACAGAACTTGCTAAGCAGAAAAGAAAGTTTCCTATCATGACCTTTGTACAGAATATTTTCAAAAGATGCTTGTTATGAATTTAGAAAGAGAAGCTTATTAATGAAACATAGTACCTAAAGTATGTGTCTATTAGATTAATACATTGCTGTTATTTATATACAGGATAAAAAACCCTCCAGCTATATCTCTAATAACAGCATATTTCATAATTCAATGTTGCTACCTCATACTTTACAAAGAAGTACAGTGTCTGATATAGAATATCTTGATCCACCTAAAGTTATACTGCTTGGATGTGCGTTGTATGCCAGATTGTGTTTTTAGATCATTAGTACTTAGTTGTCATCTATGTATAATTTCAGAAATCACATATCTTGGGTTATTAATTTTCAAGGCCATAACATAAGAGCCTTTGGTTATAACAATGGTGTGTATTGCATTCTCTACTCACTGTATTGCCAAGTACTAACAAGTAGAAAAACAAAACAGAATTCTATCTCAGAATAATTTCTATGTTCATTTATCTAATTTCCTAATTCATATTGTTGTTCTAGTAAGCACTTTATATATTTTATTCAAGTAGCAGTGTTCACACTATTAAAAAAAAACCCTATATGATTTTTGCCAAAAATTCATATTTTTAGACAGTCTATCTGCCTTTTTTTCCCCCAAGTGTCTACTTCAGTTTACACTGCCTTTGAAATGTGGTCTATGAATTCTTTCTCACTGAGGAGTCTGTAAGTCAGGTTTAGAAGAACGAGAGCCAGGCAGGGCTTGGATGATACATCTTACTTAGCATAGATTCACAGTGATGAATCGTGGTTCAACAGAGAACTGGTTCAGCAAATCGACTGATGATACAAGCCCAAAGACAACAGTGAAGATCATGGCTGAAGTCGACAGTGGGCTCTGGCTTGGAGCATATTGTCCATGCTGTACTGGAAAACTGGATTTATATTTGTTCATTTTCATAGGTGTGGGCTTCAAGCTGGCAGTGGTTATAGGTGAGTGTCCATGTGGTGCCTGAACCAGGATGTGCTGGAAGAGCACACAGTGAGGCGCAGTAGAAATGCATGCTCCATAGGAAGAAAGTTACCACCACCGCCGTGGTATTAACACTTGGGCCGGAAAGTAGCTAGAAATTAACCACATGGTTGTTTTTATTCCGTCCATTACAGCTCTCTCCAGTTCCTGGCAAGTGTGATGATTTTATTATTTCTAAAAACAGCTGCTGCTGCTCCCTGGGAAACAGTTGCTGGTGGTGGTGGTGGTTTGTTTGTTTGTTTGTTTGTTTGTTTGTTTTGGGTTGGTTTTTAGTTCAGCCTTATCCACATGATTTACTCTGGCCCAGTAAAAGAAAGTGGAAGCAATCTGTGTCATTTCCGAGGCAAAGTTTTAAGACCAAGTTTTCGCCAGAATTTCTCATACCCCTTCTCATCCTCCTGGAAAGGTGGCCATGTCCCCATAGAGTAGAAGCTATGGTTATAGACTGAGAAGGGGGTCTTAGCTGGCCTCAGACAGACCTGTGCCATGAACTGGTCTGTGTAAATCACAGCGGAGTCTGAGACTTTGTTACTTGGGCATAATCTGCCCTTGGTTGGCTGATAAAGACACAGTGAATTGCACTGCTGTTTAAAGCAAGACATGTTAGATTCTGCTGTGGAAACAGCAATCCTGAGTTACAAAAGCAAGTTAATTTTTAAAAAAATCAAGAACAGCAAAGGAAGTATTAGCAGTTATAGAAAGATAGGCTGAATTATTTTGAAGATGTTGCCAAAGAGCATTAATTGGGGGTGCATGCTACAGCTGTTAGGAAATGGGAACAATTTTAGGTAGGGAATAACAGGAATGGCTTGGGATGAGAAGGCAAAGTTCTGATGGATGAACAAAGAATTCTCAGAAGAGCATGTACCATCCAACACAAGGCATTTGGAAGTTCATTCATACAAGAGCTATAGCTAGGTAGTGCCTGCATTTTTAATTGGCCTACATTTAAATTGAGTCTATAACAGCCCAATTTAAACTGATCACAATTATATAATATTCATACTTTATAATGTAGTGTTTCCTGTAAATCATTTTTGATATAATGTACATGCCATCAGAGTATGCCATGGGTTTGAACACACTAATAACAGACACCCAGCCACCAGTAGTGTGTCAGTGACACATTCAGGAAGAAACCGAAGCACTTGCCCTTGGTGCCATTTAACCAATAGTGAGCCCAGATGTGAGTTCTCTCCTTTTCTCCCCTGTGTCTTTCATCACCCTCTCTGTTGTATAAGAATCTGAATCTGTGCCTGCGTGAAGGCTATCTTGTGAATCTGTCTGCGTTTGTGTGTCCTTCTTTGTCTGTCTGAGTTTGTCTGTGTATTGGGGTTCTCTAGAGTCACAGCACTTATAGGTAGTCCCTTTATAGTAAGGGAATTTGTTGATGACTTACAGTCTGTAGTCCAACTCTCCAGCAGTGGTCAACAGCAGCTGTGAATGAAAGTCCAAGGATCTAGCAGCTGCTCAGCCCCACAAGGCACACAGGCAAAGAAGAGCAAATCTTTCTTCCAGTATCCATATGTAGGTCTCTAGCAGAAGGTGTGGCCCAGATTAAAGGCGTATTCCACCACGCCTGAATCTGAGACTTGCTGTGTCCCAGATGACCTTGAACTCAGAGATCTACTTGCCTCAGTCTCCTGGGATTAAAGGTGTGTACTACTTTGCCTGGGCCTAAGCTTTTCATGACCACTGTGCCTCAAGATCTCTATGCCAAGATCCAGGTCAAAAACTTGTGTCTTCCGGCCTCAAGACCTGGATCACAGGTGAGCCTTCGAACTCTGGATTGTAGGTCACTCCAAATATAGTCAAGTTGACAATCAGGAATAGCCACTACAGTCTGTCTTTAGCAACTAGCTTTACCCTTTCTTTTAGTGCACAGCACAGGAAGTGTCACATGGAAGAGGAATTGAGGAGACATCTTAGAAATATTAATAGAGTTTTAGAAGGGATTAAGTCAGTATCTCCAACCCATCCCAGCTGACCAAGGCAACAAAACAGCACTACAAGCATCATTGTTTCTCAAGTGATATCCAAATGCCATATTCAGTATTTATGGTGAATAAGACTTATTTCAACCTATTTGCTTTTTGCAGTGAATGATGTGCATATAACCACGCATGTATTATTTTGCATCAGGAGCATGGACAAGCACAGCAAGATCATGGCGATGTGTTGACTTAGGTTGTATACATTGATCACATTGGAAATCCAAGACAAGTAAGCTTAGCTATTACATTGTTCTCTGAAGGGTAGGTTAAACAAACAGGCTGTGTACACAGAAGAATAGTAGTCTTCAGTAACTTCGATGTGTATTAGCTCTGGCTGTAAGTCCAGAAAAAGTCTCAGTCTCATAATGAGATAGTTTTATCATATTGCACTGCTACAAAAGTATATTTAAAAGGTGATAATTTTAGAGAGGGGCCACAGCATTACAGTGCATGGTTAAAGTTACTGCCCTGTGGCAAATACCTTAAGATGTCATTTGCCACTTGTGCTTCTTAGAAACAAAGACAATTGGGAATGAAAATGCATGAAAGTGTGTGAGTTTTAGAAATCAGCTCTATCTTTTATGAAGTATAATTGTTAGATGGTTTGAGATATAAATATTTATGATATTTTATAGGGCAGAATATTTCATATACTGGATACTGACTAAATTTTATGGAATTATGTGTTACCACCTTTAAAAAAATATGTTTAATGTTGAATTCCTTCATAGCTTTGACATAAGTGAGTGAAGTCTTTTACAAATTCTAAAAATCATGTGAAAATTTTGGATTTCTTTTGTATACTTTTAAGGTTTGTGGGGACAATGACAAATACTAATCTTGATTGAAGCTTAAAAGTGAGCCTTAAAAGTGAGCCGTTGTATATGAGGCATGAGGGCATAAGATTAATATATTAATTAATATTAATGCATGCATTTGTCAGAGTTTGTAGATCATTTCGGATGAGATCCTGCTTTTCTTAGGTGCTATTTGTTTTCCTTTGTGTGCAGCTGAAAACTGTGGCTGACATTAGAGAATTACCTTATTTCATGTGAACTCGTGAGAAGTACTTGGCTGTGCTGGCCTCTGTTAATTCCTGATCATCTGGCTAAGACAATATATTCAGCTATGCTCAGTAGAATCCAAGAGTGAAGTCAATATACAACTCAGTAAAGCCTGGCAATGTTTTCTACAGTTGGCCTTTCAAACAAGCTGCCATCTGGGTGAAACTTACCTGCATTCGCTGTCTTTAATTACTCAAAATGTGCTTAAGAACTTTGTTCTATGCTGAACTGAGACAGGAGAGCATCATATTAGGACATGGAGGAGGTCAACCTAGGCAGATGTATGTGCTAAAGAATGAAAACCTGTTGGCAATGCAGAAGACACACAGTCACTGTGTCATAGTGGGTCTTAGTAATGCTGAGCAATGGACATGTTCCCAGCCAGAGTTATACTGTGTTATTATTGTTCATCAACTACACATAATGGCTCTCATTATCACATCTTCATTTACATATGTGATATATTTGTGTATAATCATACCCTACCTTCTTTGTCCCCTTCCTCTTGGACTATCTACTTTCCTCTTTCCAATTTGCTCCATTTCTACTTTTGGCATTTCCAACCTTTTTATTGTTGTTGCTTTGTTGTGTTAACTTGTGTGATGCAGTGTGCTTCAGTAGGGTTGTCTTAGTCAGGGTTTCTATTCCTGCACAAACATCATGACCAAGATGCAAGTTGGGGGTGAGGGGGAAGGTTTATTGAGCTTACACTTCCACATTGCTGTTCATCACCAATGGAAGCCAGAACTTGAACTCCAGCAGGTCAGGAAGCAGGAGCTGATGCAGAGGCCCTGGAGGGATGTAATTTACTGGCTTGCTTGCTTCTCCTGGCTTGCTCAGCCTGCTTTCTTATAGAACCCAAGATTACCAGCCCACAGATGGTTCCACCCACAAGGGGCCCACCCCCTTGATCACTAATTGAGAAAATGCCTTACCACTGGATCTCATGGAGGCATTTCCTCAACTGAAACTCCTTTCTCTGTGATAACTCCAGCTTGTGTCAAGTGGACACACAAAACCAGCCAGTACAAGGGTTATGTCCAGGAGCATAAGCAAGACCTTGTTGAAAGAGGATGCCCCCTTACCAGTGGTTTATACCCCTGAAGAAAGAGGCTCTTCCTCTACAGCTGCATTTGTCACTTTACTGTTGCTATGGTAAAATACCACAACCCAAAACACATCAGTGAAGAAAAGAGTTTATTTCGGCTTAGAGTTTCAGAGGAGTAGAGTCCATGCGAGAGAAGGCATAGAATGAGGGCAGGAACAAGAAGCTGGCTGACTACAGTTCCATCCCCACACAGCAAACACAACAAGAAGACAGGAAGAGGGCCGTGGTCAGGCCTTCATGGTCTGGCCACACCCAGTATTCACCTCCTTCTTCTCTCACCGTTTCTCTTGTTTGCTTTTGCTCTGAGGACCTGCTTGAGGCCTCTAAAGTTAGACACCCTAGACTAAGTAGCAACAAATGCATGAAAAGGTTGTAGCAATCGAGTGAGCAATACAGATATACATAATGGTAGGCAGCTAGATTGTAACTGGAAAAGCAGGACTCATGATACCTGTCACTTCTGAGACCCATGGACAGAACCAAGCATCTAGTTTATTCACTGAGTTCGGCATGTGCTTGTTGGGTGGGGGCTGTGTGGCCACGTAGCCACCTCTCAGTTTTAAGTTTACCCCAGAGAAAACTTAATGCACACATGTTGGCCACCTCCCTTGCTACAATCTAAAATACTATTTTTATAACACAGAGTATAAAGGTATCCCTGTCTTTCCTTCTCATCCCAGACAAGGTGACTTAGGAACTCAGTGCATATTTAATCTCTTACTAAATGCAAACCAGAAACTATTTAGTACTGCTGCTCAGTTAAGTCTGAGGAATTTTCCTACTTGTTTTGCTTAGAGCTAAGAGAAAGGCACAGTCTGGGTCACCACATCATGTTGGGGGTGAGAAGAGACGTTCATAAAGTCATCTACCTTGAAAGGACAAAGCAGCAGAGGAGGAACTAAAGAAATCAAGATTTAATAAGCTTTTTGTCCCCTCCCCCCAAAGCATTGATTCCTCACTTGGGTCCACAAAGAACAGAGCAGAGAGATCATTCAAGCATGACAAACTGGCCCCCAGATGTGAACATTTATCTATGATGGAGAGGCTACATCCAGAACCAGATACCAGAACCATCGGAAGCAGATATATCCTTGAGCAAAGAGAGTGAGTAACACATGTAACAACTTAAGAGACCATGTTGCTAGACTTTGAGCCAAAGCTATAATGGGCAGAACTGCATCTTGACCAGTACTCATTAATTGTGTCCGTCCCCCCTCCAGTTCTTGCTATTCAGAACAAAAGCATCGGTTATTGCATCAAAAACAAACTGGGCATCACTGGTTGCCTTTATGTGTTCATTTTCTCCGTGCATGTTGAGTTGGGGACCCGTCTCTACTTTCTTCTGTGACTCATCTAGATCGTTTATATAATCTTACATTGCTGTAAGGTGGCGCTGTCTCTGAGGTGAGACACTATATATGTATTTAAAGGTAATCTGAAAGACATCAGAAAGTCTTTTCAAGTCTTTCAAGTGACCTGTTTTTCTCTTTATGTTTGGCCTGTGATAAGGAAAGTCGAATAAAAGCAGACTGTAATTGAAGATTTAGATGATTTAAGAACATTTTATCATAACCCTTTAGAATTTTGCTTTATAGCTAAATTTAATGTGTAGTTTCAGATAAACTTATTGTTTGTAGTGCTCACAAAATAGCAGCTGTAGTGTAAAGATGCCAGCCTTGTGCGCTCCTTGAAGGTATAACAAGTTTGGAGTGGTAAAGCTAAGAGCTGCTGTTTCTACATCCTTTTACAGAATGCCATGGAGATCTTCGCAGACCATTGGTTATGTGCAGGTACATGTATCAGAAAAGCATGGGACACAAATCCAAGGGCTCTTTTCACCATGGCTTATTTCTGAGACTTAATGGTACAGCCTCATACCGAATACTAGCACACAGTGAAGTGCAGCATCACTTTACAAATATGAAAATATCTTCTCTTACAAGTATTATGTGAAGATTATAATTCTGACAATTTTCTGAAGAGTTAAGGAACATAGCAATGCTTTTTTTAAGTTTTATGATGTACACACACACACACATAACACACACACATATATACATACACGCATATATACATACACACACACACACATATATATATATCAAACTAAATGTTAAAATATGAAGGTGGATGAGTAAAAGCAACTTCACCATATTGTCTTTCTCTTCCAACTTCCAAATGGATATTGTGGAACAAGCATGTGCATAGACACATACAAACACACAAATAATAGTAATTAATAATAATAATAATTTTAATCTAATTTTATAATTTTACTTATAGTACAAAATTTTATAGTACAAAATTAACAATGAATGTTGAATAACAACTCTATTGGCCTAAGTGAAAAAATAGTCCATCACACATTGTCAGAAATTATGCATATTTTATGTGGAGAGATAATACAAAAAAGCATCCCTTCATGTAGGGCCTATCCTTTTTTAAAAAAATGTACATTTTATCTCTTAAATTAACATTTTAGGTTTAGCTAGCCTATTAATCAGAGTTCTCAAAAGAAACAAACTGATTAAGATAAATACATGTGAAAAGATTTGCTATACTGGCTTACATTATACAGTCTGGGAGGTCCACACTGGCTGCCTTCACTGGAGTCTGAGTACGAGCAGTACCCAGTCCCCTAGGCTGGAGCTTCAGCAGTGCTCCAGGCAGTGCTCAAAGCCTGCCTGGAGGATTCCTGGGAATCCACTCATCTTCAGTCCACATTGAAAGACCAATAAATAAATAAATAAATAAATAAATAACAGAAAAATCTGGATCCTTACATTAGTAAAGAATGTCAACGGCCATGCTGGTGGCAGCCACAGATAATGAACTCATAGAAAGATACAAAGATGGGTAGATCAGTGGTTCTCAACCTTCCCAATGCCATGACCCTTTAATACAGTTCCTCATGTCGTGGTGACCCCAACCATAAAATTATTTTCACTGCTACTTCATACTGCCCATTTTGCTACTGTTATGAATCGCTGAGAACTGCTAGGGTAGATGAACTCACCAGTCTGACAAGAAGTCAAAGGCGTAAAACACAAAAACCTTTCCTCTCAGACCTCCTTGGATCTCTGTTGCTGCCAGAAGTAGCCACCATGTTCACGAGCAGTCTTTCCACTTCGATTGATGTAATCAAGAGAATTCCTCACAGGTCGGCCTAGGATCGGCCTCTAGCTCAGTGCCATGTCTAGTCAAGTTGTCAGCAAGATCAAACAGCAGAACCAGCAAAAGTCAATTAAGAACAGTTCTGTGCATCTAGCAAACTACTGCAGCAATTTTAACACCTTTTAAGTGTAAGATGTTTGTCATCCCTTGTCGTGACAAGGCTTAGTGGCATAGTTCTTTGTCCTGTCACCTACAGACAAACACAAATGCTTACCCAGATCCTGAGTGCTAATCTTTGACAAAAATATACATCTGAGACTTTCTGTAGATTGTGCTTGTCAGACTGTCCCTGGAAACGTAACAGTAACAATAATCTAATAAGAAACATTTGAACATGCATTATTTAGAAATATTTTATTTCTGAAACTATGTAATAACATCAGTAGGTCTCAGCTCAATCAAATCTGTTTCCAAATAACACTGTAATCCCTTTGAAATAGCTGGGGATTTGGGAAAAGATTTCAAAATTCTCTGTACATCTCTCAGTGTCATCAGAGAAACTACCTAAATCTTGTCTGATGTGTCTAAGTTTCCGTATAGAGAATGGTTGCTAGGCTCTACTGTGTCCAATTCACCCAAGGAAGCAGTTACAGCATTATAGAGGCACTGGACTTTTTCCCAGCAGGTAGCACTGTTATCAAAGATTTTATTTCTGTTAGAAGGGACGGTCTTCTGGTTGAAAATGCCCCCACCTGAGCTGAGAGGGTTTGCAGCCCCGTGGAGGGAGCAACAGTGTCCACTAACCTGACCTCCCAATGTTCCCGGAGACTGGACCACCAACCGAAGAATACACATGGAGGGACCCATGGTACTGGCCACATATGTGGCAGAGGATGGCCTTGTTGGCCATCAGTGGGAGGAGAGGCCCTTGGGCCTAAGGGTGTTGGATTCCCTAGTGTAAGGGAATGATAGGGAGGGAAGACAGAAGTGGGTGGGAGGGAGCACCCTCATAGAGGCAGGGGAAGGGGGCTGGGATAGGGGGATTCCGAAGGGGAGACCTGAAAAGGGGAAAACACAATAAATAAATATGTAAATATCACACATGTAAATATCATGTGTGTGTGTGCCACTATTCAATCCTTAAAAGAAAGAGAGAGAGAGAGAGAGAGAGAGAGAGAGAGAGAGAGAGAGAGAAAGAAAGAAAGTTGTTAATCCTGGGTCCGATTTACATGGCTTGCATGAATCTGAGTCTTCCCTTAAAGCATAGAGTTGTACATAAGGCAGGACCAAGCATTTGTCTTGTCGTCTACAAGGCATCTACTCATACAATACTACTCTAACTGCTATTTCTAGTTTTAGACCAAGCCTTCCCTCTGCATCTGCAGTGAGCATGTGGTTTTGCAGGAAATACACATCCTGTTTCTTTTTAAAGTTTGGGGATCCAGTTTCCACAAGTTATGAAAGATACATACAAGAAATGAATCCTTAGGAATTGAAGAGGCGTTGCCATACTGGGAAAAGAAGACCATAAAGAGATACTGGGGAAGGCTTCCCTTGCCCTGTTCAAATACTTCTCAATGGTGGATATATCCTCCTTCCTTCCCAGACATGGAAATCAGGGACCATGCACCTTGGCCAATTCCAGAGTTTTCTTCACTTGCAAGGTCAACCTGCGTCACATATCTGCTCAAACTTTTCTCTGGTCTCTGCTCCAGGGGTGACTGTCTCTCTTAGAATTTATTTTCTTCTGGCAAGGAACTCAAGAAACTGGGATGGAAACTCAGGAGGAACCCCAAAAGAAAGAGTTGTGGTCCTGGCCACAACATAACACAGCGAGTGATGGCCATAGGGGAATCTCTCACTTGCTACATCACAGAAAACAAGTCGCCCCAAAATAGGTGTGACAGCCTCAATCTGACACAGAAAATGAAGTGACCCCATCTCTTCTCTTAGATGCTTTTGATTTTTGCTGCCTGCTATTCTTCAGGGGGAAAAGGATGAATAATGTCTTGCCGAAGACTTCAGGAGAAAGATCTTAGCAAAACCCCTGTAGCCCATACAAACACTTGTAAATTAACAAAACTTTTACAAACCCAGTGAATGCCGTTTCAAGTGAACAAAAAAGACCTTTAGTGGAGGATTTTCTGCTTATTGCCCCTCTGAAACATTTGCCTGAGAAAATACTCTTAATGGGAATTTTCAGCATCTTAATGTTTTATGAACTAGCTCGTAGAACTGAATATTTCATTTCAGTGAGTATTAAGAAGTTAAGAGTATCTAAATTTATAGCATCAGGCAGTATAGACTTAGCAAATCAAATCTATGAAGGGAGAGTTAAAATGAAATTGTATTTATGACCCAGCTAGTTAACTCACTGTTTCAGCATGAACATCTGGATCCTAACCAACCAGCAAGCTCAGATTCAGCATCTCACTGTATATGTTTCCCTTAGGGTGGATAGAGATGATGTCCTTGACAAGAAGTGAAGATGCCAGACCACAGCAACCTGTGAGTCCAAAATATGGGTAACAATACCTACGCACGGTGGGCATCCTGATCCTACTAGATCTGGACTCACCCGGACTGAGTCAGAAGGGGGGTTTTCTCTGTACTCTGTGTTACACATGGATCGATGGAGGTACATTGGAAATAGAAGACGGCAGACAGGCATCTGCAGAGCAGAATTATTCTTTAATCAGACCAACTGAGGGGCTACCGTCCTTCCACGGAAGTGAGACTGTGTACATACGGTGTGAAGGTTTTAGGGTCTTACAGGATGGGAAATGGGGACCATTGGGGATGGAAGAGTCCACCTGCAGGTCCCTTCTTCTGTCTGGAAGTGGTAGATTCCAACAGGTTTGCCATATGGATCTTACCAGAAGCTTCCACGGGTGTTGCCAATCAACACTTGAAGCCTGTAAGTCATTAACTTTCATAAAGAGTCAAACCTCAGTTCACCCTTGAGCCTTGTGAGTCATTAACCCTTCACACTGCGGGTCTGTCAAACCCTTATATGGACCAGCCTTTAACGAGTCTGTTGCTGCCACATCAAGTTTTCAGCTTCCATTAAGTTAATTATCATACTCATCAACTAATAAGCAAAATAGCACCTATGCCTAATTACATTAGGGACAGAAAGTTTGCTCAGCAGGTAAAAATCAAGACCTGAGTTAACTCTCTGGAAGCCATGTTTTGTAACAAAACAAAACAGAGTGAACACATTTGTAATTCTAACACTCCTGAAACAAGATGGGAGGCAGAGGCAGGAGAGATACTGGCAAGCTTGAGCTGTCACAGAGTATGCAGCACAGCAGAGAGAAGGGAGATTTTGCCGCAGTAGGTTGAAAGGGAGAACTTACTTGGTCCTCTCTGACCCCCACACGTGTGCCATCTTACACACACTCCCAATTATCATAACTACAATAAAAATATCATTAATAAGATTATAAGCTGAGAACGTAAGAGGACACGGTCAGCAAAGATTCTTCCACGAACTAAGACTGAATTATGATTATATTTAATTTAATTAAGACACATGTTGTCCAAGTGTGTGGAGTCTCTCCTGGGGGACTCCTGTCTCCTCTAGGGCCAGGGCTTTATTTCTTTATGGAATTTCCTGGAAACATTCTATCCTTTGTGGTCCGTTATTTCCAATACCTAATTCTTTTAGGGTCCCTATCTCACAACTGGTTGTGGGGTAATTTGGTTCTTGAAAAGGGGAATTTCTAATAGATCTTCAAAGAAGTTAGTACACTTTCCTTTCTTTTACGATCTAGCTCATGAGAGTGAAGAGCATATTCAGTTTGTGCCACAGTTCTAAAGAGAAGGATAGAGTCATTTATATTGGACAGATTTTTATTTTTAATGCTCCTCAATGCATTCATAGCTATTAGGATTGTGAAATTTGGAATTACTCAACCCACGCTGGATTATTTTCCTAAAGCTAATCGATAATTATGTCTAGTGTATTTAAAAAATAAGTTTGGGGGCTGGAGAGATTGCTCAGCTGTTCGGAGCAATGGCTGTTTTTAAAAGAGGTCCCAAATTCATTTCCACACTGTAGCTCATAACCTTCCGTAACTCCAGTTTCAGGGGCTCTAGTGCCATCTTCTGGCCTGAAGGGGCATTGCATGTACGTGCTGCACACATGTTCATACTGGCAAAACATCCATACATAGAAAGTAAAAACAAGTCATTCTTTTTCACCTCCCTGTATCTTTTCAGTTCCAAATTCCCTGTTCTTTCTTTCATACACCTAAGTAAGCTTCGCGTGGTCTATACCCAAATTATTTTTCTTACATTGCATAGTGGTTATTTGTGTATTTCTTTACCCTCTAACTATGCCCAAACTGGAATGCCTCAAGACAAATTGGGGATACGTTTATTTTCTCTGGCAGGCGTTATGCATAGCACATGGAAATCTCTCTGAAATGTGAATGCCAATGAACGAACTGTAATAGGGATACAAAATGATCCAGCTCACCAACCGGTCCTACATTTTGTTTTGTTTTCAACGAAGAACCTGTCAGATTTTTCCTCTATATGAACTTGACTCACGGGGTGAAGGTCAAATGTGTTTGAGGAATGTGAGGTGTCAGTAGCATGAGTTGATAATGTACAGTAGGCCACAGCTGCAACCAGCAAGGCTCTCCACAGAGCTCTTCTGTTGTTTTCTTTCTTGTATTAAATATGTAAGGCTCATTGTGTTTCTCTCAAACAGCCTAGCACCAATGAGAGCCCAAGGCGCTGCCTGGAGTCTTACGGACTGTTTTGTGTCTGAAAACCTCCGCTAACCAGACTCTGCCTCCAGGCTTTCTTCATTTCTCCTCCCTGTAGTGATCCAGGAGGTTGTTTTGTATAGTGAGGAACCTCTAAAAGCCCTTGTGTGGTTTTGTTGTTAGTTTGGTTGGTTTCTTTGTTACTTTGTTTCTTTCTTTCTGTTTTGCACTTTCTTTCTTCCTTCCTTTCTTTCAAACTGAGTATTTTCACTTTACTCTTTATTTAGAACATTGTTATTATTATTATTATTATTATTATTATTATTATTATTATTTATTGACAAAGTCTCAAACTGCAGCCATGTTCTTGGCCTTCCATTTGCAACAATCCTCCTGTGTTGGCCTCTTGAGTGCTAGGGTTACTTTATGAGCTGCCACACCCATTGGGCAGGTCTGTAAAAACAAGGAACTTACGTTTCCCTGGGAGGGAGAGTGGCAGCACTAATGGAAGTGGAAGATACAGTCCGCCACCTCACGTGGGTTCCTGTTATAAAGTCTTGACTAGAGATACCACATTTTGGGTTAATTTAACTCTTCTTGTTAGGATTTAAGTTTTGGTCCTGTGGCTTTGTGTGTGTGTTCGAACATTAGTACAGCTCCCCAAGATGTCCTTAGCCATTGCATACCCTGGGATTGGATTGAGGTGGTCGAGTGCCATCCCTTGTACTAGTCACTGAAAGTCAAACTCAGGTCATCAAGAAGAGCAACAAGCATTCTTTTTGTTTGTTGGTTTTTTTGTTTGGTTGGTTTTGTTTTGTTGTTTTTTTTTTTTTTTCGAGACAGGGTTTCTCTGTATAGCCCTGGCTGTCCTGGAACTCACTCTGTAGACCAGGCTGACCTCAAACTCAGAAATCCGCCTGCCTCTGCCTCCCCAGTGCTGGGAGTAAATGCGTGCGCCACCACCACCCCGGCAAGCAACGAGCATCCTTAAAAGCTGAGCATCGGTACAGCACCTAATTTAATTATCATAAGAAAATTAGCGCAAAAGAAGGTTCATGAACAATTTTGATTTTTTTGAAGGTGTGACTGTGGATGCAAAAGATTTGATAATGTGATCTAGATTCAGAAAGTTCAATGTTCCATCTGTGCTGAATCTGGGCAACCTGGGCGGAGACTGGGGGGGCTGGGGGGGTGGAGTAGATTCTAAGCATGCTCTTCGGTATACAGTGGAAATCCCAATTTTAAAAAACACCCTTGTAGAATAAAATTTCTTGTAATTAATGCTTCAAATTACATCTTTCAAGTCACTGTTTTAAAATTTAAGTCAAATGGAAGTCTTGGGATCTGCAGAGCATAGAGGTAGAATTTTAAAACCTCCCTGATGTGCCCTCATTTTCCCCCAAATAAAAACAGTTATGAAGAAATGGAACTTACTTGAGTCCTGATGTAAACACAATGAAAACTCTTTTTTAAAGCAACCAGAAAAATCTGAACGCTGAGCATCGGAAGTTATCGGATGCTCTTCCAAAGCCATGCCCTGCTTTGACTGCTAGATGCAACGACCTTGTTCTTATGCCTACAATCCCTGGCAAAGGTGCATCCTCACATAGTTACAAAAGAAGGGTTGCCTTGACTTTCCCAAGGAATCTTGCAGGAGAGAAAAGTGAGCGGGGCTGGAGAGGAAACAAAGGTGGCCGTTTTATCACAGTCATTGCGTGTTTTGTGACTGTGTTTAGGTTACCGACTTCTCTCTGCTTTTATGTATATTGGAAGATACTTGCAATAGACTATTTACAATGTGTAAAATAACTGCAGGCCTGGATCAATGAGGGAGAGATGATTAAGAAGCCATCTCAAACGTCAAAGAAACAAAACGAGTACAAAGAAACGCAATTAATCTGGAAGAAATGTTTTAAAGGCAAGAAAGGCAGGACAGTGTTGTGAATGAAGGTTTGGGCTGCCTCCTGAGATCCCACATGGAGGCTGGCCCTCAGTGTCAGGTATTTGAGAAAGGACTGTTTATGATCAGCTATGGAAATGCTGGGAGGTAGGTAAGTGCCAAGGGACAAGGGTTCTCCAGGGGTGTGTGGAGGAGGATGAACTTGATGCAAAAGAAGAGAGGTCTCATAGGACTTGAGAGCAGGCAGAGCCAGAATCCTTATTCAGGGATTTCTTGAGTTATTTTCAGTCCTAGGCCTTTTGGAGGACATAGAAAGGGACTGGAACCAGAAGAGAAAAATGAAAGTCATAATAGTTAGAAGTGACACTGCTGGGTGATTTTGCATTTTTTTAATTTTTTTTCTTCTTTTAAATGTTATTTATTTACATTCCAGCCATTGTCCTCTCTTCCCAGTCCTCCCCTCCCACAGTTCCTCATCCCATTCCTCCTCCCCCTTGCCTCCCAGTGGGAACCCTATCCACCAGCCCTTCCCCTTCCTTGAGACCTCGAGTCTCTTGAGGATTAAGCCATTTTCTCCCACTGAGGCCAGTCCTCTGCTATATCTGTGTCTGGGGGTAGAGGGGTGGGAGGCTGGCTGGCTAGGACCAGCCCCTGTGCTGCCTGGTTGGAGCTCCCTGGGGTCTGGGTTAGTTGAGACTGCTGGTCTTCCTATGGAGTCATTCTCCCCTTCAGCTTCTTCAATCCTTCGCCCAATTCAGACGCAGATACCTACACCCAACCATTAGACTGAAGTCGGACCCCTCTTTGTGACTTTTCTTTAGGAAGCCAGATAAGACGTGTGATCATGTGATTGTGACATGGAAAAGAACCCTAGCACAGGATCCCAGCCATGCTGAGGGGGAAGACTAATAGAGAGAGCATACCAGAGTAAGTGGCCAGCTCAGTCTGGGAATTGCTGACCCTTGAAGGAAGAGTTGCAGAATGGAGTTTCTAAAATGGATCGGGTCTTGTAGCATCCTGAGGAAACAAAAGATGAGAGTTTGTCCAGTTGGAGGAGCTAGGGGCTGAAGCTCCCTCTGGTTTGGCCTCACAGGGTACATGTGAAAAATGATAGATCTAGAGTTTAGAAGAGCAGAGTCTGGTACTAGTTGATTCTGCTGTCTAAGATCCCATGCCAGGCCCTTCAGACCCTAGGGCTCCGGGTTGTGTTTCCAACATAAGAGCAGTGGACTGCCAACCAAGAGTGTGTCACAGCTATAGTGCCCCAGAGGCAAGGGGGCCAGTTCTGTGCCACCAAGCTTAATGACTTAATAGAAGCTTTGCACTTAGGAGAGGGCCCCCAACATGGCTGAAAATTCTAAGTGCCTTCATTCTTGGACATAGAGAGAACAAGGTCCCTGTGAGATCAGGAAGAGATGATGGTAGGCTCAGGAAAGTACCCATGTTAGGAAGTCAGATAGTTTTGTCAAAGGTCAAATGTAACAGCTGGTCATCTCAAGGACTCGGAAGGATTTGGCTATGACAGACTGACAAGTTCAGATTCTGAGAAGCCCTGCCATGCTCGAGCAGGTCCTCTGTGGTAAGTTCTCCACGGTTAAAGTGACATCCCTGCAGTGACTGAGAGCAGCTCTGTTTACTTGCAATTAGCATAAGTCCCAGGAACTGATCCTGTTATAGAGAAATTTCAGCTTTGAAAGAGAACCTTGAAATCCATGTGGCACCAGTTTTTGAAATGTTAGAACAGTGCTTAGATCTGAAATGGGTTTCTCTGAGCTCCTGATAAATAAATTATCTATGTTCCAAAGGAGGATACTCTGGTATGTGGGGGTGGGGAGAGCAGGCCTGTGTCTAGGGCCTATTCAAAATGATGAGTTTATAATGGTGTACTGTTATCTGGACTTAACTGTTTAGTCCCTCACTGTCTGCACTGCCTTCTAGGGGTCTCTGCTCTTCTTGGACATACTGTATTTTTAATATTTCCCTCACTTGCAAGTTCTTATTCAGTGTTCACTGAAGCCTCACACTAATGTATTTTCCTGGGGTAGAAACCCTCAGGATGGAGTTGGAGCTAGGTGGAAACATATAAAATATCTACATCTAGACGTACAGCCATGTCTATGTCTACATCTGCTTGTCTTATCCTGACTGCCTTCCTCTTGTGTCCCTCTGCCAGGGACTGGGCATTTCTTCTTGCAAACCTTTTTCATAGAGTACACTGTACTTTTGCTTTGAGAACATGCAGCCTATCACAAGGCTGCCCAAGAACTTGCCTCTGCCAGCCTCGCTAGCCCAATCTGCAGCCATCATGTTTCCTCCGTCTGTCAGCAGACCACAAGAGGAATGAGACTGTCTTCATGACCCATGAGAAACTGACTGAACTGCTTAGCTACCTCAGAAGAGACTGGCTATCGATTGTCTCCTTGTGGTCTCAAGTCAACACCTCCACAATATTTCCATAGTACTAGGATTTGAAAAAAAGAAAGAAAGAAAACTCCATCCTTCAGGAGACTTAAATAAAAATAATATTGAGCTAAAACTGAAAAATAACATTATGGTTATGATTATAGCTCAGGAACTGCAGACCAGAAATCCAAAATGAATTCAGTGTGTGCTGGAAATGTTAATATTTTACAATGCACTTAAAGATAATTATACCATTGTTGCTCATCAGTTAAAGATGGAGGGAAATCCGGATGCTGGCTTCACTTGGCTTGATGAGGTATAATATGTTTATAGCAGCAGAATTTATGCAAGTAGTAAAGTGAATTATTTCCACGATCCAGTGTTTACTATTTTACCTTAGGCAATACGTTTTCAGTTTTTAAATATGATCGTAAAGCACTATTTATTATTTTTATTTTTTTACTTTCAAAACATTTATGCAAGGCCAGCCTGGTCTACAGAGTGCGTTCCAGGACAGCCAGGGCTATACAGAGAAACCCTGTCTTGAGAAAACAAAACAAAACAAAAAATTATTAGTCATTCATATTTCTGAAGAATTCTCTATTCAGTTCCAAAGCACGTTTTAAAAAGTGAGTTGTTCCTTTTTTAACTGAACAAAGTTTGTGTGTATATGTAGGGGTGTGTGCGTATGTATGTATGTGTGTATGTGTGTATGTGTATGTGCGTGTGTGTGTATGTGTGTATGTGTGTATGTGCGTATGTGTGTATGTGTGTATGTGTGTATGTGTAGGGGTGTGTGCGTATGTGTGTATGTACGTATGTATGTATGTGTGTGTGTGTACATATGTGTTCTGATTGTGCCTTTAATTTCCCTAGTTATTCCCGATCCTTCCACCTCCTTACCCACACCATTCCAGACATTTCTTTTTCTCTGTCTGTAGAAAAACAAACAAAACTGAAAAACACATACATACACAAAAACTGTAACCAAAATAAACAAGCAAAAGATCAGTAAGACATAAAATGCCCAAAGCAATATGAAATAAAAGACATATATCATTGCGTTCATGTTGTGTTGGCCATCTACTCCTGGGTACAGGCTTGCCCCGAGGTGTAGTTGAAATACCCAGTGAGACTCCATTGAAGGAAACTTAGTTGTGCTTTGCAAGCAGGTATTCATTGTAGGTAGCATCTTGATTTGGGGCAAATCTATGTCTACTTTTCTCTGTCAGTGCTGGAACCCACTCAGTGGTCAAGAACCTGAGTCTGGAAGGCCCTGGACCTAGTAGAAAACCAAATGCTATTGTTCTGCTAAAGGAACATAGCAATGAAATTACTCCAATGAGTCTTGCTTGAACATGTTCAATCCCTGTGTGTGCCATCATGGTCTCCGTGAGTTTAGATACACGTCAATCCTGTTGTGTCTGGAAGACACTGATACGGTCACCCATCACCTCTTGCTCTTGTAATCTCCTACGCTCTCCACTTAGCTCCTTTAGTCCTGAGGGGAGGAGTTTGATGGAGATATCACATTTAAGATTGAGTGTTCCAAAGTTTATCACTTTCTGTGCATTGTATAGTTGTGTGATA
The DNA here is from genome assembly GCA_019843965.1 of Rhynchomys soricoides. Classification (NCBI taxonomy): domain Eukaryota; kingdom Metazoa; phylum Chordata; class Mammalia; order Rodentia; family Muridae; genus Rhynchomys; species Rhynchomys soricoides. The sequence continues at coordinate 7,940,741 of JADRCH010000028.1, read as the reverse complement.
GTTCCCATCTACTACAAGAAGCCTCACTGATTATGGCTGAATGAGGCACCCACCTCAGGCACTGATCTGTGATTATAGCATATCATTTGAAGTCATTTCATTGCTATGTTCCTTTAGCAGAACAATAGTATTTGGTCTTCTCCTAGGCCCAGGGCCTTCCAGATCCAGGTTATTGACCACCCTAGCAGCGTCAGCCATGGCTTCTGTTTCACGCCTTGGACCTTAAATTAATCAGAGAGTGGTTGGTTACTCCCACAACACTGTGCCACTATTGACCCAGCATATCACGCAGGCAGGCTACCATTGTAGGTCTCAGCATTTGTAGCTAAGTTCGTGCTTACATTTCTCCAGTGGTAACATGAAAAGTTCCTTCCTGCACCATGAACATAGTCAGTAGGGTTGAAGGCTCTAGTTAGGCACCAGTGTTGCTTTCCTGTATTCAGTGAGATATTCAAGTGTTGTCTTCTGCAGGAGGGACTTACCGTCTGGATGCGGAGAGTAACAGATTATGTTGGGGATATTCTGTGGTGTTCAGAGAGCTTCCATGGGGTTCCTTTGGCTAAAAGTTCAACTAAATGTAAGCTGTTTCTAGCACTGGAGTCTTCCCATAGTGGTAAAAGATGTCTAGTTGGGACCTTGTCTTCCCTGTTACTTGGTGCCATTTGGACTCCTCTCGTACATGTATATACTTTAGGAAGCTTCTCTAGCACCAGGTTTCCTATGGTGTTTCGAAGGACTTTATTGTCAGTTGTCCCTTTTGGTTTTCCCTCCTCTACCTTTGACTTCTCTCTCCCCTTTACCCCATTTAATCCTCCTATTCTGGCTTCCCCTTTGTTTCTCCATAACACTATATTTTATTTGTCTTTCTTTGGAAGAGCCCTCCTCCCTCTCTAGTCCTTCACCAGCTACAGTGGTTATTCAGATTATAGCATGCATTTCAAAGGTTTGAAACCTAACATGTATGTGTTAGAGAAAATCTACAAGATCTGGTATTTGAGGTATGGATGACCTCACTCGGGATTATTTTCTAGCTCCATCTATTTACCTATGATCTTCATAATTTCATTTTTTAAGAAAAACTTGATAATATGTCTTTGTGTAAATGCATGACATTGCCATTATCCCTTTATCAAATGATGTATTTCTAAGCTGTTTCCAGTTTCTGGCTGTTGTGAATAGAGCAGCGATGAACACGGGTGAGCAAGTGTCTCTGTGGTCCTTTAAATACTTTCACAAGAGCAGAGTAGCTGTATCTTAAGTAGATTGACTCACAGCTTCTTCAGTAGCCCACACTGATTTCCATAGTGGCTGTACACGTTTGTGTTCCCATTAATAATGAACTAGTGTCCCCCTTACACTGCATCCTAGCCAGCATGAGCTGTCATTCGTATTATTGATCTTGGCCATTCTGACTGAGGTAAGATGAAAGATCAAAGTAGTTTTAGTTTTCATTTCCTGGTGACTAAGGATTTTGAACATTTAAGTGTTTCTCAATCATTTGTGTTTGAGAACTCTCTGCTTAGTTCTGCATCATTTGTAATTGGATTATTTGCTTTCTTGATGCTCAGTGTTTTTAAGTTCTTTATATATTTTATATACTGACTCTATCAGATGATGTAATTGGTAAAGATCTTTTCCAACTCTCTAGGCTACCACTTTGCCTGAGTGATTTTTGCTGTGTAAAAGCTTTTCAGTTTCATGAGGTCCCATGTATTAATTGGTCTTAATGTCAGTGCTTCTGATTTGCTGCTCAGAAAGATTTTTTTCCTGTACCAATGGTTTCAAGCCCATTACCCACTTTGTGTGTGTGTCAGATTCGTGGTCTCTTGTATTATGTTGATAAAATCAGAGTTTGTTCAGGGTGATACATATGGGTCTATTTGTATTCTTCTGCATGCAGCCATCTAGCTGTTTGTAGACCACATCTGACCAGCACCATTTGTTGAAGATACTGTCTTTTCTCCAGTGTGTAGTTTTGCCTTCTTTGTCAAAAAATCAGGTGTCCATGGGGTGTATAAACTTATGTCTGGATCTATAATTCTATTGATGAATGTGTCTGTTTTATGCCAGTGTCATGATGTGTTTTATTACTGCGGCCCCATAGTACAACTGGAAGTCTGGGACAGTGAGTTCTTCAGTATTGTTTTTAATTCAGGATTGTTTTAGCTATCCTAGGGTGTGTGTGTGTTTCCATGTGAGGCTGAAAACTGTGGTATTTCTCAACTTCTGTGAATAATTGTGCTGGAATTTTTGTGACAATAACATTGATTCTGTAGATTGCTTTTGCTAGGAAGGCTGTCTTCCCAGTGTTAATTCTACTGATCTGTAGCTGGACTTTTTACTCTTTTGTGGGTTCTTCTTTTTTCCACCCTTCTCTACCCTTGTCTTCCACCCCTTCAACCCCCTAGTACTATATTGGAGAATAAAGAAGGATAGAGGGGAAAGGGGGTGACATCATCTTTAGACTACTTCCTGATAATTAGGGGCATCAAGTTCCTTGGGCAAGTTTGGTCTTCACCATTAGGATATCTAATTTCTTTTTCTTCTCATTTCTTTGTGCACGGCTCCTTAACAAACCACAACCAATAGCAAACACACAACAATCCTCCCCAGCAACAACCACCTCCTCTCAGGGCCTACCGTTTATACACACTCTGAAGTGCACCCAGAATTCCAAACATCACACAGCTGCAGAAACTATCTGCAGGTGGCAAAACCACATCCCTGCTGCATACAGCCCAAGGCAAATCATAGTTAGCAGCTGGGAAGCAGCCCCATATCCCACACCTGGGATTAAAACAAAGATGTATTCTTACAACGTCTCTGTGTTTTCTCAAAGAAACTGAAATCCAAAATTGTCACTATACCGATTCATGATCATGGATGCTCCTCTTATCTTCTGCATTTCTTTCTCTTGACAAAACTTTCACTTGCTCAGTTAGAGAAAGTACTCTTCGTGCAGAAGTGTGAAAAGTAACATATGTCATCTTCGTATTGGATACATGCTGATATATTTCAGAAGGGTTAAGAATAAACAGGCCACTTCTAAAACCATATTATAAAGAAATGACTAGAAAGGAAGTCAAATGCATGTTTGTAGCCACATTGTTCTTACCAATGTTGAGGAAACTACGTTACAGGTAAATGGAATCTGCTAACTCTTCATTCTGACTAGGTTAGCTAGTGTCCATGCTAAACTACTTTATAACTTTTTCAAAATCTATTTTTAATGATGATTCGTAAATGCTTTAACCTCCCTTTTTGCCCACCACCTACCAGGGGTAGTGGGAAAGAAAGGATACGGAGGAAGAGATCTGTTTAGAAAGGTTCTTTGGAGCAACTCCTGTCTGTGTTGTCTGGAGATTGGCAGTTCAGTTAACAGGTTCTCAAAGGGAGCTCAGTCCACTTGCAAACACTTCATGGATATACCAGCAGTCCAGTTTGGTAGAGTTGGGATAGCGAATACGAGTCAGCAGCGGTGGCACTACCTAGCAGAGACAGTCAGGCCTCAGCCTTGGCTCAAGTCAGCAAGAGGGGCCAGGATGAACACCAGGAGAAGTTCTCAGCTGTGCCTCACTCAGCGAAGCAAAGGTCAGTGAAGATGTTAGACCCACAAGCATTGCAAAGCTAGCTTTACAAGCAACCCAAGCTCAGCCCCTGTCACTGTCCGTTGAGTCCTATTTATACCCTCCAAACATCACGTGCCCTCCACATGTCTTGCCTCAGCGTGTGCGTCTGTCTCAGCTGACATCATTCTGCCAATCAGCCTGAGTCTTCGGAAGCAGCAACAAACTGCAGCACACCACCAGAAGTTTTTTGTTGCATTTCTCTCTATGGAGTCCCAGCAAATGAAGCTCAACTACACAATGTAAGGCAGACCAATACATGTATGTTATTAGCAAAGAATCCTTCATCACGTGCCCTTTCATGTGCTTGCTTTAGCAGAACATCATTTTACCTGTGTCTGCTTCAGTGAAACGTTCCTTCACGAGTCTGCCTTAGCCTTTCATCTGTGTCCACTTCAAGAAAACACTCCTTCACACATTTGCCCCAGCAAAACATCCAACTGACTTTCCAAAGAACTTTTAAGTTTCCACTTCACTACTCTAACTGAAAAATTGGTCTCTGTATATCTTTCCACTGGCTGCTGGGTGGAGCCTCACAAAGAACATTTATGATAGCAAACATAACAGAGTATCATTAATAGTGTCAGGGACTGGTTCTTGCCCTTGGGATGGGTCTCAATTTGGAGCAGTCATTGGTTGGCCATTCCCTCAGAGTCTGCTCTATCTTTTTCACTGCACATCTTGTAGGCAGGACACATTTTGGGTGGAAGGTTTTGTGGGTGGGTTGATGTCCTTATCCCTGCACTGGGAGTCCTGTCTGGCTATAGGAAGTGACCACTTCAGGATCCATATCTCCACTGCTAGGAGTCTCAGCTAGAGCTGCCCCCCTAGACCCTCTGGGGCTTCTTCCCATCCTAGGTCTCTGGCACCTTCTAGAGACTGCCCCACGCATACCAATGTCCCTTCTCTCTCCCTGCTCTCCTTACATATGATGTTCCACCCCTGCCCCGCTCCTCTCCCCATCCTCTCTGCCACACAGTTCCTTCCTTCTATCAACATTCGATATCTATTTTGTTTTTTCTTCTGAAAAAGGTTCAACCACCCTCCCTTGGGCCTTCCTTGCTATTTGGCTTCTATGAGTCTGCTGATTATAGCATGTTTATCCTGTACTTTACGACTAATATACACTTCTAAGTGAGTGCATACCATGCATATCCTTTGGGGTCTGGGTTACCTCACTCAGGGTGATATTTTCTAGTTCCATCCATATGTCTGCAAAATTCATAATGTTCTTGTTTTTAATGGCTGTGTAGTATTCCATTGTGTAGCTATGCCATATTTTCTGTATCCATTCTACTGTTGAGAGACATCTAGGTTGTTTCCAGTTTCTGGCTATTACCAATAAAGCTGCTATAAACATAGTTGAACAAGTGTCCTTGTGGGATGGTGGAGCATCTTTTGGGTATATGCCCAGGAGTGGTATAGATAGCTAGGTCTTGAGGTAGAACTATTCCCAATCTTCTGAGAAACCACCAGATTAACTTTCAGAGCGGTTGTATAAGTTTGCACTCCCACCAGCAGTGGAGGACTGATCCCCTTGCATGACATTCTCGCCATCATGTGCTGTCCTTTGAGTTTTTGATCTTAGCCATTCTGTTGCATGTAAGGTGGAATCTCAGAGTTGTTTTTACTTACATTTCTGTGATGACTAAGGACAGACACACCCATTTTTAATTGGGTTATTTGGATTGTTGGTGTCTAACTTCTTGAGTTCTTTCTATATTTTGGATATCATCCCTCTGTCAGATGTAGGGTTGGAGAAGATATTTTCCTAATCTATAGGTTGTCATTTTGTCCTAATGATGTGAGTGCCCTTGCATGTGCATAGATATTTATAATTGAGACGTCATCTTGGTGGATTTTTTCTTTGATGTATATGAAATGGTCCTTCCCTGTCTCTTTTGATTATTTTCTGTTGAAAGTCTATTTTGTTAGACATTCGAATGGCTACTCCAGCTTATTTCTTGGGTTCATTTGCTTGGAAAACCTTTTTCTAGATGTTTATACTGAGACAATGACAATCTTTGTTGCTGAAATGTGTTTCTTGTATACAGCAGAATGAAGAATTCTGTTTACACATCCATTGTTAGCCTGTGTCTGATGTTGAAAGATATTGATTGTTACTTCCTGTTATTTTGATGTTTGTGGTGGTTGAGTGTGTGTGTGAGTATTTGTGTGTGTGTATGTGTGTGTTTCTCTTCTCTTGGTTTTAATGGTATGAAATTATTTATTTCATGTGTTTTCTTGAGTATAGTCACCCTCATTGGGTTGGCATTTTCCTTCTAGTATTCAGTAGAGCTGAGTTACTGAAAAAGTATTGTTTACATTTACTTCTGTTATGGAATATCTTGGTTTCTCCACCTATGGTGATTGAAAGTTTTGCTGGATATAGTAATCTGGGCTGACATCTGTGGTCTCTTAGGATCTGTAGGACCTCTGCCCAGGTTTTTCTAGTTTTTAGAGTCTCAGATGAGAAATTGGTGTAATTCTGATAGATCTGCCTTTATATGTTACTTGGCCTTTTTCTCTTGCTTCTTTTTTAATTCTTCCTTTTTTCTGTATATTTAGTGTTTTGGTTATTTTGTGGCAAGATTTTCTATCTGGTCCAATCTGTTTGGTGTTCTATAAGTTTCTTGTACTTTTATAGGATCTCTTTCTTTAGGTTAGGGAAATTTTCTTCTATGATTTTGTTGAAGATGTGTTCTAGGCCTTTGATCTGGGAATCTTCTTCTTCTCTTCCTATTATTCTTAGGTTTGGTCTTTTTATAGTGTCCCAAATTTCTTGGATGTTTTTTGTCATGAACATTTTAGATTTTGCATTTTCTATGACTGATATATTGATTTCTTCTATCGTATCTTCTACACCTGAGATTCTCTCTTCCATCTCCTGTATTCTGTTGGTGGTGCTTATGTCTCTAGTTCCTGTTCTCATTCCTGGGTTTTCCATCTCCAGGGTTGCCTCAGTTTATGTTTTCTTTACTGCTTCCATTTCCCTTTTTAGGTCTTGGACAGTTTATTAATATGCTTCACCTCTTTGATTGTATTTTCCTGTATTTCTTTATATTTATTTGCTTTCTCTCTTAATACCTCTACTGGTTTGAATGTATTTTCCTGTATTTCCTTAAGAGATTTGTTCATGTCCTCTTTAAAGCCCTCTAGCATCTTTATAAGATTGGATTTAAGATCCTCTTCTAGTGCTTCAGTTTCATTAAGATATCCAGGGTTTGTTGTAGCAGGATAGCTGGGCTCTGTGGTACCACCTTGCCATGGGTCTTGTTGATTCTGTTCTTACTCTGTCCTGTAGGCACCCGTTTTTCTCTGGTGTTGCCTGGATGATCCTGATGGCAATAGGACTTCTCAGGATGGTGGGGAGGTACTATGGACCAGACAATGGGGGCCATGCTACCTGACTCTGCTGGCTGTGTCTTAGGCAGACCCTACTCTGCTGCTGTCTCCAGAGTGGACCCTACTCTGCAGGCTGTGTCTGAGGTAGACCAACTGGAATGGTGGGCAGATCTGACTAGGGTAGGTGGTCAGGCAAAATTCCAAGCTGGTTAATTTTGGGGGCTGAAAAGATTTCCATGTGAGGCAACATGCTCTTGGGTTCCTGCAAGTCTCCTCCAGACTAAAGAGCAAGCCCAGAGCTAGACAATGGGGCCCAAGGGACCATTTCTCACTCACCTCTGCAGGCTGTCCCAGGCAGACTCTCAGCCTAGATTATATAGTAAGACCTCTATGCCAAAGACACCCCACCCCACCCCCAAATGTAGAGAATTTAGCTGGGATTTGCTTTGGGAAATATTTAAAAGAAGGAATATTGCAGCATGTTCCTGTGCTGTTCCCTGGTTCTCTCAGCCTGGAGGGCTAGCCAGCCAAGCACCATCAAGCAATGGCTGACCTGCTTTTATCTTATGGAGCTCTGAGTCAAAGCTCCACAATCTCTCCACCTAGCTTGCTAGGTCCCCACTGGCGGGCCACTACCATGCAAGCCCCATGCTTCAATACCTCCATGGCCTCTGTGGTGCACATCAGGCAAACCCACACTTTGCCACTGTACCTCTCTCTCTGGAACCCAGATGAGCCAACGCATGAGGCAAAATGCAAGCCAAACTTAGCTCAGAAACAATAGTAACTCAATCTTTGGGCGCATAAACTAAAACCTAGTCTTGTAAGCCTTATCAAAATCTGATTCCTCTGGTGGTGAATCCTTGTGGATCCACCATGATATCAGGAGACTCTAGTAGCTACATCTTACCTATCTGCTGTCCCCGTTCCAAAAAGATCCTCTCTCTCTCCTTCTCCTCTCTTCCCCATTCCAACCCAGAAGTCCTGCCTATGAGCCCAGTGATTGGTTCATTTGTTCATTAGGGGATTGGTTCACAAGAAGTCACATGTGTAACTCACTCCTTGTCTGAAGGCCCTCCCAGGAGGGCAGAATTAGCAGAATACAAACAGCCCCAGGGCTATCCACAACAGGGATTCATGGCACTTGGCCATGAACAAGGATGAGCAGAAAAAAAAAATGAGCTCAGACTTGGCTGTTGATTGACCTTAGGGTTCAATCTTTCTTATGGAGAAGTAGAGTTTTCATTAATAGTGAGAGACAGAATTCATATCTAAATTTCCTAAAGATATAACAAAGAATGGTTTTCTTCTGAAGCTGAGCTCCTGAGGTTTAATGTTCTCTTTCAAGATGTCTCAGTTCCTAAAATACCAGGACTCTGTACTTTTTCTGTAGTGGTTAGGGCAGCCCAACTATATTCTACCATGCTTAAGCCCTGTCCCTAAATATTGTGCTCTCCCTGTGTGCACCGGAGTCTGTGTAGAATGTGCCTTTCAGGTTATTTGGAACATTTTCCTTTATGAGACAGGAGCTAGAAACTCATTAAAGCTCCAGCAAGCCTTCTAGGAAAACATCCACCCAAAGCAACAAGGTTTGCTTCATGAAATCCTTATGTCTTAGGGGTTTTAGCTGTGAACAAACCTCATAACTGCAGCAACTCTTATAAAGGAAAGCTTTAATTGGGATTGGCTTACAGCTCAGAGGTTTAGTCCATTGTCATAATAGTGGGAAACATGGCAGCATGGGAAACAGGCAGACATGGTGCTGGAGAAGCACCCTAGATTTCTTGGCTTGAGCATCTGAAACCCCAAATTCCACCCCTAGTGACATACTTCCTCCAACAAAGCCACACCTCCCGATAGTGCCACTCCCCACGAATCTATGCAGGCCATTACATTCAAACCACCATACTTTACTTTGTGTAACAAGCATAGGACTCTGTGGCTAGTTTGCATTGCTCTAGGTGTTTCTTTTGTTTAGTTTTGGGTTTTGTTGTTGTTGTTGTTGCAGATCTGCCTACCTGCACTCCAGAGAATACAAGGATTTCTAGAATGCACACTGAAACCCAAACATTAAATAATTTCTGGTCCCTCTGTTCACAAAATACCAAACATACAATTTTACCCATTTTTAACGTCATTTACTCAAAATATCCCTAATCTCGAGCTAGAGCTCATCTCCTGGGCACGTCTACACATGTGGATATGCTAAGCCCTACTTCAGACCCTAGTCCCTGCCCTGGTGAAGCACCTCCACTGTCCGTGATCCAGAACTTCTAGGATCTCTCCAGCTCTCGAGAGTGCCTACACACAGTTTTGTGTTGTTTACTGTGTGTGTGTGTTGAGAAATATAAGAATTCTACCTCTTACCTTCCAGGTTCTTTTCAGGTCTTACTCTAACTGGTATCTAGTTTGAAATAGATGATTTTTAAATATTTATTTCACTTATTTTTATTCTCACACCTTGGATAAAATACAGATTTATTCATTCATATGAAGATTTCTTGACATCAATACATTCAACACATGCTCTGGACTACCAAAATCTATAATAATTTATACTCCCAATAAAGAACAGTTTGCATTCCTGTTTGTTCTGACAGTGGGTTGCTGGAGATAAAGTAAGAGTCCGTTACTTTTTCAAGTAGGAAAATTATGAATTTGGACTAGGGATCGCTAGGATAGCATAGTCACCAAGCAGGAACTGGCCTGGGTTCTATCCTCAACACTCCAACAAGAAAAAGAAAGAAAGAAAGAAAGAAAGAAAGAAAGAAAGAAAGAAAGAAAGAAGAAAATTACCAGTTAAATTTAAATTGTCTATTGATCCCCAATTGTATATGTATTGTTTAACTATATAGTACTCTTTAGGTTACTGGTAAGCCCCTGGATCACACTGGTGATGACATAGAAAGAGAAAGGATGCTGGTCTATCTGGGATCTATGGAAGCCTCATCTGGTGAAATCAGCACCTTTACAGAAGGTTAGCTGGGCTAGTAGGTGTGACGTGATTTGTTCCAGACTAGCAGGGGGTCAGAAGGATGCTGAATTAGTTACTTTTCTCATTGTTCTGACCAAAGCAACATAAGGAAGGAAAGGTTTCTTCAGGCTTACAGTTTGAGAATTCAGCCCATCATGGCAGGACCATGAAGCAGCTGGTCACATTGCTCCCACAGTCAGGAAGCCAAGAGACAAGTGCTACCCTATAAATTTCAGCCTGTGGGATGGTGGTGCCACACACAACCAGACGAGGCCTCCTTCTTCAGTTAAAATCTTTCTGGAAATATTCTTAGATCAGAACCGGAAGTAGGTTTCCATGGTAAGTCCCAGTCAGGTTGACAATGAAGATGAACTATTATAGGTCAACTTGGATACAGCTGTTATATCACTTAGAAAATTTGAGGTAAGTCTTGGTTTGTTTCATTGTTGACAGTCACTGGGGTGTTTCAGGAGTTTCTATAAATCAGGCAGAAAAAGGAGATCACAATCAAGATGCTTAACTCTGCAGCTACTGTGTTTAGCCTTTACTAAAGTGAGACAGAAATATGAGCATGTTGTACAGCTGATGGCTTCATGATACTGGCTTTCCATCTTCTCATCACTTAGACAATTCCAATATTAGTAGCTAATAATGCTATTTATATTTGAAACAATTTCTGAGACTTTCTAGACATTTTCAAGCACTTAAATAACTTCTGGGGGAATTTTTTAATTCCTTGCCAACATGACTGCATCAAGAAAATCATTATGTAGCTTCATGTTTTAATCCATTATTAGAAACTGCCAGGCGGCAGCACCCTGTTATTACATTTCAATGCATGTTCTCCTTGTAGGACATCAGCCACCGCAAACGAATTTTCTAATTATTGAAGTCATTATGTGATATTTCCAGCTCACATAAGCATCCTTTCTGTTCTAATTATGGACTGGAGCTTAGGATCACAACTGATCCTGAGTCAGAAGAGCATGTGGACGCCAGAGACCTGGGTCTGCAGACGGGTTTTCAGCCTCTGAGAAGCATTTTGCTCTACTCACTTTAGCTGATGATGTCAATGCATTATTTCTTGTCGATGTGGAAAGAATGCTTACTTGGGAGGTGTAAGACGGTTTTCATCCCATCCCTGTTTCCATTAGAATTCTACAAAAAGGAAAGGCACTCTGGAAAGAAGTCTCTATACATACCTGAACTAGAGGGATAACTATGTTAAGGGAGGGAACAAAGGAGTGGAATGAGGTTCAAATGACCTGCTGTATAATTTGGGGAAAACAAATATATATATTATATATGTATACATATGTTATATGTATTATATATATATTATATATATATATAATATATATACACATAAGCAGAACTGTGATGCTATAGCTATTATAGGTAAATAATTTCATACATGTTAAGTTTTTTATATATATATATAACTCATCTGTTATATACAAAATATCAGTCAGTTCCACCAAGTGAAGATTCAATTTAATCACGGCCTTTTCTGTTGGGAACACAGGTTTACTGAGGAAGCCAGAAAACGCACTTGATAGAAAACAGCTGTAGAATGGAATTAAAACCAGAATCTTTAAACTCCCAAAATATCCTATTGTTTGCATCGAGTCAGCCTACAGTGATAAATTAGCCTCCATTCATCCCACACATCTGCAAAGAGAGACGACTGAGCGGTCCTGTGCAGGCCCTGTGTGCAGTGGAAGAAAACAGAATCAGGTGCTGGTGTGGCTTGACATCCTTAAGGCTCATGATAGTGTGGATGGACTGTGTGATATTTACAGGGGTAAGGATGCAACTTCTCATGATGAATTATCATGATAATTGCATGATAGTTCTCATTATAATTGCAGTTAAACGGGAAGGCATAGTTGTCTCCTCAGATGCTCACAGTACCGTGGAGAAAAATGGCCCCAGATTGGCTTGGTGGGAACTCATGAAAGTATCTTAATTTCTCTGATAAACGTCTAAGCAAAGGACCATGTATAAGGTGACCTATAAGCCCAAGGAAGGAAGAGGGAAAGTAATAGAGATTGTATCCTTCCTGGAGTTAACTATTATTTTATATTGAGGGTCATAAAAATTCCCAAATAGCCCAGAGCCGTAACAGTCCAGTTAAGAGCATTAGTCTGTGTAGAAAACCATCAGGTCTCTGAATTGGACCTGAAGGGGGATGGTATCCATTGCTACCCTGAGTCTCATCACAGCACACCAAACTCTGCTCCAGAGAAATAATATTAGCCCTGATAAAATGTGTTGTTGGTTTACTCTTGTGTTGTTTTGCCTTTAGATGATTTGAATTGTTAAACTACTATTGACTTACTGTCAATGAATTGTCAAATCAATGATAGCCAGTATATTTGACAGGGGCTCGGGCAATCTCAAGTTACCAAGGCTTCCAGAAATGTGTGTGTGTGTGTGTATCAGTTTGGGGGTTTAGTTTTGAGCTTCAGTACTTCATAATGAAGACTGTAAATGTTTGAAATACCACTGGTATCAGAAAGGTAGACTAGCTCAGAAACCATATCCAGGGCATAAGCAATGTGTGTCTTTGTCTCAGCTAGAGAATGGGAGGCCTTCCAGCAAGTAGCTCTCTCAGGCTTCAGGAGCTGGCAAAAATGGTACATTAGAGCCTTCTAGACCCTGTGCTGGGTGCCAGCAGAGGGCAGTGCTGCAGAAGATTGGTTTAGATTAAACCTGTGTTCTGAGCTTCCCAGTGAGTCAATCAAACCCAGGGGACCTCATCTTCATTATTGTAAAGAGATCGATCGTGCCAGACACAGTGTTCGAATTTATGTCTCTGCTGTAGGTGTCTGGCTTTATCTGATGACCTCTATCTAATTAAACCCACTGTATTTCACATGACTCACAGATCTCATAATGTATACGGGAACTTGAGGCTGTTATGTGCAGGGGGGGTGGGGGAGGGGGAGACCCAGGGGATCAAACCCAGGCTTCTAAGCCCATGTTGCTTCACAGACATAAATTCTGAAGCCCACAGTTCTTTTCATTAAATCTGTACCCACCTCAGTTGAAATTGGCCATGACTCCTTTGCACTTAGCTTTCTTTGTGTGGTCGGCTGATCATGACAAGAAAGGAAAGGAGAGGGGAAATAAGGAAAGATAATCAGAAGCCGACAAAAAGAAGTAGGAGGGAAATGGGTTTTGAATGATTGTCAAAGGAATTCCAGAACATATGGGTAGTGAGGTACAGCAAAGCTGGGCCAAGTAGGGTCCCTCTAAGGAGTCAGCCTGGGAAAGGATTCAGAGTGTCTTAACACTACTGCGGTGGCGTAAGGTTTGCCAGTTGTCATACACTCCCAGGAGCTTTTATGATGACTAATTTATAATAAAAAGCCACTGTTCTACTAAAAAATTGAGGCTCTTGAGTTCTTCCATCTACGGCTATACCTGAGGAGATACGAACCAATACATATTCACACCTATTTGGGAATCTACAACTGACCAAAGAAACAATTCCTCCAAATCTAGCGTAGGGATCCAGTCAGTTTATTGAACTTATTTCCAGGATTGTGGGCAAGGACTTGCTTACAAGAGCATGAATGGCTCCAAGGTACCTAGACCACCAGAATCCCAGCCCAGTGTGGGCGACTCAGCCAGAGCCTCAACTTAGTGATCCGTGTCTGTAACTTTATACATGAGGATGAGGGGGATATTACCTTCCCTGTGAAACTCCCTGTTCCACTGGTTGGAGGGGAGGCTCTGGAGTCCTTGCCTGAAGCCACCATATCCTAAAAGAGACAAACTGGATGTTAAAAATATAAGTCCCAACCAGACGTAACACAATGCTGCTAACCCATGGCCCCAGAAAGGCGATAGGATGGCTATCTATTGAGCTTGTGGAAAAATACAAACGATGACTGTAAAAAGGAACCCAGGGGTGAAATAGGCGAAAGCAGTATGAGGTTGCCGTCATGGAGTCCAGCCGTTTGAGAAGGTAATAAAGACAATACATCAAGGATGGTCATAGCTACTAATAGATTAATGAATGGGGCTTATTTTTGTCTTTAGGCAAGAAAGCAACCTTTCTCTCCATGCCTGGTTTGTCTGCAGGACTCAGTTTCCTTCTTCTTGGTGAGTGGGGAGTAGGAAGGCTATGGAGGTGCCTTGGACCTCCTCAACCTCAACGTCATTGTTTTCCTCTAGGGAGACAGGGTTTGCACGTGAGCAAAGGTTACCGAGGACATTAGAGACGGTCCCTGTTTGACTTCCCTTTGTGTCATCCCCGGTCCTGTTAGAGTTCAAGCAAACTAAAAAGTAAATTTCCCAGGATCTTAAAGGGAAACAAAAGAAAAGAGGCCCCCTCGCCCATGTGCAGAGTCCCGTAGATACAGTTTCAGCGTGTTCCGGTATCCACCATACTACCCCGCATCTCTGGTGGTGCCACGTGTGCCCTACAGGAGGGCTAGCAATGCTAGACTGAGCTCCTAGCTCTTCTAGGCTTTCTCCTTCCCCCGCGTGGGTTTGAACCAATCGCTATTGAGCTGCAAGTCCCTATGGTAAGCATCCCACAGCTTATTCCTTTGACCTCTGTGAAGTAATACCTCTGCCTTAAGTGCCCCCCAAAAGAAAGCATGATCAAGCGTTTGGGTTGCTAGGTTCTTGTTTGCATGACAGTACCCAGATTGCCATCCTAGTGAAAGAGCAGATAAGCAGCTTTATCTTACGATATTTACCTGATTGTTTGTTTGTTTTTAGTAATCTCATACTCAGGGGGGGTGTCTTATGACCTGTAAGACTAAACTCAGGAAAGAGACTCTCTACAATAAAAAACAAACAAGGAAAAGATGAGAGTGTATCAATGGGGTAAATCGGAAGAAAACAAAGGACAGGAACAAAGGGATCCAGGAAGGAGTACGACAGGAAGTCGGCTAGAGTGGGGACCCAACCTACTACATTCCGAGCCCACCTATCCAACCCCTGGACAGCTGTTAGCCTGGTCTCCCACTCCTCATTTTATGCCTTGACTTGCATAGCATTCCTCAGTCCCTGGACCCATTGGACTGTAACTTCAGTCTTTCAAGCCCTGACCCCCACCAGGGATTATATTTAACCCACAGGGTCCCTAGCAAGAGCATCATACAAAACCATTGACCATTAGAATGCTGCATTGCACCAGCACTTCCCACTCAGTACCTCATCCTGTACATGGATGAAGTGGCTTGTCCTCTGTTGACCATGAGCCTCTGTGGCCTACATGTGGGGCCTAAGAGCAGGAATGTCTCAGGTACAGAACCTTGGAGCACAAAGATTTGAGGCATGAGCTGTCTGGAACCAGTCTGCCAATCCCCATGGGACCCAGGGAAAAATTAGAAATGGGAGAAAGAGATGCTGCTGGGGAAGCCAGCAGTTGTATGTGCCATGGAAAATTAAAACCTTACAGCTCGTTTGTCCAGCATAGGCTTTTTTTTTTTTTTTTTTTTTTTTTTTTTTGCGTGCACATTCTGTTTGTTACATGGCAGCCTTGATGAGTGGAGTTTTCAGTCTCTCTCTCCTACTGATTTCTTTTATATCATGATGTGACACCACTCTGCCTCACCGATTGGAATCAGAAATACTGTACCAATTATCACTGAATCCTCCTTGGCATTAGAAACTGTTCCCATTTGTCTGCTTACATTCTGCGCATTTATTTTTCATGTTAAGACTGTATAAAAGACTGGTACAAATCCCTGATGCTGTAATTTATATATAAAGATGAATTTAAAAATAAAAATTAAAACCTCTTAGCTTTGTCTCTAATGCTTTGAATTTACCCACATCATTAATAGGAATTCTAAAGGTCTTCTTTTTGCTAGAAAGAAAAGTAACTAAAAAAGACTGCCATTTTTCCCCCCAAATTGCTTTTACGTAACAATCCTATGCAGAAAAAATAAAAGTAAAAACTCAAATACAATGTGGGCAGACAAGGCACTAGGGAACTCTTTGTGTGTTCCTTAGCAGGGTATGCATGTCACAAGTGAGGGGCTCATACCGTGGTCATCTGTAGACCTGTAATTAAAGGTTAAAGGCTGTACAGCTACAGGTAACGTAAGGGACTCTAATTTTTGGTTTTAGGTTTTTGTCTTTTGTTTTTGTTTTCATATTAGGTTACTAAATAGTGACTAGAGTTAGTGTGAGGTAGTGAGTCGCTTTTTAAACAGTAACTTCTTGTAGCTTCTAAAAACTATAGGAGTCTGGGTAGATGCTTCTGTGGTTACCACCTGTCTTAGTTACTTTTCTACCGTTATGACAATGCACCATAACCAAGACAACTTACAAAAAAGTTTATTGGTATCGGGGCTTACAGTACAAGAGGGTGAATCCATGACCATAATGTCAGCAGGCAGACAGGCAGGGTGCTGGACTGTAAGTGAGAGTTTACATTTGACCCACAAGAGAGAAGACAGAAGAGAGACTGGGAAATGGTGTGGGCTTTTGAAATGTCAAAGTCTGCCACACTTCCTAATCCTTACCAAACAGTTCCACCAATTGAGGACTAAGTATTCAAGCAGAAGAGCCAACTTAGGTTCCCATCACCTATATTGGGATGCTCATGTCTGCCTGTAATTCCAGATCCTGAGGCTACAACGCCATCCTGTGGTCTCTATAGGCACCTGCACTCATGGCCCATAACCCCAGATACCCCATATGCATAAACACACATATAATTAAAAATAAGAATGAATCTCAAGGAAATGTGTATTATTATTGCCCTTTGATTGCTTGGTATTTTGTTTATTTTTTTCTCAGATAAGAATAAAAGGTATCCTTTTCTTGGGGGTGCACTCTGTGCTCCCCTATGCACAACCCCGTGACCACTTTCAAATTCAATGTCCTCTCATCATAAATTCCCACAGGTAAAGGAACTATCAGAGTTCATCTGTAGCTTTGGGGCTGTAGCTTGGTGATCTTGTCCCTAGACATCACAGTTCCAGGGCAAGAATAAACAAAGCATGCTTTGTTCATGGTCTACAATAGTCAGTTGGCAAAGAAAGTGTGTGCAGGTAACCCAGCAGAACAGAAGAGGTATCACAAGGCTCTATAGCAAGTCAGGGATGGCAGTATTACAGTGATGAATAACTTGCCTATGACATCTACATGAAGTCCTATGAACCAGAAATAAAACTAGAAAATCACCTCATCTAATGAATACACTTCGTTCCTTTCCCAAAGTCAGATTCAGGAATGTTTCCTCTTTGGGGAAGAGAAAAAAGTTCTTAGCTTTTCAGTAAGTAACAATGTGAAGTTACGTTTTTTGAATTTGTGCTGTGTTTCTTTTCTGCCCCCTTCTGTACAATACCTCATTAAACTAAATACATTTGTTGTGAATAGAAGAACAGTACAGGAAACTTGTCCTGTATAGGGGGTAAGGGGTGTGTTCTCAGGTGTCACTGCAACCAGAGCAGTTGTGTATTTGCATTGCTTAATTCCTCTACTGGTTTCTTTGGTTTACCACTGTCAGATCTGATGGGGGAGACAACTGTCCCACCTTCAGACAGTGACCAATTTGTTAATGCAGTGTTGAAGAAGTGTGGGCTCGGACTGGAGCCAGGAAACTTCACTGATTTATTTGGGCTATGTCAGGCTTCAGTCTGCTCATTCTGCAGGTGGACATTCATTCCCACACAGCCACAACAAGGTGTCCCTTTTTCTTAGTCATTATTTTTAGTTGCGTACAAAATAGCAGGCTTATGACATTTTCCTGTGTGAATATTTCGGTACTGGGCTCATCGTCACCTTTATGTCCTGTGCCTGATGGGCCTGTGCTCTCAGTCCTCCATGGTCTCTCCATTCACTGGATCACCTCTTCTGATTTTGCCCCAGGATCATATAGGCATGAGCCCTGGCACAGCATGGCTTCTACATGCCCACATCTTCCTGCCTGTTCTTTTCAGGAGCATCCAGTGGTGCTAGCGATGGCTAGGAGTGTCCTGCAGAGCGGAGGCATGCAGCCCTGTGGTGTTCAGAATCTACATCTTGGTTCTGCAGTTGAAATGTCTTGTGTCTGGGCTGTGAAGGTCAAGAGTGATATCACAGCCTCAGTCGTTAGCTGTCTGCGTGCTTCTGAATATATGTCTCTACCAGGTCAGTGCCCTGGCACTTTCCTGACATCCACTCAGGGATGACAGAGTAATAGGCTCTCTCTACCCTCTTCAGCCTGGCAGTAAAAGCTGTGCTGATCAGCACACAGTTCCCCTTTAAATACATAGACTTTGGGGAAAGCACTGTAGTAAGAAAAATAGCAAGTAGAAAGGAGACATTGATTATTTGTGAACATCCTCCACCTCCACCTCCCCAGGAGCTTGTCTACCTGAAGCCTTTCTTTATTTCTGTCTTTTCCTTCTCTCTTGGCTTCATTTCCTTCTTTATTATTTTCTTACAGGTAGAATAACTCAAAACATGTTGTCTTTGGTGGGAGGTTAAGGTGGAGGATATTGAGCTGAAGATTCTATGTCAGAAGATGTCAACTGTTGCTCTCTGATCATAAGCCTGTAAATATACAAGCCTCATTCATTGCTCAGTGACCTCTCAGCTCCACAGAGAGCTATGCTGACTAGAGATTAAGATTGTTTTTTAAAATATACTTTATTCACGTCAAATCCCAATCTCTGCACCACATCCCCTTATCCTTTCTCCACTGAGAGGGTAGAGGATACCTCCCTGGGTATCCTCCCACTATGATACATCAGGTCTACATCCTCTCCCACTGAGGTAAGGCAGACCACGTACGGAATTGTATTCCACATATAGGCAACAGCCTTAGGGATAGCCCACACTCGGTTGTTGGGGGACGCACCTGAAGAACAAGCTGCACATCTACTACATATGTGGGGCTAGGTCTAGCTCATGTATGCTCTTTCATTGGTGGTTCAGTCTCTGAGAGCCCCCAAGAGTCCAGGTTAGTTGACTCTGTTGGCCTTCCTATGGCGTTCCTATCCCCTTTGCAGCCCTACTAGATTTTTGGACTTCCCATTCACAGCTGCCCATTGTTGGATTAGTTGAACTACAAACTGTAAGTCATTACAATAAATTCCCTTAATATATAGAGACATTCCCTAAGTTCTGTGACTCCAGAGAACGCTGGCTAATATAATCAGTTTTCATTGAGTATATCAACCACGCTAAAGAGTAGGCATCATACCTAGGATTAGTTGACCAACACAAACTCAGTGGTAATTTTGTGGACTTCTGTTTCATTTTGCTTTGTTTTGGTATTTTTTTTGTCTTGTTGGTTGTGATGGTTTGAATGAGAATGGCCCCCATCATTGTTCATATGTTTGAATACTTGACACCCAGTTAGTGGAATTGTTTGGGAGGGATTCTAAGATGTGGCCTTGTATGGAGGTATATCTTAGAGTGGATTGTGAAGTTTCATAAGTCCATGCCCAGCCCCTCCACCCTCTCTCTTCCTGCTGCCTGCACATCAGAATGTAAAGCCCTTAGCTACTGCTCCAGTGCCATGCCTGTCTCCTTCCTACCATGGTGATCCTTTCTTTTATATGAGTTGCCTTGATAATAGTGTATCTTCACAGTAATAGAACAGTAATAAGACAGATGTTGGTACCAGGAACTGGGGTACTTATTACTATGACAGGTCTGAACCAGGCTATAGTGCGGAAGAATATGGAATACTTTGGGATTTTGAACTATAAGAACAGTTGAAAACTTCAAGCAGTGCTTGGCCATTCTAATAGGAACTTGGGAAACATTAATCCTAAGGATGGGTTGGAATATGCAGGCCTATAGACCCTTCTTGTGATAATTTTGGCAAAGAAAAATATGTCTGAGGCTAGACTGAAGAGTTTTGAATTAATGCCATTGCCAGAGGAAATTTTAAGACAGCTTGGTGTTAACTGTGTCACATGGTTTTTAGTGTTCATTTAATTTTTTTAACTTTTTTTGATTCTTTGTGTATTTCACATCATGCACCCCAACCCCACTCATTTCCTCGTCGCTTCATATTCATCTTTACAACCTCCCCTACAACAAAAATAAAAAATAATAAAACAAAAAAAAAAAACCATCCTGCCATGGAAGCTGTGGTATTTCACAGTGTGTAATATAGTATAGCCTTTTACCCATACAGCTTTAGTTGCAAATGTTCATTGCAATGAGTCTTGGTCTGGTTTGAGGCGGCTTCTACTACACTATCAATACTGGATCCTCACTAGGTCTCTCCTCTCAGATATCTTGTTATTGCCCTCTGTCATAGTGATCCTGAAGCTTTGGATATGTATGTCAGTTGCTCTAGCAGGTCACAGATGGGGTCGATATTGGAGTATGCCAACTCAAAGCCCTGAATCTGGGCCCAGGTGGAAGCTGAGTTGGTCAGCCAGCCAACTATCCTGTGCCCGCATCACCAGGGCCAACTCTCCCTTTTTACTGAGGTAAGGGATGGGACCAACTCTCCTTCTCTCAGTTCCTGAGGGCCAGCTCTCACAGATTAATACTGAAAAGGGGCAAAGAGAAACATAAACTGTACAGTTTGAGGAGAAAGAGAACACCAGGAAATGTAGTCAAGTCTTGTGCTCAAGGAGATGAGGCACTTAAGGAAAAGCCTGATGCTAATTGATTAATAATAGGAATGGTTCTCTCCTGACAACACCCCAGGAACTAACCCTTCAACCCAAGAAAGAGCACTAAGTGATTTCCTTGGCCCAAACAGACAAAAAGGTTATGGAAATGAAGTTCTAGGAGGCAGCCAGGTTTCAGCCCCAACAAACAGCAGAACTTGTCAGCTCTGGTCATGTGGTTCTGTATTTAGAGTCAAGAAGGACCCAAGAAAGGGGTTATGGAATCTTCCTCCATGGTATGGAAAGCTGCAGAGGCCAACCACAAAGCTAAGGTGTCCCAGAATGATGTTGTGGAGGTAAAGCCTGCATTATGTTGGAGACTCCAAGACCTTGGAGATGCCAGGGCCTTGGGATACCTGTCAAGGAATGTTGAAGACAGGGTTCGGAAACAGCCCCAAAGAGGGAAAACTATGTTGCAGTCAACACAGCTGAAAGGAATTGGGTGTCCTTTTGAGATTTGAGAGATTTGATCTTGAGCAGAGATACAAAACTCTTGAGTTTGCCCTTCTGGATTTTGCTGTTGTTTTGGACCCATGTTTCCTCACTATGCTCTCTTTCCACCCTTTTGGAGTGGTGAAAAGATTGCCATGGGTCCCAGAACAGACTTTTTACTTTTAAACAGTAATGAGACTAAAAGACTATGGGATATTTTTGATATTGGATGGAATGCATTTTGCATTATGATATGGGTTTGAATGAGAATGGCCCCCATAAACTCATATGCATGAATGCTCAGTTCCCAGTTAATGTAACTGTTGGGAAGGATTAGGAGGTGTGGCCTCACTGAATGAGGTATGGTCTTGTTGGAGGAGGTGTGTCACTGGCAGTAGGCTTTGAGGTTTTCAAGCCCTTGCCAGGCACAGTGTCAGTGTCTGTATCTGTGTCTCTGTGTGTGTGTCTCTGTCTCTCTCTCTGTCTCTTTCTGTCCCTTCCCCCCCACCCCCCCACCCCACCCCCGCTGTGTGTTGATCAGGATATAAAGCTCTTAGCTACTGCTCCAGAGTCATTCTTGTCTGGTTTCAATCATGATGATCATGGACTAACCTTCTAAAACTATAATGAAGCCCCAAATTAAATGCATTCTTTTATAGGAGTTGTTTTGGCCATGGTGTCTCTTCCTAGCGACAGAACAATGAAGACATTTAGTCTTTTGCTTTTTTATTCTGATCTTCTTCTTCTTCTTCTTCTTCTTTTTTTTTTTTCGTATTTTTATGGGGTTTTCTTATGTTGTTTTTGTTTCTTATTATTAAAAAAAAAATTCATATACTATATTCTGGTCATGGTTTTTGTGCCATTATGATCTTGGTGGATCATAATGGCACAGACTACAATATTTTCACCTCAGTGTACTGACCCAGGAAACCCTGAAGATTGCTCCATCTAATGTAGCTTCAAGTCAGAAATAGGGTCTCATTTGCGGCAGCTGGGTAAGAATTAATGAATGACTAGTATACTCTGGAATTGTATTAAATTCTAATTGTGTGGATTTACATGTATATTCTACATTTCATTCTCAATTTAATGTAACTATTTGCATATGCATGTTCAGGACACAGGATTTTAATTTTCTAAAAAAAATGTCTCCCTTTGTTCCTTAGGACATTGAAGAATTTCCAAATGCATCCAACATAGTCACATTAATTTCTACAGCTACATCCTAAAACACTGAACTAATATATGTTTTTCAGGTGTGAAAATGAAACCAGGTTCAAAGCAGAAGATGTTCACTGGGCTTACAGTTTCTGCCCTACCCCATACTCCTGGACCGCACTCGTGGGCCTGGTGTTATATCTTATTTTCTTTGCACCTGGTAAGCAAGGCTTTGTTACCTTCGCATTGCGTTGGCCCCTCTTGGAAGAGTCAGGCTACTGTGTTTCATTCCATCGGTGATTTTTACTGTAGCTTTCATTATTTACTTCTCAGGAATGGGACCAATGCCCTGGACGGTGAATTCTGAAATCTATCCTCTCTGGGCAAGAAGTACAGGAAATGCATGCTCAGCTGGAATAAACTGGATTTTCAATGTACTGGTTTCATTGACCTTTTTACACACAGCAGAGTATCTTACGTACTATGGTAAGAGCATGGTTTTTTCCAGTGTCCTTTCATTGTCTTACTCTATCCTTGGATACCATGAATTTGTGAGAGAGGCTACATCCTTAGGTTTTGGCTCTACGTAGTAGCTCTGTACAGATTTCACCACTCCAGGGTTTCTGGACAATGTGTCTGGGAGAGCTCTCTTCCTAAGCATCTTGTCTCCAAGTGCTTATGAGTACCTCCAAAAATTCTTCTAACCCTGAGCATCTCCATGCCCACCAGGATGGAAATCCTTACAGCACAGCTTTCAGTTTAACAAGGAAGCCAACAGAAAATGGTTAGACACCGGAAACAGGGCTGATGAGATGTCCCATGGGAAGAATGGAGCCCCACACCTAAGGAGAGTCAATGTAAGCCCAAGAGTAGCTCAACCATTTGAGACACTGTACCATCCACTGGATCATCTGTTCCAGCCAGGACAAGCATTCTGGCACCATGGAGCCCAGCACTTACCACTTTCAGACCCAGGGACAAAAGTCTTGAAGTGAAAACATGTAGAGAGTGCAGCTTTAGGGAAACATTGGTGGATGATGGCACATTACAGAAGTTCTTTGCGAAGCCATTTCAAACCTGTGCTTACTGAAGTAGAAAGATCTTTCTCTGTCCCTTCCCAACCCTCCACCTGCCACATGCATAGTTACCTTGACCACATGATTTCATAAGTTGGGATGACCTTTTAAGGATGGAATGTAAAGTTGCTGTATTCATATCTCTGTAAGCCCACGTGGTGTATGTGAAATTTATTCAATGTCTGGTCCCCTCTGATACCTCCCCAGCAGACTTTATCCTATAGCATGCTCTGGACATGCCCCTACCTTTGCTATATACCAGGAGGGCCAAGAGAAGGCTTGTATTTCATCCAACACTGTGCTCCTGGCTCTTGCCAGGGGACTAGGAGGGCAAGCATCATGTTCACCTGTGTAAGATGACGACTGTGACAGATCTGTTTCCTCTGTCATCAGGACCTTATGCTACGGTGTTGCATTAATTAGTACTGTGAAGCCAGCGATTCCTTATCTTCTCTCCTACCTGGAACATCTAGAATAGCAGTTCTCAACCTGTGGGTCAGGACCATCAGAAACCACATATTCTCGGTGGTTTTAGTGAACCTCTAATCATGAAAAAAAAATCCATGAAGTAAAACTTTTGCTAGCAAAGTGTTCTGTGGAAATGAGGTAGAAGGCATCAGAGGGGACCAGGCTGCTCTTCTCAGTGGTTTTGCATGACATGCATTTATGTGTACCACGTGGGCTTGTAGCAATATGAGAGCAAATCTGTCCTGTTAGAAAAAGAATAGACGGCTGACTGTGTGGTTTAGATACGGCCCGAGTTGGCTTTTGTCAGGAGTGCACAGGGAGAAGCCATGCTTCCCTCCTGTCAGTACACTGGCCCCTTAATTTTACTAACGGGGAGACGTGTGGCCAGTCTGGTTAGACTTTGGGGCTCGTGTTTTCATCTCTAGGTTCATGATTTATTCTCCACAGCGTGGGATCTGAGGGCAACTTCTGAGATGAACTTATCTCTGAGCCTGCTCTGTTATTTTTCTTCCATTTGCTATGGCATGGTTTTTTGTTTTTGTTTTTAATAGTCACAGGACTGAAACCACCAGGTAAGGCAGCTTGGCGGGCATCAGTTGGTTGCATTTCAAACTACAGTTATGTTCGAGTCGAAAACCCACGCAGGGCTCTTCTTCGTCTTCTTTTCCCACCATAGGCGCGTTCTTCCTCTACGCTGGATTTGCAGCTGTAGGACTGCTTTTTGTCTATGGCTGTCTTCCTGAAACCAAGGGGAGAAAATTAGAGGAACTAGAATCCCTCTTTGACCACCGGCTGTGTACATGCGGCGCTGCTGACTCGGATGAAGGGAGATACATTGAGTACATCCGCGTGAAGGGTAGCAACTATCATCTCTCTGACAACGATGCTTCTGATGTGGAGTAACTTTCACCTGATGACTTTTTAGTTACTGAAGTGAACCTGGTGGGAAGGCCAGCAGTTCGTCACTGCCCTGCTCGCAAGCTGAGTCTCCCCACAGTCCTTTCAAGTGACTCCATATTTCAGAAGACTTGATGAGCAGAAAAAATACAGTCATGGTGATGTTTATTTTCATACACAGAAATGCTAAAAAAAAGAAAGAAAAAAAAAACCACAGATTTTTTTTTTTTTAAGCAAATGTGTATAAGCCCTTCCTGAGACAGTCTAAACATTACTGTTGTACCCAGTGACTTCAATTGGGATCCCTTTTTCCTTAAACCATATATAATTATTAGTGGCAATACAGTCAGTGCTAATCTAAGCAGATTATATATGTATATTTATAAAGGATTATTTGAAATGATCTAAGGATATTTAATTTCAAAACATGGCCTATTATAATGACCCTAAATTTCCATATCAGGTAGTGGCTTTTCTCTGATTAGCACAAAGTGAATTTCATCTGAACTTTCATCCACAAATTCAGAAGTCCTATGACGACACAGCTGTCCCTCTTGCCTTTGGATTCCAGATGTTGGCTTCTCCAACACAGATATGGAAATTCCCTCAGAGGCTGAGTACACAGGATCTTTTGAACATTATCCAAAGCGGGCCTTTTAAGGGTTATTTTCGTACTTTTTTGCATCAGTGATGAGTATATTTGCAGAGACACGCTAGCATGTTTTGATAAGTATATTTTATTGTCCAAGTAAGAAAGAACAGATTTTTATATATCCTGATTAGTTAGTCACTTCGGAATGCAATTGTAAGTGTGAAGCAGTGCCAGGTGGTCAACTGTATGCCAGGGTCAGTTTCACACCAGACTCTCTACATTGTCACACCCAGGCTCCTGCTGTCCTGTGCCTTCCTTGGTGTTAATCAACAGCTGCTGGCAGACTGGTTCTCTCTTTCTGATCCACAAGAGGAAAGAAGTCAGTGGCAGAGATGTTAATTTCATTTAAATCCTAGGACTTCTTTCTCCGGTTGTTTTATTGACTTGTACTAAGGACAGGAGCACACCTCACTTCTAATTACTTGTAATTTCCCCCTGAGGACGTGAATTACTTTTAATCCCGTGTCCTTTTCTCGTTCGTAACAATTTGCTACACAAGCGAAGTTCGAAGCTGTGTCTGCTTCTTTATCTCAGACTTGGTTTGGTTTCTGTCTGGAGAAGTCAGACGATTTCCCCATTGGAAAAAGGCATAGATAGGTCCTAAGGCCACAGTCGTCGGTCAAACATGTTGTATCTCTCAAAGTATTTAATGGTGTCTATGTTCATTCAACCCTGAGTTCCTAGTTCTCCTCACTCTACTAAGAGCTATGTGTTACAAACAAAATTACTTGCTCACAAAAGTCATTTGTGTGTTCTTCAGAAGCTATGGATGAATCTAATGACCAGTTAGGAACACATCAGTTTGATGCTGCACACTATGATCTAAACATCTAATGAAGGTACATACCCAGGTGAGTGATGGCCAGTGATAGATGAAAGCATCTCTGTCAATCTCCAAAATGTTTATTCTTACTGCTTCTTACTGTAATTACCAAGCAGAGACTGTAGCGAAGGAAGTTATCCTCCGGCCACCAGAGGTACTTACACAGTCAATATTGTGCCCTACAAATCCTTCAGCCAGAAAAGGAGGTTCTCTCTGTTTGGTTACTTAATGTAATTCTAAAAAGCTAATTAACATCATATTTTGGAAGTTTTCCTCAAATTAGGTGCTTTGAAATTTATTTATGGAGAATATTAGTAGTGACTTTTCTCTACAGCAGAAGATATTATTTAATAGGATATATTATTTGATATTTCTGATCTCTGAAGATATTTCTCAACTCAATGGCATTTTACGAGATCAAGTGTGGTACAGTTAGCATATTATGGGAAGAAAAAAAATGAGTAAAGTGCTCCTTTTACAATGTATTTTTCTGATTTGTCCAACCCGTTGCCTCAATCCTTCCCTTTGAGGTTCACATAGCCTTAAGCACACAGGTATCTCAGTGGAGCTGGCACAGGGTACCTTTTTTAAAAGGACAGCTAGAAAGTCCTGAAAGCTAGATGTGACCTGTTTTTGCTGACATAAAAACAAGTATGTTCTCAGCTTTATGTCCATAAATTAACATAATAATGGGAAATTGTCCACATTCTTCTTGCCCCGTTCCCTTCATCATTTCTAAAAATTATTTATCTATGTAGTAACAGTAGTTCATACCTTTAACATACAAGACAGAGAGGCACATATAAGACTTATTTATAACTTATAAAAAGTAACTCAATACTTGAAAAGGAACCTTCTATAATCCAGATATGATTTTTAGATTTGCTGAACATTTATAATACATTACATTTTCAGATTTTTATTCTATTAAACACCTATTCTATTAAACCATCAAACGTACATTTTGTAGGAGAGTGTCTATATGAGATGGTTTGACCTGACACATTAAAATAGACATATTAAGCAAGTGTACTTGCTACTGCGAAGATAGCTTTCTTTCCAAACATGTTCCAGATCCAATACAGGTGTATTTCATTTGAGAGCATTGGGTGAAGAAGGCCATCGCCACACCTGCAATCTGACTGGGTGGCTAATGTGCAGAAGAATTAAGAATGCATCATTTTGTGTCCAAAAGAATTAGATGGTACAACCAGGCCAAGAGTAGAGGATTCCTGGTAGATGCTCTCTAGAAAACTATTCTACATTCTACCTTAATCTTCAAAGTTAGAGATGAAATTTATAGTTCAAAGGTAGCTACTGCCTATAAAACACTCAGAATTATTCTCTGGGTTAATTTTTAACACCCTTCCTCTGTCAGTTTCCACCAATCCTGGCCTCGGGCATAGTAAGGTTCATTCAGTTCTCCAAGGCGTTTAACGCTGCCTCCTTGGGAAACATCAATCAGTTGCAAATGCCAAACAGCTAACTAACTGCTCAACTCTTCCTTGTATGCTGTTTAGGGAAGACATTACTTATGTGCCAATAATCTTCAGAGAGTTGTTCAGAAGTACCAGGAAGTATTTTATCATTATCATGATGTGCTTGTGAGTTCTCTAAATCTTCATATGTGTACAGTACAGTTGATAATACTTTAGTAATCTGGTCAACGGGCCTTCATTGACTTTGTTTACAGGTAATATTCACATTTTAGACAATTAGGCTCATAGGATTGATTTTTGTCATATCCATGTAAATAAGAAATGGACTGTGCAGATAATCAGTACTCAAACTTATCAATCAATACTTTATAAAGTTTTAAGAGTTTGCTAAACTCAACATTCCATTCACTTAAAGTTTAGATGATATAATACTAACTCTGGCCAAAGTAGAACTTTATGAGCTATATACATGTCCACATCCTCTGGTGGCTCCTGTACTATGTCTCACTCGATGTTACAATCCTGTTCGTGATAGATGTTCTAATTCTTTTTAGGAACTTAAATATACATCTCTATCCAGTCAGGAGTTTCTTCCGTTAGGAGGTGTATGTATTTTGAAGTGTATTTCATTTTCTAGTGCATGTTATCTACTGTTTAATACTTGACAAATCTTGGCAAGTTTAGTCTTTCCATTCCTACCTGTGACATTACAGAATATCTCTCGAAAACTGCCACTGTCCCATTTACCAAATCATGCTAGCCTATACTGTAACAAAAGTATGGTCTATTTTATGGAGATTTAGTGATATACATGTAAATGGTTTTTAAGTTATTTTATGGAGCTTCTTTACATGAAGTTATAATCTTCTTTTTTTTTTTTAAAAAAAAGAAAGTGTCAGTGCCAGAACTGTATAAGAAAACAATCAAATAAAAGTAACAATAATTCACTGTCTTGTACTCTTTACTTCAGGTCTCACCTTGGATTTTAGCATCTGGGTTACCCAGTGAACACACTGCAGGAACCATAAACAAAACATATTGTTGTTCTTTTATTCATTTTTATTCTATGTGCATGGGCACTTTGCATATGTGTGTGTGTGTGTGTGTGTGTGTGTGTGTATCTCCACCATATGCATGCCTGGTGCCTGTGGAGGCCAGAAGAGGGAATCAGATTCCCTAGAGCTGAAGTCACAGATGGTTGTGAGCCACTGTGTGGGTGCTAGAATTGTGCTAGAGAACAGCTATTGTTCTTAACCACTGAGCCATCCCTTCAGCCCCTCTACCATCTTTTCTAGCAAATGTTGCAATCAATATTATTTGGGAGTTTCTACCCCACCTTAGATCTTTTAGTTCTCAAATAAAGAACACAAAACTTTTATGTTTATAATAAGCCATAAACATTAGAGCTGGGCAGATATCAACCCTCTATGCTATTTTGTCTACTTCTCTGTCCGTTCCTTTTAGGTCTTTATGGTTTCTGAGAAGTCTTTGTTCCAATATGATCAAATGACTTTTCCTTTGGCTCCTTCTGTGATTTTGCCAGTTAGAAGATGATATGCCTGGAATGTGAGGAGTGTATTTTTTTTTTTTGGTTTGTTTTTTGTTTATCCTGCAAGATGTTCTCTGTGTTTTGTGGATGGATGGCTTGCTTTGTGTGACATTAGTATATTCCAAGCCTTCAAATACTTCTGTTCTTTCTTGCTCCTTCCTATGGGCTTCCCATTGTTGAGGCTGTAAACCTTGTTCCATGATTCCCAGATATTTTGTCCTGTTTTCTTCAGTTCTCTTTCCTTTTCTGTTTTGCTTGGAAGTTCCCCTCTCACAGGTTCTTATATGATCTGTGCCCCATCTGCTATTATGTCTACCAAAGACATTCTTCATTTCTGTGTTGGTGGTTTTAAACACTGTCATTGAAGACATTCTCAGAATTTCCCATCTCTTTGCTTATGCCCTGACCACTATCACAGTTTGTCTATTCTTTCCATATTAGTAATAAGTATATTAAATTCTACATTTTATCATTCCAACATGTCTGCCTTATTGGAGACTATGTCTGATACATATTCTGACTCTGATTTTAAACTATTTTGTTGTCAGTGCTTGCTTTTTAGTGTGTCATATGTAGACACTAACATATATAATTTAAATAAAATATATTTTAGTGAGGAGTCCTGTGGGTTGAAACTAAGATCTAATACACATTACACGAGCATTCATGAAAAGATTATGCATATTACTTGTAAAAATTAAATTGTAGTTTATGCATAAGAAGACAAATTTCCTCATGGAGATGGATTTTTAAACAGACAGGAAAAAAAATCTGACCTAAAAATAGAAAACAAATTGTATTTTCTGAATAGATGAAGCCTTACTGTATTAGTTACAAATGTCCCTCCAAAATCAAAACATAGACCAAAAAAATTTTTTTTCAAAATTTGCAACACATTCAGTTAGAATGGATATCTATTCTTTGTTATTTAGATGAATTTTAGGGAATGTGAAATGTCTATCACATCTCAGGCTATAAGAGAGAGACAGAACAAGCTTGTAATGGATGAGACTTGTGAAACTTCAGAGTTCATGCCTGGTGACACACCTCCATCAGGGCGATACCCAGTTCTTTCTAAACAGTTTCACTAACAGGGAGCCATGTGTTCAAACTTAGGAGCCTATGAAGGGCATTCTCAATTCTATCCAGCACAACCCTGACCAACAGCTTGAAGTGTTTCATGCTGGGGAATGGGTTTTTATCAGATAGCTGGTAGCTTCTTTAGGGAATATTGGCTCTTATCTTTCAAATTGCTTGCCCGAGCTTAGGTATGACAGCTGGGATAGAATTCAAATGAAAAGAATGGATGCTTATAAGTGTTCTGGGACCCTGTACTCAAACTGTCCCAATGCCACATCCACATTTCAGATGCAGAAATCAGAAAACACTGTCCATCCAAATTCTACTGGGAGAGAAATTTCCTCTCTCTTTGCAGAAGGAAATACACCACGATATTGTTCTACAGTGCGCACAGTGAAAACTCGGAAAGCATAATCATTCCTGCAGTCCACAAGAATGTATCTGCTTTCTGCTCCTCAAAGAAAATTCTATTCAAAATGATGCCCGTGGGCATTTCTCTCACATAGTGACATGGTATTTGGAAGTACGACTTCAAGAAGGCTTTCACTGAGTACAATGAAGTATCCTTAGTTAATATTAGAAAATGTGATTGAGGGATGACACTCAGAAGCCTGCCTGCCACCACATGGTCCACCCCCACAGCAAGAGTCACTACAGTGTGAAGGTACATGGTGTAGAGATGGGAGAGAAAGAGAACAGAAATGGTTTGAGCAGTATAAAGAGAGACGGAACTGGAGACCCAAGGGTGGAGAGGAACAACCTGATGTGAGTAGCCTGCCTTACTGTTGGGCCTATCCTGTGCCTCCTCCCCCAGCAGTGATTGGCAGGCAGCCTGAGCCCCAACCAATGCTCCCACAGGCAGGCAAGTAGGAGGGGGTGCATGGTGCTACCACTCCACTCCCTGGGAGACCCCCTCCACCAACAGTCTCAGCTGTGGACAGCAGGCCCCTGCTCCAAGGGGGACACTGATGGTCACAGGGCATGCCTCCCGGACAGGGATCACTGTACGCAGCCTGGGGCATCCCTGGCCATAGGGGCAAGAAAGTGAGGACCCAGGTTGGCCGGGGTGTGCAGGGTCCCCAGGTTCACAGCAGCGACCATGGCAGTAAGAGCAGCTTTGGCAGCAGTGGCTCTGATTTCTCGATGACTTGCCCATCCCCTCCTGCCTGAACCAGACCCCAACAGCGCAGCACTGGGGGTGTTCTCCCCCTCCCACTGTCCCAAGGATGAGAGGGTGAGGTCCTGGGAAGTGGTAGTCTTGGGCCCCATTTTGATTCTGGTTTGGGCCTTGAGGACAAACCCAAGCCTGGCTTGAGTTCTGAGACCTGTCTCAGTCACTTCTGTATAGGGGTGACTCAGCAAGACCTATTTGGCCCTCCCTCTTCCCTGCTGTTGCTGATGTGGAGCTTTGCTATTGGCACTGTCAGTTACCTCTTCCTCCTCCCTGCCTCCTATGTCATCTCTCCCCATACCTAAGTGCCCACACCTTTTGCCTTCTCTATATAAGCAAGGGGTTGATACAATAAAGTTGAGTTCCTGCTTCGACAAGACTCCCGGGCTGGTGTGTTTCTTTTGGCCCCCAACACTCGCCATCCTGCTCAGCCCTGGACAGACCTGGCTGGACCCGGTTCTCTCCTCTGGCCTGGACCTGCTGGCAAGGAGCTGACACTTTACACCTAAGGTCATGGTGAAGTCCCAGCCCGTGCTGCCACTGAGGCCATATCTGGGCCCATGGCCATACAGCATCAGGGGTCTGTGTTGATGTCCATGTCTGTGTTGATGTCCATGGTCAATATTTATCACCAAAGGCCATGTGGACATCCCTAGTCTAGCATGCCACCTGGAACCATGTTGATGTCCAAGGGCTGAGCAGAGCTAGCCCCACCCCTTGCTGGCTGTAGCAGAGTAGAACCAGCCTAAAAGGCAAGAACTGGGGAGAGCTGGCCCCGCTGCTTATCTGCCAGGAGGTGGCATGGACAAGGGAGAGATGGCCCCCCCTCACCCCTTGCCACCTATGGCAGGCAGGAGAGCTGGCCCTGAGGTCATGAGAGCCAGGAAGAGGGCCCTGCACTCCCCTGGGCAGTAAAGCTATGGGAGAGCTGCCCCACCCATTCCCAGCTGCAGCATTGGGTGAGCTTGCCTGGCTGGTGCTGAAGAACTCACCCTGGTGGTGTGGGTGCAGGAGAGCTGGCAGGCTGACCAGCTCAGCTACTACCCAGGAGCAGACTCAATTTCTTGAGTTGGCTCACCCCAGCATCTACTACATCTGTGATCTGCTGGAGTTCCTGAAAGAGCCAGTCCTGCAGACCCAAAGCTGAAGGATATCCATGACACAGGGCAACAACAGGATGCCCAAGATGACTCTTGGTGAGGATCCAGTATTGACAGTGTAGCAGAAGCCAGAGGCCACAAACCAGACCAGTGACTCGTTACAATGAACATTTGCAAGTAAAGACTATGGTCAAAATGGTGTGCAGTGTGACACATTACAGCTTCCATGATGAGATTGAGTTGTTTGTTTGTTTGGGGTATTTGGTATTTTTATTTTATTTTATTTTATTTATATTTATATTTATATTTATATTTTTTTGGCCAGGAGGTTGCAAGAGCAGAGGGGAGGGAGGAACAGGGACATGAGTAGGACTAGGGTGTGTGATGTGAAATTTAAAAAAATCAATAAAAAGATTTTATAGAAAATAAAAAACCTGAGGGTTCTGCTCAGGGTGGGAAGGAGGGGGCACTGAGCTGAACAGTAGGCTCTGACTCTGCTGACTTTTTTTTTTTCTTTTATTGGATATTTTCTTTATTTACATTTCAAATGTTATTCCCTTTCCAGGTCTCCCCTCTGGAAACCACCTATCCCATTCCCTCCTCCCCCTGCCTCTATGAGGGTGCTCCTCCACCCACCCACCCACTCCCATCTTCCCTCCCTAGCATTTCCCTACACTGGGGCATCTAACACCCTCAGGCCCAAGGGCCTCTCCTCCTACTGATGTCCAACAAGGTCATCCTCTGCCACATATGTGGCCGGAACCCTGGGAACCTCCATGTGTATTCTTTGGTTGGTGGTCCAGGCTCTGGGAGCTCCAGGGGTCTGGCCGGTTGACACTGTTGCTCCCTCCATGGGGCTGCAAACCCCCTCAGCTCCTTCAGTCCCTTCTCCAACTCCTCTATCAGGGATCACTGCTCAGGCCAATGGTTGGCTGCAAGTATCTGCCTCTGTATTTGTCAGGCTCTGGCAGAGCCTCTCAGGAGATAGCCATATCAGGCTTCTGTCAGCAAGCACTTCCCCAGCATCCACAATAATGTCCAGGTTTGGTGACTGTATATGGGGTGGATCCCCAGGTGGGGCAGTCTCTGAATGGCATTTCCTTCAGTCTCTGCTCCACACTTTGTCTCTGTATCAGCTGACTTCTTAAAGTAAGCTGAGCAATGGGAGTCTCTTGGCCTCTTCTCATACTATGCTGGCTGTTCCTTTCAATCCAAACTGATGGTGACTCTGACTACAGGTCTCTCAAAACAGTGCTTCCAACAAATTTCAGGGACCAGAAGGCCATACCAGCTAGTTAATGTCTATACAACGTGGTGCCAGGGTGGCTACCCAACATGGGCCAACATGGCTAATGCTAGACCCTGAGGGAGCTATGAGTCAGCACAATATGGCTGAGACAGCTTTCCAAGGAACCTGAAGTAAACAGTAATGCAATCTGTTATATAACTATTTCTGGCAGGATGCTACTTGTGTGTGATTCTATATAAATTGTGGCCTTGAGATCAGAGGCCTTCAGCCTTGACCAACAGATTTGACCTTGTTTGAGGCATTGAAAAAAATCTCAACCTACTGCTTCTAGACCAAAATATGATGTCATATGTTCCTATTACCTTGGGTCAGAATGACTGAAGAAGTAATCCATGGAGTACTTATGAAATCAGAGCTGTTAATCTGAAAATAGTACACCTGGGAAAGATGGTGAAACATCCAAGCTGACTCAAGAATTCCCAAGCACAGAGGTCCCCATTCAGAGGTGGAAACTAAGGAGAATCATTCAAACCCTAGTCTCCAGGCTCCCCCTTACAGCTTAGACCTATGTGCCTGGTTCAAAAGTGGCTCTGCTTTGATGACAAATATTGTTTCTGTCTAGAAGTCAGCCACTTTCAGACATTCTGATAGTAAAACCATCACAGAGGCTGGCACATCCAAGTCTGCACAACATACACAAGTCCAAGCAGTGAGGTTGGCTATAAAACATTCATAATAGAAAGCCACAATGGGCCTTAGACACTTGCTTGCCACAGCGCCACACAGCACAGATGAAGGATGTCACCCAGGTGTCCACCAGCTGCATGGCCAGCCTGCAGGGAGAGCCACCACAGTGCACAAGTATGTGGTGGTCAGATGGGAGAGGAGTGAAGTGGAACAGCTTGAGCATTGTGAGGAGAGATGGAAGTGAAGACTCAAGGGCAGAGAGGAGTCAGTCTATTGTGAGTGGCCAGCCCTGCCGCCTGGAGCCATGGTGAGGTCCCAGCTCAAGCTGCTGCTAAGGGCCATGTCTGTATTCCATGGCTACACAGAGACAAGAGTCAGTGGCTCATATTATCCAGTGAGTACATGGGGATATCCTGGTCTGGGCAGCCACCAAGGACCACATGGATGTCCAGGGGCTGTGAAGAACTGGCCCCGCCCCTCACTGGCTGCAGTACTCTGGAGAGTTAGCCCCATCTCTCACCAGCTCCTCAGGAGTACTCAGGAGAGCAGGCCCTGTACCTCACTCAGGCAGCACAGTGAAGCTGGCCCTGGTGGCTGGGTGTGGGTGAGCCAGCTAGAGAGCATGAGTGTGGGAGAGCTGATCCTGCCACTCATCTGCCATGGGGTGGCCCCAGTGTAAAGGTGATGGCCTCTCCCCACTTCTTTCCACCTCTGGCAGTCAGGAGAGCTGCCCAAAGGGTCATGAGTGCAAGAGAGCTAGTCCTGCCCCTCACCAGCTTTAGCACTCAGAAGAGCAGGCCAGGTACCTTGTCTAGGCACAGTAGAGCTGGCCTTGGTGGAGGGGACACGGGTGAGCCGGGTCTGAGGGCAAGAGCAAGGGAGAGCTGACCGCCACTCATCTAGCTGCATAGATGCCATGAATCTGAGGATGATGCCTTTCCCCATGTTGCCCCTCGCCACTGTGACAACTAGGAGATCTGCTCCCAGGGTCATGAGCAGGGAAAGCGGTCCCTGTCCCTTATTGACTACAGCACTTGGGAAAGTAGGCCCAGTGACTTGCCAGGGCAGCAAGATGGAACTGGCTCTGAAGGTGTGTGTGATGCAACCAACTTCAGATGAAACATATTTAAGAGGGGGAATTGGGTTTGCTCTTGAGCATATTCATTTACTGGGATAACAATAAAGGTCCTAATCCACTGGAAAACAGGCACTGGCCTCTGACATTTACTCCAGCTCTTGCTCATTCCCTAATTGGAAGTGTTGCCTTTCTTAATAAACAGGTTCTGTTTCTATCACTTTCCTTGTTCCTTGTTACAGGTGCTCATTTACCCCAGTATCCACCTGTAAAAGCATCAGTATTAGTCTGGGCTTTCTAGAGGAGCAGAACCAATGGAATGAATACACACAGGAGAATTTAATAAAATTATAATACCAACTAAATCACACCTGAGAAACTAAGAACTCAGGTTGCCAATGGTTCCTGGGGCTACATGCTGAATAGTCCCCAAATAGCTGTTCTTCTGAGTTTCTCTCTCTCTCTCTCTCTCTCTCTCTCTCTCTCTCTCTCTCTCTCCATCTCTGTGTGCACGTACATGACAACTCAAACTCATAAGTCCAAGTCTGGCACTGGAGAGCATTTCTTGGAGAGCAGCTGGTTCCTAGTTCACAATGATAAAGTTGGAAACACTCAATAACTTGGAAACACTTGGATAACTTGGTTCTGTTATCAACAAAGGAATCAGCACCAGCAACAGAACAAATCAATTCCAAGGCAGAAAAAAGGGAAAGCCAAGGAACCAAAGGTGAGATAATTTTCCTTCTGACATAGTCTTTTAATCTGGGAGGTGCCATCCACAATCAGGTAGGTCTTCCCACATCAATCAGACCCATCAGGATGGTTCTTCAGGAAGATTCTTTACTCAGATGATTCCAATTTGTAGCTGGCTTGCATTAAAACCAATGTAATCTCATGAAAGGCTTTGGCCTTCTATTATTACTATTAGAAAGTCGTTTATTAGCTAGTAGACTTTGTTGTTGTTTTCTGGTCAGTTGCTCTTATTATCTTCATTTGGTTTTAAGGCTAATCTATCAATTTACGATGAGTAACCTAGAATGTCCTTTCATGTTTTTACTCCGTTGGCTGCTTTGGTAGGTGGTACATATCAAGAAAACGTTCAGTTTCTTTTAGATTTTCTAGGTTTTTAAAATATGTCCTTATATTCTCTGGCTTTCCTAGATGTCTGTTGTTAAGTCCCCCTTTGTCTCTAATTTTGTTAATTTGTATACTCTCTCTCTCTACTTTTTAGTTAATTTGGCTAGAAGTTTGTCAATGTTTTTCAAAGAACCAACTTTTTGTTTCATTAACTTTTTTCTATTTTTTTGTTTGTTTCTATTTTACTGATTTGGGTCCTAAGTTTGATGCATTATTGCCATCTATTTAGTTTATGTGATTTCTTCTTTTTGTTCTAGAGCTTTATTGAGATAGTAGTATGAGACCTCTCCAATATTTTTACATAGGTAGTGCTAGGAATTTGTTCCTTAGAACCACCTTCAGTGTTTCCCACAAGTTTAGGGATGTCATGTTTTCATTTTTATTCAATTCTAGTGACTTGTTCAGCTTCTATAAGTTTGTAAGCTTACTGTTGTTTCTGCTCAGCTTTAATCCATGGTGGACTGGTAGGATACACATTGTTACCCCAGTTTTCTTGTATCTGTTGAGACTTGCTTTGTGCTCAAGTATGTGATCAATTTTGAAGAAAGTTCCATGAGCTGCTCATTGATAACTCTCAATATCAATGGCCCAATTCCCCAATTAAAGAAAAAAAAAATACAGACTAACAAAATGGTTTTGAAAACAGAATTCATCCTTCTGATGCATTCAAGAAACACATCTTCATATTAAGGATAGATAAGAGTATATTCTTTTGTGTTTGTGTGAAATTTTCTATAAATATGTTAGATATACATTTGGTTTATGATACCAGTTATATCCAGCATTTCTCTGTTTAGTTTTTGTTTGAATACTCTATTTATTGGTGAGAGTGAAGACATCCAATACCACTTTGTGGGGGTCAATATATGATTTAAAGCCACAGTAGTGTTTCTTCTGTGAATTTGAGTGCCCTTGTGTTTGGTGCATATATGTTAAGAACTGCAATATTCTTTTGGTCAATTTTTCCTTTGAAGAATATGCCGTGAGCTTCCCTATCTATTCTGATTAGACTTGGTTTGAAGTCTATTTTGTAAGATATTAAAATGGTGACACTGCTTGCTTAAGGTGATTTGCCTGGAATATCTTTTCCATCCTTTGACTTTGAGGTGATATATATCCTTGATGTTAAGATGTTTCTTGGATGCAGCAGAATGAATTCTGCTTTTAAAATCATTTTGGTAGTCTGTATCTTGTTATTTGGGAATTGATATCATTGATATTGAGAGTTCTCAATGAACAGTGTTTGTTGAGTCTCATTATTTTATTGTATTGATGTGTGTCCCCTCTCCTTCTTCTGATTTTCTGGTCTGATACTTTTTTTTTCTTGTGTTTTGTTCAGTCTGGTTAACTTCTTCAGCTTAAAGGTTTCCTTTTAGTGCTTTCTGTGGGGTTGTATTTGTAGACAGATACTGCTTAAAGTTGGTTTTATCATGGAATCTCTCTAGCTTTTTTTCCCCCTACATCTATTGTAATGGAAAGTTTTCCTGGGCATTGTAGTCTGGGCTAGCCTTTGTGGTCTCTTAAGAGTGGTAGAAGATCACAATCACTGGAGGCAGAGGGAGGGACCTGGTTGGGAGCACAGAGGGGTGAGGGGAAAGGGGGAACTTGATCAGGTATGAAGGAGGAACGGGAGTGAAGCCCTGAGGGCCAGCAGAATGAATGGGAATATGCAACCTGGGGGTGGTGGGAGGGGCTGGAGGGAAAACTCACTAGAAAGTACCAGAGACCTAGAAAGTAAGAGAAACTCAGGACTCAAAGGGAAGGACCTTAGATGAAATGCCCAACAGTGGAGAGAGGGACCTTGTAGTTCCACCTCCTGTTAGAAAGACAGGACATCAATTGGAGGGATGGAGTTGCCACCCCACAGTCAAAAACTCTGACCCAGAATTGTGCCTGTCTAAAAGAACTGCAGGGACAAAAATGGAGAAGAAACTGAAGGAAAGGAGGACCAGCCCAACTTGGGATCCATCTCAAGGGGAGGCTCCAAGGCCTGACACTATTACTGATGCTATGGTGGGCTTACAGACAGGAGCCTAGCATGGCTGCCCTCTGAGAAGCCCAACAAGCAGCTGACTGAGATAGATGCAGAGACACCCAACCAATGGACTGAAGTCAGAGACCCCTGTGGTTGAATTAGGGAAAAGCTGGAAGAAGTTGAGGAGGAGGGTGATCCCATAGGATGACCAGCAGTCTCAACTAACCTGGACCCCTGAGATCTCTCATACACTAAGCCACCAACCAGGCAGCATACAGGAGCTGATCTGAGGCCCCTGACACATATACAGCAGAGGACTGCCTGGTCTGGCCTCAGTGGGAGAAGTAGTGCCTAACCCTAGAGAGACTTGAGGCTCCAGAGAATGGAGAGACCTGGTTGGGGCTGGAAGGTGGGGAAATCTTCTTGGAAACAGGGGAGGATGAATGGGAGGAGGAACTGCAGCAGGGTGGATCTGGAGGGGAGTAATGACTGAACTGTAAAAGAAGTAATAATAATAACAACAATAACAACAACAACAACAAAGACTTATAGAATATCCTATCAAGCCTCTCTGGTTTTTAGAGTCTACATCAAGAAGTCGGGTGTTTTACTAGTAGGTCTGCATTTATACGCTCTTTGGGTTTTCCCCTTAAACCTTTTAATATTCTTTGAAAACAAACAAAACATTTGGTGTTGTGATTCAGATGTGTCATAGAGAATTTCTTTTCTGGACCAGTCTATTAGTGTTCCATATGCTTCTTGTAGTTTAATAGGCACCTCCAACTTTTAGGTTAGGGAATTTTGCTTTTATGATTTTGTTGAAGAGATTTTCTGTCCCTTTAACCTGGGTTTCTTCTCCTTCTATTATTATTATCTGTAGATTTGGTCTTTTCATAGTGTCCCAGGTTTTCTGGATGCTTTTTGCTTGAGGGTTTTTCTTTTTATTCAACATTTTCCTTTTTCACTTATATATTTCTTCCATCTTGTCTTCAATGTCTGACATTGTTTTCCATCTTTTCTATTCTTTTGAAGTTTGCCACTTTGACTCCTATTTGAGTTCTTAAAATTTTTATTTCCAGATTTTCCTCACTTTGGGTTTTCTTTATTGATTCTATTTCTACTTGCAAGTCTTGAGCTGTTTTCTTCATTTTGTTCCATTGTCTGTTTGTATTTTCATAGGTTTCATTAGTAGATTTGTTCATTTTCTCTTTAAAGACCTCTAACATTCAAAAAGGCTATTTTGAAGTCCTTGTCTGTGTTTCAGCCATATTGCATTTGTCAGGACCTACTGGATGTAGTAGGGCTGCTGGGCTCTAGTGGAGACATATTGTCCTCGATGTTATTGGTTGTTTTTATGATGATGTCTAGGCATCTGAGTTTTGGGTGATTGTAATTCTAGGTGCTACTATCTGGTCTTGTCTTTGTTGGGTGGGTATTTTGTTCCTTAGTTCCTGTTAACCTCTCTGGTTCTTAGGACAATGTGGTGGTTGTGGGTTGTCTGGTATGGAATACTTCTGAGGTCCTGATGGATGTGGCCACTGGGAGTGTTCCAGTTAGACTGTGTTTCTTAGTATTAGAAACTGGACTTAATGTTGTACATGGGCTTGGGGGCAGGAGCAGAGGTCTACAGGAGGAAGGAAATCAGGTTGTGCCACTATGATCTCCTGGAAATGGAGACCATGAGAGAGTAGCACCCACATGTGATAGTCTGCTACAGAAATGGGAATGAGTCTGGAGCATTAGATTTGGAGTAAAGGAGGGAGAGTGAAGATATGAAGATCACCTACTTGCTCCCCTGGCCTGTGTGGCCCCATAGTTTCCCAGGGAATGCCTGAGGCAGGGAGAGGCTGAGATGAAAAGATGGTGTGGTGAGAAAGGCTGTAGAAGATCTGGAGATGGGGGCGGAGAGGAAGGGGAGGCTGCAGTGGGTGGTCTGTACAGAGCTCTGGATCAGGAAGGGGATTAGATTTAGGAGAGAGGAGAGAGAATGAAGGTCTAAAGATCACATTTGTCAGACAATATAACTACATCAAGGTTTAAAATAATTATCAAAAGAAATAAAGTAATTGTGTATATTTTAATCCAAATATAGACAAGTAAACATGAGAATGGCAACATATATATTAAGAATAGCAAATTCCATATATGTATGTATGTATGTATGCAAATTTTCTATGAGTAAGACTTGTACTGACTGGTTTTGTGTGTCAACTTGACACAAGCTGGAGTTATCAAAGAAAGGAGCCTCCCTTGAGGAAATGCCTCCATGAGATCCAGCTGTAAGATATTTTCTCAATTAGTGATCAAAGGTGGGAGGGCCCATTGTGGGTGGTGCCATCGCTGGGCTGGTAGTCTTGGGTTCTATAAGAAAGCCAGCTGAGCAAGCCAGGGGAAGCAAGCCAGTAAGTAACATCCCTCCATGGCCTCTGCATCAGCTCCTGCTTCCTGACCTGCCTGAGTTCCAGTCCTGACTTCCTTTGGTGATGAACACCAACATGGAAGTGTAAGCTGAATTAACCCTTTCCTCCCCAACTTGCTTTTTGGTCATGATGTTTTGTGCAGGAATAGAAACCCTGACTAAGACAAGGCTATTAGAGAACTATTAAATACATGAATATTAAAATTGTATTTAAGAAACAATAGTTCTTAGAACCCTCCCCCCTTATGTTCAGCCTCATTTTCTCATTATGTATTATGTTTACGAAGGTCTGAACATTTCCCATTGCCTTCCAAGGTTAAGTGAAACACTACTTCCTAGTTGGAGATTTTAGAGTGAGTTACTCATAGGTGTTTCCTGCCCTCCAGTGGTATCTGCCATCCTATCTTCAGTGCAGCTGCCAGCCTCAGAATGGAAGGACTCCTCTTCTGTATCAATGCTGGGACTACTCTTACATGAGCACCATGCAATGATGGTACACTGTACAGCAGTGTCTGCTGTGTTTCCCACAATGGGTGCTTCTTCTGTCTGTACCCCTACATCACATCTCCCAGCCTGAAGCACAAAGTTACCAGTGCTTTTGTTTTGTGATGTGTGCTCTGAATTGCACTGAGACTCTGGAAATGTATCAGTATTATTTTTCTCTGAGGCCTGATGAAATTTATGATTCTGTTTATGAATTTTGGCATTGTCTTTCACAGTTATGTCACCTAAATGGTCTTCCATCTTTTCTAGACCACAACAATCAGTTGTTTCTGTGGCTTTCTTGTTTGAGTCTTCAATTTGCTGCTGTATCTGATCTTCATCTTCAGATATCTAAAAGAAATTTTAACAATCTATGGTAAATTAAAAACTGGCCATTTCAAATCAGTCTTTAAATTTAGTCTAGGAAACTTTTGAAAACTGAAGAGAACTTGATAGGTTACAAATCAAAGCAGATATAACATCAAAGATTAGTCAAAGGCTCTCCCATTGCTCCCAGAACTTTGTGAGGTTTTAAACAGCAATAATAACAAGAGTCACTGGAATAAAAGTGCAAAAGAGAAGAGCTATCATGTTCTCTTCTCAGACTGTACCCTAGGCTTGATTATCTCACTCTTCAACTACTTAAAAAGGGCAGAAAAGTCACGTGTTGCCAGGGAGCTTCGAATAAGTGTAACCTTATTCACTCACTGGCTCCTTAAGTGAAATATCTCAGTTATATAACTGTTATTATATCCATCCCACATAAGACACAATACCTTAAGGAAAAAAATGAGGGTGTCAGTTAACTGGAAAGTAGGTGGTTTCAATAGATACTGCGACCGTTATGTAAAGGGACAAACTTTGTTGACTTACACTTCTCAACTTTATAAGTAATTTATGAAAGTTAATGAAACTACCATATGGTAACTGTAATTAAAATGGTTTGTGTGTTGTAATTGTAGTTCAGTAGAAGAGAATGGTTTGTGTGTTGTAATTGTAGTTCAGTAGAAGAGTGCTTGCCAAGAATGTGTGAAGCTAGAATTTCAGTCACTCCCATGGTGAAGAAAAATAAAATACATACTGACTTTTCAAGCTGGAAAGTGGAGACACAACGTTTGAATGATGAAAAACTAAAACGAGATCTAGACTTTAGCTGACTGACACTGGGCAGCAAAAGTAGCCCAAGAAATGCACTGGGTTGGCTGAGTACAAACTGG
The DNA here is from genome assembly GCA_019843965.1 of Rhynchomys soricoides. NCBI lineage: Eukaryota > Metazoa > Chordata > Mammalia > Rodentia > Muridae > Rhynchomys > Rhynchomys soricoides. The sequence goes on along the minus strand of JADRCH010000028.1, from coordinate 7,898,114 downwards.
AGAGAGCAAGTCCTGGGCATCTCATCCATTCAACATGAGTGTCATCTGCGCTCATGGGGAAGAAGACCACTGCTGCACTCTTAGACATAATCACATAGATAAAAATGAAATTCATCAAATAATCACACACCTGAAAAATGAAAAAAAAAAAGCATTATGGAGAATAAGCAAGAAGCACTTGGCAAACACATGAGGCATCACTTAGACTGTGGAGTCATTGAAGAACTCATTGCAAAAATGACAAGTGAGACCTCAGAAGCAGAGTATATACAAGAATGGATTAAAGCCCTCAGTGTGCAATGGCAAAGAAAACAGGCAGTGCACTGCATGCTCCAGGTGTAGGAACGGACTGTACAAATAGGGTTCCATTTGCTCAGGAATTAGGGCCAACACTGTGAATTGGGATCTCATAAAACCAAAGCAAAGAAGAAACTGGCAAACTAGTGTGTGTAGATCAGGATAAGATAAGTTGGAGAAGGGACTGAAGCAACTGAGGGAGTTTGCAGCCCCATGGAGCAACAGTGGCAACTGGTCTGATCCCCAATGCTCCCGGAGACTGGATCACCAACCAAAGAATACACATGGAGGGACCCATGGTGCTGGCCACATATGTGGCAGAGGAGGGCCTTGTTGGACATCAAGGGGAGCAGAGGCCCTTGAGCCTGAGGGTGTTAGATCCCCCAGTATAGGAGAATGCCAAGGAGGGAAGATGAGAGTGGGTGGGTGGGTGGGTGGGAGAATACCCCCATAGTGGCAGGAGGAGGGGGAAGGAAATGGGGAGGTTCCAAAGGGGAGATCTGGAAAGGGGGAAACATTTGAAATGTAAATAAAGTATCAAAAAAAGGGAAAAAAAACCCAGTTAACCTACTTTTTAAAAAAAGAATATGCATTAGTGATAAATTGTAAATTTTGTCTCTATGTTTTATGTTGGAGCAAATATTTTGTTTAATATTGGTTTTATATTCAAATGTATATTTGATAGCATTTTCAGTTATGTTTCACAAAAGATGAATATGTTTTACTATGAGATTATAATATGCCCTTAACTACTTATTAGTACTTATTCCTCTGTTTTAGTAGCCAAATTATATGTGAAAGGATATAAAGCAGTAGTAGCCAGGGATCCATATAAATTATAAATAAATTCATGCACTTGCCTTAGCATTTTTTAACGACTGCATTACTGTTCTGTGTTATTGAAATGCATTCTCCCTTGGGCTTAAGGACATGCTGAGATGATTTAAATAAATGCATGAAACGAAAAAAAATTAAATGCCATCCAAAGGCAGTTTTCACAGAGTCCGGAGATGCTGTACAACGTTTAGATGGATTAGTAAAATAGGAACCTACTAAATGAGAGGAACATGATTGAATTGGTGTTCTCAGAAAGTCATGATATTTGCTACTTAGAGAGGAAGTTGGGGCAAAAAACAAAATACTGAAGTCTTTTGAAAAGCAAGCTTAACGATTCAAGAATAAACTGGTAGAAACATAGAGTAGGAGAAGCCCTGGTGGGAGAGGCTGAGAAATGGGAAGATTTAGTTGGAGTGGATCTAGACTTCAGAAATGAACACTTGGGTACACCAAAGGGTGTCTGCAGATATGGGAAATACCAAAAAGCTCAAAAGAGAGATCAGTTTGAAATATGAAAGGGTAGAGATTCTCTTAACTAGGGAAGAAATGACCGATAGAACACTTAAATAAAGACCAGAGCTGAGCCCTAATGCTTCCCAACTGCCATTGCTAAGAGGTGTGACATTGTCTTTGCGGCTGTAGAACACAGGTAGCAGAGGATTCCTATACAAGTCCCTAGCCATACCTTGTCATGCAGGAATCCTTACAAACTCGAGGCTGAAAAGTTTGCATGTTGGTTAGTTAGTTAACTTCACACGAGCTAGAGTCATCTGGGAAGAGGAAATATTAATTAAGAGAACGTCTCCATCAGATTGCTTGTTCTTCCGTACAGTTTTTTCTTGATTAGTGATGGATGTGGCCAGCGAGGGGGAGGAGCAGCACACTGTGGGCGGGGCCACCCCTAGACAGAGGCCCAGGGTTGTGTAAGAAAGCAGGCTGAGCAGGCCAGGACGAGCAAACCTGTAAGTAGCACTCCCCGTGGTTTCTGTCTACCCTTACTTCCCTCAGAGATCTACTAGGGTCAGGACATTTAAGCCAAGCAAGCACTGTCTTCTAATTTGCTGTTGTAATGCTGCTTATCAAGTGAGAGAACGGACTCTAGTCCAGTCGGGCAATGCAGAAGTCCCTGGCATCCTCAGCAAACCATCTGTGTGGCACACCCGAGGCCAAAGGCGGGAGAAAGGAGGAGATGGAGTGAAGAGATTTTCATTCAAACCTGGTTTATCAGAAGTGTGACAATTTCCACTCAGAATATGACATGCAGCTCTATTAAGATTTCAGTCTTTGACAACACTGAGTAGTTTACCTCATTTTATAAGCCTCAAAATTATGTTCTTAATGTTTATTTGGTTATTCTATATTTCAAATTATTGAAAATTCTTAAAAACATAAATAAATGATATATTATGTTTATCTGTATACATTTATATGATAGATTATGTACACACATACACAAGTATGTATATGTTTAAATATCTTGATAAGAAACTTTTAAAATTTATTCACTTTGTAAATGTAAATCACTGATACTTGGTCAAATAGTTGATTTTACTTTATTGTTTACATTTTTATAATATTACATTTTAAAATTTCCTAATTTTTTTAACTTTGAAAGTAACTTTTGTTTGTGTAATTATTTCTACTGTTGGCTCAACTCCTCTTAAAGTAAAAGGAGACAAAAATGATGTGAAATTAATACAGCATACATTGATAAGCCAAAAAGTAGTGACTTACCAAGTCAGAACTGGGGCTGAACGTGCTCTCAGTTGGCCGTGGAGAGTAGCTGGCAGACTGGCTGCTCTGTGAAGACTCCAGGCCTGAAATAGAGGTTCATTCATGAAGGCAGGATCCACTCATACTCCAGCAAGGGAAAGGCATCTAAGTGTCACTAAGTTAGCAACCAGCGCTGGAAAATGTGCCAAGCTTACTTAAATGTTTGATGTTTAACACTTGTTTTGCTAGCAGGATAAATAGGTTTTTATCTTTAAAAGATTTGTATCTACCAGTAAAATAAATTACAAGATGACATAAAATAAGAATAGAGAAAATAGGATTTCTTTTCAATATATGAACCATTTTTAAGAACAAATATATCTTAAAGTGTGACCCAGGAGGGACCAAGCTTATGAAGCCTGAGGCATCAGACGTCTGCTTGTCTAGGGAACAGACATTTCAGTGGAGTCAGAACTATGTTCAGTGCCTCCTAGCATGTAATTATCTGCTTAGTCAATTACTTTTCAATTCCAAGCAAAGTTTAGGCTGGTCTGGGACATGTCAAGTCTTCCTACCACACATAAACAGCAGAATAACAGCAGCTTCCAGTACCTTGTGCCTTTGTTTATAGAAATGGGTTTTTAACAAGAAAAGCAAGAAGAAATGAAAAATAAGCAGGAATGCATAAAGAAACAGTAGCCCTCATTCACTGCAATTAACCAGGAGTCCTGGCTATTCATGTCCTGTGTCAGGACTGACACTCTCTGTAACAGAAACTGATCTCTGTTAGCTGTGAGGGACAGAACATAGTTGTATTCTAATATGTGCATACACATGTACAAATAAAATAAAAATTAGTTATAAAAAGTTATACTTCCATAGGTCAGTGAAGAAAACTGAGGGTTTGATATGATTAATAACAGTATAATCTAAGGCTACTTTCTCTTCATAAGGTTCAGCAAGTCCACAGGTGCTATAATCCCAGATACCTACAAAGAAGAAGCATACTGGCTCCAGGGATCTTACCTATGACAGCACGTGAAAGGGTGTGAAGACAAAAGTGATGATTTAGTTCAACAACTTTTAAGCAACTACAGAAGTCACTAAGGGAGTTTCTAGGACTATATAGGCACGGTGTCAGTGTTCATAATCTTGTGATGGAGAAAGAGACTGCAGTGCTCTGAATAAGAACGGCCTCCACAGGCTTGTATATGTGAATGTTTACTTCCTAGTTGAGAGTCTGTTTAGGAAGAATTATGGGGTGTGACCTTTTTGGAGAAGGTGTTTTACTTTGAGACCTCAAAGGCCCAGTCTCTCTCTCTCTGTCTTCTACTTGTGGATCAGATGTAAAGCTCTCAGCCACTGCTCCAATACCATTCCTGCCTGCCACCATGCTTCTGCCATGATGATCACTGACTGAACCTCTGAAACTGTAAGCAAGCCCCAAATTAAATGCTTTCTTTGATAAAATTCCACATCTTTTCACAGCAATAGTATAGCACCTAAGATAGGAAGTGTGACTTTGAAGAAGGAGGTGAGCCACTGGGGTAGATATTAAGGATTCAGAAGCCAACTTATTCCCAGTTAGTCTTGTCTTGTCTTGTCTTGTCTTGTCTTCTCTTCTCTTCTTTCTCTCTCTCTCTCTCTCTCTCTCTCTCTCTCTCTCTCTCTTTCTCTGTCTCTCCACCACATGCTTCTAGATCAGGATATGACCTCTCAGCTCCTGGGCCAGTGCTGCAGTTGCCTGTCTACTGCCACCCTCTCCACCATGATGGTCATGAACTCAATCCAAGCCAGATTCAGCTATACCTGTGCTCTCACCAGCACTGTAGGAATTACAGATGATTCAGGTTATGGAAAGAGAAGAGGAGGGTGCACCATCCAGCGTGCGAGATGATAGAGACAAGAACAAGCAGATGATAGGGACAGTAGTAAAAGCATGGCACCAGAGCCTAAAGCTAAGAAATGCTCACCATGGGCAGAGATGCTAGTCAGCAGAGTTCCCACTCAGCCATCCAGCCAGCTGCCCAGCCAAACTACACAGAACCATAGAAAGAAGGATTAGGAACTTGGTGCCTTACTCCAATGGCTATGGCACAGGTAAACAGGCTGGCAGGCCTTCCAAGCCTGCTCAGAGCCCAAGTCACAGGGAGTTACATTTTTGTAAAGGTGCTTCAAATACTAGAGACAGGGTCATACTTGCAGGCAGGAGATACAGCCTGAGGAATTCTGACAGTCTGTCTCAGTCACAGAAATCCTCAAAGGATGCATTTGACTTGTGTGAATTACTAGGGCAAGCAGCCTTCCCTCCCACCCATAAGGACTGATGGAAAAGATGAGAAGCCAGATAATGTCAACTGGGAAGAAATAGTGACTGGGTTCATAATAGTGTCTAGTTAATTTTTTTTTCTGGGACATCAAAAGAAAAAAATCCCTGAATGAATGTGTAAAGACTGAAAGAAAGTCCGGAGCAAGTGGGTGTGGCTGGCATGAGCACAGCCATGTCAAGGCCTCCAAGGCCTCCAATGTGAATGGCAAACCCGCCCCTGGTCTGTGTGCAGTATTGACCATGCATAAGGAACACAGTGACTGCAGCTGCTTCCTCCCTCCCGGTATTCAGAGCCTGAGACTGCTCCCCACAGAGACCTCATACTGAGATGGATCGACCTACATCCCTGTTCAGTGTGTACAAAAGCCTTCCTCCCTGATTCAGATGTATGTAAGAACCATGCTCATTGTCCAGGTTACTGCTGCTCTGCACTCCACCAGAGCGCTCAGTGCATACAATCCCAGCTTTTCTGTATGTGTGTTGTCATTTCTTCACTCTCATTGGCCCAGTCAGGTCAATCCCTAAAGTCCAGCAGGTCATGGCAAGTCTTAAATTTCATCTTCTAGTATTTACATTTTGTGCTTCTTTAACTTGTATCATTTGGATGTCCCTATCTCCCAGGAAAGGCTGCTCTGGCTGTGTTTTCTACTTGCAATGTATTTTACCCTTAGGCTAGCCTTTCTCATTCTTATTTCACTCTCTTGTTTTTCCTTTTCCCACTATTTATTTAAAAAAAAAACAAAAAAAAAAAAACCTCTTACCTCTAAAAAAACTACAAAGTAACTTTTCCACGCATACTATTCTATGGTGCATGTCTTCGAATTTCAGGAACAAGGGAAGTGCACGTTTCTAGTACAAGCTGAGGCAGGAATGTCCTCAGATTGTTGCATCTGTCATTGCAGCCAACTTCCCCCTAAAGAGCCAATGGAAGACAACTCACCAGAACTCACACAAGATAAATGAAGTTCACAAACAAACTCAGCAGGTTAGGAAAGATGGAAAATTACCAAAGTGGATGAACCAATCAGTAATTTCAGGCAAAATTTTAAACATAGTGGAAAAATTCAGCCAGGAAATGGAAATACAAAAGAAGAAGAGGAGAAGGAAGAGGAGGAAGAAGAGGAGGAAGAGGAAGAGGAAGAAGAGGAAGAAAAGAGGAGGAGGAGGAGGAAGAGAAGGAAGCTACCAGAAAATTAGGAAAGAAAAGATCCAACAAATCAAATAGCTCAGCGGGACTCATCAACAGCTAAGACCACAGAGAAAATGTCAAGGATAGAAGACAAAGACACTACAGTACACATAAAGAGAAAGCATAATGAACGTGACCAAATGTTCAAGAACTCTGGGACGTGTTTGCAAGGACAACCCCATGAATCCAAGGTAAAAATTAACTAGAGAGAATCTAAAGTCATCAACAGATTGAACAAGTACTAAACCCAGAAAAAGAAATGGATATCCAAAAGGTAGGGGGATATAAAGGCCCCAATAGACATGAACAGAGAAGAACCACTCCATAATGTAGCACAGTTAGAATGATAAAAACACACAAGAAAAACAACATTAAAAGCTGTAAAAGAAAAATACCAACTATACACAAAGGCAGAATATCAGACTAACAACACATCTCTTGTCAACTTGGAAAGTAAATAACTGTCAATCAGAATTGCTATCCCTAGAAAGATTATCTTTTGAGCTTGATGGGGAAATGACATTTCAAGAAAAGCACAAACTACAATAATTCATGAAAACCAAGCCAGTAAGTAATGCGCATATGTGTGTGTGTGTATATATATATTGCATATATATTATATATATAATGCATACATATACATAGTAATGCATACATATACATATGCATATATATAGAGAGAAATGATGCCATCCAGAAGAATAAAAGAAAGAATATATTTCTGGAAAGAATACAAAACCAAAGTGAGTCAGAAGGGAGTCCATCATGTCCAACTAGGAAACTCCTCCTCTCAGGGCTTGGAGGACACACCGAGAGACAGGAAGAAGCGATGTAAGAGCCAGAGGGGACAGAGGACACTAAGAAACAAGGGCCTTTTAACTCGACACGATTTATACACACATGAACTCACAGAGACTGAGGTAAACGCACCAGATGGGGCCCTAGAGCTGAGAGGAGAAGTGGACCTGTGCCCCCATCCCTAACCCAGAAGCTATCTCCAATGGAGAACCACTTGCAAATGAAAACCCAGTTTACTCCCGGGGAGTCTCACTGGGGAAACAAATGACTCCTTAGGGCAGGCTGCATGCCCAGCAGCGAATGGTCGACAGAAAATGGGCTCATGAGCATCCCTGGAGATTTCTTGTCACATGAGGTCATCTCAGTGAGTTTCCTTTTAATTAAAATTTTATCTTATTTTTTAAATATTATTTTCTTTGATATTCTTACCCTACAGGTTCTGTGCAGATAATACTATAGGTTCCCGTTTAGTGTTTCTATAGAAACCCTGAGTACATACAGGTGGTCTGTGTTTCTTATGTCTTTCCTGTGGTCTTCTCCTTCTGCTTGTTTGTTTGTTCTACTCTGATATGTTAGCTTTTATTTTATGCTTTCTATTTTATTTCACTATATTATATTATCTTTAGAAGCCTGTTTTCTAATGAGAGATAGAAAAGGAAGGATCTGAATGGGAGGAGGGCCTGGGACAAACAGAGAACAGAGACCGGGATTAGGTGGGTAAGAGAAAGATAGCTATTTCTAAAGGGGGGGCAAGGTCTTTGAAAACAACAAAAAAGTGTCAGATAATACCATAAGGAAACCCATAGATTTTATGTCTGATAATACCATTAGGAAACCCATAGATTTTATGATGATTGAAAGGGTTCTTTTGAGTTTTGGCTTTCATTTGTTTGTATAGAGATAGGATCACGACATAGCTCTGGCTGGTTTAGAACTCACTATGTAAATCAGGCTGAACGGAACTCAGAGATCCTCCCCCCTCTGCCTCCTGAGATTGAAGACATGCACCACCATGCCTGGCTCCATTTTCATGATAATTTAAAAGTAAGTAAATAATAAAAATATTAAAACTTCACCAAGATTCCTAAGTATCCTAGCAGAAACAGATAACCAGAGAGCTGTTCTAGGACCAAAGACCGTTACAAAACTTTTATGAACGCTTTCAGATATGAAGCATTGGAATATAAAAGCTTATAAACAGTTAGTATGCACGATATATAAAAGGCACACAGGACATGCTGGATGTAGCCAGATGTAGACTATAAAAGACATATTCCTTAATGAAAACCAAGCATCTTGAGAGCAGCTCTGGCCAGTGTAGCATGTTCTCCAACAACTGTTCTTCAGCTGCCGAAAGGCTGAAGCAGAGTGACAGTTGTATGTGATCATGAACTGTAAGAGAGGAACTGGGCAAAACATGAAACTCTGCTGACCCGTTAACCTAATCAGTAACTAGAAAAGCAAAAAAAATAATACTAGCGTGGGTTAGGTTTACATAATGATAACAGATTGGCACAGTGCAAGTAAATAAGGAAGTGACCCCTAGGGCCCATGGAAGGCTAAACTAGACACTGAGGTTCAGGAAAATGATTTTGCATTACCTAAAAAGGTAATAAATGTACACCATGTGAAAGGGTGGCTCTATTCCTAGAAATATACCCAAGAAGAATTTTTTAGGTGTGTCCAGAAATATCAAGAATGGTCAGAATAGTCAAGGACACAATATTGACAACACAAGAGTCCAGCGCCAGAAGATGCATGTAAATGCACAGAATGCTGGATGGCAGAAAAAAAACCTAATCTGTGAAAGCCACAAATAATAAACTGTTTGGGCATCAAAATATAATATCTGCTGGAAAAAGGAAAACTGGGGAAAAAATAGGTAGTGGTGACCTCTAGGGACCATAGTAGGAAATGCAACAGGCCACATTTTCTAAAGTATAGTTCATCTCAAACTACAGCTGAGTAAAAACTGTGAAATTGTAGATTTACATTACATATGTTCATTGTTGACTATTTTCTGAAAGAAAAAGCAAACTGAATGAATTCTATTTTAGAATATCTATGAAATACATATTAGTAAAAGTTTTAAAATGATTAAATTTTAATTTCTATTTTTTTTCTTTTCTAAAATAATAAACTTAACACAGAGTTACGCTCACAGATTTTCTCAGTAGACATTGGCCTCCCTTTTAAAGGACACGTTCCTCTTCTTTCTATTGAGATCTAGAGAAAAGAATAAAAAATTTAAAAACCCAAAGCACTGATAATAGTGTTTGTTTATCTCTTCACTGTCAGCCCATTTATACCACTTTTGCTTTGTACTACTTTCATTCAATAAAGACAATGTCACAAAGAAAAAAACCTTTCCAACTAAAGTTAAATTCCAACTGGCTTAGAAACATCAAGAACAGAGTAAACATTTGCTAAGAAATACAGTACTAACAAAATGAAAGGCTGCATTCCGTCGTGGTGCACGCAGTTTAAAATAAATGCAAGATACTCAAGTACTTGAGAATTTAGTCTGCTATACATTTTCTGGCTTTGTTTTGTTTTTTAGGATGGCTATCAGTTACTACTTCTCCTTTTAAAGATATAGTCAAAGCTTAGAATTGTAAGTCACCTACAGAACACACAACTGGTTGCAAATTTACTACTTTCTATGTAATTAATGATTTTTGTTTCCATTCTCTTTTTTTAAAAAAGCCAGGTGTTTCTTAATTTCTAGGAAGTTAACAAGGTTAAATAATTGGGCTTATTTTGTTGTTCTGCTCTGGATTTTTATAAAATCTGATGAGAGAATATGGCTACAGATGTGTCTGCTCAGAGTCTGTGGTGCCTTTTATAGCTGAAGACTACATGACAGTTTGCATGGACTAAAAGAAACACTTTCTGTGACTTTTGGGGGGACACAGTAAAGGAGATATTGTCTAGCTGTCTCCTTTTCCTCTTGGACGTAAAGCCAGTTTACATTTCTAAGCCTAGTCCCTGATTCCAATCTCTGTCTGAGTTACCTTTATGTTGCTGTGATAAAGCACCATGACCATGGGAACTTAGAGAGGAAAGTGTTTAATTTGGAGGTGTGTGGCTTCAGAAGGTTAGGGTTCAGGCTGAGTACAGACATGACGACATCAATAGCTAAAGCTTACACTTGGGTTCAAAAGATGGGGGAAGAATGAGACTGGGAATGGTGTGCGTGCTTTTGAAACCCAAAGCCGGGCTTCCAGTTATATACCTCCCTCCAATGAGGCCACACTTCCTAATCCTGCCCAAAGAGGCCCATCAACTGGGGACCAAGTATTCAAATACAGGAACCCCTGGAGGCCATCCAAAGAGAGGGGGCTGCATTTGCTCTGCAGGAGGAGGGGGCTTCCCTCAGCCCGAGCAGCAGCCCCCAGACCCACTGAGACTGCAAGTGCTGCTGCTTTCTTCTCTTCTCAGTGAGTGCTGTCCTTGCAAAGGCAAGGACTGTGTTGTGTATGATCTACATTGGTCTATATTATGCACACACATAACCAACTGCTTTTATTTTTAATCTTTGTATCTATGGTCTAGAAATGTATAGGGGTTTTTCTTTTTTACTTTGACAGCCCTTCACAATTTATATGATAATTTCAAAGCACCTCTCCTTCCTTACATTTTATGTAGGAGTGTGACCTCATTTATTTATTTTCTACCTTAATCAGGTGTTCTAGTGTGGCGGAGGAAACAGAAAAATGAGGAGGAAGGAGGGAGAAGGGAGCTCAGTATAGGAGGAGACAAAGGGACAAGGGACAAATAACATGGAGGTTGTTTGTTGTTGAAAGCCTCTAGAAACCACATTCTTTTCTATGTACCTAAAACTATGCACAATGCATGTGAATATACATGTAGTATATACATATGTTATCGACGTTATCAGAGCTTTTATATTTGAAGAATCTCGCCTGTTTACAGCTCAGTTTAGAGGGTGCATCTATATTATTTGTACTGGGGAAATGTGGGTTCCCAGCACTAATGAGCACATGCCCGCAGTGGAGAGCGCCCTTTCATTTCCTCTAACCAGTCCTATCAGCACACCTCACAGCTTCCTGCTACATCACTCAGTCTCCTCTTCTGCCCTGCTGAAATGCTATGGCTTCTCTGGAAGCTCTCAACTAATTTTTATTCTAAACATTTTCTCCTGAGAACTGTATACATGGATGTATCTAACAAAGAACAGTGTATTAGCGATTCACAGCATCCACTGACCCACAGCCTGTGACTGCAAATGCCTAAAATACATAGACCATGGATCTCACGCTCCACATGTCAACCTTATTATTCAGAGATCTGCTCCTCCCTGGGTCAGAGATCTAGGAGGCACTAGCAAACAAACAGAACAAAACAGCTTGGAGATCATAACTTATATAATAGCATGGTTACGTCTATAAATATTTACACACACACACACACACACACACACACACACACACACACACACAACCTCAGAGACCCAGCCCTTTCCATCTTGGGGCTCCAGAATTGCTTAGGGACATCACTGCTGTCCAGTCATCAGTACAGAGAGAATATAGAAAAGCAATTTGCACTCCTCACAAGCCTCAGACTAGAGCGATGCACGTGACCTTTGATAACTTGTTACCCTTCTGGCCACAGGGTAAGCGTGGCTAGGAAGTCACTTCCCAGCAGCAGCTCTGTACACAGAGAGTGAATAGCAACTTGAGGAGGAAAGGGCTTATCTGGCTCATGCTTCCTCCCGTGTCAGGGTTCATCATCAAATGAAGTCAGGGCAGGAACTCAAGCAGGGCAGAAACTTGTGGAGCTGATGCAGAGGCCAAGGAGGGGTGCTGCTTGCTGGCCTGCTCCGCATGGCTTGCTCAGCCTGCTTTCATATAGACCCCAGGACCGTCAGTATAGGGGTGCTCTCACCCACAGTGGTCTGGGACCTCCCACATCAATCACTAATTAAGAAAATGCCCCACAGCTGGAGCTTATGGAGGGATTTTTCTCAATTGAGTCTCCTTCCTTTCAGATGACTCTATCCTGTGTCAATATCAAACTAGCCAGCATACTTATTAAGGACAATTTGTAACAGTTAAGAATACCACATCAAGCAAGACAGTGGTTCAGTTCCTGACTCATTTGTACTTACCAAGAGAGTTCTGAAAACAAAAGCATTTTTTTTCCTTCAACAGAATCTTACAGTGCACTAGAAACTATTTTTAAATGTGTCTAGATTAATGTCTCACATAAATAACATTGTATTTTCTATGCCATGCCATTTTTAGTTTAACAGGGTATGAGTGTGCATAAAAATAAACTTATGAATAAACACTATCTTAAATCAGGGTAAACTAATACTAAAATATGGCATCAGAAACTCAATCGATTGAAAAAACAACATGACAGTGAGCTTTACCTCATGCTGGTCAAAATCACGTGATTGGTTACGATGTAATTCTTCCAAAGGAATATCAGCCCTAGGGATTATTAACAAGTATTAAAGCATATTTCTTCTGACAGTTATTATTCTAAATGATTGTTTCAAAACCAGGTCTCAAATCATAATTATATGAGAAACTTCTTAAAAATATGAAGTAAAATGTATTATGCCAAACTGACTATTTTAATGTGTGGGCTAAACATCCATATTTTCTATATGTGTGCCTATTTGTGTGTGTGTGTGTGTGTGTGTGTGTGTGCATGCACGCGCGCACATGTGGTTGCCAGCGTTCAACTTCAAGTGTTGCTCCTCATGAGACATCAACCCTGTTTCTTGAGACATGGTCTCTCACGGGGTCCTGAGGTTCGGTGGGTAGGAAAGGCTAGCCGGCAGCAGGACCCAATGATCCTCCTGTCCTCCGGGATTCCAGTGTTGGGATTACCAGTGTACACCAGCGAACCTAGCTCTTTCACATAATGCTGGGATCAAACACAGGTCCTGGTGCTTGTGTGCCAAATCACACTGAGTCAAATCCGCAGCCCTGAAACATCTATACAGTGACATAACCGCTCCAGATAATTTAGAGCCACACTTAAGATTGAGAATCAGGTGCTTTCTTGTTTTCTTTTTCTTTCCTTTCTTTCCTTCCTTCCTTCTTTCTTTGTTTATTTATTTATTTTTGTTCTCTTGAAACACAGTGCCATGCGTCCTAAGGCACTTTGTTAAAGCTGAATTGAAAACCCAAGGCCTAAGAGAATTCTTTACTCATAAACTTCCATATAACTGAAGAACAAATAATTTCATTTCTCAATAAATGCCAACTCCATAAAATGATATGTATGAATTCTTTTTATCAATAGATACTTTAAAGATCTCCATAAGACATTTCTCCCACAATAAAAATTTCAACTAATTAAATTTCAAGTCATAAAGATCTGGCTAAATTATGATTAAGAAAAATAGAACTATTCAGTAACTAATAGCTAAAGGAACACTTCCATTCATTATCTATAGTTGTAGATAATTTTTAGAAAAGCCAGCAAGGCAACCTCAGAACTCAAAGGAATAAACCATGGCTTAAGAAATAATGGATCCAATGAAAAATCTAAGATACAAAACCCTTTTTACACCAGCAGCGGTAAGAGGCTAAGCCTGGTGATGCACAATGCTCTCATGTAACAACCCATAACAGTGATGAGATATAGGGGTGCAGCCCTCACCACACTGCTCTGTCGCACACGGAGTCTGGGGCTGAGTCCCAGCACACGGAGGATGTGGGACACACACTGCCACAGACAGGGATATTCTTGCTTATGCCACCTCACTGGATTCTAGCTCCCCCAGATTCTCGCAATGTTCCTGTGGGGACTGTAAAGCGAGACACTCTACTGTTGGTGCCAATAAGCATTGTACACTTACGACACCTCTATTTCGGTTCATGGAGAAATTGATATTTAGACTATATGTGGTGGATATTCAACACTAAGTGGTCAAATAAGGCATTTGGGGGCTGGAAATGTGCACGCTGTATATTTAAGGAGTTGCCAGTACTCATTGTAAAAGAAAATGGTAAGGCTTCTTTGAGACCACTTTGCTCACCCTCCTACAAAAACATTACCATCTCACGTTCTATTTGTTAATCTGAACATATGTACTCTACTAGATCTTAATTTACACTTCTTACATTTAAGTATAAACTTACGTAGTGTACACTGGGTATTCCCGGACATTTCTGTGCAGTGCTTTAAACTGGTTATCACTTTCAAATTTTCCTTAAAAATAAAAGCATTACTGAATTAAATTTAGTATAAATTTACTGAAATAAATTTAGTGTATTATTTTCATTTTTAACTCAAAGCATATTAAAAGGATACATGGAGGGAAGTTGGTGCCTTGATGGTAATGCAACAAAACACACTAATCGTGGCTTTAGGTACTGCCATCCGTCCCTTGGTATTTGATAGGAATCGGCACCCAAACCTTCCCCTCTACCCACTACAGACACAAAAATCCAACCATACACACCAGTGCCTTGCACAAAATGGCTCAATCTGTTCATATAATGTATATAACCTCATAGTCTTTGTTACCTCCAAATGACTTAGAATATATAGTACAGTATGAGTGCTCCTTAAACAGCACTTATTTGTGTGTGTGTGTCCACACGTGTTACTTGTGGACGGAGGTCAGAGGAAAACATCCAGGAGTTGGCTCTCTCATTCCACCATGGGTTCCAGGATTAAACTCAGGTCAACACAAAGCCATCTGGCCACTCCAAAAGATCTTACTAAATATTGATAGTCTACTGATTAGGGAATAATGGTAAGAAAAAAGTCTGTATGTGTTCGGTAAAGACATGTTTTGTAGTTCTAGTCTATTCAGTTAGCTGAATTTGAAGAGATAGAATATTTGGATATGGAGAGCCAACTATATGTGTATGTGTTTAAATAGATGAAACACGGTAATGTATATTTATATATAGAAAAGCTGAATGAACAATACCAACCTTTTCTTCCACGGCTGATGGAGTAACAACCTTTCTCAAAAGACCTTCTAAATTCATTTACTTCATTGCTATTGTGCTCCTTCTGGCAGGGCCTGTTTGACTGACATGTTTCTATGTAACTTGTATTAAAAGCATGATTAGGAGAAGTTGCCTGTGGAACTGTAAGATTCCGATGGGTGAACCCACTAGTGGACTGGCTTTCATCAAAAGACACGACATGGGTATCACTCAGGCTGTCATAACTGCACTTATTAAAGGTTGCTCTTCTCCCAGGCTGATCTCTGCTTAATAAATCGATCATGTTGTGACTACCAAAAGAGTTATGATTGTCTGGAAGATGTCTCTGAGTTGGGTTGATCACATCTTCAAGAAAATTATAGATTTCTTCTCCATCATTTGCACAAATCTGTTGCACTGATGTTTTTTCCATAGCAAAGTCTGGCTGTCTTCTTTCATACAGACTTCTGCAATCTTCACCCATAATCACAGATCTTTTAGTAAGGAAATCACCAGTTTCTGAACTTTGGAATAAATAAAAACATATTTAGCAGGAAAGGTTTGATCATTTTCATTTAGAAACACTTAAATTTAAACACTAACTTAAAAACTTTTGGAGAACATGTTGAACAATGGTGAGAATTTTCCTAAATTAAATTTTAAACTTAATATTTAAGCAAATACTACTGCTCTGAATGGAAATGTATCTAATATAGTCTTCTAATAATAGGTATGAGAATAATTTATACATGGTTCTGTATTTCAATGTGAAATTTAGTGCATAGTTTTCGTTATTGTTATACTAGTGTCGTAGTCAGGGCTTCTATTCCTGCACAAACATCACGACCAAGAAGCAAGTTGGGGAGGAAAGGGTTTATTGAGCTTACACTTCCACGTTGCTGTTCATCACTAAATGAAATCAGGACTGGAACTCAAGCAGGTCAGGAAGCAGGAGCTGATGCACAGGCCATAGAGGGATGTTTCTTACTGGCTTGTGTCCCCTGGCTTGCTCAGCTTGCTTTCTTATAGAACCCAGGACCACAGGCCCAGGGATGGCACCACCGACAAGGGGCTGGGTCCTCCCACCTTGATCACTAATTGAGAAAATGCCTTACAGCTGGGTCTTATGGAGGCATTTCCCCAACTGAGGCTCCTTTCTCTGTGATAACTTCAGCTTGTGTCTAGTTGACACATAAAACCAGCCAGTACAATTAGCAAAGCATGATACCCAAAAGTCTGTCTTTTACATACAGTCTACAAATGACATAATGTACCACTGTACGCCACTACTGTTTAGTCAAACGGAGAAAGATTTTTGAAGACTGGGGGGAGGAGAAGCTCTGTAAAAACAGTTTTAAGGAATTATAAAAACATTATCAAAGATATTTTCCAATTTAATAATGGAAATAGTTACAAAGTTCTCCATGAAGAAAAACAAAGATGTTTTTCTTTGTTTTATAACATATAATATGTAAATATTTATTTGAAAGATAAGGTAACTCAGATGAAAACTAATTAGGTGAACTGAGTAGCCTAGAAGCTCGTTCCCTGAGCAAAAATGGAAACTCTGGGTTAAGTCTAACTTGTGCATAAGAATCAAGGCTGATGGAAAATATTAACAACAAAAATCTCTTTTGTTTCATTGCTAGTGACTATACTCACTTGAGATTGGACTATCTCAGAGACTGGAAGTATAAAGAATCTTTTGAAAGAAACACAAGAACTTTTTAATATTCATTTTAATTATGCATATTTCTGTATGTATATGGGGGTGGGATGTGCAACTAAGTACAGGTGTCCACAGAACCCAACAGTGTCAAGTTCTGTGGTTGGAGTTACAGGTGGGTTTTAGTTGCCTGATGTGGGTACTAGGAGCCAAACCAGCATCTCCTGTAAAAGCAGTGTGTGCTCTGAAGTGCTGAACTGTTTCTTCAGCCTTTAAATTTTGATTTCTAATTTGATGTTCAACTTACTTGATATTTAAATAGAAATGCTATGTTTTAGGAATTAGGTCATGGGATAGAGAGAGAGAAAGAATTAAACAGAAAATTCAGAGTTTTGTTCATCAATGTTCATAGATTCCCTGTAATTTCTCAATAAATATCTAATTAGTATTTTATACTAAAAGACACAATCCAGTGTAATAATACACACCACTAAAGCCAGAAAAAATTTCCATCATTATAAATGGGAGAATAGCCATAAAACATGGCATAACTTATAAAGCACACTATGTAAGGAAATCGTATTTTACAGCTGATTTTCAGCATTATAACAGCAGAATCAGTAGGAAATGTATAAAACAGAGTTACCACCAAGAGATCTATAACACAGTAAAGAACGTGAGGGGAAATGAAAAATCACGGAAGTGCAATCCTACAGTCCTAGGCTAATATAATGAACAACGAGTCTTGTCCTGTAAGAAAACCAGCCAATGGTATCATCTAACAGCAGGCATCTCTTTAGCACGCATCTCTGGGACCATGGACACCCACATGCAGAAGGCAAAAGCTCAGCTGCTGTTTCTCTCGTCCTACAAAACTCAGCTCATGATGGAGCAAAGATCACGGACATGGAATACATTGCCACAAAAGCACAAGAAACAAAGTGAACAGTGACAAGTGGTCCGTAGAGACTAAACAATCCAGCGTGGGGAGACAATCTATATTTCCCCATTATTGATCTATCAGAAACACCTCCTCCAAGCCCAAATAATCCAACTTTAAAATGAGAAAAATTGGGTTAGAAAGATGGCCATAGGCCTGTGCTTGGTTCCTATCACTTACATGGTGCTCACAACTACCTATAGCTCTAGCCCCGAGGAAGCCAAGACCCTCTTACCTCCTTAGGTGCCAGGCACACATGTAGCGCACAGGCACACATGTAGCGCACAGGCACAC
>JADRCH010000028.1:7810824-7875166 GCA_019843965.1 Rhynchomys soricoides | reverse complement strand
TCTAATACAGAAAGTCAGGGCGCATGCACACAGTAATGGTGTGCATTCTAACAGTTGATATCACTGGACAAACAAGAACTAGAGCTGGAAGGTAATGTCACTCTGAACTTCCCAGCAAATAAGAAAGTTGATAATGTTCCGTCAGCTAACCACTGTCCCAGCTAACACTTACCTGTTCTCCATATCATCGATGCACAGTTTAGAAGGCACACAGTGAGGTGACATTGGAAGTTCTAAATCATGCTTTCTTAGTGGGATTTTCAAATCTCTATTCATATTCACATGAGTTGGTCTTTTCATGGCCTCTGTAAGGAAAAAGTGTTAAATAATAATTTTAAAATAGAGGTTTTTAAATCATTGCTGTGTCATTCTTCAATTAATTATACATACAAAATATTATTCTAAGATATGTTCTACACATGCTATTACAGAATCAAACTGCTAACAACTATTAATGAAATTAAATTTTTTTCTCCTGTTTCAATTAAGGGGATCTGCTAATTCAAGCTAGTTCCTTCTTTCCCAGTTACTAGACTATTATCAGACACTGTGTCATATATTCTCATGTCACTATGCATTTTTCTATTTTAGCACTTTGCACTCTTTTTTACACTTGATTAACATTAGCTACCTCAACAGAGTTTAAACGTAACAGCAGTGCTTTTCCAGCTCTTGGAGGTCAGACCACCCTTTCACGGGGGTCATTTAAGACCACTAGGAAGCATAGATACTTATAATTCATAACAGCATGAAAATAAAGTTATGAAGTAGCAATGAAAATAATATTATGGCTGGGGTTATTATTATGGTTTAGTACAGACAAAACGCTGTACTAACTTGCAGCCTTAGAGGTCACAGCATTAAGAAGGCTGAGAACCACTGCTTTAAAGAAAGGCGCCTTATATGATTTTTCTGCACGTGAGATCACTGTTTTATTTGCTCAGAACCCAGCTCATCTACAGAGTTCTAGGGAGAATTTTCCCTCTTTCTGTACAACCATCTCTTTTTGGACAAACATCTGGTGCAGAGGTGCCATTTGAGCAAAGATAAATGAGTCAGAGATCTGTCCTCTGACTCAGTGCAGCTGTGTAACTGCTCTGGTCCAGCAGCACCAGAGGCAGCTTCTGGGGGAACTGAAAACTTTGGAAGGAGAGAAATGACCCATATTCTTTGGGAGCTGAGCATGAAAACTACTGGTTCTTAAGATCAGGTCTTAACTGTTCATGATGAAGAAAATCTGAGAAATGAGGTTCCCCATTTACCACAGAAATGATCTTACGGGAATCAAGGTACCTCTGAGACACAGTGTACTACTGCCCTCTCTTTGGAACTTCTGGCATTAGCAGCCACCAAGTCATGAGTAATGAAATCTAGCTTTCGATTTCATACTTCGTGTGTGTAGTACTTATAATTGTTCGTAGTAAACACATGTTGAATGAGTGAGTGTAACCACAGGAAGAAGGAGATACAGTACGTGATACATCCCAAATGTGCTACCTTGGCATTTAAAGAAGCTGAAGAAACAGGAAGGGCAAGCTCAGGTTTCCTTCTCAAAGTAGGTCACAGAACTTAAAAGCATGTTGTGACCTCTTCATAAAGCAGGCAATAGAAGCTTCCTGTGAGAGGTGCCCCTCTTAGACCTGAAGGACAAAGTCTTTGTTTTGACCCTGATGCAGTGTTCAGACTGAACCTAAGACTCTGCATGTGTAAGATGTACCCCTGATCAGTATCCACTCTAAACACAAGGACCTCAGAGAAGACCTCAACAAACATAGAGGAGTCACCTTTGAATCCCACCTTTAAGTCACTCTCTGTGATTCTGTCATGCTTCTCTACAGAAACTCAGGGCTTTTTCACACTTAGCACTAAAAAGACACAGGTTTAACCATTTCTTTGGACACTCATTTCCTGACAAAGGCTCTCATGCTCCAGAAAACTTATTAAATAAATGTCTTTATATTGCCAATCTTTCTCTCATTATTGGGGCCTTATTATGGTTTGTATATGCTTGGCCCAGGGAGTGGCACTATTAGAAGGTGTGGCCTTGTTGGAGTAGGTGTGTCACTGTGGGTGTGGGCTTTAAGACCCTCATCCTAGCTGCCTGGAAGCCAATATTCTGCTAGCAGCCTTCAGATGAAAATATAGAACTCTCAGCTCCTCCTGCACCATGCCTGCTTAGAAGCTGCCAATGCTCCTGCCTTGATGATAATGGACTGAACCTCTGAGCCTGTAAGCCAGCCCCAATTAAATATTGTCATTTATAAGACTTGCATTGGTCATGGTATCTCTTCACAGCAGTAATACCCTAACTAAGACAGGCCTCAACCATGATTCTAGCGATAGATGAGGAATATGAAAATAAATATATCAGTAAAGTAAGATGTCTTATACTAAAAAAAATCAATGGATAATATATTTACTCCTTCTAAAACATAATTAAGTCTACTTATTATTCATAGAGAGAAAAATGTTCAAGTAAATGGGGAGATATTAATATACTTATCAACTTCAACCCTTCCCTGAAAAACTGTCTTTTTTAAAGATTAATTTTAATTTTGTGTATGAATGTCTTCCTGCACACATGCATGTGTACCACCTTCATCCCTGGAGCCTGCAGAGTCCAAAAGAGGGTGTGAGACCCCCTGAAACTAGCTTCAGACAGTTGTGAGCCATCATGTGGGTGCTGGGAACTAGACATGAGTCTGCCGCAAGAGCAGCCACTGTGCTGTATTCCTGAGCCACTTCTCTGGCTCCAAATTGTTTTGTTTTTAAAACTCTTCTTTTTACACTTGTTAGTAACATGTAAAATAAGCCTATGTTCCTTTAAAAGAGGAAAATTATTTGTTTTAGTTGAAAAGTCAAACTGTGTGACAAAAAACAAAAACAAAAAAAAAAAAACAACTAATGTCCCAGAAGTGTATAAGACAGCAAGACAGGAAAAGTCACTAAGACAAAAATCTTTTAATTATCCTTTCTGTACAAATTTCCCAAGTAGTAAGAAATAATAACACATTTATTATTGTCTTCTTTAAAGCTAAACTTTGGTGATTATTTGCCTAGTAATAGCAAAACTAAAATAACTCCTTGATAAATTAACGCTATCAAACAAGTTAATCTTACATAATATGCGTGTGTGCACGCACACACACACACACACACACACACACAACCTAAAAATAAAATAAATAGGTAAAACAATAAAAGATCTTAATTTAAATACTGGTTAAGGTTAAAATTTAAAAAGGCAACAAAAATTTAAGACAGATTTTCCATATGTTTGATTTCTGGAATTTCTACCCAATTAGACAGCTAGATGTTATTATGAATTACCACATCAAGATCAGAACAAATGCTTTGAAAGACTTACCAGATGTTTCCTTCTTGGAAGATATCTGATTTACCATATAGAGATTGAGGAGGTCTAAACTGACAGAGGGGTTCTTGACAGGTGAAAAAACGCCTAGTAATTTCATTTTTGATTTTAACTTATTCCTTTCAAAGTATTCCTAGAACATTTAAGAATTAAAAATATTAATTTCACAATCATACTCGAGGCAAACCATAAAAAATAAATCACAGAGGCTACTATGCCACCGACTGCATGTTTTCACACTTGTGACACAAGGTTCACATTTACAGGGAAGTGAAATCAGTTATGGCAGCTTGTAGCTTGCCTAAAGACTTTAAATCTGGCAGGCAAAAGTTTTTCTATAATAAATAACATACTGCCCTTTATTTGAAAAACAATTCAAAGACCATTGAAAATTCAGGAGGGGACAGTGAAACTGCACAGTGAGACAGCCTGATGACCAGAGTTCGAGTCCCTAAACCCTTGGTAGAAGAAGATAGTCTAGTCCTGAAAGTTGTCATTTGACCTCCACAGGCATGCTGTGGTACATACACAT
Source organism: Rhynchomys soricoides (assembly GCA_019843965.1). Lineage (NCBI taxonomy): Eukaryota > Metazoa > Chordata > Mammalia > Rodentia > Muridae > Rhynchomys > Rhynchomys soricoides. The sequence goes on along the minus strand of JADRCH010000028.1, from coordinate 7,871,261 downwards.
TCCTACTCACACATGTATGTGCATGCACATGAGCACATACAAACATACACACACACACAAATAATAAATAAAGTTGTACAACCAACTAAGAGGAAAGCAAAAGCCATGTCAGAACTAACCTGCAAATACAAATTGAACTCACTGTATCCCTATTGCTTAATGTTTTACATACACCAGATTTACACATATGTATCACTATTTGTCCAGTTTATATTTTCTTCCTGGGTTTCTGAACTATAATTATGGTTATTATTATCATTCACTTTTTAGTTACATCTTCAATTTACTAAATTCGAAGACTTTTAATTTTCACAAAGGATTTGTTTTATCTGTAACTGTAAGTGCATTTGTGAGTGGGTGTGCCCGTGGAGTGTTGGTGACTCTACTGCAGCTGGAGTTGCAGGTTGTTGTGAACCATCTGATGTAGGCGCCCAGACCGTACTCAGGTCCCCTCTAAGGGCGGTCTGTGCTCTGGAAGACAAAACCATACCTCCAGCCCTCTGTGAAACTTACAAGTTAATATTTTGATTCATCAAAGTAATGGATTTATTGTCACAGTCCCTCTGTCTTTAGCTGTTCCCTACACCCCCTCCTCCCCACTCCCCATGCACTCTCCACTCTGACTGGCTCCTTCTGCCCCCTAGGGAATCTCCCTTCTGATTTCAACACTACCCTTTTCCTGCTCCCTAAAGATATCTTCCCACTTCTTCTGATCTCCATTCTATTTCAAGTCCTGTACATACATTATATATTATATATAATTATGTCACATGTATTATATAACGTAATATTATGTGTGTGTGTGTGTGTGTGTGTGTGTGTGTGTGTGTGTGTGATTTTGTCCCATGTATTTATACTGTTAAGACTATGTTCCATACACAAAAGAAAACATGAAGTATTTGTCTTTCCTGCTCTGGCTTATTCCACTTGATGATTTTACTTCCACCCATTTTCCTGAAAGCTTTATGATTTTGTTTTCCTTTACAGCTAAATAAATATGTATCAGATTTCTTATTCATTCTTCTGACGCTTGATGTACATGTAGCCTGGTCCCATTCTGAGCTACCATGAATAGTGGAGCTATAAACCAAGTTGGTCAGCCCTGAAATAGTATACATATAAATAATATTACATCTATGAGTATGTTTAGAAATACAGACACACATACGAAAGCAATAACAATTAAAGAACTAGAAGCCATGAATTCGAGAAGGAGCGGGGAGGGGTGTGGTATTGAGAAGAGTTGGAAGGAGAGGAGGAAATGATAATTCTCTTTTTAATTTTAAAAGGAACAAATGTGTCAAAGCTCCCAGACTAGCAACTCTACGATATCTTACCCCAAGAGGCCCTCTCCTGGTATATGCAACAACACCGCCCTCCACCTTAAGCTCCTACCTATGAAGCCTTCTTCCTAAAACTTAACAAAATAGTAGATGAACACTGTAAGACCAGTAAGAGATCTGAAAAATATCAAGCAAAGATGTAAATATCCCATTAAACAAAATGAATCAAACATAAAAAACAAACACATTTCATTTGAATGATCTATAATTCTACATTGGAAAAAATTTCTTCAAAAGTATACCATGAGTGCTTCAATAATGAAATAACAGACTCTGTAGGATGCAAATATTTTTCCTTGTTGAAAGGAAAAGTCTGTGTCAGGTCTCATCATTGATGCTGTCTTTGAATTAAGACGTCATCTCTTAGGGCACTGCATTTCATGTTAGAGCCAGTGAGATAGACAACACAAGCTGGTGTGACCGGAGCCGGTGTATAAACTGGGGGGAGGGGGGAAGGGTGGGCAAGGGCAGAGCAGGAGAACAAGGGAAGTCTCTTGGGGGCTAATTCTAAACACAAGAGTGAGTCTGTGTCAGCCTCAGAGCAGCACTGTAAGTTTACAGGAGAAAAGAACAGAAGGTGAAGGTGGCTTGAAGACTCAAGAGCTGTTGTAGAAAAAGAAAGATCCACACAGGGCAACTCTCCATGCTTTCACCATGACTACCCCTCCCCCCACCTCTGAGCACATGGATGTTCTGGGTTCCCTCCTTCTTGCTCTCTCTATATTTTAGAATTTGCTGTATTAGAATCTCAGTACTTACATTGTCCCGTAAGATGCGGTTTTTGCTCAGGGCTACAGACCAGAGAATGACCCACACTACCTGCATGCAGTTGACACATTATCTCTGCTGAAGCACCTCCACCTTTCACAGGCCACAATTTATTTAAGGGTCATACTACCAATTTACTAATGGAAATTTTGGGGTTTTCCTTGAATATACTCTCTCACACACCCATTCTCTCTTATCTTATTCATAGCAATGACCTAATTATTTGTGTGTATTCTCCAAGTGTGACTTTTCAAAGGATATATAGACTCTTAGTTGTAAGGTGTAATATGATCAGTCTTTTTGAGATGCAACACATTACACCATTCCCCACCCCCTTTCCTTTCCCTAGCACCTCCTGCTCTCTTTCAAATTCATGACCTCTTTTTAAAAATTATGTTACATGCATCTAGGAATGTACATTTACATTCTTAAATACATCCTTTCTCGTCTCTACAATGTCACTCATATGTTTATTTCCAAGGATGACCATTTGGTACTGGATAACTGATTGGTATGCTCTCCCCTGAGGAAGACTATTTTTCTCCCTCTCAGAGTTCCTTGGTTGCTTGTAGTCCTTTTTGTAGGGTTGAGGTCTCATGGGCTTTCCCCATCCACTACTGTTGTCCTTGTTCAGCTCACGTGTAGGCAATCACGTTGGTGAGACTTTGTAGATATAGCTTTGGAGATTACTAGGAGAAACAATCTCACAGTAAACTCCTGGCTCGTATAATGAATATATTAAAAAGTGACTAAATAAGCCCCACGTGGGACATGAGACCACTATGATAGTACTCTATACAATAACGGATGGCTTAAATTGCAGGGCTAAACTGAGGGTAGTGAGAAGTGGCTAGATTTGACATCTTACAGCTACAAAGACAGCAACAGGCAATTATGATCGTTTTAAGTGTCTGCTTGAGGAATGTATGATGTTAAACAAGCCACGTACAAGGAAGAAGAATGAAAAATGAAGTTATCTTCACTCTTGCCTAAGTTAATCCTTCTCTGAGACAGGGTCGTACTGTGGAGGTCTGGACGACTGGAACTCACTCTGTAGCCCAGGCTGGGCTTGAACAAACATCTATCTTCCTGCGCCTGGCTACAAATACAGAAGTGTGCCACTATACCTGGCTGTGAGGTGAATTTATTGATAATTAAGAGTGACTCAGTTAAGTTTGCTATTATAGGTCTAACATCACTCAGATTATAATGTCCTTACCTTCTGTTTTCTTCTTTCTTGTTTTATCAGAACCCTGGTCCTAAAAACATAATCAGGATAAAACATACAGTCATTAAAGAGAAGATCATTTCTAAGATGATCGCCATTTCGGTTGAAAAGCTAAAATTAAATTCTAAAAATTTACTTATCCATGTAATATTTTCTGCAAATATAAAAATGTTTTAAAACATTTCTGGCATGTAATATTTCATATAAATGTCTTAGGAAGTCCAAAATGTGATAAAAACTATGACAATAATTAATAGAAGACAAAATAAATCTGAGATTTTTTTTTAAAAGGAATTTATTAGAAATGCCATATTACTGATCCATTCTCATCTGATAATAACACTCTTGGTCAACAGTTCCATTTACTCTGCGTTTCAGCTTTACCGTTTCAACATTCTGGTGATATCACTCGGGACATCACCAAGATAAAGGACATAAGTTATTTCAGGCTTGAAGGAACTCTGGAGTGTATTGCCAGAGCAGCTCCAACTGCATTAATATACCAGTTACCTCAGTCCTGGGTATTATGGCACACACCTATAATCCCAGTAGTTGGGATGCTGAGACAGGAAGACCATGAGTTTGGGGTCACTCTGTCCCACAGAGCTGTTCTGAAATACTCTGAGCACCACGGTAGGAACATGGCTCTGAAGGCAACTTTAGCTCACTCATAGAACACCTGCCTAGACTCACACAGGCCTGCCTTTGATCCTCAGCACTGTGAAAGGCCGATGGAAAGCAGGAAACCCCTACTCTAAGTCCATTTGAGTTGCTATAAAAAATACAACTGTGTAGCTGATATTGGCGCACAAAAAACTATACCCCAAGGTATGCTGCTTTGAAATGATAAGTACTCTGAAGAAAATCAATACTCAAAAGCAAAGTCTCCCCAGACCTTCTCCTGATTGCCTTCTTATTTCTGCCATCTCTTCACACAGCGGATCATAGAGAGTGCAATTATTCTCCTCACCACAGATCACAGAAACTAGAACCTGCTCCCATATGGTCAGCCAGAGCTGGCTATCAGAGAAATGTCCAGGTCTTTTTTGTTTGATATAGATTGAAGAGTCCACATTCAATTTAGAAGCAGTCTTGCCTCATACCTGACAGGAAAGAATGCTACATAGAGAGTCCATCAAGAACCTCACATAACAGACCTTATGGGTTTCTGCTATTATTAAGTCACACTTTTGTGTCCAATCAGTGTTCTTCATGGGTACCAGTTCTTCATCAAACCTAAGCATATGAATGAATGGTTTTCTCTGAGTTTGGAGTCTTCATTACTGAAGGTTATTGAGTGACGTGAAACTGAGTAAAATGAATAAGTTACACTTCTCTCTTCAATCTGGCTTTAGTTACAGGGCTGTGTCAGCCACAACCTTTATGATAAACAGGAAAAAGAATATACTTTTCTACCTAAATTAAAACACCAGAAATTCCTCTCGGTTCTGGCAGCTGTACAAACTACAGTTAAAAATGCCCAGGCACACACCTACCAGATGCCCATTTCCTGCTTCACAGATGAATACTCTACACTATTTGTTCACATATCAAAAGGATAGACCGGCTTTTTTGTAAAGGCAAGAATCATAACAATGAAGGCTCGGCTCTTATGACTTAATCACATCCCTCAAGTCCAAAACCTCCCATACCATCACCGTGGGGGTTGGAAAACTCAAGTCCCAGCCTTAGAGGGTGTCAGATAAAGTAAGGATGTGATGGGTAAAGAGTGGGATCCTGTAACTTGGGATGGAGGGATCCTATTCGAGACTAGGGAATTAGTCTCTCTGTCTTTAGCAGAATGGTGTACTCCCAAGCCCACTCCTTGAAATATTGCCTTGTCTTTGACCAGGGAAAATAATTCTTCATTGTCTGATAAACCAAAAGTGACTTTCTCTGAAGGAAATGCCAGGCAAGACAATACTGGTTTCCAGTAGAGCCCACCAATTGCTTCCTTTAGACCTATAACCAAAATATAGGCTAAGCAGGCTCAGTAGGCTCATCAGGCTCAGCAGGGAAGGTAGAAAGTAGTCCATGAGGAGGTAGACTACATGACTAAAGATCTTAATGAGGTTGCTAATTCATTCAAGCAGAAGTCTGAGAAACATGTCCAGGAGTGGGTTTTAAGGATGTCGAATAATGGTGGAAGAACACAAAACTGGGCCAGGCTCAGTTTATTTATATCAGCCCACTGAGTGAGTAGTTTTAATATGGAAGCTCACACATTTTTTAAAAAGGCATCAAAGTTTGTTTGAATGGTTGGCTGAAGAATCTGTCAAAAGATGGCACATTGAAAAGTAGTTGGAGATGCCAGCTAGCCCTTGGCTTAGTGTTGATGAGGGGGTTTTAAAGCTCAGGGAAATTTCAATGCTAGATCTAATTCTCCACAATGGGGAAGCCCATAAGACATGCCCTTCACTAATCCTATAAATCCAAAATGGTGACAGAGGTGCAACAACATTTGAAGAGCTTTACTGTCCCTTTATTGACCCTTAAGTGTCTGACCTTAGGGTTGGAGACACTGCTGCTCACTTAGATGAATTCAATGCAGTTAGTTTAATTAGACTCTGAGGTAGCAGGGGCCAAGTGACAGCACTGAATCACCAAAAGGTAAGGTGACTGCAGCTATAATAAATAGGCAACACAGGAGATGCAATGTCCATAATGGCCTGACCTGGAATGGAAGCACAGGCAAAGTGAATTTTACAGTGGCATGGTCCATATGGACCTTTGGTATTGGCTAATCAATCATGGTATTTCCAGATATGAAATATAGAAAGATCCTACTGCATTTCTGTTTGATCTATAAAAGCAGAAAATTTCTCAAACAAAATAGAGACTCCACTAGACTGTGGCAAGAGGAAATCTTGCTCTATGAACCAATTTCCAGACTTGAGCCAACTTGAAGATCCAGAAGCCCTTGAACGAAGGGATGGCCAAGTTCCACTGAGACAGGACTTTGATAAAATACTTAAGATTTTTATTGTTAGTCTTCCTCTGTGCTTCCCTAGAAGGACTCAAGGCCTTTTACAAAGATAACTGTATACAGCTAGAAAGGAAAAAAAATCAGACTTTCAGGGTATATTGGTTCAGAACTGACAATGATTCTGGTAGACCCCAAGAAGCATGTGCCCTCCCCTCCAGTTAAAGTAGGGGCTTAGCAAGGTCAGGTGATAGAGTTTTGGATGATCATCTCACAGTGGGCATAGGGATTCCAAAATTAATCCTTTAGTTATTTCCCCAGTTCCAAAATGTATAGTTGAGATAGAAGTTAGAAGTTGTTTACAATCATTGCCAGAGAATGTAGGATTTGACACAGAAATAAAATGGGTTTGCCAACACAGGAATGGAGTATGGGATGGCAACTTACCAACATATTTTGATATGAATGTGGATTTGAATATAATTTTAAAAACTGTTTTAGAAGATTCTGGGAAGAGGAGAATAGTATTTTTTGTTCATTTGATGCAGATATTTATACAATGGTTCGGTAGAAGCAAAACAAACATCCCATATTATTTTTGACCCAAGGGAAGTCTGATATTTACCCTGAACTCATGGACCTCAGATCTCGGACAATACCCATTGCAATGAGCTTTACAGTTTGAAAATATTTTGGGGGATAAATGCCCATACTGAAGACCTCCTTAGAAACCCATCCTATATCCAAAAGGCAAAAGCTAAGGGACTGGCCATATTCTGCTGGGGTGATGGTACCAATGATCCTGAGAACAAAAGGAAACTGAGGGAATTTGGAGAAAATGGTCTAATATATGATAGGATATACGGCTGGATGTCTGAGCAGCCAAATATATTCCAAGTGGAGCAATTGGAGCGCCTGAAGCAAGAATTGCCAGAGCTTAGGAGCTGTTTGTGTCCACTGTCAGCCACTTTACTCATTCTCCTTTCTGTGTGGAGTCTGAGATCCACGTGGATGCCAACAGTATTGATAATGTGGAGAACACTTAGTTCGGAGTGCACAGAGGACCAGGACAGTTAGGGACACACCACTGCTCTGATGTTCAGTTGTCACCATTGAGCACTGCTGATGCCTCTTAGGTTTCTCAGTCCAATGAAGCAATAATGAAGTATTTTACTATTTCATTATAATTCCTGCAAGAATACCAAGTATGCTATTTATCACTTGTCCAGGTATAATTACCGATCAGTCTGTGTATAATGAGAAAATATAATGTTAAACATTTTCAATGAGATATCTAAGCCTAAAATGGTGAGTCTTCATTAAAAGCATAATACTTAGAAGTTAAAAAAAAAAGAAGAAGAAGAAGAAGTTAGAAGTTGGCAGAATTCTCACATTGGTTCCCTGACATATGGGATGAGAGCTATTATGGTTGGAAAAAGCCAAACTAAAGCCATCGGAGCTCCTCTGTCAAGGAAAATGGTGAGTCAATGACAATATCACATCCCAGGAAGAACTGCAGAAATTACTGCAACCATCAAGGACTTGAAAAGTGCAGGGTTGGTGTATCCCACTACTCTCCTATCTGGCCAGTGCAGAGGACAGACAGATGGATCACAGAGAATGACAGTTGCCTAGCAAAAATTATCAAGTAGTGACTTCCATTGCAGCTGCTATAGCAGTTGTGGTACCCTTACTTGAGCAGATCAACGCGTCTTCTAGCATGTGGGATGCAGCTATTGATCTAACAAATGCCTTTTTTTGGTAACTGTCCATAAAGACCACCAGAAGCAATTTTTCAGTTGGCACGGCTAGCCATCTATCTTCACAGTTTTACTTCAAGGATCTAATAACCCCACAGCCTCCCCTACCCCATGTCATGAGTTAGTCTGAAGATATCTCGATATCTGTCTCTTCCACAAAATTTCCCATTGGTCCACTAGACTGACAAGATTATTAGACTGGTAAGAATATGCTGATTAGACCAAGTGAATGGAAGGTAGCAATCACTTGGGCCTTGTTAGTAACACATGTGCACATCAGAGATGAGAAATAAATCCAACCAAACTTCAAGGACCCTCTACCTCAGTAAAATTCTTAAGAATCCAGTGATGTGGGACATGCAGAGATATTCCTTCTAAAATAAATGATAAGTTATTGTATCTGGCCCCTCCCACCACCGGGAAAGAAGCAAATTCAGTGAGCCTATTTCGATTCTGGAGACGGAACATTCCTCACTTGGGTGTGTTACTCTGGTCCATATACCAAGTGACTCAGAAAGCTGCTAGCTTTGAATGGAGCCTGGAACAGGAGAAGGCTCTTCAACAGTCCCAGGCTCCTGTGCAGGATGCTCTACCACATAAATTATGATCTAGCAGACCTACTAGCACTTGAAGTGGTAGTAGCCGACAGGAATGTTATCTGGAGCCATTGGCAAGTCCCTAGAGGTAAAACACAGAACAGTTTTGGAGCAAGGCTTTACAATCATATGCAAGACAAATATTGTCACTTTAAGACAGCCCTCATCAGCTTTTGGGACTTAGTTGACACTGACCATCTGACAATGGGCCACCAAGTTAACATGCAACCTGAGCTGTCCATCATGAGCTGGGTATTATCTGACCCACCAAGCCACAAAATAGGATGTGCACAGTAGCAATCCATTATCAAACAGAAGATATATATATATATCTGCCTTAGCAGGTCCAGAAGGCACAAGCAGGTTACATGAACTTGCTCAAATGCCTATGGTTTCTATCCCTGATTTACTGTCTTCTGTTCCCAAGCTTGCATCTCTAGCCTCAAGGGATAGCCTTCATGACTGGGGAAGAGAAGACTAGGAAACCTCACTTTTAATCCCAATCTTTTGGGATTTTGAGGTGAGAAGATAAAATTTAATCCAGATCTTTTGATGTCAGAAGATCCAACTTTGATCTGGGTCACACTTTTTAGTCTTTCTAGTGTCAGCCTATATAAAGGACATGGAAAAGGGATGTGTTCTCTCAGTGTAGTGAAGCCTAGTCCCAACTGATACATCTACAAAATACTCCTACACCTAAGGCTCAGGAAGCATTGCTAAAGGGGTGGCAGAGAGACTGTAAAAGCCAGAGGATAGGAGAATCTGCTGTAAAATGCCTCTCCCAGTAATGCCGGAAGCTACAGCCATAGTCTCTCTAAAACAACTGCCCAAATATTAGCTGAAGAAGATAACACAATGGACCCGCCAAAGTGCATTAAGAAAATCCCATAAGGCCTCAGCCATATACAAAGAACTACAGACAATTAAGGATACCAATGGGGTAGAAACGGTCTTATTGGGGGAAGAGAACAACTAGTTGGCCAGTGCCAAATGATCCGCACTGAAAACAGACACATAGGTAACACTATACAGACTGAGCAGGTGAGATTTAAGAATGTATGTGTATACACATATATATGAATGCAATAACGATTAATGAATTTGATAGAGAGGAGGCAGAATTAATGGGAAGGCTTGGAGGGAGGAAAGGGAAGAAGAGAAATGTGATAATTATAATCCCAAAATGAAATCAGTGACGAAGGAAAAGAAGAGGGGAGAGAAATGAACACAGGTGGGAAGAAGGTGTGCTGATCATAGACACTCATATGAGAACTTCTGCCCCTTCGTTCTAGTAAGAAGACGTCAAAAGAATAACTCTCAAGAGATATTTCTCTTAAAATTCAAAACACAAAACAATATGGCTGCTAAAGAAATGCTTTTAAAAAAAATCCAAAGTTTTAAAATCTACATTGCAGCATGCAGATATCAGACTATATCAGGAATTAAATACTGTGGACTCACACAAATGTCTTATATCATCAATATAACAGGGGTCTTTTAGTTTGGTTTTGCTTTTTCATTTTCAATTTGACTTACTTTCTGAAGGGTCTGGTGGCATGCAAAACAAATTGTTTCAGAATGTCAAGATCTTTTAAATTTTACAAGGATGATTAACGTTGGAAAACAAAGCAAACAGCCTCAACGATTAACTGAGAATAACGTTTTAAAGCCTGTGTTACACGGAAATGAATATTAATCTAAAACATCAAAATGCAACATTCCTAGTGAATGGACTTGTTAAGATTCAAGACAGTATCTAGCCTAGAAAAAGTACTTACATTGGCTTTCCCCAAAACTAAAGCAGGTCATCCTGATGTGTCAGGAATAGTAATGGTAAATGTCAGAATCTTGTCTTTAAGTACATCTCATAAAAAGCAAAAAGGCTTTTGGAAATGCATGAATTACAAAAGGAAGGCACTAAGGAAAAACTATAAAGCCAATAAAATATAAATGTGAGGTAGGAATGCAGAAGCTATTTAAAATAACTTCTCATAGGCTGAATTTCAGTATTTTAACACAGAAACACTATTTCACAACTAGAGGCTATGCTTGTTAACATAAACTACCCAGTGCATACTGGAGAGGAGTTTAGAATGAGAGTTACAGGTTAATATGCAAGCTTATTTCACGATATTCTCATTATCATTAAGTCAGAAGAAAATGAACTTATTCCTAGATCAAACGAAACAGTAAATAAAACTAATAAAATGTCAGAAAATGCACCTTTAAGTAACTCTAGTAATGATATTAATTACCAGTTTAAAAGAGAGACAAGCAAATTGAACTGAAAAAAAAAAACCACACAAATGATCAATCTACTTGCTATCTCTAATAAATATACCTGTCATAGTGTAAAAAATGGAAAAAGAAGTATCCAACTACCTGGAATTAGGAAACGAACAAAGGTCACTGTGCTAACAGCTGGCAAAACAGACTTCAATCTAAAACTAGTCACATCACACTATCAAAAGAATGACTGATAAGAAGATGTTATAATTCTGAGCATATATGTACCAAAATGAGTACACCCAATTTATATAACAAACGGTATTAGAAATAAAGTCACAAATTAACCCTAACATAGTAATAGTAGGTGACTTTAATACCCAAGTCTTACCAACAGGCAGGCCATGCCAAAACAACAACAATTTTAAAAAGACCAGAAACATGAGTGAAATGACATTCTGTATCAAATGGTCCTAACAGCCACTAGAGATCACTTTTTGAAAACACTGCAGAATATAAATAACATCTTTCTCAGAAGCATGCAACTTTCTGTAAAACAGATTCAGTCAGAAAGTGGCCAGTGATCCCATGACTGTCCCCAGCTTCATATTGCTTTGTATCAATTGCTTTATGTTTGGATTACTCTTGTTTTTCTGAAACCCTAAGGCATATTATTTGCGATATCTATTTCTTTTAATGCAGGCATTTATAGGTAGACACTTTCTCTCAGAAATGCTTGTATTTTGGTCTCATACATTTTATAAATTACATTTTCATTTGGCCCTAGGGATTTTCCATAATGTTTCTTCGCCAGTCCCACCCATCACTGAGCACTGTGTTCTGTAATCCCTAGGCTCACATTTGATAGCTTTTCTTGTTGATTTCTAGCTCTAATCCATTATGTCAAATGGAATACAAGAAGTTATCTTGAATCTCCTGCATTTGTTAAAATTTATTTGTGTCTTATGAGTCTAACAGAGTAATTTACACTGGGCATTGTAGGTCTAGTCATGAATCCAGAGTTAGAGAAGTTTATTCATCCGACAGGGCTTCAACAATAGGGCAAACAACAATCTCACTGAAGTCCAACTTGGAGGGCAAGTGAGTTTGCCTGGCTTCCTTACAGGGCGTGGGTGAAGGGTTACTTACAGGAGTGTGGGTGTCAGCAAAACAGATGAATTAGTGCAGTGTCTCACCTCACCATGCAAGACCACCTCCCAGAAGCTCGCCCTGGAGTTTCCCTTTCAGTACGCCTCCCACTTGATGTACTCTACGATGAGCATCCCTTCCCTGTTCTCCCCCCCTCCTCCTAGAGTATCAGAAGTTCCATTACCACAGCCACAGAACCTATCATGTCTGTATTATTGCGCTCAGTTCTTACCTGGATGAGGTAGTCTCTACCCCACGGTAGTGACCATGCTATGCCCAGAGGAAAAGGCTGTACTACAGCAGCTAGCTACAGAACAGCAAGAAAACTCAAGAGAGGTTAATAAACAGTTCTCAAGAGATGAAACAAAAATGCTTAATAAACAATGGGGAAATGTTCAGCCTCATTAGCCATCAGGGAATGAAAATCAAAACTAATTCAGATTCTGTCGTGTTGTGGATAGCCCCGGGGCTGTTTGTATTCGGCTAATTCTGCGACACTGTCTTGCCCCAGTCGGGATGGCAGTCGTTAGGAGAACAAATGAATACTATCAAGGATGTGTGCACATGGGAAACTGACACGCTACTGATGGGAGGTACCCTACTCTGGCCTCCACAGAGAGCAATGCAAAGGTTTGTCAAGGAAAGACTGAAAATAGGACCAGTTGAGAAGGCTCAGCAGGTAAAAATGCTTGCTGCCAAGCCTGACGATCTGAGTTCAATCCCCAGGACTCACATGGCAAAAGAAGGGAATTCCGAGAGGTTGTCCTCTGACTTCTACATGTGTGCTCTGACACATTTGTGCATACTCATATAAAAACATACACATGATAAATTTATAAAAAGCAAAACAAAGAAGAAATAAATCTACCATATGGCCCATCCATACCACTACCTGGCATTCACTCAACGCCTCCAAGTCAGCGTGACATAGAAATGCTTTGTATCAGTGTTTATTGCAACATTGTTCACAACAGCTGTTACAGAATCAACATGGGTGGCCAACGTAAGAAATGAAATTTTAAAATGTACCAATTTTTTATCCATAAAAAATGAATAAATGCCATCTGTAGAAAAATGAGTACAAACTGAAATGATACAATAAGTGAATTAGCCAGGCTCACAAAGACAGATACTATATATTTCCTCCTATTTGTCTGTCCTAGGTTTTACATGATACACAAAGCCACACGTGTATGTGCATTAAAGTAGAAGTAGAACTAGCTTAAGGACAAAGGGAAGAGACGGGGCAAAGGATGGGGTGATAGGAGCGCACAGAAAAAGCGTTCAGTATACAGCATATGTTCGAATGCAAACTTCACAGAGAAATATGTTTTAAAAATTTGGTGCTGACTCAAACCACTAAAGCAACAGCATTCTTACCAATGCTGGCAGGACTGATTAGTGTTCATTACTTTTTTCAAATGTGTCACTGTCTCATATCTAAAAAATGACCATAATACCCTAATTGCCCCTGTCTCAACTAGAAAAGCCATGCAGACAGCACAGACCTCAGTATTCAATAGTAAAACTGGATAGGCATGTCATCAACCATCCAGCAGAGAGAGGCAGGAACTATATCTTCTACACAAGCTGATGCGTTGGTTTCCTCAACTTGCTGGAGTCCTAGAACACTTCCATTGTTAACACATACCTCTGTGCTGTTTTTTTAAAAGGACATGCCACTTTCCATGTAAAGGATGTCAGAAAAGAAGAACATTATTATCCCTGGACATCTTACAGTTTAATGATAGGTTAAAATGAGATCTTCTTTCTGCATATTTCTCTTTCACAAATACAGTGATGGCAGAGGTTTTTTGTTTTTTGTTTTTTTTCTAACGTCATTGAATATAACAAAGCCCATCAAGTGGAATTAATGATATTAGTCAATATTTAGTTCAAACACAGAAAACCACAGCCAGTCATGGTGGCTTATACCTATTATTCCAGCTCATTGGAGAGAGCCAAGATAATTACTGTGATTTTTCAAGGCAGCCTGGGCTACAGTATTTTTAAAAATCGATTTTTAAAGAGTTTAAGACAAATGATAAACTTGGCATACTCTCATTAGGGAGAGATTAGTTTCAGAAAGAACACTGGAGGATGAGATGGGTGATAGGGTAAATAAAGGCTCTTGCTGACAAGATGGATGACCATAGTTGGATTCCTGGAAGCCACGTGGTAAATGGAGGGAACTGAACCCGACAAGCTGTATTCTGATCTCCACACCAGCACTGCGGCTTGATCTACAACTATCTCTCATCTGAATTCTTTTGGGAGCATAAGAATAGACTGCTGCTAGAGTCAAGACAAAACACCTAGTACCACATCTTTGCTTTTACCTCAGGACTATAGGTTATGGCTCCCTCACACCTCTAATCTGCAGGTACAAGAGACAATAGATTGGTAAATTGTCATGCCCTGTGTAAGCTTACTGAGAAGCTGTCTCTGGAAGTACAGAAAGCGAGAACCCATTCAAACCTAAAGATGTTTGTCTAGATGTAACTCCTTCAGTATACTTGTGTTGAGAAAGACAGAGGAAGAAGCCATGTATTGCTTATTCTATGGTATAAACATTCTTGGCAGTGGGAACAGAAAGTGGGAAGTTCATTCACACAGAGAAGGCTCAACCAGGAACACCAAATGATTGTGTCAACCTCCCTAGCCAATTTCTCCTGGATGTTTCTAATCCTTTAATTTGATGGCATAACCTTTCTTAGCTTTCTAAGACAGGTTACTCCACTTGTCCCTGTTGTATGCTGTAAGCTCCTGATTTGACATTTGGCTGTCGGCTGCTTTTTTTTTTTTTAATCTGCTACTTGCTTGTCTTCCACTGTTTCTTATTACATCACTCACTCAGAATTAAAAATATAATTATTGTAGCTCAGTCTCTGGACTGTACAGAACAATGGAGTAAAGGCTCTCCTTCTTAAGTGCTACCATGTGTCCCCTCAGCTCCACTGCTCCCCTTCACCCTCTCTCCTACAGCTGCATGATGTGTGGCTGTCCAGCCTGTAGCCTTGCTTCTTCAGACCCTTGCTTGTATGATCGCTTACTGCAAATATGAAAGCTCATAGGAAGTTGATTTGTTTCTTTCCCTATACATTTCCCCAGACAAAGGCTGTTTTCCTGTTCATGTTCTGGAAAACCATCAGGAACCCTCTGAGCTGATTATTCAGTTGGTGGCTTGGTTGCCTGGAAAGATAATGAGCTATCACATGATATCATTTTGATGACATTGATTCTCAGGTCTACAAAATGAGTCTTATCTTTTACACAGGAAGCTCTCTTCTATTCTCAAATTCTAGAATGGTTCCTGGCCTACACACCGGTAACAGGGAACAAACCATAATGACTCTAAGAGAATTAGGAATAAGGATTTTCCCCCATTGTCTGGACTCATTACAAGGCCCATACTGCCTGTGGGATGCTGAAGAGATAAAGGGATTATGTTCCTCTATGAAGGGTTTCTCCTGTTTCTAGCACCTTCCCTGTTGTCATATGACTGTCACTAGTTGTCATATGACTAGACCTAAGCCACCAGGCCCCAGCATTCTCCAGCACTAGTTCTACATCATCTGAAAAGTGGGACCAATTTTTCAGAAGGAACTCCCTGTGACTAAAACTTAGCTTGGAATTGAACTAGTTTATGTCCTGGAGGATAGCTTAAGCATGAGAAGGAGGGAACTAAAGATCCAGCAAAGGCCGGGCAGTGGTGGCGCACGCCTTTAATCCCAGCACTTGGGAGGCAGAGGCAGGTGGATTTCTGAGTTCGAGGCCAGCCTGGTCTACAGAGTGAGTTCCAGGACAGCCAGGGCTACACAGAGAAACCCTGTCTCGAAAAACCAAAAAAAAAAAAAAAAAAAAAAAAGATCCAGCAAAGGGTGACTCAAAGAGACCTGTTGCTACGGATTCATAAAACTCCTTGGAATATCTCATGGGGTCCTAACAGCCCTCTTGGAGGAGCATGCGACTGTGTCCTAAAGGGGTACAGGACTGCATACACCCCTCACTCCTTTTCCTTTCCCTTGCATGTAGGTGATTAGGCTATCGGATCAATAACCATTTTTGAAGAACTAGAATAAATTTGACCCAAATACTCTTTAAAAAGTGACCTTTTCTTTCACAATATACCTTGGCCCCAGTATTAGCTGGGGTAGAAAAATGTGGCTTCTAAATGGTAGCTTAAATTCTAACGCCATTCAACAACTGAATTGGTTTTGTCGGAGGATTTCAACATGGAGTAAAGTCCCTACAATCAAGTCTTTTATGTCCTGAGGGACCAACTTGATCCAAGTCTGAAATGTCAAATGGAGCCCCTACGCAGCCACCCTTGACTCATCCCTAGGAACAGAGTATTTATCCACTGAGGAACACTATATGAATGGGGCAAGGAGCTTGCCAGTTTATCATGAGAAACCATCGGTCTGCCCTCTGCTTGAGGCAATAGGAGAACCTGGCTCAACTCAAATACTTATCTCTTTCTCCTTGTGAGATTTAAGTCAGATAAAAGACCTGGGCAAATTTTCAAACATTCCTGAAAAGTACATAGAGGATCTCCAGCACTTACGCCAGGCTTTTGACTTGAAAGACAGGCCCTAGACAGTTCTTAGAAACAAAGGATCTTTGAAGACAAGCTGTGGATTCCAGTCCCTCTTGGGGTTTTAACATTCCTTACAAGTACTCTGAGTGGGCCTTAGGAGACCTTAGAGAATGGGCCATTTCCTAGTCAGCCTGGAAGAACTCAAAATGGCTGGACCAAGTCCCTTAATCATAGTAAACTGGCTACTGTGCATCAGGGGTACAGGAGAATCCTACTGCCTTCTTGGGAAGATTAAAAGAATATCCTATTAAGTTATGATAGTGTAGAAGGATGGACAGTTCTTAAGGATAAATTCATCACCCAGTCAGCTCTGGACATTTGCCAGAAGTAATCACCTCTAATTAAACAATCAGTATCAAAAGAAGGAGGAAGAGGAGGAAATAAAAGCCTAAAGAAAAAGCACAAGAACAGGAGAGATAAATTCATCTTCTCCTGGATACCTTGCAGACAGAAACAGGTAACTGTCACATCTACCAGAGATTAGGCCATTGGAAACAAGAGCTCCAGAAGAAGGGGCAGCTCTGGAGGTTTGCCCATGATGGGACACCTGTGACAGGGCTATCCTGAGAAATGAAGTGGACCCAGGACAAACCAGATAGCTGAACCATCTTGACCCGCCAATCAGATGACCTTCAGCCTCTGCTGGCATCAGGAAATGCCCCCCCCCGTGACATAATGGGACAAACTTGAGGTCATTCTTGACACTGCACTTGGGGGTCATTGCATTTCCATTATATACTTGTGTCTCTTACTCAGTTCTACATTTGCCCCTCAGAAACTCAGCAGAAGCCTTGTGTCATGGAATGAGAGTTGAAGGAAGGCCATAGACCAAATGCTTCAGAGCCCCCTCTTTTGTCTCTAGGAAACTTGGAGTTTTGTTCACTCCATTCTAGTGTCTAGATAGTGCCCTATTCCCTTCCTTAGATGAAACAACCTGATAGAGGTATAGTAAAACTGGCTTTTACTGATGTCACAGAGGCTCTCATTCCTCATGGTTCAGCCCAGCCATCATCCCCACTTCTCTTACAGGGATGAAAAAACTAGCCAGTGACCCAAATGTCTGCCTTGTAAGTATTCTTAGTAGAGAAAAACCTACGCCCAAGTTTAAGGTCAGCTAAAATGCACTTCAGTGTTCTCCCATGTTCCTTTAAGGACATATCAGGCATATGGCATTCTATCAGCCATCAACATGGGCTTTGGTTATCAGATGATAACTCTACACGGAATGCCTCCATCTTAACTTGCCTTCATATTGTTTTATAACAGAAATAGAAAAGTAACTAAGTCAGACACTTCAGAACAAAGGTCCTCATTTAACTAATTAAAAGTGGACGATTCCATCTTCTGCAGCCTTGACCTGGGGCCGACTACACAAACCGTAGGGTCCCTATCTAAAAACACACTCTGGCACAGAGCTGCCGTGCCCATCTCAGGGCTCTGGCTTAAAAATCACTAGTAGTTAAAGCAGAACTCAAAATCACTTTGGGGTCACCCTTGACAACGTATACTCACTATGAAGTCTCTGTCCTGTCAGGAGCTAAGGGAATACTCCTGCTTATAGGCAGCTACCTCTCTGCGTCTTCCTCTAGCCCTGGGCTCTCTTTCTTGGGGATAAGGGTAGTATATGGGATCCGCCTGGAATGCCTTTCCCCCTTGGGTGTTTTCTCTCCTTTTAAATTCTACTTATTGAAGCTTTTTATTTTTATTTACTTACTTATTCACTTTATGTCCCACTCACTGCCCCCCTTCCTGGTCACCCCCACCCACAATACTTTCCCCATTCCTCCCTTGAGTATTTTCTACTGTGTCTATAGCACTGGTGAGATATAATCATGGGATGCAATCACAAATAGAGCTGTAAATAGCACTATGTCTAATCTCCTCTCTCTTCATGAGCACTGAGATCCCTCTCTTTTGCCCCCTATCACCATTCCCTTGGAGACAGACAGCTCTCTGCCTATATTTGGAGAGAGGAAAATAAAAAAGAGCTTATCAGGGTTGGGCACATAGAACTCTAACCAAAACAAAGGTACTAAGTACCGCCCTAGACTGTATGTGCTGTGCTTACAGCTAAGTGCCTGATCCCAGAATCCTCAAATAGTTTTTCACTGAATGGAAACGTCACACAAAGCTTCAAAAGCTTTAAATTGAGGTAAACTTTTTCACAACTTCATTTCTGAGGGATCTGATTGATTGCTAAGCTAACGTAGAAAGGGGCAGGCACTCTGGTTTTGTTTGGCCCATGATGCCGTCACCATGGACCATGGGCAAAGTATGCCATGAAGCCCCTTCTTCTTCTCAGTTTCTCTATATGCTTTCACTGCACCCAGCAAAGGTCCATGCTGAATGAACATCCCTGTCCCTTCCAGGTTTTTAATGAGCTATTGTCCAAACAGTTTGGACCTAGAGTCCAAAGGAGAGCAAAACAATATCCAGATGGCATCTTCTGGTATTTCCAGTTCTAACTAGTGCAAAGTCTTTTGGAATCCCCTCCAAGAGTAGAGACTGTGAACGATCTTGCTCCTTTCTGGTTCCCTATTATTTCAGATCTGCACAACTCACTTTCTCCTGCTTTATGCCTACTTCTGTCTACTGCTATATCCATGCTACCTAACTCATGTCTTTTAAATAAGGTGTAGTTATTTTCATGTAATGTTTTCTGAGTGTCCTGTTGCTGTGTGATAAGACCAATGCATTTTCTATAAAAGACTATGGAGGCAATGCCACACTTCCTGTGTGAATTCTTTTGGTTTGGGGGCATTACTTTACATACTGTATTCTATGGGACTTGCAACCATGTGCCTTTAACACAGTCCAGCCAGAATAGACAGCCTTCTCTTTTAATTCCCTCCCAGTCATTCCAGATCCCTACAGACAGGAAACTCACGACATATCTGAGAGAGAATGGTAGCCTTCAATGAAAAAACAATAGTTTCATCTCGACAAATCAAGGAAGCTTGTGGGTCCTGACCGTCTCGTGTCAGGAATCTTTATCTTACTAAGGTTATTTTCAGAGATGGAGAGAACGTGTGGTTCTTGCTTCTCATCAACCGAACTCTAGAACTGACGATCCAGATCTACTGATCTACCTCAGATGTATTCCATGTTTTTTACCACTGATTTATTTAAGTTATCCAGGGGGGAAAATAGGAAGAACTCATCAGTATTGTAGGGATAAAGGCCATGTTGGTAAGGATGGCTCTACCAGAAAAGCCTCATCTTCCCTCCTGTCCACAATGAGGAGAGACAACGTAGATTTCAGGGTCACGTCAGTTGAGTACAGTTACTCCGGTTGACCTCTCTTAATGTTCACTAATGAGAGGGTAAATATTAGAGAATTCCCAGATGAAGGGGAAAAGAGAAACAAGAAGATATTGTAACATTGCCTTTTGATCCTATGGATGGATAGCCATCCATCATTTATTTGATCCACAGACCTTGAAATAAAATACTTTATATTTTACTGCACTCTTGAGCTTTGTCTAAATTTATACTGGAGGGGAATAAAAAAAGTGGCCTCTAGAAGAAAATGTCATTAATAGTATTGTTCTTTTGTAGGAGATAGGGCACTTGTCAATTTTTCAGCTTGTCTGCTTTCACTTGCAGGCACATGCTGATTGTGAATACAGAGCTTCAAGCAGTAGGCCACCTCTAAGTCCATCAAGGGAGTACTTCAAAGTTAAGACACTTATAAAAGCAGATGCATCAATGACCATGATTCTCCATGACCATAGTGCTTACTACAATATATTTATGACATTATAAATTTAAGCTACCAGATGGTGGCCCTTAGAAATAAAATCTTCTCTCTCTGACAGCACTATGAGGTGGGAAAAGAATTTTTCTGTCTCTTGTAAATGCACAGCACAGCAGGTGTAAGATTCATATGAACAAATTTGCACATGAAAGACAAATGTTCTGGAGTCAGCCTCATGTTATTGGATGCAATAATGAATCTTAAATAAGTTAGTAAATTTATTAATGTCATGATGTCTCATGATGTTAAAAAAGACGAGTAAAAGGGAGCCAGTAAGTAAGAGAAACAAATATTGAAAGACTGAAGATATTTCAGCAGACAAAGATTTGTATCGTAAGACTCTGTCCTAAGGTTAGATATTTCTAGAATGGGAACAATAAAGACCAAGTCTGGAAGCCTAAGAAGGTCACAAAAGCTCTGAGTAGGTTATATAAGATAAAAGGTGAGACGTTGGTATGGTATGCACGATGATAAAAAGGTTATTAAAATCTCTAAGGCCACAATGCAATCCTTTTTAAAAATCAATGATGTTCTCTTAAGTTATTGCTCTGCTCTTCATAGGAAAAAAAAAAACAACTGTGTGTGTTCAGCGTAATGAGGACAGCTGAGTCCTAGCAACCTCTAGATTCGTTTTAAAGATTGATTTCTGCCCAAGCCTCATCTAAATACTGTACAAAAGTTCTGTGTTGCTTCTCTCCTTTGGAAGCTCATGTAGCACTTTCTGGTATCATAAAGGCTGGTCCTTGAAGAAGAGGCTTTCAGGTCACAGCCAGCTTCAGTGCTTCTGGTCCATTGTCCAAAGTGCATAGTGCCTTCACAAACAGGGGCTTACCTTCCACCTCTGAGAGCAACCAAAAGCAACAGCAGTATCCTGTAACGTTTGGGGAGTCTCTTGAGCTCCCCTAACCAACAACTCAAAAGGGATCTTCTCAGGCCTGGTTTTGGAGAGGGGGTTGTTAGCTCTTAGAAAAAGCATTGTCGGCCCAGATGGAAAATTTTCATCTATACTTTATATGTGCATGTGTACAAAGACTCATATGTATTATATATAACTTTAGGTATATAATAATTCCTTTCAAACACCCTAACTGCTATTTACCTCCCTCCTTCCTCATTATCTCCTCCCTTCCCTAATTAAATCCCACTGTTTTTCCCATTCTCCCCTTTAAAGCACCCACACCCTGCTATTTCCTTCTCCGTTGCTCCTCCCACTTCACTGTCCCCTCCTACTTTCCTGGTTTCTATAGTTACTCCAGGTTGCACTCACACTAGAAGACCAGACCGGCACTACAAACCAAAGCTGAAAGAGAGCATGAGACATTTCTCTTAGGGTCTGGTTTTACTTCACGTTATACTACCCTTCCTAGCTCTATCCATTAACCTGAAATTTCATACATTTTTATTATCCCTTCATCGGTGTGTGTGTGGTGTGTGTGTGTGTGTGTTCAAAGAAATAGAGGCCATGAATTTGAAGAGCATGAAAATTGTTAGAGGAAAATGATGTAATTATCATTACTTTCAAGTATAAAAATCATTTTTGAAAGGGTAAATATGCCCGACTAAAGGTAACTAACCTTCTAGGTATTTATTAACCATACTTGAAAGCATATGCCTACGTGGACAAGAGTGAAAAACGATAGCCAATATTTTAGGCCTTACCTTCCAAGGTCAACTAGGCCCCAGGAGACAACAGGACTTCTTTCTAAGAGCTCCACTATTCTAGTACATTACCTGTCCCCTTCATCAGTGAGGTGGTAGAGACCTAGAGGTTGAATTCTAATCAATGTGCATTCTACAGCGGGGAGCCGGGACACGGTCCCTATTCATTCAAAGGAATCAGAATGGTCGAAAGACCCTGGTTCATCCTAGCATATAACACAACGTTTTTTTAAGGCTAATGGAGCCAAGGGTTTTTTATCGACTGATCATTGTGGAGCAGACCCTCGACTGGCCTTGACAGTAAAATCTACCTGATTAATTTTTACCACCTGTGTGGTCTCCATGACCTAAAAGGAAAGTATAGCCAAGGTCTAAAGTAACCGGCATGTTCGTCCAGCATGTTCGTTCACCAGAACCCGTTAGAGCCAAGGCTTTATGAGATGCTACTGATGGCCATTTCTCCACAAGGATTTTCTTCTTCATGAGGAAATGCTTCCCAGATGCAGTGCATTAGAACCCTGGCTCAATCTCAACACTGAATCTCCAATGACACCCACACCTAAGGCAGAGAGAGGCCCTCTACTACTCTAACAGGAAAATCAAACAACAGCTAAGCCTTTTTCTTTCTTGCTCGATCTCTAGAACCTAGCTGGGGGTGGGGGGGAAGTCACATGTGATTCTAGTCACTCCACCCATAATTCATCTTCCTCAGAGATTACAGTGGAGATTCTCAGAGGAGTTCATGACATTTGTCACGTCAGCAGGATGAGCTATCTCTCTTTACAAAGGGACATTCTCAGAGAAGAGGCTTTATAAGTTAGTCGATCTCTCAGGTCTGTGAATTTTGTCCATGAAATAATCCTCAAGATGGGCAGCTACTTCCAGTGAGGTCTCCTGTGCAGAAATAGGGCCAAAACCTGGGATAGATGGGGGCTGGGATTGGATTTCACCAAATGCCTCTGTATCTAAGTTCATATGCACAATATTCTTTCCCCACAGAATGTCCTCTATGACCTGGCCCTATGCTGAATAGAAAAGTTCCATACCCTGTCCCAAGTCACACAGCCTGTGGTTTTCACAAAGTATATTAAGACTTCTGCCAACTAAATGTGATGCGTGTATAAAGTCATACTAGAACTATGGGAAAGCAGTATACATTTTTCTACCTAACTTGTGTCACTTTTTGAATCTACCCAACAACATGCCAACCTACATAACATGGATACTTTAGTACAAAGCATTGCTGCTGCTGCTGGGATACGTGTGACTTTGGCTCTTCACTAATGGAAAACTTCTACTTTTCTGTCTCTCAAACACACTATCGAAAAAAAACCAAAGCCTACATACATCCCCTTAAAGTATTTAAATATACAGTATTATCTCCAAACACAATTTTGTTTTGTCATCTCGATCCACCTGTCTTCACTTCTGACTGGCCAAACCTGCTGCTAATGTAGTCTATGTCCCTTCTTGTTCATTCCATTTGCTTTTATAGCATGATTTTGAGTCCCCAATCTTAGACATTCTCAATAGTAATACTTCTTTCTCCCTCAATAAAGAGTAAAGCCTCAGAGAGTGATGAGATTTCAGTTACCCTGAGCTTGAGTGTGTGACACAGGTTCCACATCCACAGTGCTGTAGTGACTAGATCCTGTGTCCTCAGTCTGATTCTCAGTACTAGTCTGGGGTCTAAAAACGGTTTGCATCTCCATATCTTCCTTTCCTGCTTCTGCCTGTATGCCTAACTGTGAAGTTAGTCACCAATTAACAAAGAAAATAAGGTATTCTTCTCCAAGGTAAACAATGCTCCTACTTATCCTCACATTTGAAGGTCAGTCTAACTATGAAAATGCAGGGTCTTGGCAGTCTTTCAACCATGGGGAACAGTAGGAGTTCTAGGTCAATAATTTTGTCAGGAAAAAAAACTAAGAAAGGTAGTGAGCATTTTAATAACCCCAAATTAAGAAAAACATTCTTTCAGAAGGTTAAGAAGTCCATTAGTTTGAAAACTTGGCATGGGTGTGGACTATCAAGTTTCAACTACAAGACTTTGGAACACATGAATAGGGGTGGCTCAATCAATTTACACTTAAGGATATTTGATTTGAATTGAAATATTGCAGCTTGTAAAAACACTACATCCAATAAGATAACCAATTTAAGGGGAAGGGCTTATTTCTACAGCTACCAGCTATTCTCCTCATAAAGGCATTTTATGTGGGACTGCTCGCCACCTAATACAAAGAGGTCTTAAAGGCCACATGCCAACTTTGTTTTTAATGAGAGAAGTTGTGAAGACCTTTCATCTACAAGGCTGTAATGATGTCCCATCAAGTAATTCTGCAGTAAAATTTATTGTATCATTTCTCTATGTGAGAACATTGTTTCCAATGAGGGTATGCTATCGGATGCACTCTACTAAAAATTAAACGTACTGTACCCTGCTTCACTCATGTAACAACAACAACAAAAACAACACAATGACAAAATGCACACAGCCCCTTGTGAAAGCATCTTAACTCAAACCCAACTACTGTTTTCCAAACACCCCTGTCAAGTGTTTTAAATACAGGATCTCTCCTCCTAACCCAATTCTTTCTGAAAGTCTTGCTAAGAAGTAGGTCTTCAATCTCATCAACTACTCATCTTCTTCTCAACTTTAATTGCTTCAGTTTTGTGCAATATTGATGTCCTTTAAGGCTTAGTAACTTCCAGTTTCTAGGCTTTGAATTTCCACCACTATTTGTGCAACCTTTCTAGTATTCATCTTTCTTTTTTCTTTTTTGATGCAATGTATCTGACTGAATTGGCACATCCTAACTGATACTTCCTAGCTCATTTCTTGGCTGAATCACATAATGATAACTAGGCTTTTGTTCCTCATCTACCTCACAAGGTATTTAACACAATACTTGTTACATATTGCTGGTTATTTAAGTTTCTACTAATATATAAATGTACATAATTCCAAACCCAATATTCTATCACAAGGTGCTTTTTATTAAGTAAAACTTATACACACATACAAACACACATATATGTATATGTACATACTTACATATCTATACATACATACACACACATACGTATGTAAACCCTGTCTAGGTCATGCGTGTAAAAATGTTCTTGTTAAATTAATTTAGCATGCTCTGGAGTTGTTCTGAAGGAGAATTCTAATTGTTCTCCAGTCACTTATCTAAATGTTAAGTTGCTAACAGCTCTCAAATTTTTCAACTGAAACAAGCCTCTAGTAACCAAGCACACAAAGACAGTTAGAGATGGGAATTAAATTCTCCACTGCAGCAGCTTCAATTGGCTGCTAGTGCTCACTGAAAGAACTCTCAGGCTGAGCCCCTTAGAAGATCACAGTACCAAGAACCCTGTTCTCTTTTGCCTGCTCTCACAGTAGACACAGGAGATAATCAGATTTTCATAATCACTATAGAGCTTCACCCTAGAGAGCCCATCTTTCCAAGAAAAGTATATTTAAAACTGTATATAATTTTTTAAAAAGTTTTACATTTATTTGAGTGTGTGTGTGTCTGTGTGTGTGTGTCTGTGTGTGTGTGTGTGTGTGTAAGTGTGCACATGCCACATTGTTGTATAGCAGTTTCCTCTAAGATTGAAACATACTATTCATCCAAGATTGAAACAGACCATCCAGCAGGGAAGCTCCTCAAGCCAGAAGGCAAACAACTGAGATAGCCCCAGGAAATTCCTGAAACTAACCATACTCACTAGGCCCCCTCCTTCCCAGAGTAAACAAGACAAGTGAAACAGCAGGCAGGATGACTGGAAGAAAATCAGACTAATTCACTTGGAAAGGACACTACCTGTGTAGCTTCCTGCAGGCTGTGCAGCCGGTTTCCTGCTTTGTAAATTGTCACCTATGCCAAGGTAGGCTTTTTTCAACTGACTTTGAGCTGCTTCTGCTCCTGCAAGTAACCTCTTACCCATATTCTTGTAAGAAACTTCAAGACATTTCATTGGTTTACCAAGTTGGACTTTGGTATTATCTGTACTTAAGTTTGTCGTGACCCTCTATCTGTGGTAAGTAGACATGGGTGTTGTGTTGTGTCTCTCCAGGAAAAATTTTGTCACACAACACACATCCTGTGTGTGATGATCAGAGAATACCTTTTCCTTACTCACTTATGTGAGTCCCAGGGATTAAACTCAGGTCATCAGGGTTGGATGACAAACATCTTTGTATGCTGAGCCATCTCAAGGACCCATTTTGCTTTTTGAGATGGTATTTTTTGGCCTGAAATTGGTGGAGATATCTCACTACAGCCACTCTATGAGAAATTACAGGCATGAGTCCCCACACCCATTTAAAAAATGTGTGCATTTCTGAAATATAATGCTAACATATTCAACAGAGGTGCTCCTGTTAAAATTACTAGCCATCTTTCTTCTATAAAATTCCTCAGTGATTTATATTAGTATTCTGATATCCTGGAATCTATCTGTGAGATATATATATATATATGATATATATGATATATATATATCATTAAATATATACACATATATTATATATATACATATATATCATATATATCATATTTATATATACACATATATATCAAACAAATTAACCCTCATCAACACTTTTTATCAAATTAAATTAGCCTTAAATTATTTCCACCAGAGCTCATGTAAGGTAAACTACAATGAACAGTTATATAAAAAATAAATTGTGAATTTATAATGAATTTTTTATGTGATTAATTCTGAATACTGAACAAATTATATATCTTCTTTATTCAAGGTAAATTTTCATTGTATTTGTCTTTTTAAAAACAAGCTATGGGCTAGGCATAGTGGTACATGCCTGTAAAGCCAGCTCTTTAGAAGCTAAACAGGAGAATTACTGAGTTCCAGGCCACCCTAGGCTAAACAGTGAGGCCTTCTCTAAAGTCAAACAAAACTAGTGATAATATATCTTTTTAAAATTATAATTTGAAAAATATGGTAAATATATATAATGCAACTGGGACTAGGGCTGTTTTGAAATTCCTACATAGATCGTATCCCATGCGCAGGGGTCCTCACTGGAGGAGGTTGCCAGGAATGGAGGGAAAGCAGCAGCAACCCTGCCCCGCCCACTGTGAGCCCCCAGAGAACCCCGTGGAGTGAGAGTGGGAATCAGAGTTTGTTGAGGACCCTGGACAGTGCTGAGGTCTCCATCCTGGAATTTACCAGGGAAGCTTTTGACCTTGCCTCGGGCCTGGGATGATGGCAGCACCGTAGGACCACGAGGGCTAGATCTCAACCCGAGTGCACACCTTACCGGGAGCCCCCGACCCAGTTCATCTCTCCAGAGCCTCCCACGCAGGGGCCCACGCAGCTCACAGCTCGCGAGCGGGCACACACACTGAAGGCCACGCAGAGGGACCGCAGCAGCCGACACCTCTCCCGACAGCCACTGCGTGAGAGTGCCTTCCGGTGTGACCGGTGCGCTTCCGGTTAGACCCCCATGGCTGCCATGCTTTCCTCTTGGTTCTGGCTATCAGTTCACAGACTGGACATGGGAAGACAACTGGCTACAGATATCCGCATTCGAAGGTGACATTGCCGTTCCAGCTTGTCACACCATACCCAAACTCTTGACTTGAATTTGCAGTGCAATACTTCATATTTAGAAAGTGTTCTTGAGAAGAAGCGCCACACCAGAGACAGTTGTGTAGGTTTTGTGAATCCCTTAGAGTTTTACGGAGCTCTGATTAGCTGTGAAAAGTTTCTGACATTAAATTTCTTGCTGAACAAACAAAATCCTAAAGCAAAAAATTGGTTTTATGTTGTTTTGTCTTCACAAAACATTTCTCTTGCAAATTATCATGTTTGTTTAAAATCAAGTTTTAATCCAGCAATAGTGGAGATCGCCTTTAATCTCAGCACTCACTCAGGAGGCAGCGGCAGGCAGATTTCTGAGTTCGAGTCCAGCCTATTCTACAGAATGGGTGGTACTAGGGCAGCCAGGACTACATAGAGAAACCCTATCTCGAAAGAAACAAAACCAAAAACAAAACCGTGAAGTTTCTTGCTCCAAATAAATAAAGTAACTTTTCAAATTGCGATTTTTTCCTAAAAAAGAATCAAAATATAATGCTTATCTTCATTGCTAAGAAATAGTAACTAAAATAAATTCATCTTATTTAAAAACATTAATCCTAACATTGATCATAATTTTATAATAACAACAAACCCTACCAAATTTTGTCTGTAATGGAATCAAAGCAGGTGAATTAAGCGTTTCAGAAAAATCACTGAGTGCCTGTTGATTTTTTAATTAACCCTATAGACAAAGCAGGTACAATAGGTCTGAATCTCCAACTCATGGTCAAAAACTTTGTTGGATAACTGAAAGGGGAAACTTAGCTAATACATTATCTTTTGGGGTTTTTTTCCTCCCCTTTTGCCTGAAAATAAACAAAAGGTTTGTTTGTTTTCTGAGAAGACTGAAGAACAGAGAGCCTAGATAAATTATGTCTTCTCCTTAAATAGAGTCCCTCTTTTGTTCCTAGACACAGAGATGCAGTAGGAATATGAATCAGGTTACAGATTATTGTTAAGACACACACTTAGACAAGTTATTGCTGAATTTTCCTTCACAGCAAATGATAGCTCTTTAGAAACATGGGCACAGTTGAAATGTTGACCTAAGATGTTACCTTCAGTGTTGTTTTTTTCTTTGTTTGTTTTTTTGTTTTTTGTTTTTTTGTTTTTGTTTTTTGAGACAGGGTTTCTCTGTATAGCCCTGGCTGTCCTGGAACTCACTCTGTAGACCAGGCTGGCCTCGAACTCAGAAATCTGCCTGCCTCTGCCTCCTGAGTGCTGGAATTAAAGGCATGCGCCACCACTGCCCGGCAACCCTTCTGTGTTGTTTATGCCTTCAATCAGTAAGCCTTATAAGAGATGCATATAGTTTAAACACCACAATTTAAGAGCCAGTATATCAATTTGGTAATCTTTTCTGTTTGGGAGAAACTCAAGAGAATAGTACTGTACAAAGAAAATATTATTTAGCATTTCTTGAAAAGAAAAAACATTACCCACTCAAACTTCTTAAAACTTAATTTATCTTTTACTTCTAATAATTGCTGATTTATAATGAAACATAAACTGCATCATATATTTATATATTTATAGTTCTCTTCATTAGAAAGATGTTTGTTTTATACATTATGAAACATATTTTGTATATAAATATATCTGATTTCCAGATCTGCTCTTGATATTGGTGATTTTTATTTTTTAAATTTTGTGTCCATGGGTGTTTTGCCTCTGTGTGTGTGTGTGTGTGTGTGTGTGTGTGTGTACGCGCGTGCACGCCCATTTCCATGCCTAATATCCTGAGAGGCCATAAGAATTCCCTGGAACTGGAGTTTTACACAGCTGTGAGTCACCATGAGCATTTTAGGAACCTGGGTCCTCTGCAAGAGCAGCAAGTGCTCTTAACTGCTTAGCCATCTTTCCAGCCTCCTGCACTAGTATATTTGAAACATTAATGTCAAACTGCTTTTCTCAGATTATTAATCCCCTTGAGAAAAATGTTAATATTTCCCATATGAAATTACACTAAGTTTAGAGGCCTGAGTGGAAATTTTATAATGCTTATTACAGTAACAAGCAATTTTTTTCACTATCTTTTTTCTCTCCTAGTTTGGAATTCAAGCTAATATTAACTTTCTTTTTGCTTTCAGTTTGCTTTAATTGCTTACTGCCAACATAAAAATTTAAAAGGAACAATCTTAATGTCTTATTTTAGAAGAATATCTAACCATGCAATGTTTAACAAAACAACTACATTTTGAACATTCATTCTAGATGGCTTTATCACTGGTCAAACATGAAGTGGACTACCACAAAACTAGTTAGAATGTATATATTATTTTGTATGTTCTCTTGATGCATGCAACAAAGAGGGACAATTAACATGAGAAGTATAGAACTGTAGTGTTCCTTTAAAAGCCATTTAATAGTTGGGTGTATCCTGCACAACAACAATTAAAAGTATAGTATAGTATAGTACAGTACAGTATATGGATCAGTAGCATCATTATTATTACCTAGCATATGGTATTTTGTTATATTATGTCTAGGAGCACAGTAAATCTCTTTACCATATGATGAATTCAAATGCATGAGTAATGCTTTATTCTGTGACACTTACGACTACAATGGCAATAGGCAAGAGGGAAATTTTCAGTTCTTAAACGTGATCCATTGTTGCCTGGGATGTTTTGTGGCACACTTTCTGTCTTCTTTCCTCTCAGACTGCATCCTCCTTTTCCTGTCTGAAGCCTTGAGTCTAGTTTTAAATCTTAGGGCCCACCCTCCCCCATTTGGACAATGCAGTGTGGAGGAGAATGGTGGGATTTAGATTATTGTAGTTGGGACTGAGCTAAACTGGCTGACCCTCAAGTCAAATCACACACTGACCTCCATAATTTAATAACTGACCTTTGACCTTCCTTGTACCATAGTTCTCATGCCAGTTTCTTTTTTTTTTTATCTTGATTACTTTCTTCCTAATTCTTTTCACAGGTCTCTTACCTCTGAAGTTCAAAGGTTGCTTCTGCTACCCCATTGTACCCCAATATATTTATTATCTGGCCTACTGTCTTAGTTAGGGTTTCTATTGCTGTGAGAAGACACCATGACTGTGGAGATGCTTATAAAAGAAAGCATTTAATTGGTGCTGGCTTACAGTTCAGAGGTTTAGCCTATTATCATCATGACAGGAAGCATGGTGGCACACAGGCAGACATGGTGCTCAAGACGTAGCTGAGAGTTCTATACCTGGATCTGAAGGGTGCTGGAGACCTCGCTTGAGCATTTGAAACCTCAAACCTCATTCCCAGTGGCATACTTCCTCCAGCAAGGCCACATCTTCTAACAGTGCCACTCCCTGGTGACCAAGCACTCAAACACATGAGTCTACAGGAGCTTACATCTTTAATGTTCTTTTGACCTAGATTTTCTGCTCACTACCCCTTCTCTGATATGTCTGCTTCTCGTTTTCCAGTGATGGATGCTATTTCCTTCAACTGCCTGCTGCTGTCTAACCTAGTCATTCAGCCTGAATGACCACCCTACCTTTACCCCCAGTGAGGTATATATCCTGCCCTCTGCCCTTTCCAACTTCGGTTAACCCCTCTATGTCTAGCTCCCAGAAGAAGTGACATAAATGACATAGCTATATGTGTGCAAAAGAGTCTTATTTTTCATTCACCCATAGCGCCATCCAAGAAATAAAATATTTTGTCAATAACTATTATGATTCCATGACCTCCACATTAGGGCTTAGGAAAATCAATCCCTTGCCCAGTGTTGAGAATCAAAAACTTCAATGCTTCAAGCATGCTAGGCAAGCACAGTAAACACACAACCACATAACAGTCCAGAAAGTCCTTTATTATTTTTAATTTTTTAAGTTAAAATATAATTACATCCCCACCAAACGTTTCCTCCTTCCAACCCCTCCTATCCCCCCTGCAACTGCTTCTCAAATTCGTGACCTCTTTTCCTTTAGTTGTTATTGTTACACACACACACACACATACACACACTTGTATAAGTATATAAGTAAAATCTACTGTCCATTTAATGTTGCTTGAATGTATATGATTTCAGGGCTGAGCACTTAGTCTGGGGTGAGCAGTTCCGGGGCTCATCCATCCCTGGAGCCCATTTCTCCCTTTCTTAGCTCTCCTTAGTTGACTGCAGTTTTTTTGTCTAAGCACAGGATCTTCTTAAGAATTCCACCTCCTTATTTGCATATCTTCTGGTGTGTGTTTGTCCTGGCCCTGCAGTAAAAGGATCTTGGGCGAAGCATCCCTGTTATTTCTCGGAGACACACTTTCCCAGTAGATTTTCTGGTTCTCTGGCTCTTCTAGTCTTCCTACCACTCTACGGTAATGTTCCCTTGGCCCTAGAGGATGTGCTGTAGATGTATTTTGCAGCCCAGGGAGTCTTCACAGCATTGGTTGAGTGTGCTAATATGACCAAATACTAAAGATATTTGTCATTTGTATTTTGGTAAATCTGTTGTGTTGGATGCAAAAAAATGATCTCTGTTTAACAAACAATTCTTAGATTTAATGTATAGCAAAGCACTTAAAAGAATACTTTTTTTTTTTTAAAGAAAACATTCTTAGTGAAGGCAATTCTTTGACTCATGTCTAATGAACAATAAAGATCACTCAACATTGGGGGACATATTCTAGCATGGGGGTTTGCAGACTTCTATATACACTGCTTTTTTAAAAAAACAATGTAATTATTTTATTTGATATCTACACCCACTCCATAGAATAGCATTGTTTTTATTTTACAGACAGATGGCAAAGCTGAAGCACAGAGAGGACTAGTAACAAACACAGAACTGACCAGTTGTGATGTTACAACCACTATGTAGCCATGTTTCACTTCTTTATTATGGCATGATCCATGTGAAGCTAAATCAGGACAGCTGTGGGGGTGTCGAAGTGCAGTCCTGCCCTGGAACTACTGTGGAAGGATCAAAAGGAAGAGCCTGTGCATAGTAAGGCCCAAGTACAAAATGATTCTTAGCTTCAGGGTCATATAACCCTGGCAGGTTAAAATGAGCAGTTCTGAAGTACAGTGTTGGGCTCTGGCTTAAATGCTCACCTTCAGGATAAGTCATTCTTTGGGAAGACAAAAGAGAGGAGCAGACAAAGGCTCTATCATGCAAAACTGCCTTTGCCATGCCTTCAAAAAAGACCTTCATTCTTTTTAAATATGCAGAGTTTTGGATGCCTATTGATCGTTAAGTCTTCCACTGGGAATCCGAATAATTTTTAAACATTCTTGATTTTTTATCAAATAGCAAAAATGTTCATAGGAAGAAGCCAGCAGATTATCTCCAAGCCTAAAGAAAGACTTGAAGGAAAAAAAAATGTCTTGAAGAAATGCATCCTAAAAATCATTTCCCAACATCGAATCCCAGCTCGATTCCCAGCTGATTAAATTCTTATTATAGGGCTACCTTACCTCCAAACAAAAACAAAACGGCGATTTTTTTTAAGTCACTTTGTAAACAAATACGAATGTGTCAGATAACATTGTTAAACATAATCATGGAGCAGAAAGAATTTTATTATCAGGACAAGTTAGTACAAAGGAGTCTGGGAGAAGAGCTCTGAGTGTTTTCTGTAACTATTTTCTGTAACTGTTTTCTGTAATACACAAGCTCACTCACCTCCAGCTTATTTACAAGGGACACCCTGAATAGCAACCTATCTAATAGGTTCTGGAAATATCTGAGAAAATCGAAACAAAGGCGTAGGGCGGGAGTGAGGGGTGGAGGGACAACATCTTCTGAACAAAACATTCGCAAGGATATGTGTTTTCTATTTTGTTTCATGGTTCTCGCTCTTATCACTCTCTTGTCTGACTCCTTCCCCTTGGCCGGTTCCGTTAATCCTCTTGAGGCTCCACCCTCCTCTCGCCGGTTCTTTCTCTCTGGGCTCATTAAAGCTGCTGCTAGCCTTCTTTCCCTCTGCCCTTCCCCTTTGTAGAAATCTTAGAGACGGGATGTATATTCTGAAACTTCTGAGGGTTTCTAAGTGACACCGAGCATGCTCAGTAGCTCTAAGGGAAGGTTTGCTCTCCAGCAGCTGACCTTATTCGACCTCTCCAGAAATAAATATTTAACTCTCTGAACTCCTGTTTAAGTATAGGATTTGTTTTGGCTCTTTCTTCGTTTTTAAGATTCTAAGAGAAGAGGCGAGGAGGCCAGGGTCTCACCGCCCACTCAGCCAATGAGAAGCCTGTGGGTGGAGCCTGACCAGCTCTGGCTTCTAAAAGACTCGCCCCCGGTGGTTGCGGTGGAGTTTGAGCTTTGCTGCATCCGTCACTGAAGAACAAAATAAGAGTAGAAGAGACAAGCTGCAGAGCATGGGAGGCTGTGGGGTTTTCTGAAGCGTTTGCTGGGCTTTCCGCGGAGCATGGGCTTTTAAAACGAATTATTTTAAAAGAAACCCATTTGTGTAGCTGGAAAAATGATACACATGCTAAATGCAGCAGCCTATCGGGTGAAATGGACCAGATCCGGTGCTGCTAAAAGGGCTGCCTGCCTGGTGGCTGCGGCATATGCTCTGAAAACCCTCTATCCCATCATTGGCAAGCGTTTAAAGCAGCCTGGCCACAGGAAGGCGAAAGCAGAAGATTACCCGCCTGCAGAGAACAGAGAAACCCTGCATTGCACAGAGATCATCTGTAAAAAACCTGCTCCAGGACTAAATGCAGATTTTTTCAAACAGCTACTAGAACTTCGGAAAATCCTCTTCCCAAAACTTGTGACCACGGAAACGGCGTGGCTCTGCCTCCACTCGGTGGCTCTAATCTCAAGAACATTTCTGTCTATCTATGTAGCTGGTCTGGATGGGAAAATCGTGAAAAGCATCGTGGAAAAGAAGCCTCGGACTTTCATCATCAAATTAATCAAGTGGCTTATGATTGCTATCCCGGCTACCTTTGTCAACAGCGCTATCAGGTACTTGGAGTGCAAACTGGCGTTGGCCTTTAGAACTCGCTTAGTAGACCATGCCTATGAAACCTATTTTGCAAATCAGACTTATTATAAGGTGATAAATATGGACGGGAGGCTGGCAAACCCAGACCAGTCTCTTACTGAAGACATCATGATGTTCTCGCAATCTGTGGCTCACCTGTATTCCAACCTTACCAAACCTATTTTGGATGTAATTCTAACCTCCTGTACCCTCATCCGGACAGCTACATCCAGAGGAGCAAGCCCCATAGGGCCCACCCTGTTAGCAGGACTTGTAGTGTATGCCACGGCTAAAGTTCTGAAAGCTTGCTCGCCCAAATTTGGTACGCTGGTGGCTGAAGAAGCCCATAGGAAAGGCTACTTGCGGTATGTTCACTCAAGAATCATAGCCAATGTGGAAGAAATTGCCTTCTACAGAGGACATAAGGTAAGACAGACATTAAAGCAAGGGGCGAAATCTGAGACCATTCAAGCAGCCATTGCTCTGCTAGGTACCATCTGTTGTCTTGTTGACAGACCCACTTTCTGAGCATTTTACAGTCTTCTGGTAGCTAAATCGGGCTAAAAGGCATTAGTCCTTTGAATCACCAGTCATTAGAGAATTAAAGAGTCCAAACTTTTCTGAAGTTTCATGAGAATAAAATGTTCTTTTTAAGTGGTCTCCATAGCCTCGGCTACCCGAGCATGACAGTAATGAATGAACTCGAAGGCCTTTTCTTAAAACTTATGCACTAACTTGGTGAAGGGTTCTGTACATTGTGATGAAACTGCCTGTTTGGGAACTGAGGGTAAACCTCTTTGGATTGAGATGGAGATGTTAGGGGAGTATCATTTGTGGTTCTTTCGTGTTTGGGGCGGGGATGGGGGGGGATTCCTTCAAAGAAAAAACAGTTCAGACAGTTTTGCAAGACTAATCAGTGGTAGTGTGCAGATTAAGTAATGCAGGAGTGTCTAATGAAATGGCATTTCCTTTACTTGTAGCTCATGCCGAGGACGTAATTTTGACAGAGATAATTAAATTTTACCTAGGAGAGGAGTAAAAACTAAGATTAGCGAGGACAGGGGTAGGAAGGATCACTAGGGTGCTATTTTTAAGTGTTACGGATCTTCAACAGTTGAATAATTAGCCCAGTTATGTAAAACTGTGGTGTGGTACAGTGGCTTCAGAATGTTGAGTATGACATAAATTGGGGATGGGTCTATCTGAAATATAATACCAATGTTTGGCAATATATACTAAAGTATTTAAAAATATTTTTTAATTACCAAGCAGAATGATGTTCCTTTTAAAGCATCAAGAATTATCACTTTTTCTTTCTCAATAGCAGAGCAATCCAAAGGAAAAAAGCTGGACTAATTTAGGACCTCCATTCCTACTTGGACTTCGCCTTGTGTGTTGTGTCCTGATTTGCTATTTTTTGAAACATTGAACTCAGTGTAAATGAGTAGATTCCTCACTTAAAAGACAAAATCTGGGAAAGTGAGCCATTCAAAATAGTCTAATTATACACGTTTTGTTTGTTTTTGGATATTTTTGGTGTTCTCGAGAATGATGGGCTTAACAATGCTTACTTCTATCTTCATAAAGTCTTTAATTTTTCATCCTAAAAATTTTAAATTATAATTACTAGTCTTCTACTCCTTCCCTCTCTCTACCTCTCTTTCTCTCTTGTCTAACTGTTGAGAATTATACCCAATGCCTTATGTATAATAGCAATAGGCTAGTGTTCTAACATTGAGCTATGCGCCTGTCTCATTCATGTGTATTTCAAGCGTGTTTTCTTAAGTAATACTAAATTATAACTAATTCTAATATCTAGTTACATTTATTAATTGTAGAAATGTAGCAACAATTACTATATTAAATACAGCAAGTAGTATATCTACATCATGAATCTTACGCAATGACATGTTTACTTCCATAACTCATGCTGGATTCATTCTTACCCTTTCCCCCTTTTTAGGTAGAAATGAAGCAACTGCAGAAATGTTACAAGGCTTTAGCGCATCAGATGAACCTTATCCTGTCCAAACGTTTATGGTACATCATGGTAGAACAGTTCTTGATGAAGTATGTGTGGAGCAGCTGTGGACTAATTATGGTGGCTATACCAATTATCACTGCAACCGGCTTTGCAGATGGCGGTAATAACATTCGTGCTTAATCTTAAATATATGCTTAACATCGTTCCTCTTGAAGATGCCATTGAATGTTCCATGCGTTATTGTGTAGACAGCTAGTATCTGTAGTTGTTTGTACTCAGAAAGAGTGACAGTCAGACGATCAGTATGAAAGAAGCGACAGGTAGCTCAAGGGACCTTACCAAGGAGGTCTCTGACACAGTATCTCTGGAGCAATTTTAATTATACTGCCCAATGACTTTTCAGTTTACATTTAACCACAAATTAAATCAGTATCTTCAGAAAGAGTATGACATAAGCATACCTCATAGTTTGTTCTTAACATCCCAGAGGATTAAGCATATAAGTTTTCTATAAGTGAATTTATCCTGATTTGTGGCGACTTGAAAGCTGGTTGACTACTTTAGATAATCAGCAATGTTGTTTCAGGGTGCATGTGTGCATCATGACGTGGGTTCTCCTCTATTTGTAGTAATACAGACATTTTCCCATGATTTGGTGATGGTTAGGGGTGGGACTTAGGAAGCTGCAGTTAACCTATACCTGTCTCTACATTTTTTACCAACATTTTTTTCCTTTGGGTATAACTAAGAAAGGTAAGGGCGAGAGAGACAATGTTGTGGTGCTCTTTCTGTATGAAAGTGTGAGTCTTTACTGGCAGGAATGAAGGGGTTACCGTTAGAGTTCAGCTTCCATAGGTTCACACTCAAGAATTCAGCCAAGCGCAGAGTGGAGATCAGAGTGTAAAGCAAAAGCAGAGAAAATCTGCCCATGACCAGCACATCCCTTTTCTTCTCTCCAGAACTCACTGTAAGGACTGTTCCCATAGCCTTTGCATCACATGAAGTATTGCAGATAATTGTAGTTAAAGAACATGGGTGATATAAACTCGGTGATCACTACACTGATTTCTCTAAGCAACTTGCCATAGGTAGATCTCAGGTTCTTCAGGTTCCCTGAACCAGCCTCCCCATACCCCACAGAGAAGAAAGAATGGTTGTCACTGATGAAGAAGAATTTTCTGTTCTCCAAAAATGAAATATCCCCCCTCTTTAGAAACTACTTGATCAAAAATTTAGGAATGAGCCTAAAGCAGACTTTTGAGAGAAACAGATATTGATTTCACACTTGGCCTGGACGATTTCTACTGAGACTCTCTTAGTCACATCAAACTCTTCCAAGCCTTGGTTCCTTCTTCTGGAAAAGAAAGGAAAGGCTCCTTCAGAAGGGTTTGTGAGACTTAGCTCAGAGATGCTTATGAAGGACATAGCTGCTGTACCTGACGTGTGGTAGTTGATATTAGAAAACAGAAGACAACACTTTTGTAGAGGATTTTGAGTCTTTTATAGTTGTTTATAGACAGTTAAGTCTTAATGGCTATTGTTTAAATTAAGATAATAATACAAACAAGTGAAAATATAATTTTTTATTTTTAAAGTTACTTCAGTGGTTTAGTTCATTTTTATTTTTAAAATGTCTACTTGAGTCATTATTAAGCTAAATTTGTTTGTTTAGGGGAACTGTGACCTGTTGGTACTTCTTTGTGGACAGCACTAAACACATAATGAATATACTCCACAAGTAAACTGCCAAATAGGAACTGTGGACATTGAATTTTATGTTTTTAATGTGTTCAAATTTACCAAGATATCATTTTAAATTTCTATTGTAAAAGATAGTAGTCTCGAAAAACCAAAAAAAAAAAAAGTCTTAATAATAATATTCAAGACAAAATTCTTTTGTAAAGAAAGAACTACTTTTACAAAGGAGTGTTTACAGTAAAAAAAAGAAGACACTGAAAAGTGCACACCCTTAAGATTTGCTAAGAAATTGGCAAAATATAAATTAAAAAGTTATTTCTTAAACTAATCACATTCATCAAAAAGTTCCATACCTAATCCACATTAGATATAATGCCCACAAGAAGACTATAATACAATGCCGTTGGCAGTGTTTGGTCTTATTAGAAATCCCTGGTGTAATCCACACAGAATAGAAAAAAAAAAAATGCAGCTATTAATGGTGACAAATTAACCCCACAGAGGTTAGTAAGAAGTAAACATGTAGGCCTTGAAACTAACTAGCTCACTTACCAAGAGGTAATGAGGTGTCTAAAAATAAATTCTACAAACACGGACAATACCAGCCAAAACAAAACAAACAAACAAACAAAATCAACTGATGATTCAATTAGAAGGGCAACAAAGTATCATGTAAAGCTCATTCCAAAGAACATCTGCAGATATGGGCAACCCAAGAGCCCCACAGAAGACAAAAGGGCCCATCCGCAGAACGATACTGGAGAATGTTTCAAAGTCTGTAGAAATGAAAGTCGCTGTGTGTGAACATATGCTCAGGTTACTAAATATATCTGACTTCTGGTGACCTAACCAAGTGAAAATACTATTTCATTCAGTGAAAATGATTTTTTCACATTCTGATATCAGTTTCAGGTTTCAGGTCTAGGAATTATATGCCATATTCTCTAATCTAGTCTTAAATTTTAATTTAAGGCCAGGTGTGGTGGTGGAAGCCTTTAATCCCAGCACCCTGGAGAGAGAGGCAGGTGGGTTTTTGGGAGTTCGAGTTCCAGGACATCCTGGATCTACAAAGCGAGTTCCAGGACAACTAGGGCTATGTAGAAAAGACCCTGTCTCAGACAATATATATAATTTAAACTTAGTCATTTAGTTGCCTCTTGTGTTACAGATAAAATAATGTGTGATACTATATTTCAAAGCATAATAAAGTGGGGGGGGGGTGGGGCAGCAGAGGGGATGAGTAATCAATGGCTGAGACACAGCCCAGTGGTTAAGAGCACTTGCTGCTCTTACAGGGAACTGGACATTAGTTCCTCTATTGAGTAGCTCACAGGTGTTTTTATCCCTAGTTCCAGGGTTCTTTTTCTGCTCTGTATGGGCAGCAGCTCTCCTCACAAGTGCATACCCACCCACCCCCACACACATACATAATTAAAACTATATAATAAAAGTCTCAAAGTATGCGACAGAGTAGCAAAGAGAAAAAGAGGATGAATGATATTGAGGGGGAATGGGGATAGGGGAGGGACAGAAAGAGAGGGGGGGGAACCTTGGTCTCATGGAATAGTTAACCAAGCTTTGGGGGGACTACATAAATGTATATAGGCCTTAGTTTTCTTAACTGTGTGGATAGCAATACATATCCTTCAGAGCTGCTGCGAAATTATATGTACCGGTATGCTTTGAAATAGTGCTTTGTGAATGGTAAAAAGTCAAAGTGTCAGTTCTTGTCAGTGCTTATTATATTCCCAGCTTGTGGGCTCTGGAATGAGAGTCCTCGGGCTTAAATACAGGCAATTCTGCTTACAAGTGACCCTGTGAAAGTCATTCTTCTTTTCTGTGGTTGAAATCCCTCCTATCCAAAATAGGGGAAGTTGGAAGTTGGAATTGTCCTAAGAATCAATGCTCTTATTATAGTGCCTGCTCATATGAAAGGATTAGTGGCCATTTGCTGCTATCATTACTGTTGAAATGAGCAAGGAACTAGGAAGTCAGAAGTAGGAACTGTTTGGGTCAGTGGTTCTCAACACAACCCCTTTGGGACTTGAATGATGGAAGGTCTTCTATCAGATACTCTGCATATCCAATATTTACATTACAATTCATAGCAGTATAAAAGTTACAGTAGTAGCAACGAAAATCATTTTCTGGTTGGGAGTCATCATAACGTGAAGAACGGTATTAAAGGGTCACAACATTGAGAAGGTTGAGAATCAGTGGGTTTGGCGAAAGAAGCTGTATAAATTTTGTCAATGGGAGAAATTGATAAGCAGCTCTGTTGTAGATCTACTGGGCCACCCTTTTACAATGTCATAGTTAGGATAGACTATTTATATTTAAAACAAAAATTACTTCTAGAAGCCCCAAGAGGGCCTCGGAACCTCTAATCTAGAGTTCATGGGTTGTCTAAATTCACATAGGAGCCCTAGGGATGGGAGAGATTATGTATACTGCCTGGTATACTGCCATTCCTCCTGGGCCACAGTCACCACATTGACACCTGCTATGTAAATTGACAGGAGGAACCGATGGGCCAATCCCTGAAGGGAAACACACAAGTGTTTAATTATTCTTCTGTTTCTTATTTTAAGGCTATGTATCCCTTTTTTTGTACTAAGAGAAAGGCAGATTACAGCAGAAAATGTGTTAGTGGTGACCTTGTCCTTCACCAAAGAATCAAATTGTGCTGAGAAATGAGGAGATGAGCAGTTTAGGTCATGGGTTCATAAGTGACACTCAACTATCTGGCCTTACCAGAGAGATCAGGCAGCTGATGGCTACATGCAGGACTAACGTTACTGGCACCTGCTTCCATGATGCCACGGCAGTTTAAAAGTTGCACACTGTGGGAAGATATTTATTTTGTTGCTAAACGCATGAAGAAAGCCCAGAAGGCATTAATCTGCTAAAGCAACGTGGAAGCTATAATTCCATATCCCTCTGAGCAATTGTTTTTTTTTTTCCTTGACAGCAGTTTCCAGTGAAAGGTCAAACCTCTTTAAACCCACATTCATAAAATCCAGCGATCAGGTTAGCCAGATGGTCAAAACCCAAGCCTTTTCTTAGTTTTAGCTCAAGTGAAACTCACTATTTTGGTATCTGGCTGAGAATCCCATAGGCCTTTCTTGCTGATAAGTGCATCTCATTTTGCATTTAAATATATTTTGAAAGTAGAGTCAAGCTTGTGCTACACCTGTAACTCTGGTACTCAGAAACTAAAGCTGCAGATCACAACTTAAAGACTAGGCCAGTTTCAACTACAGAGTGAGAAGAATCAAATGTCTAAATTCCAAAGGACTGACAGAGAAGGTATGCCAGAAAATATCAGCTGAGCTATAGAGTGATAAATGTTTGGGAAAGGAAAAAAATACCAAAATCATGAGGGCCAGATCTGTTCAAATTCCTCTTAAAGAAAGCATACCATAACGGGCAGTGGTGGTGCACGCCTTTAATCCCAGCACTTGGGAGGCAGAGGCAGGTGGATTTCTGAGTTCGAGGCCAGCCTGGTCTATACAGTGAGTTCCAGGACAACCAGGGCTATACAGAGAAACCCTATCTTGAAAAAAAAAACAACAAAAAAACCCCAAACAAACAAACAAAAGAAAGCATGCCATATGTTTTTTGTATTCTTGTCAATAGGTTGGTGTAGGTGTGTGGGTACATGGTGTATATATGTGTTTGAATGAGCCTGTGCATGTGTGCATCTAGGTCCATGTGTGCATTTTGGTGCATGTGTATGAAGACCAGAAGTCAATGCCAGGCTTCTTGAGATAACTCTCCACATTTACTGTTTATTTACTTTTAATCTTTAAAATAATATGCTTTATTATTTAAAGATATTATATGTGTATACATACCTTTATTACTGTGTGTGTTTCTATGTATGTATGAATGCAGGCACATTTATACCGAACCATGCATGTGGAGGTAGCTTTTAGGAGCTAGTTGTCTTCTACCATGTAGGTTCTGGGCATCAGACTCAAGAATTAGGCTCGGTAGCAAGTGACTTTACCTCTGAACCATCTCAACAGCAACCTCTCCCCCACCTCTCTTCTTCTTTTAAACCTGAGGCTCATTGATTTTTGCTGGCTGGACAGTGAGCTCCAGAGACCCTCCTATTCTTTCAGTGCTAAAGTGAGCATCATACCCAGATTTTTTTTTTTAAACAATAATGGTACAGAAAACCCAAACTTGCTTCCTTACACCCACACAGAGCCACTATTGCAGCCCTCTCAAGCGAGCACTTTTACTGATAATGTCAGGAGAGTTTGTTACACAGCTGTAATAGTAGGAAGGTGGATACAGAAAAAGTGGAAAGGAAGGAAAATGCAAATAACCTAGTAGATTTATTTGTGCTAACTTTTATTCTAAAAGAATAATCCAAAAGGAAAATTCTAATAAAAGCTCACACATGTATTTATTATACTTAATGATATAATAATTAAGTATAGCTCTAGGAAACTGCTGATAGTCATGAAATATTGTTATTTTAGCCATCATCTAATTGGTATAAAATAAAGCAGCGACTTGGGGGAAAAACCCACTAGTTCTGTGATTTTCTCGTAGATCTGGAGGATGGCCCAAAGCAGGCTATGGTTAGCGATCGAACAGAGGCCTTTACCACTGCCCGGAATCTACTGGCCTCTGGAGCTGATGCAATTGAAAGGATTATGTCTTCATACAAAGAGGTATTTTAATTTCTTGCATATTTGCTTAAAATATGAGTGCATCTGAAAATAAAGCAAAGTGTAAATTATGGAATATGCATAGCAATTTGAGAAACAGGTTTCTTTGTGCTCTCTCTCTCTCTCTCTCCCCTCAAAACTGCCAAGGTATAATTGATGCCAAGGGAAGCAACTCTGAAGTGTGGTGTTCTGCTATTCCTGCTTACAAGCATGACTTTACTTGTTTTTAAATGAAGAGAGGGGGAAAAAAAACGGGAATTGCTCTTGTGTGTGGCCTCGAGAGCCCAGGCTTCATTTACATTCAGACTTCATCGTTTATAAATCATGTGATCTCCTCAAGCTTCTTGTCTGTCTGTACCCCTGTTTCCATTTGTAACAATGATTTTGTAGGGTA
The DNA here is from genome assembly GCA_019843965.1 of Rhynchomys soricoides. Taxonomy (NCBI): domain Eukaryota; kingdom Metazoa; phylum Chordata; class Mammalia; order Rodentia; family Muridae; genus Rhynchomys; species Rhynchomys soricoides. Next base: position 7,827,946 of record JADRCH010000028.1, on the reverse strand, counting down.
TTAAAGGTTCATAATGTGGGGTACTTAGGTCAATGCATTTCTGTTGGGTTAAAGTGGTGTCCCGCATCTGCCCCAGGGCTTGGGCCACTGGGGGAGGTGAGATGCAGGAAGTTTGTCTGTGCTTACCCCACAGCACCCACAGCACTGACACCAACGGGGGATGGGGGTTATCAGGCTCTTGGGCATCCTAGGAGCTGCTGGATGCTGCAGAAGAGCTGAGAACCGAGTGGGGGCCGCAGGCTATATCTATATCCCCCCGTGGCCTGAGGGGGATAGGTGGGGAGTCTTTAGCTTGTCGTGGATGGCTGGCTTGGTTTGGCAGAGGCTGTAGCTGGGAACACTAGAGGCCTTCTGCAGGAGACTGGATTTGGCTCTTTAGAGGAAGGCCTGTTCCATTGTTCCCCTCGGGTGGGTCCCAATGAAAAGAGACAGTCAATGGTTTTAGGGCATTTGTTTTCATGGTGGAGAGTGGCAATGAGTAAAACCTACTCCCCTTTCTCAGGGCAGGCCTGAGGTTAAATATCTTTTGCATGGAGGAGTGGCTGGGAAGGGGAGTGAGTTTATTGGCTAAGTCTCTAGGTACCTCATTAAAATGGGAATGTCTTGAGGCTACATGACCACACCTCTACCTCTGGAGAGGTTTGGGGCATTGCCCTTATGTGACTGATGGTCACAGACCTATGGAGAGCTGCAGCCTCATGGAGACTGGGGCCCAGGAGCATGGCAAAACACCTAATATCCCTTGGGCGGTTATCCCTTACTGAGGTTATGGCCTGTTGGGGACCCCCTACAGGGTCTCCAGGGTTTTAAACCTTAGCTCAACCCGAAACCAGGCTGCCTTCCACAGTCAATACACATTTCAACACTCGATGGATGTTAGTTAGTAATACCAGCTTTATATCTTGCAAACTTCGTTCATCCTCCATTGATGAGGTCTTGGCAGTAAGATGATTCCACTTCTCGCCATCTTTGAAGCATCTGGATGAGATTCTCTGTCTCTCTCACATTACTGCAGTATGGTTCTTTTCCCTGCACCTGACCCTGAGCTCTCTGAGAGGGACTGTGATATCTATCTTTCTATTTCTGCCACCCATTCTAATACTTAGCTATTTGTCTAATAAGTAGGTTTTTTTTTAATTATTTATTTATTTATTTTTTTTAAGAATAATGACAAAATAGACCTGAAGCTATCACTAGGTTAAGATCAAAATGGCTGGACAATTTAGATATTTCTAAAATTCTATTAATTAATTTTGTAGATAGTAAAGCCAAATGAATTGCTAGAGTACCATTGTAAATTTATCTCTTAAAGTAACTAAAGTACAGAGTATGATACAACTTCAAAGTTTCTGAGTTTTTTAGAGAACTGATCTATTGAATTGGATTTTATTTTTCACCATAAAACCAATGGTTCAGTGCCACTAATGAAAGTACTCATATTTAAAAAATTCAGAGAAAAAAAAGAAGAAAAAAGAAAAGAAAAAAATTCAAACAGTAATTTTAATCATCTGGGAACCTAGTTTTGAGGACAACTTTTCCATATAGCTCATTTTAATATTAAAATTATTATTATAATAATTATAACTCTAATTATTATTAAAGGACATACCCATCTCACATCAAAACATGCTACGTCACAGGGCTGCCACTTAACCATTCTAGATTATCTCCAATGATAAAAATGACTTTATTTATCCTGCCTTTGCATGCTCTGAATCTAAGAATGCTCACTCCTAGAAACCCTTGCTACTAAGACAGGAAAAGAAATCATTGTGTCTTCTCAACTAGTTCCAGGGGAGCAAAGCTCCCTCCTCATTCAGGATTCACATTCTACCACAAACGCCCGGTGTCCCAAAGCATTCTGTTTTCTGGTGTACTCTTAGCTTTTATAGGCATCCTACGTCCACCCTAGTCTATGTACCCATTGCTTCCTGCTCTTTTTGAATTTCTCAGTAATCTTTGTTTTTTATCTGTGCCAATATTTATGTTTGCCCAGTATGCTACTTGGTTTATGTCAACCTGACACAAAGCTGGCTATAACCGGAAAGAGGGAAACTTAACAATGCCTCCAATAAGACTGGCCTGTAGGCAAGTCTGTGTGGAGAATCATATTGGTTAATTCTTGATGTGAAGAATTAACATCACAGGCCTAGGCCACTGTGGGTGAGTAGTGCCAACCTGCTACTCCTGAGCAGGCCCTGAATTGCATAAAAAAGTACACTGAGCATGCCATGGGAACAAGCCCATGAGCATCATTCCTTCATGACCTCAGCTTCAGTTTCTGCCTTGACTTTCTGCCCTGACTTCCCTCAGTGACAGAGTGTGACCCTTGAGCTGTAAGATGAAATAAACCCTTTCCTCCTCAGGTTGCCTTTGGTTACGGTGTTTTACCACATCAGTAGAAATCCTAAGACACCCAAGTTTCTTTTAAATCTGTATCTTGTTAAACCATCCCTCTCTTTGCCTCTACTTAAGAGCTCAAGACTTCCTTTCAGATAACATCTCAGAAGTCTTCCGTTAGACAGCTATAACATCAAAACACACCAATAAGTGGTCAAATTACAGCTTCCCTTCAGTCGAAGGCCTGTGACACTAATACCTACTCATCATTGTTTAAGCTTTACCACAAAGATCTCAACCATCTGCTGGCTTCGGTGGGTTAATTTACATGTGACAGTTAGGAGGAGGCATCTTCTGTGACATGCATACTTATCGGTGTCAGGTTCCTGATTCTTTTGCCGAGGCAAATGATATGGATAAGAGGAGTCACCTTTCACAGCCCCCTGAAAGCAAGCTGTTCTGCCATAATCAAGAAACAGCAGGAGCTAGACCCAAATGGACAGCAGGAGCTAGACCTAAATGGACAGCAGGAGCTTGACCTAAATGGACAGCTGGCGGAACCAAAGCAAAGCATCTTTCTGTGGAGCTTTGTGAACTAAAGCATCTCATAATCTTAGCTAGAAAAAAAAAATATCGTGTATTTATAGTTTCCCTGGAGCATTTAAATCACATCTGGCTTGAAAAGAAGCCAGAGTGTGGGACTAATACTGAGAAGGTCCAAATGCCTCTCCCCACTCACTTTCACAACCTGTGCTCTCTAGCACAGATATTCCTCTGCCCAAACAGGAAGTTTGGCAATATTTGGCTTAGAAACATTCATTTATAATTTTTTTTTAAAAAAGTACTTTTCTGCTATTTAAGATATGCATATCCACACGTGCCTAAACACACAGGCTCATTGATGCTGCTTATGTTTAAGAAAAAATGCTTCAGATTATATCTGGAGACAACACACATAGCTGAATGAATTGCTCGCTTTTGAAAATGTAACTCGTAAACAGAATTAGAGCTAGTGTCATTGTTCTGTTTCAAGTTCTTGAATATTTCTGCGTATCCATGGAGGCATGAACCCAGAGCATCATGTCTCCTAGACAAATGTTCCACCTCCAAGACAGATACACAGCCTGATAATCTGTTTTAAATAGGAAAAGGAGATGGGGTGGTAATGGCAACACATGCTTTTAATCCTGGGACTTGGAGGCAGGGCAGGCAGATCTCTGTAAGTCTGAGACCAGTCCGAACTACATAATGAGTCTCTGACTCAAAAACAAAGAAACTAACCAACAAAAACAAGTAAAAGATCCTCATGACTCATTAATATTGTGGAAGCTTCTCATTTCACTTTGAACACTAAAGAAAATCAGTATTTCTGTTTTACAACTCCAACAGTATCTATACCGATGTCTTCCTTTATTGTCCCCAATAAGGCTCTTGCTACTGTTCCCTTCAGTCATCTGATATATTGTTTTTGGGGTTTTTGTTTGTTTGTTTGTTTGTTGTTTTGGTCATACACAATAAAGTGGAATTTTTAACAACAAATCAAAAAAGTTTAAATAGTACACATTTCTTTAAAAAGCGTTTGCCATGGCTCTATTCACTCATTCTTTCTACGTTGATTTAGATCACTGAACTAGCGGGTTATACGGCCAGAGTATACAATATGTTCTGGGTCTTCGATGAAGTGAAGAGAAGCATTTATAGGAGAACTGTCACTCAGGAGCCTGAGAACCATAGCAAGAGCGGAGGTAACATGGAGCTACCCCTCAGCGACACCCTGGCCATCAAAGGTGATTAATTAGCTTCAGGGTTTGGGGTTGCTTTGGTTTTTGTTTGTTTGTTTTGTTTATTGTTTTTTACATTTTCCGTATAGGTTATTGTCATTTTATGACAAGAGCTAAAGGTTTCTTCTTTACGGAAGAGCTTTTCGTAATTACAAGAAACTAGTAGTTAAACACAAAGGTTATTTTAACAGTCATATCCTTGTTAGTCTTACAATTGTAGTGGCAGTGATGACGAGTGGAGCCCTAAGTAAATGTGAAACTTATCCTCGGATCACTATGTTTGCGTTGGATTTGCAGACAGCACAAATGGCTGAGTGAACGGTCTGCTTTTAAATTTTGAACTAATAAATGTTTATCATGTATGGAAATATATCACTTCTCGATTCCTTTCCTGGAACAGTGAATTTTATTTTTCTTGTGGGAAATAGGGGGGTAGAATAACTCTAACTGGTGTGACTAAGTTCTATCAGATACAGTTGATGCCTACTAGGATAAAGACATGGATTTTGATTATAAAATTATTTTTTATCAGAAAGATTTTCTACATAGATTTAAAAATATAGATATTAAATTGACATCATGTATATTTTTTTCTATGACTTACCAGTGTGAATTATCTTTATGATTGAGTTTGCCCAATCTGTTGTATTCTTCTTCCAGCTAATTAGAAGTAATGCGATAGCCTTTGTAACTTAAACTGTTCCTTGATTATAGGAACAGTTATTGATGTGGATCATGGAATCATTTGTGAAAATGTTCCCATAATTACACCAGCGGGAGAAGTGGTGGCTTCCAGGCTAAACTTCAAAGTAAGATGATATTCAAGAATCTTCTGATTGTTGGCCTCACACTAATAGAAAACAACTCAGAATTCATGTACCTTATGTTAAATACTTGGAGAGGAGCGTGTGGAAAGGGGAAATCCAAAAGGTATGCACAGTGGCTCAGCTGCAGAAGCAGTAACTCCCTCAGAAAGCAGAGTAAAAAGAGAACCATGATCTCTCCTGCTTTGGTGCCAGATTGAAAAGCAAATTACAGAACATTGAGAGACATTCTACATAGCTCTGGGGAAAAAGAACTCTCGGACATTAATATCTGGGAATGAATTTTAACTTTTTATACAAGTTGTTAAGAAATATATAAGTCTATACTTTTACATTCTTTCTGAAATATTATCATTCCCCAGAGGTCATTATCACATTAAGTTTTACTAACACGTGTTTTATAACTTTAATTTTGACTTTAAATGATCAGAAGATTCATGGATTCAAATCTAGTTTTTGATTCTGTTGAAAATTATTTAATATCCTGTATCTTAATTACAAAAAAAGAGTGCAAAAAACACTTTGTAAATCCAAGGCCCTGGTTTTAAAACTCTGTGAGATGTAAACATACATGTTACATTAAGTATAAAATGGCTACATGCTATTGTTTACTAACTAGTAGTATTAGTATTGTTAGTAATGACGTAAGTCACTTAGTATTACTTATGTCATTGTGCCAGTACACTGACAACTTAAAAGGGAGTAGTACCTAGTTGGCTCCTGGTTTGAGAGAATTTATTTGGGATTGAGCTATCTCAAGACCTTGGGAGTGAGGCATAGCTGAACATCTGCCAGGAACATGTTGAAAGGAGGGTCCTTACTGCAAGTTGGGTAGCAAATAAGAAAGAGAATTTGTGTTAGGCCACGGTACAGCCCAAGGACATACTCTTCCTTCCTCCAAGTAGGACTCATGGCTGAGGCTTTCCACCACCTTCCAAAAGTTACCAGGAATTGGAGACTTAGTGATCAACACATGATCCCATGGAAGACATTTCAGATTTAAATTGTATGAACTGTAATGAAGGCGATTGAGCTATGCTTAATCAAAGGCATGATCAGTCCTCATTCAATTATGAGCATCGTAATACTAATGATTTTGGAGTAGATCTTAGCCTAGGCTCAGTTATTTGAGATATACATGCAATCAAACAGGCTTACTAGAAGTTGAAAGAGAGGCGGAGATGTGTTGAATACAGGGAAATCCTGTTAATAGATTGAAGAGGAATTGCTTGGTTGGGATTTATTATTTGATTATAAACCTGTAGAGTGGTTTTATTACTAGAATATGACATGAATACCAATTAGCTACTTGTTGCAAATATGTAATATTTTATTTTCTATTAATAGTTCAATAATTTAAGCTGGAAGTGTAGTTAAGTGGATAAAGTGCTTGTCTGGCATGCAAAGGTTGAGTTCAGTCCTCAGCCTAAAAAAGAAAGTAACAAAACTCTGGCTTTGTTGTTGTTTTGGTCAGTTTAGGTAGCATAATACTGGTTCTTGTTGATTTAGTTTTTAAATAAATAGATGACAAAGTGTCAATGTTGCCATCTTCTAGCCATGTCTCTGTAGAGCCATCATACACTGAAAACTCAGAGCTAAGTCTCTTGTATAAAATAAGCAATAATCCAGTGGGAAACTCTTACAGATTTTTAACACACTACGAAGATGTACATTGTTACAACATACTGTTGTTGCTTTTGTCTTTAGAACATGTATTTTAATTCTAATTTCCCTCAAATAGGATAAAAAAAAGTTGGTTTCTTCAGTATTGATTGGGAAATACACACTTCTTAAGGAAAATTATACTCATCCTTTTGTTGGTCTTCAAAATTAAAATTATGACTTATGGGGAAAAAATCCGAAGTGTGAGATTTTTCTTTTCCTCACACTCAGTCTTTACCGAGAAGTTATGTTAAGAAAATATTATCAGAATTTACAGAGAAGTTATGTTAGAAAAATATTAGTATGAAAAAGTCTTCAAGTATCAATTTAAAAAGTGTTAAGTTTCTAAGAACTCCTGATGGGAATCGATACTTTAAAAACATTTTATGAATGTACTGCGCACTGTGGCATGTACCTCCCCAAACTCTTTTGGATAGTACTCAGGCATCTGTCAAATTGTTCATCCATCATCAAGGGTCTAGTGGAAGAGAAGAAGCAAGGCAGAGCTCATTCGTTGTAGCTTCTCCCAGGATGTTCTGGAATATCAGCACTTCACCTTTGCCTTTGGCTTTTGGCATTGTGTCTTCTATGCATTGGAAACTTGGATGTTTATATCCATCCAATGAAAAGACATCCTCCATCCAATGAAAAGACATAGACATAGACATTCTCCATTTAGTGGAAAGACATATGTATAGACATCCTCCATCCAATGAAAAGACATATGCATAGACATTCTCCATTCAGTGGAAAGACATATGTATAGACATCCTCCATTCAATGAAGACATATGTATAGACAGACATCCTGTAGATTTCTACTTTTCTTCCTCTCACTTATCTTAATTTTTGGATCACTGATTATAAAACAAATCAAATTTGTAAGCCTCGCCCCTGCTCCTTGCTCATGTGGTATCCTCCAAGTCTGGTAGGAAGGCAACCTCTCCACCCTACCAAATAGAAAGCAACGTCATGAAGTCTAACTGTTTAAAGTTAGTAGATAACTAAAACATATGCTAAAGGAGAGCTTCTGATTAGTAAGTAATAAGTAAACGTGTTTTATGAATGAATAATATATGGATGTGATCTCCACTTATGTCAAGAGGGTGACTATTTTATGTATACACATTCTTCCTAAATATCCTTAAGGATGGGTTCCGTGACACCCAAATCTGATAACATTCAATTGGGCAATTTTGTAAAGAAAAAGATTCGGTACATATTTGATACAGATGCAACCTTTCTTTTCTTCACATATTTTCAATCTTCAGTTGGCTGACTCCTCAGAAGTGGAGTCCTGAATATGGAGATTTGACTATCTGTGTTTAACCTAATCCCTAGGCATATGCTACACTACAGTTCCCTTGCTTTCCTCTGTCTTGTTTTCATAAGCATGTATTGTTTTACATCTGTCAATGAACCAGACTTAGAATGATATTTTCTCTCTTATTATGTGCTTTTGTGATGTTGTAGCATTTCAGACACTAATATAAAAAATTAAGACCCCAGCTGGCTCCTTGGATAAATGTGCTTTTTAGTGTAATCAACTTTCAGTTGCATCGGATTTTATATTACTTTAATTAGACAGTAATATAAGTAAAATAAAATCTAATTTTAATTTAAACCTTATGATTAGTTTTTCTTGCATATGTAGTTAATTTCTCTATATGTGTGTAGATTTAAAAGATCTCACTTAAAGTGTTAGAGAACCAATATTCTTTCCAAAAAGATTTATTTTTTTGCAATTAATTATTTTATGATACTTTTAGCTTCAGAGAATAGCCAAAGTCAAACTTGAAGTTCCAATCCTGATATATTTTATTTACTGTTTTTACTATCCAAGATTAATATATGATTGAATATTTTTAAATCATTTTAAATGCTACCAGATGAAATAATTATTAAATATTGTAGCTTATAATTTTATTTCTGACCTTAGGTAGAAGAAGGGATGCATCTCTTGATAACTGGTCCCAATGGTTGTGGGAAAAGCTCTCTCTTCAGAATCTTAAGTGGGCTGTGGCCTGTGTATGAAGGGGTTCTTTATAAACCTCCTCCCCAACATATGTTCTACATCCCACAGAGGTAAGACATTTTTTTCTATCAAATAAAAACAGTTGTTTTTGTTCTTAAATTGTGTTCATTTCTCAGGCTCTTCGGGTTACGCTCATTGAAGGGTATTTTCATGTAGAGAACTGTAATTAAGAATGAGCTCAGTTATTTCTTGAGTTCCGTCTTACTGCTTTGACTGTACTAGATTCTGGATCAATGCCACTGCTTGTAGTTTTCAGATCTGACAGCAGGTTGAGAATATTCAAAGACTTCAGATGTCTTAGGAAAGAATAAATGGCTCCAAAGAATAATTAGATGTCATATTGTCTTCTTACAGATAAAAATATAGCGCTCCAGTTCTGTTCAGGTCTTCCCATCATCCTACACATACTGATGCAGCCTAAGATTGTCCACTCAGGCCTCAGGGCCTTCTTAAGGTCTTTATTGTGCTTATGCTAAGGAATAATCTTAACTACCTTAACTAAAATTAAGAGTAAGATAAGCATGGAAAAGCACATTGTTTTTCCCAAAATCTCCGACCATCTTCCCTCATAACAGCACAGAAGTATCTAAACACAAGGTTATATACTTGAGAATTTGGTGTATTTATTGTGTTTATAGTGGTGAGAGCGAATCAGCTGTGAATGAAAAATTAACTCCTTTGGACCAGAGATGTCTCCAAGTGTCAACCAGGTTCAATAGGCACTGTGGTATACATATTCTCTCTGGGTTATCCTGTGTGTCGCCCGAGTTAAGCAGACAGTCACAGTGTTCCCTCTGGATCAGAAGACTGATCTCAGGTGTGTAACCAAGCATCCAGGATGGGAACGTAAGGCTGGAGCACCAGTACATGTCACACTGATGCTAGGCAACAATCACACATTTAGTCCCTCTTTGTTGGTACACGATGCTACCATTCTTCAGCTGGCCTGAGTTTTAGACCATAAGCAGCTACTGCGCTCTGTGAATTTATTTTCTTTCAAAGAAGACTCAGGGTGGAGGCAGCAGGATGCCGTCTGGTGTACAGGAAGATACAGAAACGTGTTAGCCGAAAATGCTAAATATGAGCAATGTTGTTGGCACCTGTGTTTAACACAAGCAGAATGCCATCGGTTACCATACACATTGTTTATTTTCTGCCCTTTCAGAAACCTTGGTTTTATTGCTTCAGTTTAAGTTTTATAAATGACTGGAGTAAGTAGCATAATTTTAGCTTTGTACTTAAGGTGTACTACGTAGAACCATGAGGAAAATAGTCTATGAGAAACGTATTCTTGATGAAAATAAAGGTGTATAGAAAAGCTTACGTTTTACCCTTTAGATATTTCATATATTATCTGAACGAAACACTTCTCGAATATATATGTAGTGGGAGGAGTTTTCTAAGAAATGGACAAGTTTATGAAAGATCCCTTTACCCTCAGAATGAACTAACCATGGTACTTTACAATACCCAGAAATCATTAGGAAATTTTTGTTTTATGAAATGTTGTTTTTGCCTAAGCAAAAATGTCATCTCCAACCTAGTTAAGAAAATAAGAAGCAGGAGTAGTCTATATTTTAATTTTTGAATGATTTTGTCTTAAGTCAGTTCACCTTAATGATATGCATCTAGAGGTATGGGGGATTGAATTTATACTTACAATTTTATAGGGTCCCGTTCCTTTCATTTTTGCGTAGCATTTACTTAAAACACAAACATAAACTAAGAAAATTTAATTGGAGCATTTATTTCTAGTATTCTGAACGCAAATGCTTTGGGTTTTTTTTTTTTTCAAGTAAATTCTGAAATGAGCACATGAGGTTTTATTACATAAAAGAAGGTAACAGTATGACCTCTTTCAAAATATGTCAGTAAACGATCTTAGAGGATCACATAAATGAATCCTATGATTAATCTCTTTTTCTTCCTTCCTTTCTTTCTTTCTTTTTTTTTTTTTTTTTTACTACTCTCTGGCAACAGAATGTAAGATCACTACTAGTTTGACAGAAAAACCAACATAGAATTGAAGTCCAAGTATGAAGTCTAGAAATCCTTAAACAGACTTTACACTTAATCACTGTGATTGAAGAATTTCTCCTTAGAGGCTGAATCTCTTTATGCATTGATTAAATGCGAAATATATTCTTCCTTCTACTGGGATAAATGCAGTAGGTTTTATGAGAGAGGGTTTCTTATGTTGCATAGCAAGCAAATTAACACTATTCAGGGAGAAGCCAGCACTTGGGTTTTACCAAACTTTCACACACAGAGACCCAAACAAAAGTGCTCCTCTGGCTCAAGTTGTAAATTGGGAAACATGAATTCCTGAGAAATTGGGAAATCTCCCTAGTATTTCCCCAGTTGGTGTCTTCTCATGCTTTAGCAATGTTAATAATAAGAACCAGATCTTTACACATCTGAGCCGTAGTACAAGAATACAGAGTTGTTCTGTATTAATTGAGTTCAAACCATTTTCCCTCACCCTGTCTCTTCCAGGACAGAATAGAAAAGCTGTAGGATTTAAGACAGAACATTTCATCTGAAATGCACATTAGGCAGTATCCTCCTGTAGGATGGTGATTGGCAGGATGTGGGGCTTTGCTCAAATAGTACCTGGAAACATATTCTAACATTTCCAACTGAGACTGAATGTCCCACATAATATCATGTGCATTCCTTAATCAGGTGGCTGATGCCCATCACCCCCTGCTGGATCAGCTCTCCTGACTCACAGGAAACATCTTCCACTTGGGTATCTCCTGAATTATTTTGTCAATTCTTGGTGTGTTTTCTCTTCTTGCCAAGCCTCTGTGGATAAGTCTAGGACCCTCTGTTCTTGCTTTTATTTCTCTACTAATCTATGGCTCATTACTCACTCACTTATGCCTTGCTGGGTTTCTGTCTGCCGCTGTCACAGCCTCCAAAGCCAGAATTACGTGTGGTTTTTTTAGTTTGCTTTCTAATGAACTCTAACAATGCACTAGCAGTCCACAAAGTGGGAAACTGAGAAATGGCACTTTGGAGGACATATAGGAGATGGACAGGCAGGGGAAGAATGGAAGACTGGCAACCTGTCCTTTCTTTATGGTGCTTTAGTTAACCAACCCCCAGGATCATCTGTGTGCTTCACACTCTCTTCTCAGCAACCTACAATGCAGTACTTCAAATGTCCCTGCTCTCACTGTTCTTACTTGGAAGAAACCTCTCAGGGGAGGAGGGTTAACAGATCTTCTTAGTACTTAAAACCACATGTCCGATTAGTACATTAAACAGTCTGAGAGGCATTTAGTCCTCCTATGGTCATAAATCAAAATGTGTATAAATTCTACCCATCTATAACACTGAGTCTTTGGAAATAAAACTTTAGCGAGAGAGAGAGAGAGAGAGAGAGAGAGAGAGAGAGAGAGAGAGAAGGAATGCACTTACAAGGATTGTGGTAATTGTGGCAATTCCTGGGGTGGGTGGTGCTTGCACTGGATCCATGGCCTCAGGCTTGCTGAGCATACGCACACCCAATGAGCTTTACCCCAGAACTGAATGACTGCTGACAGAATTCTATTCTATTGGCAAATCTGCCCAGCATCTTACACTATGAACCATCTATCTGCTTTGTTACTTGCGCTGGGTATGTTGCCTAATCCTCTTTGTGATGGATAAATAACTGTCAATTAACAGGTCTTTTTTTTAAGGAAATTTCTGAGTGAAGAGGGCTCAGTAGACTGAGGCTTTATAAGTACTAGAAGCAAAAAGTTGAATGACATAATTTTTAAAATAGTAAATATCTCTTTTGAGTTTAGTAGCTATTGTTTTGCTCTATTAGGAATGATATTATGAATTTAAAACTCAAATCTTGAGCTTGCTGTGTATGAAAAAGCGCAGTGACATGATTGGTTCAGCCTGTGCGTATTTCTGTGATTGACCATGAATATTCATGATTTGTTCCACCCTCTTCTTGGCCAAACAGACACAGGAATGGGCTACAACTCTTCAGTTGTACACTCCCCGTAGCTTAGAGAGTTGTTGAACTGTTATCACTGTTGTCCTGGTAAACTGTATAATTTTAATCTCCATCTCCTGTTTATTGAAATCATTCTTGTTACTTTAATTTATTTAGAGCTATTTCTGCTCAACTTAGGAAACATTTAGCATTTTGGGTTATTGTTCCAGGTACTCTGAGCACGAAGACAGGAATTATTCTTTTCAGTGTTCTCCTCTTTTTTTCCCCTTTGTTTCAAATATAAAATAATCCAAAAAAAAAAACCTAACAAACACTACATTTACATCAAAAAAGAAATATCAGATAGTTCAATGTTAGCACAGAAAAATGAGAACAAAATGCAAATTTTTAAAATAGCTAAAATGCTTGTAATAACTCATAGCTATAAAACATAATTATTGAGGATGGATTTCATCTTAAGTGCTCATACTTCTATGAGAGTTAATAGTTTTCTAAATAAGTGTATACATAAGATTTCACAGAAAAACAATTCCAATTTGTTGCTGTAATTCCTTCCCAAGAGGAGCAAAAATTATTTCAGGAGTGTGTATTTCAGATATGTCTATTAGAGCCTTGAAAACTGTAGAGGAAATTAAGCATTACAAAACTGTAATTATTTTGCTTCATCTGTCCATCAGACAAAATTAGCTGTTTTTCAAATTTAATTATTTAATTATTACTGCAATGTAGCATTATTCATAATTCTATAATATATAAATGTATTATATAATATATAAAAATTATTTCCAATATGTGATTTATATAGAAATATATTATAAATATATAAAATAGTGTATAAATATATTAACTAATAATATAATTATTGATTCTTGCTCTGAGTGCTATATTAAAAATACAGTATTAAGAAATAAATACTAAAAAATTAAGAAATAGTGAAGTACTAAGTATTTTAGTAAAGTTGCAGGTTTAACCTGCTTCCGTAAAAATGAGCCACCTGACGACTCTAAGCATTTTGAGTCCTTTGAAGCCCTGTAAAGTGTATCAGTGAACTAGATGTTACTAAAAGAAAGGATCTAGATAAATTTGAAGTATTTTCTTACGTACTCAACCAGATCTACCTTTAAAGTCTACACAGAAGCCTAGTATCCATTAACCATATTATGTCTAATAAAATTTGCTATAGGATAAAAACTAGCAGACAATTCTCTGATGATCAGTTATTTCACATTCACTTGTATTTTTTTGTTTTTTTCACAAGACTTTTTTTCAGTGCTGGGGATTAACCAGCACTGAGCGGAAGGCAAGCACTCCCTCAGTGAGCTACACCTCTGTCGCTCCTTTAAGTTTCGCTTCCACTTAGAAAATTCAAGAGAAATGAACCTTTTTATTGAATGGCGATCGCTTATTGAGTGCCTTCCTTAGTGCCTGTGTTATAGCAAACAATCTCGCCACATTACTTCGTTCAGCTGCCTCATGCTGTACTCACGATAAATGGAATGAAATTAGTGACGTTACAAACAAATTAGGTCAAGCTCAGAGTGGAGGGACAGAACTGCAATGAGAGTGGGGGTATATCCCAGAACCACCTCTCCATTGCTCAGCATCACAACCATGGCTCTATACCATATAGCACAAAGCAGAGTAAGTACACTGAAACATGGATGTAAACGATGATGTCATCAACTGTAGCCCTTCGTGAGGCCGTATGGCGAAACCTTTAGAAGCACTCACAGACTGGTGGCACAGCTGTGGTTTTATTGTTGCAGTCCCGACTGTGCCACATGACAAGGCTGCTCTCCGCATTAACATCTATGCTTTAGGCTAAGGTAGGAGGACATCTACATCTACTGATCTGTGCTAAATTGGAGCTAGCATCAATTTAAAGGCAGTAAACGTTCTCTTTCCTAAGGTCCCGAGTAGTTAGTGAGCACCCTGCGGCAGCTGCTCAGTGGCCCTACTTTGTACCAAAGCTTCTGTTGTTATTCTCAGATGTGAATTTAAGATACTCTGCGTGCGGTTGCTTAAGACGATTACATAAGCAAATGAACCTGGACTGTAACTCTGCTGCAAGGAAGCTTGGCTAGAATGAAAAAGGAAAGAGAAGGAGAAACCTTAAACCTATGCGGGGAACGTGACTGGAAACAGTTCGGCCATTTTGGAAAGCCTGGCAGATGCCTAGACAGTTCTTTGCCCCCACAGTTCCATTTACTGGTTTATACCCAATACACGTTCTGCCCCAAAGAAGGAAACTCTGAAATTTCCTTCAGTGGATGAGTGGATGAAGCAAATGTGACGGGTACCCACAATACAATGTTCTAATATGATTCAACCCTAGAAAGGAACATGGCACATTCTCAAACACACTTGTCGTTAGGAAAAAGTCAATCACAAGAGGGCACATATTGTGTGAATCTGTGCATTTGGAACAGAATGGGCAAATCCATGGAGACAGAAAACAGACTAGTTACACAAAGCAGCCAGATGACAGTGTCTGATCCCGGCTGTGGAACTTATGGGCATAGGAACCAAGAAATTATTCTCAAGTTGGAAGGGATGGCCACCTGAACTTGTGTGTGTATTAAAATAAATACACACTGAATTATAGATATTAAAGACTGACATAATATTTCAATCATGTGCCAAGTTAAACAAAGATACTTAAGTGGTCCCTTGTATTATGTATATGTGTGGTTGAAACACAAACTTTTATTTCAAATATTCATTAAATATATTATGAAATAACTGCACTATGTAGGCCTCAAAGAGACCTTTATAAATACTGTGAAAAGGTAAGTGGACATTTGGTCTGCAAAACATATTTGTATTTACAGCCTTCTTTCTCCTCAGGAAAACACAGAGCTGATGTAATTTTTTAAAAGAAATTTTCTAATGTGTATAAGTGCTTTGCCTGTGCATGTATTTCCATTACCACATAAGGACCTGGTGCCCATGGAAGTCAGAACAGGATATTAAATCCGGTGGATCTTATGGACTATGAACTGCTGTATGGGTTCTGGGAAACAAATGAGGCTCCTCTGCAAGAACAGCCAGTGCTTTTAGCTGCCAAGCTGCAGAGGCTAGCCCTTGCTGCCTATATAAGACAGACCCTCAGCTAGGATAGCCTGATGTTCCTCACAGAGCCACTCAGGTTGTACAGGGTTTATGAAGTCCCTGCCTGTGTTAGTTTCCACTGCTGCTACCACAAGTCACCAGAAGACAGGTAGTTTGAAGCAATGGAGAGTCATTCTTTCATAGTTTGGGACTTACCAGTCAAGCTATTATCAGTTTACTGTTGCGTGAAGGGTCAGGAGGAAGGCGGGAAGGTGTTGCAGTGGGTAGAGCACTTGCTATGTAAGCAAAAAGAAATCCACTATATTGCCTACAGGAGCTGACCTTCTGAAAGAGTGGCTTTCAGATGTTCCCAGTGGGATTGGAGTTAGGAAACTGTTCTTAATCATTGTTTAAATTAACTGAGGCTATATAGCCAAAGTTACTTAAGTTATTTATTTTATTCCATCTCTGTCCTCCTCCTCTCTTCTGTGGTCATCTTATCGATCTGATACTTATAAACAACATCCAGTTTCTTGCTTTTTAGTTAATTGTTTAGTTAATTTTACTTTTCAAATAGTAACATTTTAACGTTACTATAAAATCAAAACTTGTATTGAAAAGATGTGGCAGGCACACACACACACACACACACACACACACACACACACACACACACACCTTTAACCCCAGCACTTCAGAGACAGCTGCAGGTGGATCTCCGAGAGTTTGAGGTCAGCCTGGTCTGCAAAAACAGTGTCAGGCCAGCCAGGGCTACATAGTAAGACTCTGTCTCCAAAAATAAAGAAGAAAGAGAAAGGGGGAGGGAAGAAGGAAGGAAAGAAAAGAAGAAAGGAAGGAAGGGAGAAAGAAAGAATTTTACAAAGGATGCTTTTTCTCTGTTCTACTCTATCCATTTCACCTCCTTGGTTGACCTTCTCACAGCTTTTGGCTCACTTTCCCTGTTTCCTTCTGTAGGTGTAACCAAATTATGTATTTATATCATCCTTCACTTTCTTTTCATAGAAAGTAACATATTGTCTACCTGAAGTTCTCAGCTGGGGGCAGCTTCATCACCTAGGGATATTTGTCCCCTTGGGGAGACTTAGAGACAATTTTTTTGATCATGTTTGAGGAGATGCTACTGACATCTAGTGGATAGAGGCCAGGTATACCTCTAACCTCCCCACAGCAGGACGCCCTAGGCAAGGGCAGATCATCCACAGTCAGCTTGTCAGGCTGCCTTTGAAACATCCTGATCACGGTTTGCCTTCACATTTTCCTTTTGAGCTGAATGATGGTCACAGAACTCACTCTGTGTTACTTCCTGTGTGTCTTCCTGGTTGCTGTTGCCCATCATAGTAGCTACAGACAGTAGTGCATCATAGTAGCTACAGACAGTAGTGCATCATAGTAGCTACAGACAGAAGGGCATCATAGTAGCTACAGACAGTAGGGCATCATAGTAGCTACAG
>JADRCH010000028.1:7732564-7810814 GCA_019843965.1 Rhynchomys soricoides | reverse complement strand
AGACAGTAGGGCATCATAGTAGCTACAGACAGTAGGGCATCATAGTACTACAGACAGTAGGGCATCATAGTACTACAGACAGTTGACTCAAGGATTATCTCTGCCCTGTTCTTTCACTTGGTTTTCACTGCAATTTGCACTGTAATGGGTAAGCTTAGGCAAGAATAGCCATCACAAGGTAAAACAAATTTTTTTTTTCTATAGAAAATATCAAATGGTTTCTTATAAAAGCTTTTCTGCATGTATAACTCAGTATTTTTTCATAAACCAGGTATTATTTATAAGTTTGTCCATGACACATCATATAATCCTATAAACTGAGTGTTTAAAGTCTGCTGTGTCCCAGACATCAGGATGTCACCCTGGGTGAGTTAACATAACCTTTACACATGTGCTTGCTGTTTTCCAGGCCATACATGTCTCTTGGAAGTCTTCGGGATCAAGTCATTTATCCTGACTCCGTGGATGACATGCATGAGAAAGGTTATACAGACCAAGACCTAGAACGTATTCTGCACAGCGTCCACCTCTACCACATTGTTCAAAGAGAAGGAGGTAGACCGGGCCATTATTTTTAAGTGTGGTTTAACTTTAGGTACAAAGCAAGTTTGGGTTGTGTGTGAACCAATCATCTTAGCACTTGGGACACAGAGGCAAAAGGAGCAGGAACTCAAAGCCACTGTCCCCTATGCAGCATGTTTGAGATTAGCCTGGGTTACATCAAAACTTTGTCTCAAAATATCAATTAATTAAATCAATAAACTTAGGTGATATTAGTTACCAGATGCCCAGATCCCCAACAGAAGCAGCCTACAGGTTGGTTACCCCTTTTGCTGATGGTTCATAGGTGTCAGATTGTCATGGTATAGGATGACAATACTCTCAACTGGGGAAACTGCTGGCTCTCTCCTTCTCCCTCTTTGTCCTTCTTGGGCTCCATGCCAGATCTTCTCTGTCAGTCAGTCCTCTCTGGAAGCATCCTCACTGAGACACACAGGCGTCCTCCACAGTGGGCGACTCTAACTCTACTCAAGCTGACAATCATGATGACTGTTTCAGGTGTCTATGAAGTCTGTGATTACATTTGAGTATATGAGACTATTAGACCATAAGCATGTAAATAGAGGCTTATAGTTTTTTCATGATAGATGTCGTGGTTTTGCTTGTGTTTTATTTAATACAGCACACTACAGGACTTTAACCGAATAACCGTAACACCACACCTAGCATCTAAAGATCTTGATATCGAACTGTGCAAGTGTTCTGAGTTCACTGACATTCTAGATGTATGCAGAGTCTATGATGAACTATGTGCTTGCCAAGCTCTCTTGGCTTACATTAAATGTAACTTTTGGAAGTGGATCTCACACAACTTGTTTGGTTTTAGTCCCACAGTCTTTCACACACACACACACACACACACACACACACACACACACACACATTTAGAGATTACAGAACTTAGAACCTTCGTTGTAGGTTCCTTTAGAATAGGACATAGATGAAAGAGTGGGAATATGTATACACAGGAGCTTTTGATCCGATTATTTCCTAGTTGTTGTTCTTGCAAATGTTTTGGTAAGTCATAGCATAGCACAGAAAACTACCTAAGGAGCAACCCAGAATTCCAGGCTGAACTGTGCATGCATGAAGCTCATGCTCTCTTCCCCAGCCTAATTGCATTATTTTGAAAAAAAAAAAAAAAGTATATTACATGCTTGAGAATATAGACTTTGGACTCAGAGTTAAAGAGTCAAATCCTATTAGCATTGCTTTCTGTGTCTTCCATGGTAAAATGGGGATACTTTTTTTTAAAAACTTCTGTGACTATTAAATGAGACTATATATGTAGCATTGACTGTGATGGCACATACATAACAAGTACACATGAATCGTGACCTGATCCTTACAGTAAGCAAATGAAGTCAGCAAGAGAGACATCACTATATTTCTCTTTATGTCTGCTCTCGGAGGGAAGCAGATTTTTCTGTTAGTGTCATGTGGCCAATTCCTTCTCAGTTTCAAAATACTTTGAGAGTATAAATTCTACATATTACGGGAAGATTAATTAAATTTGGAGTCCAGTAATCCAAATAGAAATTTAAAATCAACAGGAAGCATTCTATTTTGCTTTAGAAGTTGTGACATTCTAGAACTAATTTTAGGATGTGCCAAGCCTAGAGTTTTACACCTCCTTGACTTGGACACATAACAAACTTTGTTTGTTCTTTTTCCCATCAATAAAAGAGTCTCTGGACCTTACCAATAGGAGCAGTATGGTTTGTTGCGTTCTACTGCACAGACTACACCATGCTCAAACAATTATATCTCATTTTGTTCAATGTTGGAACAACGTCCACTGATGATATTTTGCTCTCTCCATTATACAGATTAAATCATAGTGCTTCCTGCGCACATGTTCCCACACAGCAGGTAGAACTGAACTGAACACAGATTTAAGTCTGAAAGACTTAACACTAGGCACAGCCTGTGTTCTGACGGGCTTTGTGTCTCCTAGCTTTGCAGACATGAGAACTATTGATCTCACATGATACATCTTTCCTAGGACTCTAGTTTTACTTAATCTGTAAAACCAAGCATCTAAGCAGTGCCGGAAAATACTTCCAGTTACCAGAGTATAGCTTCCTTTGGAAGAAGCCTATTTGGATTATTTAGATTAGCTGATTCTTTGCTTAGCAAAGAATGGGGGGGTGGGGAACACTACGTTTCAGTCCCATTAACAATTTCAAAGTAGGAAAGAGTAGAGTGGGTATAAAGAGATAGGGCTGGAAAATGTACGCATCTTCAGGAGGCAGGGAAAGCCTTTTCCGGTTAGCTGTCTTGGTCTCAGAATGATCATCAGGAGCCGTTGCCAGGGATGCTGATGGAACCCTCAGGGTTTAGTAGAACAAAGGGTGCAGTTAATTAAAAGATGTAAAAATTAACTTTCCTTCGTCTGAAAAAGACTTTTCTCTCCTGCTCTGTTCTCGGCGCAGGGAACAACCCGTTCTCACCAGCGCGGTCCTCACCAGAGCCGTCCTTCCTACCGCTACGATCTAAAGTCATTCCTCAAGTTGCTTTTCATTAGTACTATAAAGTTTGGCCACAGAGAAGTATTATTTCAACATTTCTTTTTCTCAGAAGCAAGCCAGCATTTTTAGGTTTCACTATAGTCTTATAAAGATCTATTTTTAAGTAATTTCGAACAGTGGGCCCTCTGAAGAGATCAAACTGATGTTGTCAATGGCAAGTAGCGTTAAAGCCTTTCGCTCTGGATACTACCGTATTGATTTTTCTTTTAAAGATTTACTTCTAATTTTGCAGATGTATGTTGGGAGGTAAGCTGCACATGAGTACAGGTGCCAAGCATTGGGTCACTTGGAGCTGATGGTACAGGTGGCTGCGAGCCACTTAACATGGGTGCTAGGAACCAAACTCAGGTCCTCTGTAAGAGCAGTGTGTGCTCTTAACCACAGAATCATCTCTCTGGTCCTGGGATTATGTCTCCTCCTCCTCCTCCTCCTCCTCCTCCTCCTCCTCCTCCTCCTCCTCCTCCTCCTCCTCTTCCTCCTTTTCCTCCTCCTCCTCCTCCTTCTTCTGTTGTTGTTTTTTATTTAATGTATTTCTATTGGATATTTTATTTATTTACATTTCAAATGTTATCTCCTTTCCCAGTGGTTTCCCCTCCACAAACCCCTAATCCCATCCCCCTCCCCCTGCTACTGTGAGGGTGCACACCCACCCACCCCACCCATTCCCACCTCACCACCCTAGCTTTCTCCTATGCTGGGGCATCGAGCCTTCACAGGACCAAGGACCTCCCCTCCCATTGATGCCAGATGAGGCCATCCTCTGCTACATATGCAGCTGGAGCCATGGGTCCCTCCATGTGTACTCTTTGGTTGATGGTTTAGTCCCTGAGAGCTCTGGGAGTTCTGGTTGGTTGATATTGTTGTTCTTCCTATGGGGTTGCAAACCCCTTCAGCTCCTACAGTCCTTTCCCTAACTCTCCCATTGAGGTCCCAGTGCTCAGTCTGATGTTTGGCTGCAAGCATCAGCATCTGTATTGGTCAGGCTCTGGCAGAGCCTCTCAGGAGACATCCATATCACGATCCTGTCAGCAAGCACTTCTCGGCATCAGCAATTGTGTCTGGGTTTGGTGGCTGCGTATGGGATGGATCCCCAGGTGGGGCAGTCTCTGGATGACCTTTCCTTCGGTCTCTGCTCCACTCTTTGTCCCTGTATTTCCTTTAGACAGGAGCAATTCTGGGTTAAAATTTTGGATATGGGTGGGTGGCCCCATCCCTCAATTGGGGGTCGTGCCTAACCTCTGGATATGGTCTCTACAGGTTCTCTCTCCCCTTTGTTGGGTATTTCAGCTAATCTCATCCCTGTTGGGTCCTGGGAGCCTCTTGCTTTCTGTGTTATGTCTTCTTGTCTCTCACTTCTCTCACCGCCCCTAACTCCTCCTAGATCCTTTCCCACCCATCATTTACTTCAAATATTTTACTTTTATTGTATTTCCTTTTTAACTTTTAGAACAGAACACTTCCAGACTTTCTCAAATTTTAAAAATAATTTAAGATGTATCCTTTAAAATAGCCTTCCCATCGTTGTTCTCTCTAATTTTCATTTCCCTGCTTTGTTTAATTTCTTATTCATAAATTCAGGTCTTTTTTTTCCTCTTTCTTTCTTTCTTTTTTTTTTTTGAGACAGAGTATCATCACCGCATAGCCCAGGCTGGCACACAACTCGTGATCCTCCTGCCCCCGTCCTGGGATTACAGGCATGTTACTGGGCCTGGTTTAATTTTACACTTTCTAAAACATGCAGTAAATTTTGTAATAATTCCCAAAGGAAGAAAACATTAAAAACATAAAGATGAATTCTGGTTTGACAACATACGTTATTCTGGCTAAGGTTCTGACCTTTTACATGCTAAAAGATAAACCCATATTCTTCCTTTTAATTAGCAAAAGGATTAAGTAATTGATCTGATTTTTTTTTTTTTTTTGCCACCCACGGTAATAAAACAAACAAAAAAATAATCTGTCTTCCTGTAACCTAAAGCCAGGTTTACTTAGAAAGGTTAATGATGAGGACAGGCAGCTAAGGGACAAGGATGCATGTGTGAAGCATGTCCTATCTCCAACGGGAGAATTAAACCTGGAACACTGAAGCTGTAGAAATGTTGCTTCTAGTGTTTGCCCAATGTGGGCAGTCATTTTCTCCTCTAAAACTGAAGTCTGCAAAAATAAAACCGTGGTTTTGTTCTTAAGTAATGTTTTCTAGTTAACTATGTAAGGTAGTCATAAAAAATTCAAATATTACAAAAGTATTAACTTGGAAAATAAAACTCTCTCAAAATTCCGCTCCCAGATGTGTGCCTGGTGTGTGTCTGCAAATCTTCAGAAGTGTGGCTGTAATATATGCCATTCTGAAACTTAGATTCTCATTTAAATTTTTCTAGTATTGTTTTCATATTAGGATAGAGAGATAGACATATAGATATATGCTTGCTTTGCAAATTGATACAAAGCAATCATTTATTAAAATGTTTTAAGAGATAGGCTGCATACACTGTGAAAGCCATAAATAAACCTAAATACAGGCCCTAGCTCTGAGAGATAACTATAACTCAGATGTTTCTATTTCTCCATGAGTTTCGGATTGCCCACTTGTAAAATGCAAATAAAGGCAACTATCTCATAAGGTGGAGAAAAATGAAAAGATTGCATGAAGTACCAGGCTTGTGGAAACTGTTTAACTTACTTCTTCCCACACTGTTTTGGGGCTTGGCAATTGTCCTATGCAAATTATTAGATCTTTTCTCCCACTGCCTCAAAAAATCGGCATGTGAGCATCAACCCTTTGAACAGACTGAGTGACAAACCTACTCTATAGGTGGCAGCATTTACAACTCTTTCAAGGCGTCTATCAGTGTAAGGAATTACTACTCTTAAAAGAACATATTTGAAATAAAATACTCATATACGTGGCCCTCAAGCCTATCCATACGCTCTACAAGCTCCTCCTATTTTCAATCAAAACAGACCAGGAATCACTGGTCCAGAGGAGATGTGGTAACAAGTCGACGAATATCTGCAATGTGTGTGTATGAGATGTGGTAACAAGTCGACGAATATCTGCAATCTGTGTGTTTGTTTGTTTTCTAGGATGGGACGCAGTCGTGGACTGGAAAGATGTCCTTTCAGGAGGGGAGAAGCAGAGGATGGGGATGGCACGCATGTTTTATCATAAGTAAGTGCACTGCGTCCAGGGAACTGCAGTCATGACTGATAGAACAGGACAGCATTCGGAAGGATGCAGCAGTCTCATCTCAGGTTAGAGAACATCTGACTGGGAGACTGGACAGAAGGCTCAGTGGCTAGGGATGCCTCTACCAACGTCCAGGGAACTGCAGTCATGACTGATAGAACAGGACAGCATTCGGCAGGATGCAGCAGTCTCATCTCAGGTTAGAGAACATCTGACTGGGAGACTGGACAGAAGGCTCAGTGGCTAGGGATGCCTCTACCCACGATCCCCTAGACCTTCCTAATGTTGCCACCTGATACAGTTCCTCATGCTGTGGTGACCCCCAGCTATAAAATTATCACGTTGCTAATTCAAAAGTGTAATTTTGCTACTGTTATGAATCATAATGTAAGCATCGGATGTGTGGCCACCCAAGGGGATCACAACCCACAGGTTGGGAACTGCTGCCCTAGACCCATGTGGTGGAAGGAGAGACTCAGCAACTATTGCACCTTATGTTCTGCCTTTCACACGCACCGTGGCACACACACACACATACATACAAGTAAATGACAGGGCGCCAATAAACCCACGAAGCATTTTAAAACCAAAGATAGGTGAAGACAGAGGGACTGAATGGCATGTTTAAAATATATATCTTTCAAAAGGTGTGTAAAATCTTTACTTTTAGGTTTGCTTACTTTTTGTTGTAGTGGTTTCTCCACGTGTTTTAGTTTTTAGCTGCTTCCTATTGATAGCATACTTAGATAAAATACTCCTTGGAGTGCTAGATTAAATTTTTATGTGTTCTAAAATTTAAAATAGAATTTTTTCCTAGATCTAAAACGTGAAGAATCCATAACTGCTGCGTAGCTGGTTAAAGCAGTGGCTGCACATTTGGGAATTTCTCTGAATTGTTAAGTTGGATCTAAATCAGACTCTCTGAAATATATTATCAATAATTATACTGCATGTACATTATTTTATAGTAATCAATATATAATTAATTATAAAAAAAATCAGAATTTTTCAGTTGGATATAAATCAAGTTTAAGTAGTCTCTTAATCTAATTTTTCTTCCTCACCTGTTAAGAGTTACAATTAGTGAAAAAAAGAATGTGCACACACACATCTTAGTAAACTCAAAAAAAAAAAATGAGATACAAGAAACAATTTTTAATTATTTATACTATTTATTTGCATCCCAAATGTTGCCCTTCCCAGGACCCCCTCCCAGAGTTATTCACCCCATCCTCATCCCCTTTGCCTCTAAGAGGGTGCTCCCCCATACCATTTCCCAGGATATCAAGTCTCTACAGTATTAGGTGCATCCTCTCCCACTGAGGTCATTCATGACAGTTCTCTACTACATATGTGCTGGGGGCCTCAGACCAGCCCGCGTATGCTCTTTAATTGGTGGCTTCATCTCTGGGAGCATTGGTCTTCTTATGGGGTTGCCATCCCTTCAGCTCCTTCAGCCATTCCCCTAACTCTTCCATAGGGGTCCCTGACCTCAGTCCAATAGGTGGCTGTAAGTATCTGCATCTGTCTCAGCCAGCTGCTGATAGAGCCTCTCAGAGGACAGCCATGCTAGGCTCCTGTCTGCAAGCACAACATGGCATCAGTAATAGTGTTAGGGTTTGGTGCCTGCCCATGGGATGGATCTCAAGTTGGGCCAACACTGAATGGCCTTTCCTTCAGTCTCTGCTCCATTTTTGTCCCTGCATTTCTTTTAAACAGGAACAAATCTGGGTCAAAAATTTTGAAGATGGGTGGGTGGCCCCATCCCATGGGGGCCCTGTCTTAAGATAATCCAGACCCAAAAGGACATTCATGGTATGGACTCACTGATAAGTAGTTATTAGCTGAAAAGTACAGAATACTGTTGCTACAACCCACAGCCCATAAGAAGGAAGGCCCAAATGAGGATGCTTCAATCACACTTAGAAGAGGGAACAAAATGATCACAGGAAACAGAGGGAGGGAGGGAGAGAGGGAGCTGGGTGGGATAGTGGAGGATGAGGAAAGGGGGCAGGATCAGTTATGGGGGAGAAAGAGAAGCCCAGGGGGGCAGGAGAATGAATGGAAATATACAGCTGCCACGGTGGAGGGAACCTCTAGAAAGTTCCAGAGACCTGGAATGTGAGAGGGTCCAAGGACTCAATGGGGGTGACCTTAGCTGAAATGCCCAACAGTGGGGAGATGGAACCTGAAGAGACTCTCTCCAGTAGATGGACAAGAAATAATTTTTATAAAGCTTCTCTCTGTGATATCAGCTTCATAGATGTCAAGAATTCTAAGCCAAAGCTCTAAGGAGGAAATCCAGACACTGTTCTCATTCATCCATTCGGTCTCTATCATTCTTCTCTAAAATGAGAGGATTTTTTAATATAGTCATATAGTTAAGCTAGAAATAATTGTTCAGAGTGAGTTAATGTCTAAGTGTCTCTTGTGGTCTAAAAACCCCTTTTATACCTATTGATTCAACACAAGATCACTTTCACAGATAAAGAAAAGATCTTGCTACAGTTACAGATGATCTGATTTTTTTCTCTCTTGAGAGCTGAGATTGTCAGTATGTCTCACTACAGCCAGCTAAACGTATTTTGTTGTTCTCTCAATTAATTTTAATCTTTAAAAGTCTGATCTTTATCCCCTCCTGCCTCAGCAAAAATCTATTATTACATTTTTATCTACCTATCATCCATCTATCTATCTATCTATCTATCTATCCATCCACCCATCTATCTATGCATCCATCCATCCATCCATCCACCCATCTATCTATGCATCCATCCATCCATCCACCCATCTATCTATGCATCTATCTATCCATCCATCCATCCATCCATCCACCCATCTATCTATGCATCCAACCATCCATCCATCCATCCATCCATCCATCCATCCATCCATCCACCCATCTATCTATGCATCTATCCATCCATCCATCCATCCATCCATCCATCCATCCACCCATCTATCTATGCATCTATTCATCCATCCACCCATCTATGCATCCATCCATCCACCCATCTATCCATCCATCCATCCATCCACCCATCTATCTATGCATCTATCTACCTACCTACCTTCCTATTATTTATCATTTATATATCATCTGTCTATCCATCATCTATTTATCCATCCCTCCACTGATATATCTTTTCAGTGTGTATGTGTGCATTCATTTGTGTGTGCACGTGTGTATGTGTGTCTCACCTGCATATAAGAGGACAATTTGCAACAAATAAGTTTTTTCCTTCTACTTGTGAGTCCTAGGATCAAATTCCTGCTGTCAGGCTAGGCAGCTAAAAGCTGTACCAGCTGAGCCATTTTTTTTTTCTATCCAACATTTCAAATTACCGACTTTTGTCATTTAGGATGCTGCACATTTTATGTTGGTCTCTTTGCTTGTAATCTTGTTCTTCTAATTTCCAGTCTTCATAAAAGCAGGCAAATGATTGGTTAGATTTAGGTCCGAGCTTTTTAATGAGATGATAGCTCATATTGCCTATCACCAAATGAACACACATAATTACATGTTTATTTAAGAAACACAGATAAATAAAAAGATTTTAAAATTTCCTATCTCATTAGCTGTCAGAAAACAATATTAACGTTTTGAACAAATTTCTTCCTGGTCTTACTCCACACAGTTGGCTGTATTCTTAATTGTTTTCATGTGCTTCATAATTTATGATTTATATCCCTTATGCTTATATATGCTATCATATGCCTCTCTTTGTTATTATATGATGTTTGGCCAGAGTTTATTATGATCTTTATAATAATTATATGCTATGTATATTTTAAGTATATAATTCAATAGGTTTTTACAGATGTAGGTACAGTAAGTAACATAATTGTTTTTCTCACCCAACGTCTCATCCAAGATAGAGGATGATTTTATTGCCCAGAAAAGGGCTCTTGGTCCCCTTTCTGTTCATGTTCTACATATACCTAGCTCTGCTTTAACTGGTTTATCTTCTTTACAATCTCGTGTAGTGAAATCATGCACTATATAGTTTTGTGCATAGCTGTGATTTTTAGTGAGAAAAATTAGTTGTCTTAGTAATGTCTTAATACATGTATTACTTATAATAAACTTACATGGTTAGTCTAAGGATAGAGTGTACTTTTTAAAAATAAATGAACTGAATTCTACCAACTATGGATTTTTCATGCTGTGCTTTGAAACGCTGCTCTCTCCAAGGAGACTCAAGGGCGCACTGTAGCTTGACAGTTCTGACCAGCTGTTAGCCCATCTCTGTGAACTAGCTTGGGTTTCATCTGTAAATACTCAGTAACATGATCAGCAACACAGCCTGTGAGGTGCGGCATAGTGAACCGCAAGTGACCATTTTTCCATGTCTATTAATAAGATAAGCCCCTTCAATAAGAACAAGAGACATCAATAAAGAAAGGATTTCAACCCAATAGCTCAAGTATTGGATTAATCAGTATCCGTGATTGTAAAATGTATCAGGTATACCATAATAATGAGCGAGCATCCAGTGACTTCTGCGAGATCAAGGACAGGCAAATAGTAAAAAGGCAGCACTTTTGCAAATGAATCAAATAAACTAGAAAGTTAAAGCCAGCAGAGGAAATGGGCAATGCTGAGGGATTGCCTCTCCCATGCTCTCAGGGTCAATACTGTTATAACAATGAGATTATAGCCCATGCTGAGCTGATGGGGAAGATCTGAGCTGGCCACCACGGAGACCTCTGGTCAGAAATTGAACTAAGAATTACAATAGAACATGCTTTACAAGAGCCTTACAATTCTAATATTTAAAGAATGACCAGGAAAATCCTGTCTTGAGGGGCTAGGTCTCTTCCTTCACATAGCCGATGTTGTTTGTGATTCAGCAAAGGGAGAAAAAGAAGCAAAAGTCTAAGAGATGATGTCATTTAATACACTAAGTATTAGTTCTACAAGTGCCCAATCCTGGCTGTGTTGTTTTGTACACACACACACACAAGCACACATGCACACACACACACACAAACACACAGCCCAACCCAGCCAAGGAAACAAAAATGTCGGACTCATCTTGCATTCCTTACAAGTTGACATGATAACAGAATATATAATACAAAAATCTTCTTCTGCTCAAAGCACTCTAAAAAGGAAGACACAAAATACCATGACCAGTGCGGAGAAGAGCTTTACACAAAAAGAAAAATGTGTCTAAATCTCTCTCTTGTATATTTTCTTTGCCTTGTTTTTTTAAATAAAATCACAAGCAATAATTAACACACAGAAAACCAGTGTTTGACGGACGTATAATAACCAACCCCCAAAGCTACTTCTTCACTGTTGTCCTGGGGAGGTGCAGTGATCATTAGAGACTTTCACAGACCTGCAGGCTGTTAGAGATGCCTTTAACTCTTGCCTTCACCTCCATCTGCAGAACAGGTAACGGGACAAGCAAGCACATGTTAGAAAGAAAAAACTTACTAGGTTAAGAAATCATTTGTGTAAAATGAGATCTTTCTACTGATTTGGTGTTGGAGACCATGGATTTGAAATAGAACAAGGTGGGTTACGTGGGAGGACTTGGAGGGGAAACGGGAAGGGCAGATTATTTTATATAATTATATTAGAATCTCAGAAAAATCAAAAATAGATAAATAAAAATAATTTCACCGTGAAAACTGCCCTGGAATTCTTTGAAACTAATTTTCCAAACTAAAATGAAAACATCAAATGACGGTGCTCACATTGCCGTCACGTCTTGGTCACTTAGCTGGCCTGGGTAGCTGGCCAAGCGGAATAAAGGACAGCTGCTTTCTGCTTTATCATTTACCAACCTGAAGCATGTCACATTCTTCTGGGCTCCTCCAGAGTTGTCAGGGTTCGACTGTTGTCCAATGAAACACACAGTTCCAGAGCAGATTCACTCAATTATTTGGATTCTCTTTTCAGACCGAAGTATGCATTACTGGATGAGTGTACCAGTGCGGTGAGCATCGACGTTGAAGGGAAGATATTTCAGGCTGCTGTCGGGGCTGGGATTTCCTTACTGTCCATAACGCACAGGCCTTCTCTGTGGTAAGTGCTCATGGCACCCTCCTCTGGGATGGATGCTTTGTCTCTCCTTCTTGCTAAGCGTTTCTGTGTAGAGCATAAAATATTTTATTTGTTTTCTACCTGTATTTCTCTGATGTTCCCCCAATATTTTAGCTCCCTCTGGCCTAATGTAACCTTAACATCTTATGTCGAAATGAACACCGCCTTCTAGTCATTTTGAAAAGCTACAGGAGAACCTGATGGTTGATCCGTACTGAAAAATATTTATCATACCACTAGACTGTGCTGTGAAAGATTATGGGGTGGGTCAGGTTCGGGGTTAGGGTGTGATTACACAATTCCTTTACGATTTACTTTAAAATCCAGTGGTAAGAGAAAATGTCAAAATTCTATAATTTAGTATTTCTAAAATTATCAAGTTATAGGAATCATGGGAAACAATAAAATAATTATAATAAAGTTTATTTTTTGTTGTTTGTTTTAAGAAAAAAAAAAAAGAACCTTGTAGGAACATGCATTAAATCTCTCATAACCGTTCAATCAGTGGGTGACAGATCGGTGGAGACGTCAGACATCCTAAACAGTGTCATCTTCATAAACAGAATGACCCACTCAGCAAGTACCTTTAACCTACTGAGCCGCCTCACTGTGCCTAGCCTTCATAGTTTAATGATAGGGTGAGGGGGCTTTGTTTTGTTTTGTGTTCTACAGCTTGACATATAAATACATTGTTTTCAATTTAATTTTTATGTGGTCTTATATGTTAGAAGGTCAATATTTTCGAATCTGTATTTTTTATTATTGAATATAAATGGTTTTTTCATACAATATGGGGTTCCCCTCTCCCCAACTCCTCCCACATCATCCCCATCCCCCACCTTCCCAATCGACATGCTTTCTCTCATTAGAAAAGCCAACAGGCATAGCAACAGAAAAACAAACCACAAAAAAGCAAACAGATGGGAAAAAAGAACCCAAGTAAATGTACAAAACTACATTCAGGTGTAAACACACTTTTGCTCACGCAGTAATCCCATAAAATTACAAAACCAGAAGCAATAATCTATCAGACCTGTAAGGTTTAAAAATAAATACCCAGACAAAGCATTAGGAGACACAAAACCTCCAGAAATGCCATTGAGTTTGGCTTGTGTTGGCCAGCTGTTGCTGCCCATGGGGCCTGCCCTGAAGTGTGGTTTATATCCCCAATGAGACTCAGTTCGAGAGAAATATTTTTTATTAGCCAGTGGTTCTTGACTGGAGATAGCTTCTTGGTTAGGGATGGTGACTTGTGTCTACTTCCCCTCAACGCTGGAACCCTACCTGACTTAGACCTCATGCTCAGGCCCTGTGTGTGCTGCCACAGTCTCTGAGTTCAATGTGCATCAGTCCTGCAGTATCGAGAAGGCCTTGCTTCCTAGGGGTCCTCCTTTCCCTCTGGCTCTTTAGTGCTTTCAGCACCCTTTTCTTTCAGGCTCCTTGTCCCTGACAGGAGGAATTTGATAGAGACATCCCATATAGGATTGAGTGTTCTGAGGTCTCGCACTATCCATGTGTTGTTCAGCTGTGGGTCTCTGTTGGCTCCCATCTACTGCAGGAGGAAACTTCTCTGATGTGGGCTGAGCAAACCGCTGATTTCCGAATATGGCAGAACATTATTAGGAGTGATTTTATTTCTAGTTCCTTTAGCAGAACAGTAGCATGTGGTTTAACTCTAGGTCATGACCTATCTAGTCTTAGGTTCGTGGACAACCAAACCATGTTGAGTATAGGTTCCATACCATGGAGTGGAGCTTACATTTAACCAGATAGTAGTCGATTATTCCCACAGATTTTGCACCAGCATATCATGCAGGCAGGTCACCATCATGTGGTGTTTATAGCAGTGAAGGTTTTATAGCTGGGTTGGTGTTTATGTGTCTCCTCTAGAAATGTGCCGAGTACTTTGCAGTGCCCTGATATGAACACTCGTCAGTAGTGATGAAGTTTCCAGGGAGTTATCAACTGGACATCTCCATGGCTGATGACTTATGTAGGTGTTGTCTTCAGCAAGAGGGCTTTACTATCTGCTTGTGGCGAGTGACCAACAGACCTACCCTGAGTTGTTTGGGGGTTTTCATGGGACCCCTTCGACAACAACTCAATTATATGTATCCCATCCCTGGTGCTGGAGGTTTCATTTGTTGACAAATGATGAGGCTTTGTCTCCATCATTACGTGGTGATTCCATTCAGATTTCCTTTTTGTGTATGTATATATTTTAAGGAATGTCTACAGTGATAGCATCCCATAGCCCTCAAATATCCCTTGGTCTTACCTGTCTTTCAACAGCTTCCCTACTTTACCTTCCTCTTCCCCCTCTCTATTTAACTCTCTCATCCCAGCCCTTTCATCAGTCCATAACTATCCCATTTCTCCTTCTCTGGGAGTTCCTTCCCTCTCCATTGGCCCATTGCTCTAGACTTAACCTCTGTGGTTATAAGGATTACAGCCTGTTTATTGAAGACTTAACATCCATATATAAGGTAGAAGCTGATTGAAATGGTTGACTGTTCATAATAAATAATAATTACTTGAAGTAAGATGAAAAACTGAAGACAGAAAATGTGAAGAATCATGAGCCAGTTAAGCTAAGTGACTATGTACAGGTGGCTCATGACTGGAACAACTCTGCCAGCCATAGTCTCTGCATCCATCCCACAATCCTCTGCAGTGGCCTGGGCTTCCCTTAGGAGAGAGATGGATTGCCTCCCACCTTTCAGTTCTGTTCCTCTACGCAGCTCCTAGGTAGCTGAACTAGGAGAGAAGAATGAATCCATGTGGCATTAAGAGAATGTTTTTAAAAGATGCTTGTGGTTAGTCATGTAAAAATGATTCTAAATTATTATTACTGAAAGATGTAGTCATGTAGAATTCATCCCAGAGGGTGGTATTATGTACATAAATAAGATTCTTTTATGTTTTCTTTACTTTCTTTAGTTTTTCTCAGTGTGATCTTTTAAAGTTTACTCTTTCCTCAGTTTCCTTTCCTTACTTCTAAGTATGCTTCATTATTTATTCAGAACACATATTTCTTCAGATGATGTTATGAGGGTAAGTTAATACAAGAATAGTCTTCCTGGGGCTGGAGACATGGCTCAGTGGTTAAGAGCACTGACTGCTCTTCCAGAGATCCTGAGTTCAATTCCCAGCAACCACATGGTGGCTCACAATCACCTGTAATGGGATCTGTTGCCCTCTTCTGATGTGTCTGAAGACATGACAGTGTACCCATATACTTAAATTAAATAAAATCTTAAGAAACAAAAACAAAAACCAAGAAGAATTTCTTAGATATGAAAGACTTTAGACTTTAGCAATCCCTAAGTTTATCTGAGATAACATCAGAATTCAAATGTAAAATAGCCACACTTAGTAAAATTTGTCTTTGAACATCAGTTAGCTCTGTGACTAAAATGGCTTTTAAGAGTATGACTAATAACACTTCGTTTTAATTACACAGGAAATACCACACTCATCTATTGCAGTTTGATGGCGAAGGAGGTTGGCGCTTTGAACAGCTGGACACTGCTATCCGTTTAACATTAAGTGAGGAAAAACAGAAGTTGGAGTCTCAGCTCGCTGGAATTCCCAAAATGCAACAAAGACTCAATGAACTATGCAAAATTTTAGGTGAAGACTCGGTGCTGAAAACGATCCAAACTGCAGAGGAGACATCCTAACTTTTCTTGACATGTTTTCAGTTAACTTCTAGATGAAGCCTCAGAGACTCTCTCTTTACTGCATGCAGTATGTTAAGCTAAGTACAGAGAAAGCAAGCCGGCGCAAAAAAAAAAGTATTTTGTATGATTTTAGCATCGAGGAAATATATAATGACTTTTCAAACAGAAAAAAAAAAAGCAAATGAATTAGTTGAGATGAGTCATGACTCTGGTTAGTATCCAGTGAAAGGCTAACTCACCTGTAAAGCAGGACTTTCTAGGACTAGGAGAATGTGTGTAGCCTGAGGTTCTTCATATGGGAGAATGCCTCAAAACAACACAGCAAAGGCACCAGGAGGGCTGATGTCAGCTGTGCAGAATTAGAACTTTGAGGGCTGTTTCAACCCAGTTAACAAGGACAATAGATGCAATACCTGGAATCCATAATCAGCATTGCTAGGGGCCAACTCAAACTGTGTACAAAATAACAGGCAGTTTGATACATAATTTCAGTCTGAAAAAAATGTGTATTTTAATGACAGTGGTTGAAAACAAGCATGGCTAGACAAATATAAAGTACTGTGTTTAAATTTTTTCATACTTTGAGCATCTTGGTACAGATACAAAAAAATTAATATTAATAAAAATGGTGTGTATGTGTTTAAAAACAAACCTTTTTGTTTTTTAAAAAGAGAATTGCCCATACAGAAGAGGGGGGTCCGAACAATGCTTGTTCTGGCTGCTACTTGACTCTGCAGTGCTATCTAATACAATTCCTATCCAGAAATATTGCTTTTTTGGTGCCCAAAATAGCATTTTAGAAACTTGATTGCTGTCCTAAATTTCCTTATCCTGGAAATCACAGTTATATCCCTACATTTATTTTAACTTACTCTGTCTTTGAAGCAATCTTGTAAGGCATACAAATTTTTGTTCCTTTGCTTCTGAGAAAACAGACACTTAGATTTACTTTAATCACATGATTTAATTTGGAAGAACTGTAGAGATCAAATGAAGAGACCCCCTGATTCAGTACTGTCATCATTGTTTGCCCTTAAATTTAACTAGGTTATGATGTCAGTTTAAAAATGGTGTGGACCAGGTAATTGTCCAGAAATGGAATTGTAGGCAAACCAGGGCATAAGGGAAAGTTTTAAGTAGATGAATAAATATTATTCAGGCATGGAGGAATGACAGTTGCTTCTCTTGTAGGAGTCCTGAATTCTATTGCCAGTATCACATGGTAGCTCAAAACTGTGTCTAATTCCAGTTCCAAGGGATCTGATGTCCTCTTCTGGACTCCAGGGTCCCTGCATGCATGTAGTCCTCATACATACAGGCAGACAAAACACTCATAGCATTAAAAATAAATAAATCTGAAAGACAATAAGGATGTTGAAAATCGGCAATGTTGATGTTGTTATCACTTTATTACTGTTTGCAAGAAATGAAAATTGAGTTGGAAATGCAATAGTCATCGGTCTTTGACTTAAAATCAATCAAGGATGTCAACACTCCTCAGCTGTGTACATCCACCATATGCTGAAGTGTCTGCAGCATCAGCACTCATGAGGGCAGTACATTGTA
Source organism: Rhynchomys soricoides (assembly GCA_019843965.1). NCBI lineage: Eukaryota > Metazoa > Chordata > Mammalia > Rodentia > Muridae > Rhynchomys > Rhynchomys soricoides. The sequence goes on along the minus strand of JADRCH010000028.1, from coordinate 7,793,228 downwards.
CTTCTGGTAAGCTTCATAGTGCTGCAGATGACGAGAGACAATCTATAGAAGTACATCATATGAAATAGAGCACATCTGGAGTACAGATCCATAACTGATGCTTTAATCTCATCCTCTCTCAGGCATAGTGAAGTATGTAAAAACCTGAGATGAACAGTTTTAGGGGCATAAGATTTTGTTTATGTATTTAGGCAGCACTTTAGTAGACATTAACTTGCAACAGACTGTTTGGAAGATAGACTACCTGGAAGCCATTCACAATGATTGTTGTAAGGAATTACTGCATTTCCACATTTTCAATTCCACAAAAATCTACGTAATTTGAATTACCGATAAATGTAACCACCTTACATGAAGCAATGCAGTGTGAGGTCATAATCAATACTTTTTATTTATTTATTTATTTCTGTTACTACTACTTCTTACTAAAAACATGGGAGAAGAATTAAATATTTTGTTTCGCAAAAGTATAGAGCCAGAAATTGACACTTGGTTTTGTTTTTTTTTGTTGTTTTTTTAAACAATTCACTAATCTTTAACAACCATGTTAGCAGCTACCCAGATTATATTGCTAAAGGGGAGAAACATTTGAAGCAAGTGTCTTATATTAGCTCTGAAAGGCACAAGAGGAAAATTAAAAGTTCACATTTGAAATTATACTTTTCACAACTTAAAATTAAACTATGTAAAACCTGATATCTTACATTTTTAGGCTTTGCAAAGAATGCCAACATCAATACTAGATTTGTAATTAGACCTTATTGAATAGATGTTACCAATGAGCTGAAGCGGAATAGTAAGACGCATTACACAGTGGATGGGGTTCAATGATGTCCGAAATTCTCCACTGTAACTCTAGTCATGAAATTTAAATGTTAAAGGTTTCAGGACAAACTATCTGTTTGCCAGTAGCTTTTTGGTAACTGCTCGTTTTCTGAATTGCTTTTTCTGAGACCAAATATCCTCTGTCTTGGAGGGAGAATCTGATGTGAATTTGTGTTGTATATAACCCGACTCTTTCCAAAGTGGTCCCACAGGGGATCAGAGCTGATATTAAGACAGGCATACTTGTGAAAACATAAAGTCTTCTTTGACTAGAACAAGGAATGACAAGGAAAGTGAAGTGAAGCTTTGACTCTCAAACTACTTATTATTTTTTCTCAGAAAAGGCATAAATTTATGGAGCTTGATTATTTTGGGGGGGTAACTCATAACCTGCATTGTGACATCCTATTTCTGCAGCATGCTATGGTATGCCAAGTCTGATGCTATGTTCATTCTTAAAGACAAGATAATCGCTAAAATCCTCCTGAATCACCAGGTTGCTGATCTTACTTGAAAACCAACCCAGTTTACCCTGTTTACACAGGAAGGGTTTTCCTTTGACAGTAATTTGACTTATATCCCAAATTTTGATGTGTCAATAAAGGTATAAACAAATGTGTTGTTTTTTTTTATTTGGGGCATTAACTCCAAGTAGAAGCATGCATTTGTAAAAGGCATAGGTTATCTCTATGTCTGGAATAGGTTTTTGACTGTGTAAGCCTAAAGAGCTTGTTATACACTGGAACACTGAGAAAATTACATGCTTTAAGACGTGATAAATGTGGCAGCAGATATTAAATCATTTGTTTAAAGAGATGCCTCCGACATAATTACTCTGTGAGCAAAATGTCCCTGGTTGAGCGCAAAGTGCTTCCCCACACCCGGCACATCACCGAGCTGCTGCTCCAGGTGCAGTGGCTGAGAGTGTATATGTGAACTTTAAATCTTGCCGCGAGAAAGTTTGCAGATGGATGTGTGTTTTTAAAATCAAAAACACATGTCCCCTTCACTTCTGGTGAGTTTTTGTATTGCCTGGTGCAAAAGGATCTCACCATTTAATGGAAAAACGTCAGAAGCAATTGTCCTCCGTTCAGCTTGAGACGGGTTGATGAAAGTGAACATGAAGTGGTGAGCATCACTATAAAGCTGGGGGAGAATAGGGTTGTGGGAACATGGTGGTCCTCTCTTCAGTCCATGTGCCAGGACTTGAGGTTCTTAGGTTTGAATGTATGTTTCCTAGTTCGTAGTCACTGCTCCAGCTCCTGCCTTCCTGCCTGCCTGCTACACTACTTCCCTGTGTGGTGATTACAGACTCATCTCTAAAACTGTAAGCAACCCTTTCATTAAACACTTCCTTGTATTAGTCACCTTGGTCCTGGTGTCTTCTCACAGCAATAGAATAGTAACTATGACAAGATTCATGACAAATTCTTTAATCACCATGAAAAAAAATTTGGTTTTCAGAGGAGTTACAAGTTACGTCAGTGATGTCAAGGGACTTATTTCTGTATTACGAGTAACTGGGTTGGTGACTACATATACCTTAGTTACACACTGTGTGCTGGTGCTTCATACATGAGTCCACCATTTAGGCAGAGGCAGGAGGATCACCTTAAGTCTGGGGACATCCTGGGCTACATAGTAGGTCGGCTATCCAGGGCTACAAGGTAAGACCCTATCTCAAAAACAAAACAAAACAACAAACAAAAAACTACACAGCATTTCCCAAATAGTTGTTTAAATAATAATTTTCCATTGATTGTTAATGTCAGGTACTGTGCTGAACTCTCAGAATGCATATGACCTCTTCTAAGCTTAAAGCCCGCTGAATCTGAACAAAGGAGATTAGTAATCAGAAGGAAACTCAGACACTGCATTTGTTATTTACTAAGTAGATGCAAAGCACTGCCTGTATATATATTAATTTATTAAATTGCATAAGTTAAATTCTAATAATGGAGAGAGAAAGGTTGGGGAGTTCACACCGCTTAACGTGGCATCTGATGTGCTTTAGTTAAGTCTGAAGCTAGCAGTAGGTGATGGGCAAGTGTGCAACTCTATGTCTCTGTTCAGTTGTTTTAAGGCTGTGGGAAATCTGTACAACATATTATAATTTTAATATTTTTTATTGCACATTAAGAATGTAGTTCTATAGAAGGGGGATGACAGGAGGCAACCTTTTAAATGTTCTGAAGGATTAATCTCTTAACCAGTTATAACTTACTGATGGGAGAGAAGGTCCAGCTGTTGAGAGCACTGGCTGCTGTTCCAGAAGACTCAGTTCCTTCCTCATATTCCTGCACCAACTCCCAATGGCCTGAAACTCCAGTTCTAAGGATCCAGTGTCCTCTTTCCTCACCTCCAAGGGCACCAGGAACATTAGTGGTGAACAGACTAACATGAAGGCACATAACCCATGCACATAAAAAGTAAAATAAAATAAAAGCTCTTATTGACACTTTCAAGGTACCAGCTACCATGCTAGTGATTCAGAGACAAACAAGACAGACACTGACCCGACATTGTGTTTGATACACTTTGGTACATGTACTGAACCTGTTGGTGCTATAGACGCTCTAGTTGCATATAAATAGCAGATTTGTTTTGTAGTAATCTGTATGTCCTGCTTAGACCACTCTTTTATAACTAGTAAGCAATAAATATATTCTCAAAGCAAGATCCCTTGATTACACTATGAGAATCATGTGACCCACTTCACCAATAGGAGCTCGAACACATTTAGCATGTCTCAAAAATCTATGAAATTATTTTAAGTTCAGAACATCTATAATGAACCAATTTTATACAGTCCAGAGTATGTGTTCTTTATCAGCACAAAATACAGATAACTAGAGTGTGAAAACTCTAAAACACAACAGCAGTAATTACAAAAGCAAATAGGAGCCGGGCAGTGGTGGCGCACGCCTTTAATCCCAGCACTTGGGAGGCAGAGGCAGGCAGATTTCTGAGTTCCGGGCCAGCCTGGTTTACAGAGTGAGTTTCAGGACAGCCAGGGCTGTACAGAGAAACCCTGTCTCAAAAAAATAAAAAATAAAAAAAATAAAAAGAAGCAAATAAGTAGGCACATTGTCATAGGCTGTGATCCCAGCGCTGAGAGGCACAGACAAAGGATCTCGAAAAGTTAGAGGCTGCCTGGGCTACAGTGTTTCAGCCAGTGTTTTCTAGCCTGACCCTGTCTCTACAACAGCAACAAAAATTGAAACAAAAGACTTCCAAAGTTAAACACATTTGAAATCACTTGAAAATCTCAGTAATTAATACTCAATATAATTGATATGGTATCAATTATATAATTCAAACCACCTTTTATTATTATTTTATAATATAAAGCGGTGGTTTGAAAAAATGGCCCCATAGATTCGTATATTTGAAAGCTTAGTCATCAGGGAGTGGCATTACTTGAGAAGGATTAGGAGGTGTAACCTTGTTAGAGGAAGTGTGTCACTTCCTTAAAACTGTGAGGTTTTAAAGGCCCAAGCCAGGCCCAGTGTCTCTCTCTTCCAGCTGCCTGCAGATCTGGATGTAGAACTCCCAGCTACCTCTCCAGCACCATGTCTGACTGTGTGCCACCATGCTTCTCCTCAGGAGGATAATGTACTAAACCCCTGAAAGTGTAAGTAAGCCCCAATTAAATGTTTCCCTTTGTAAGAGAGTTACTGTGGTCATGGTGTCTCTTCACAGCAATGGAACACTGACTAAGACAAGGTGATTAAGAATTTGTCAGTGATTTGATATCTAAAAATAGATCATATCACAATGAAATAAAAACTATTAAATACTAAATATTCTTGTGGCTTTACTATTTAAGAATACTTGGCTTACTCCATGTAAAACGGGGACAATGATATATGTCAAATATAGTTCCTTTTGTAAATGTAAGCAATATTCTAGAGTTATCTCAGGGCTCCCAACAGAAAGGGCTAAAAGAAGTCCTATAGGAGGCATTTTACTGGGAAGCTGATTCAATGGGATGCATTGAATGGGAACAGATGCTGGTACCTTCAGAGTGACAGGAGCTGGTGATGGTTTCAAAATCTGTTTAGACTACCGTATACTCCTCTGTATGGAATATGTTTCTAAGATCTATGTGGAAGGGGTTTAACCAAGGGTTATGTAAATTCAACCATTGGTATTTTCCTGGAGCCTACGTATGTGTATTCCCACATATACACATGCATGATCTGTTTCACACATAGCAATGTAAGATTTGAGGACTTAAGTAACTGAAGAATTCTTTTTTTACTGTGGCAAAGAACATTTACCATCTTTAGCTTGTGTATGTGTGGGGGTGGGTGGATGGGTGTGTAGCAGTGTTATGTGTATTCACATCACTGAAAAACACATCTGTAAACCTTTTTATCAAGCAATCTAAGACTCTTGATCCATTGGACAACTTCCATTTCTCTCCCAACATGACTCCTATTAACTCCTAATCTACTTAGTTTCGATTGTCATGATAAAATACTCACCAAAACCAACTAGGGCGGAAGAAAGGGATTTTTTTTCTTCCAGGTTATAGACCATCATTGATGGTCATTGAAGCTAAGGCAGGAAATGAAGCAGAGACCATGGAGGAATGCTGTCTACTTGCTTGTTCCCTCTGGTTTACTCAACTACATTTCTTACACATCTCAGGACACTCCTTATAGTAGTCTGGGACTTTCTACAACCAAGAACACACTTCATAGACATGCTCACGGGTCATTCTGATAGAGGCTATTTGTCAATTGAGCTTCCCTCTTCCCAGGTGATTACAACTCGTATCAGATTCACAAACACTAGCCAGCACAACCACCATTTCCTTCGTGTCTCTGTGACTTTGACTACGTTAAGTGGTATATACACTATTTGTCACTTCTCACTTGTTTCACTTAGCCGTAACGGTCTCAAGAGTCATGCAGAGGGTAGCACATCACAAGGTCCATCCTTTCTTATGGGTTAGTGGCATGACAACATATTTTCCTTTTGAGTTGCTTCTCCCCTTTGGCTCTTGTGAAACACTGCCAGGTGCCTTCAGATTTATGCCCAACGTGGTACTTCAGAATTTAACATTTCCATGAGGAATGCGCAGGGCTTCCAGTCTCCCCCACAGCATTTCCAGCACTGGCTGGTTTTGGCTTTTTGTTAATAGCCATTTTAAGACACATGGATGCTTAACATTTGGGGTACACTGTTTCCCACTTGTATAAAATCTTTGGAGAAGTATCTTTTTAAGTATCTGCTTGAATACTGCTTGACCTTGTTATTCAAGGTCCATGATGGTTGGGCCCCAATCTGTCTCCTCTGTAGATAACTTCACTATTCCTCGTCTATTCCTCTGTTCTTCATTTCCATAGTTGGACACGCTTGGTGTTATACCCACTCAGATTATTATTCATTTATTGTATTTACTACTTCCATTTTTTTATCCAAGAATGTCCTTCTCTCCGAATCGTCATCTTCTAAAATCATAAACTTCAAAGAATCTAAAGTTCTTTTTATATCCTTTTTGTTTTACGTCCTGCTTTCAAAAGGCTTCCATTCACTTAGCAGCATACATTTTCTAACAATTGATTCATTTACTCATTTGCTTATCACATCTAAAATAGTCCACCAACCAGTCCCTTGTCAATAAATCATAGTTTTATTTTTTTATGTTATGTATCATTTCCATTTAGCCTTTGCATTCTTTCTTAACTGGTATGTCTAACACCCTTTTTTCTTGTTTTTATTAGTTCTTTGAGAACTTCATACAATGTATCCTAATCATCTTCACCCCTTCCCCAGGTCCCTTTCATTTACCCCCTCCCCTTCCTGACCTTCCAGGTACCCTTTATTGATCCCCCCTCCTTACCTCCCCACCTTCTGCCCTCTTTTTTTTTGTTTGTTTGTTTTTTGGGTTTTTTGTTTGTTTGGTTGGTTGGTTGGTTGGTTGGTTTTTTTGATGTTCAGTTACCGTCTGTACTATCCATATGCTCTTGGGTGTGTGGTCTTCTACTGGAGTGTTGTCAACATACTAGGGAGCACACCTTTAAGAAGACTGACTCTCCTTCTCCCAACAGCTATCCATTTCCAATATCTCCTTAGCTAGGGACAGGACTTTATGCTTACCTTCCACTCCATATTCATCCCGGCTTGTGTCTGCCAAAGGCTTATGCATGTTGTCATGACTTCTGTGAGTTCTATGTGCACCTGCCTTATTTTATCCAGAAAACACTGTAGTCAAGCACTACTGTCTTGTGCTCTTGCCATCTTGATGAGATTGCCAGTTATGTGAGATTCCCATAATCTTTATAATAATGTGTTATTCTAAGGAACATTTGTGTGAGTAAATGGAACATAGTCAAGGTAAATCTTATGTGGACATCCTAAATTGCCAAGCAACTCACAGGCCACTGGCTCTGCTCTTCACAATTGGCATGTTTGACCTCTACCATTTGGAAGTCTATGGGACCTCAGGGACCAAGCCTTCAAAAAAAGGTAACTCATTTGCTTCTGCCTACCACTTCTTCTTCTTAGATGATACACACACGATTACCAACTGCAGTATTCATCACACATAGAGAAACAGATACCGGGTGGGAGACACTTAGAAAGTGCTTGGTCAATAGGGTATGAAATGTGGCTATAAAGCATAAGAGAAAAAGCATGAAAATGAAGGTGAGGATGAATATTATCCTGGGTGAGAGAGAGTTCACGCTTCTCCCCACATCCTATGGTAGTGTTCACTCTTCATTTTTGTCAACAGAAAGCTGGGGCTCTTGGTGTTTTGTGCTTTTTGTTTCCACTACTTTGTCTCCTCTTCTTTACTTGAAGAATGAGTCCACTGATTTTCATTTCTTTCCAATTGGATGCTCTTATAAGTGGTTTTTCTCACTTCAGCAGCACCTACACTAAAACTGCAACAATACAATAAAATATTAACTATTTTGTTTAAATGACTTAGTTCCACTTGCATTCTCTTCCCTCCCCCCACTTCCGAAATCCCAAAGTACACATTCTTTTTTCTGCTTCATTGAGTGGTTCTCAACAGTCCTTATGTTCATGAAGACAAGACCCAGGAGCCCTTAATATTTTGCTATTTTTATGGGTCCCACTGACCATCTAAGTCTCTATGAGAGAAATTAGAGACATTGACAAATTTCTACCTTCTTAATATTTACATAAAGTGCAATGCCATCTGAACAATGATGGCTAACTCCCAATGACTATATATTAAAGCAGAAATACATTTAACTAACAGTTGGAGCACATTGGAAACACAACCCTTTCCCCTGCCTATGTCCAGCTGCTTGTTGATTCTATCCTCTAGTAATATCAGGGCAAGCATGCTACTGAGCTAGTTTGCATTTTAGACTGTTTAGATGTGAGGATTAAACATATCGGTACTTACAAAGTGCTAGGAGAGACACATATATTGGAATGACTAATGTTAAAAGAAGTCTAATCAGAATCACTCAGGGGACCATTGTGTTTTATGAAGCCATGAAAGAGAAAAGGCTAATTCTGGGCAAGTAGAAATCCTTTTAGATTAAAATAACCCAAATGTGAGTTGCTCGAGTACAGAGCCCTGTGTGTGCGCCATGCCCTTGTGTTTGTGGAGTAAATAGTGATGGGAAGGCTGAGTGAATGAGTGTAAAAAAAAGGATAGGGTGCAAGCCAAGGCTATAAAGCTTCTCTCTCTGTTGTCGTTCAAGAGTCCAAACGTAAAGAGGATTGTCTAGGTGACTGCAGAGATCATTCTGTGGCTAGTACAAAGAATCAAACATCCAGGAGAGGCAGGAAACCAAGATACAGAGAAAGAGAAAGTAACACCTAGAAGTCTGCCAACCCATGTGGCTTGGGTATCTTATGTGGTACCAGGGTCTTCCACTTTCCACCACCATCATGTTTAGATACTCCATCCTCTTCCTTGTGTTGTGTAGTCTCTACTAACCCACTTTAAGCTCTGGGTGGAGCCACAGCCCTAGTTCCCTTCAATCCACAGATGAAAGACACACACACACACACATTAGTTTATTTTTGATATGCTTTTTAGCTTAATGGCTGGACACTTTTACGCCTCCCTCAGCTAATGTGCCCTTATCTTCACTCCCAGCTCAGCACCCTAAATCTACCCTCAGCTTAGTTGTGTTCTAATCTCCTGCCTGCTACCCCAGGCCCAGTAGGGGAAGTGGCCAATGGCCACTCCACCTGAGATCTCACATGGCTGGTGGCTCTCCCTCCCTCTGAAGCATGGTGAATTCTTTCCTCCTCTTGCATCTGCTAGCCTGCCTGTGGGAACTTGAGCTTTTGGCTGCTAGCATCTTTATTGATCAATCAAGAACTAATTGGGGAACAGGACCTTCAGCGTTCACACACTGATTCCCAATTGGAGCACTCTCTACAGTTTTTCAATCTTCTTCCACATTTCAGATCTTCACAATGTCTTCTGGGGATTAAAAGCTGTCCCCTCAGAGAGCCTGCCTTCACTTCTCTCATCTACCCCTGTCTCTCCAACTTTCCTGTATGAGTGCAAGGGGGTGCATTCCTGCAGTTGTATGGTTTTGCTGTATCTGGAACAGAATTCTGATGCTATATGTAAAACAGCAGCTACAGAAGGCTGAACCATTGCTCAAGTTTTCTAAGGATACTAACAATGTTAGTGTGTCCACTTCACGGTTACAGCTTCTACACACTCTGCACATGGAGAGGGTATAAAAGGAGAAAGGGACTTCAGGAGGTGAAAGAGAAAAAGATAAGGATGAGGCTAGGAAATGTCCCCGTGTGACTGAGGTTGCAAGAGTAGGAGAAGATGCTTAAAGAGGAGAGGAGAAGCCATCTGGATACAGACTATCACATCTATCTTATTTTTCCAAGTGAAAGTTCCTTTTCCCGGGTATCTCTGGAGCCTGTACCTATTTACTACCTACTTTCTCTTTGGATTCAGATAGAAAATTGGACTTTGGCACATTATCATTTGGGGGTTTTGTTTTGTATTGCACATTTGTTGTTGTTTTGTTTTTTTATGTTGTATTTCTTGAGACAAGCCCAGCCTGGAGTTAAGCCCACAATCCTTCTGCATCAGCCTCCCAAGTGCTGGGATTAGAGGCACACATCAGCATGTGTGGTTTCAATGTCCTATTTAACATGCTTGACTAACTATACTGCCTCAAATGTGCTACTGACCAAACCCACCTGGCAAAATCCCAGACAGCCACGACCTAGATGACTGCTTCTCCTTATACTCTCACAGTAGCGGCTGAGTGCTGTTGGTGCAGGTCCTCCTTAGGTTGCTACAAACTCAGGATGATCAATCTCAAAGGAACACCCAGGACCACAGGTCAATCTTACAACATTTTTTCCTCCTCTGTTCTTCCTTTCTGTGCAACTAGTGTCTTAGACATTCCCTGCTCTGTGAACAGTATGACAAATATACTCCTTCTTCCCTTCTCCCAGATGGCCGTTGACAGACCCTTCAATTCCACTGACACCTCATTTTAGCTATCAGTCCTTCCATATATGTCCCCTTCTCTCTGAGAACTACTTATTCTCCTGTGTAGAGCAGTTGTTCCTGGGAGTTATCTTAGGCATACCATACACACACACACACACACACACACACACACACACACACACCTGCTTCTCTTACCTCCTAAATCATAGATTTTGAATACATCTGCTTCTTTCCAGATTTGCCATCAAACATTCTTTTCCTTCCAGTGATAGTTTCTGCCACTGAACCCTCTTCCACCGACCTGTTTGTAACAGATTTTTAAATGCTACATGAGAGTAAATACGGACTGAGAATTGCAACCACAACTTCAGCTCAAGGTGTTACCACAAATCCAACACCAGGTTAACTACCCCACACTGTTTGTACTTGGGAAAAGGGAAGTACAGAGAGCTCTCTGTCTCTCAAGTGGCGTCGAGTCAGGGCAATAAAGACTGCCAAGACCCAGCACAAATAAATCAGAATGATTTTTCACAATCAAAGGCAAATTCTAAACTCTAAGAAGGAAGAACACTATCTGACTTTGAAGGTCTTGCTCATGAGACTTGGTTGAGAGAGCTGTCAGTGAATGAATGAATGAATGAATGAATGAATGAATGAATAAGTCATAAAGTAGCAGAGAAAGTAGCAAGTAAAATAATTAAGTATTTTGAAACGCCAGCTATGGGTGAGGTCACAGTGCTAAAGCCATAAAGGCAATGTGGCTGTCAGTGCCAAGATCAGCGCAGCCTCCGTGAAAAGAGAAGTAGACACCAACCTTATTCGTTACTTTTTTCATTGCCCTGACAAAGGTAACCTGAGGAAGGGCTCGCTTTGGCTTACAATTCTAGGGTGCAGTGCATTATGAAGGGGAAGGCAAGACAGCAGTGGAGTGAGACAGCTGACCACACCACATCAGTCACAGCTGTCCCATCTCCAGTCTCTCATACTTGCACCCTCTGCTCCTCTGCCTTCCCTGCCTCTTCCTCATAGTGACTTTGGGAGCTGTGGTGTGTCCTGTAGTAAACCACTTTGCCCACTTTTGCTTGCAAATGTTCCTTGCAATGAGTCATTGGTCTGGTTCAAGGCCTCTGGCATCTGCTACTGCAACAATGCTGCCTTCCCACCTCTCCATCACATATTTGTCAATCATAGTGAAGCCTGCTTCTCCACCCCCACCCCAGAGGTCTGGGTGGGTGCTTGGTATCTCTATCAGCATGTTTATCAGCTTCAGTTAAAATTAGATTTCGGCTTATTTCGTGTTTATAAATTGTCAGTCTAATTTTAAAAGTCATCATACAGAAGACTAGTGTGTGCATTTTTGGTAAAATATAACTCAAACATGAGAATATATTCAAGCATATTTAAATTGATGTGATGCTAATTTTTCTGGCAGCTTTTTGAAAATTTTTATACTTTTTTAAAAAATTATTTATTTTTATTAATTGAATTTGCCCATAGGTACATACCTATGTATATATATATATGTATGTATATATATATGTATATGATTATGTATGTATATGTATTATATATATGTATATATATGTATGTGTATGTGTGTTTCCATGGTTATCAAATTGTACACACTGACCAATCTTACTCCTTACCTCCCTACCTCTCAGTCTCTTTCTCTCTCTCTCTCTCTCTCTCTCTCTCTCACACACACACACACACACACACTAATCTTCTATTTGCTTTGTTTTGTGACCCACTGAGTTTAATCAGGGCTGTGTGCCTGACCATGGGTTTGACTTATCCACTGAACTTGGTGGGCTCAGAAGGTGATACTGAACAGTGATTCATCTTCTACCAAAATCTATCTATAGCCAATAGTGATTTGTCCCATCCACCAGCCTGTCTAGCAGCATAAAGTCCTACCAAAACTACCCCTTCTGTCTACCTGCCAGTCACCCCATCTATCACCTCACCCTGTGGAAACACAGCATAGTCTGACCAATTAGCTGAGACCACTTTAGACACCCCATTCACAAACCAAGAAGGGTGGTCCCAAAATGGAACACCAAACATCATCCAGTTGGCTCACACTGACAGACTTGGAATAATTCCAAACAACCAATCCACAAAAGCAGACCACTTATCCACACCAAGATACACTATCAAAAAGCTAATTTCAGATGCACTGGTCCGATAACAAAGATAAAACAACATAAATAACCAAGACAATGTATCATTCACAAATTATGTCAAAATTTAATCCTGGTATAATGTTCTTGAGAAAAACCATTTAGCTAATATGGAGAATGGTGATTTCAAAACAGCAATTTTAATATGTTCAAGGAACTCAAAAAAGATGTGGGCAGATCCCTGAATGATAACCATGGAAACACACATACACATACACATACACACACAAAGTTGAGTGAAATAGTTAAAATAACTGAAGATGTGAAAATATAATTTAACAAAAAAGAAAAGATAAAACGAAATAAAATTTAGGAGCTCGGAAGACAAAACAAAGAGCTCAGAGTATCACCAACAGACTCTATCATGTAGAAAAATGAATATATTCAGGCAAAGAAAATGTTAAATCTATTAAAAAAGAGTAACAAACATGTAAGAAATTTGATGTGGTTTTTTTTAAAAAAACAAAATATATAAATAATAGATATAAAGCAAGAAGGAAACCATATCAAATCACAGAAAATATTTTCTACAAAATCACAAAAGGTGTCTCAAATCTAAAGAAAGAGACTGCTACTGAAATACCAAAAGCACAGTATATGGACACCAAATAGGCAAGGTCAGAAAAGAAACTCCCCTAGGCCACACAATAATCAAAATATCAAATGAATAGAACGAAAAGGGGGCATTAAAAGCTGCAAGAGAAAAAGACTGACTCCCATTAAATGGTAGAATCATCAGAGTAACACCTGACTGCTCAGTAGAGGGCTAGGTGGACCCGGACTGGTGGTCTGCCTATCCAATCTATCATAGCCAGAGAAATGATCAGTCATAATAAAAGGAGAATGAAAAAAGATTCCATCATAAAGGCAGATTTAAGAAATCTGTGTTCCTATTGCTGATGCAAAGAAGTGGAACCTGATATGGATGCCTCCTGAGAGGCTCTGCCAGAGCCTGACCAATACAGATGCTGATGCTTGCAGCCAACCATCTGACTGAGCACGGGGACTCCAATGGACGAGTTAGGGGAAGGACTGTAGGAGTTGAAGGGGTTTGCAACCCCATAGGAAGAACAAAATATCAACCAACCAGACCCCTAGAGCTCCCAGGGACTAAACTACCAACCAAAGAGCAACCATGGCTCTTTAGCAAAGGATTGCCTTATCTAGCATCAATAGGCGTCTAGAATCTAGGTCCTGTGAAGGCTCAGTTCCCCAATGTAAGGGGATGCTAGGGAGGTGAGGTGGGAGTGGGTGGGTGGGTGGGAAAGCACCCTCACAAAAGCAGGGGGAGGGGATAGGGGTTTGTGGAGGGAAAATCAGGAAAGGGAATAACATTTGAAATGTAAATAAATAAAATAGCCAATAAAAAAAATCTGTGTTCACAAATCAGCCCTGCATAGTACACTGGAAGAAATACTTCTGTCTGAAAGGAAGATTAAGCATACCCTAGAGGGCACAAGAAAAATATAATCCCTCAACAGTTAACCAAAGGAATTCTAATAAATCAACAAAGTAAAAGAAATTAAAATTATTCAATAAAAACTCACAGTATTAGTGATCTCAAATACCAAATAAAAAGACATGGGATGGATAAGAAAATGGATCTATGTTTTTGCTACCTCCAAGAAACACACTTCACTATCAATGATACACAGTACCTTAGGGTAAAGGATTTAAAAAGGTTTTCCAAGCAAATGAAACAAAGAGACAAACAGGTGTATCTATTCTAGTATCTGACAAAATAGACTTCAAACTAAAACCAGAAGAATAAAACAGGAAAGAACAAGAGAAAGAATGTTCTCTGAAAGACAGAGAAGACTATTTTATCATCATTAAATGACAAATTCAACTAAAGCATAATAGAATTCTAAACATTTATGTACCAAATACAACAGCACACAGTTCCATAAAATCAATATTAGATCTAAATTTACAGATTGACTACCAACACAGCAATAGATGAAGATTTCCTTCTCACCAAAACAACAGATCATCCAGACAAAAAGTAAATAGAAAAACTCTGGTGCTGAATGACATCATAGATTACAATGAACATCACAGATATCTACGCTCTATCAAAATACTAGGATACATAGCAACACAAGGAACTTTCTTCCAACTCAGTCATACATGAAGATACGAAGCAAGTCTCAAAATTTTAGGAAAATTGAAACAACACCTTGCATATTATCTGACCACAAAGAAACAGAGCTAGTTCTCAAAAATGGAAATTACAGAAGTTACAAAACTCATGGAAGCTAAATAAGAGACTACTGGATGGAAACCAAGTCAAGGGGAAAAAGAAGAAAGAAATTAAAGATTTTCTAAAATTTAATAAAAATGAAAACCCAATATACCAGGCTCTATGGAATGCAATGAAAAGGCAGTACTAAGAAGCTATTTACAGCACCAAGTGCCTACATCAAAGAACTGGAAAGAGTATATTGTGAAGTTAATGTTGTACTGACTTGGAAAACAAGAACAAACAAGATCCCAAAAGAGTCAGTTAGAGGAGATAATAGAAATTACAGACAAAATTAATGAAATAGAAAAATTTTTTAAAAATCAATAAAATGAAAAGTTGTTTATTTAAAAAGATTAAGAATACTGATATATCATTTGCTAAATTAAATGAAAGAAACAGAGAGCTGATCTAGATTAAGAAAGCCATAGATGAAAAGGGAAATAATCTCACAAATTCTGTGGAAATGCAGAGAACCATACAGACATTTTAAAAATTCTGTGGGGCTGGAGAGATGGCTCAGTGGTTAAGAGCACTGACTGCTCTTCCAAAGGTCCCACGTTCAATTCCCAGCAACCCCATGGTGGCTCATAACCATCTGTAATGGGATCAAATGCTCTCTTCTGGTGTGTCTGTAGAAAGCAATAATGTTCTCATATTAAATAAATTAAATAAATAAATAAATAAATAAATAAATAAATAAATCTTTTTAAAAAGCTCCACTAAACTGGAAAACCGAATAGAGATGGATGAATTCCTTGAAACATATGACCTACTATAGTTAAATAAAGATGAAGTAAATAATTTAAATGGACCAACAGCAACCAATGTAATAGAGACAGTAATTAAAAATTTCCTAACTCCTCCCCCCAAAATAACCAAGTTCTCTATAGATACACTACAGAATTTGTCAATACTGTCAATGAAGAACTAACACCGATATTCCTCAAATTATGCCATAAAATAGAAACGGAAGGAATGCTTTCAAACTTTTTCCATGAAGCTAGGATTACTCTGATACTAAGACCTGACAATGATACAGCAAATATTATCAACCAATCTTTCTAATGAACATGGATACAAAACATTCTCAATAAAATACTTGTAAGACAAACTCAAGAACACATCCTCCTCCTTCTGCCTCCTGAGTGCTGGGATTCGAGGTGTAAGCTGCTATACCTGGCTCATTTCTTTATTTGCTTATATTCCAAGCCATATTTTTGACAGTATAGGATATTTACATTTTAGGGTTTGTATTTGTTTCTAGGTATGAATGCATTTTTACAAGTCAGACATTTTAAGACATGGTTGCTCAAGGTTAAGACATTAAGACTTAAAGTAGCTTAAAGCCCTAAATAAAGCAGTTTTAAATTTTTGAAATGTAAACAAAAATCAACCTGAGGTGTTTCACATATGGAGGTGTTGCATTCTTAATGACTCTGAGGATTAAATTCAACAGGATCCATTGAGCCAGAAACGATAGGTTATGCCTGCATTCCCAGCACAGAGCAGGCAGAGGAGAAAGGTCACTAGTTCTAAACCTGCACTGACCACAGAAAGACGCTACTTCAAAGAAAGCAAAACAGATGGAATCTACAAGGTAGCTTTGCTACTGAAAAAGAAAACAGTTGCTCTAACACAGTGCTTCTCAACCTTCTGGATGCTGCGACCCTTTAACACAGTTCCTCATGTTGTAGTGACCCCCAACCATAAAACTATTTTTCTTGCTATGTCATAACTGTAATTTTGTTACCGTTATAAATCATGCTGTAAATGTCTGTGTTTTCCAGTGGTCTTAGGCTACCCCTGTGAAAGGGTGATTTAACTCTCCAAAAGAGTCACAACCCATAGGTTAGGGACCACTATTCTAACACATATTTAAAGAAGTAGTTTACGGGGAGCTGGACTGATGGCTCAGCATTTAACAAAACTTGCTGCTCTTGCAGAGTGACCAGGTTTGGTTTGCCACACCCACATGGTGGCTCATAATCATCTGTAACTCTAATTCTAGAGAAACTGACTCTCCGGCTGCTGCAGGCACCAGGTACACATGTGCTATACAAACATACATGCAAGCAAAACATACACATAAAACAAAATAAAGAATTAAAAATTAGTTTGCAGGTGAGAAAACGTTGAGAAGAAATTAAACTTATTTGTAGTGATTTAAGATAGCAAATAATGTTTTGTTTTTAACGACAATAAACAAGGACAGAACTTACAAGAGATCTAAGGTTTGTTTTTACCTATAGATAAACTTTATTTTTCAAATAGAAGTTTGTTGGTTTAAATGTCTAGTTTCCTGTCTTTAACTTAGGAGGTGGAACAAATGGTTTCATGCAACTGGTTGCTCTGAAGTTTCTGATTCCCAGTATGCTCAGGGTGAATGGACTACCGAAGCAAATGGCCAAGGAGGACAGATGGACAAACAGAAAGTCAGATAGTAAGAGGAAAACTCCAAGTGGTGCCAGGGTCAGACAGCTTGAATCAGGAAGACAAGAAGCTATAGATCAGTCTTTCCTGAGCAGACTTTGTACTATGGGCTTATTTATTTTTCTTACTCTGTACAAAAATCCCGTGAAGTCTTGTTTTTACAAGAAAAATTGGAAATGGGAGGACAAAATAACATTCCAAATAAGAGATTTGAAACTATAGTGTTACTTCTGAAGTTCAAAGTCAAGGCCCTTGCAACATTATAACAAGCAGGCTTGCGAGCACTGGCCGTAAGTAAGCTGGAAACCAGCTGGCTTTTCCTCTACAGGGCTGCAACCCCTTGTTGGATCAACAACTGGACTAGCAGAGGCATGATTGATGTGACAAGGCCACCACCCTGCTGCACACCTATCCACCTACTTATGTTCCTGTGGAACTGGAAGTCAGGGGTGGAGTCCACTAATGACTCCCAGGTTTACGGCTTCTAGCATAGGGCATCAATTTAAGTGGGTGGAGGTAGAAAGAAAACTCGGACACACTGCAACAATTTGAACCAAAGAAGTGATTTCTGTTCTCTGGTTCCACAAAGAACAGCACTCACACTAAGAGATTCTTTGCCCCCCTCTTTTAAAAAAGGATAGCTTTATCTTTCTTCATATCAGCCTGATGCTCGTATTATTTTTTTCTTTATTCCATTGCATCAATAGTGTATCTATAGCCAAAGGCTAGGGATGGGTTGTATTTGGTAAAACACTACACTGGTTCCAGGCAATACTTAGAGACAGTTTTAAATGGCATTTCTTAGTCAGGCAAAGAAAAAGTGCCAGGGGATGCTTTTGAGTTCTAAATGATGAATGACACTTGTTTTTTTTTTTTAAAAAACAAAACAAAACAAACAAACAAACCAAAAAAACGCTGAAGATTATTACTAGTTTAATAGTATTTTTGACAGCCATGAGGACCGAACCCAGGACCTTTATATGATGGAGGAACACTCCAATACTGATCAATAACCACCAAGTAATATTTACGAAATATTTGAGGAGGCTTGACAGATGGTTCAACTGTTAAGAACACAAACTGTTCTTCCCCAGGGACCTGGGTTCAGTTCCCACCACCCACATAATGGTTAACAACTGCCTGTACCTCTACTTCCAGAGGATCCAGCACCCTGTTCTGGCCCCAGTAGACAAAGGAGTGCTTATAGTAGTGCACAGACATGCAGGCAAAAGACCGGTACACTTAAAGAAAAATAAAATCTCATCCAAATAAAAATATTTTAAAAATAAATATTGGAATTATCTCCTAAAAATATATATATGGAATATATGTGGAGATATTTCTATATGAAAATGTATATATGGTATTTTTCCCATGATGTAGATTTCACTCTAGCAAAACCTTTATAGGAACATCTTAGTTATAGTTCCTTCTAAAATATTATTAAATGCCAGAAAAGATTCTCTTGGTTCAGACCCTTTCTCAAATATCCATGTTTGTTAATCATTTCCTTTAATGGTCAAAACCTGTCCTGACCCTTGACGCTACTTGTGTACTTATCTAATCATTTTGCTTTATCGCTCTCTTGAGGAAATACATGGTTGAGTTCATCACAATGTTTCTTTTCATTTGTTACACTGGTTATTTATTTTATATAGAGAGAAGCAGTTGCCACAGTGTGCATGTGGAAGTGAGGATAACTTGTGGGGGTTGTTTCTTTTTTCCACCATGGGGGATTGAACTTAGGTCGTCAGACTTGAAGTCAAGTGCCCTTACCCACTGAGGCCCAGTAGTTTTATTACCAATATGCGTGTTTACAATTCTAAAAGAACATCAAGATATATAAAGCAAAACCTTGAATCTTTCTCCTCTCTTTAACTCTATCCCACAACACATTCCATATGAACAAATTAAATACCTTTCCACACCTTTCTCCATATTTATATCAGTACCTGTAAATCTTCCTTTCTTTTTTATTGTTTACTCAATATATAATTTTGTACCCTTTAGAAATTGCTTAAGGAATTACTAGTATTTTTCTTGAAATTGTTATCCTCAACTTTTTATTGATAGAAATGTATCATTCCATACTGTAGCTGACCTGTTCCAATGTTAGCAGATATACTGCTTTTATATTTTTTACACTATTTTGAAGATTACAATAGTCATCTTTGTCCACACTATTACTGCCTGCAGAAAGTTTCTCTGAAGTACTATCAGAGCACTAACGTGTATTGAGAGGTCTCTTTCCAAAGAGTCTAGTGTTCCTTCTGGGAATGCACCTCTGATACTTGTGGTGATTTAAATGAGGAATGTCCCTCATAGGCTTAAACTTTTGAATACTTGGTTCCTCCCCCACCCCCTTTGGTGGAACTGTTTGGGAAGGCTTAGGGGGTGTGGCCTTGATGGAGGGAGGATGTTCCTGGCAGTGAGCTTTGAAAGTTCATAGGCTTTCCCTACTTTTAGTTTACTCTCTTTCCTGCATGTGATGGATGAGGTGAACCCTGAGATTCTCTCTCTCGCTGCTGTGTTGATCATTCGTTGCTAAGCCTTCCTTCCCTGATGAACTCTAATTTTTCTAGAATCATACCCAAAATAAACTCTTTTTTATTTTACATATCTTACATAAGTCACTTTGGTCATGATGTTTTATTGCAGCAACAGAAGGGTAACTAATGAAAGATCCAGTTTTTGTTATTGTCATTACTACTTTTTGAGAAGGAGTTTTCTCTGGAGTTGCTTGTGCTAGCTCAAAACCCCTGTACTCAGACACCTCCTACACACACCCAACTTCTGTAGCAGCTGGTATTAGAAGCCAACATACCACCACACCCAACACCACTTTACTTTGTCTTTCTCTGACTCTTAGGGATACTGAACACACTTTTAAATGCCAAGTTTGTTAGTTTTGTTTGTTGATTTTTGTAGTTCTGTGCTGGCAACTGAATGCATGGCCTGAATGAATTAGAAAAATGCTTTCCCACTGGATCCCTGCCATGTAGATTCACTCTGGAAAGTTCCATTAACTATGCTTCCCCTTCATCTCAAGGCCTGCCGCCATGCTGAGGCTTCTCACTCTACACAGTCGCTGGTTCCTTAACTCCTTCTTTACTAAGATGTCACACACCCCTAAACTTTCATCCTCTAGATGGAATTGCCCCCACTTCTGAATTTCAATCTCTCCCAGTGCCTTCTTTCTACGCTTCCTTCTCCTCCCTGCCCAAACGTTCCTGGCGCACCTATTAATCCAACTAACTGAGGTTTCCAATCCCATCTGTTCTCTCATACACGCTAACAATCTTCCCCAAATAAGGCATTGGGAGCTTTTGGGAGTGATGCTTCTTAATCATCTTTGGGACTGCATGATATCTGAGTGGCCCCAGGCACTGTCTGGGAATATAGGAGTCATGCTGGGTTGTCATGAAGACTAAGAAGGCCTAGACAGTGTTTAGTGTTCAGACTTCTCAGGAGGCATGTCCTCTAAAACCCAAGGTGTACACAAAGATTGTTCCCCCAACAATAAATAATAATCCAATCAAAACAGGAGGGAGGTCCGTAGTTCAGAGGTTCAGTCTACCACCCACTATCTGAACTATGTATTGCTCAAAACTGGTCAGCAGCACCTAGCAGATTCTGGGACTCCTCGTGTTAATCTTTGTGCCATCCTCAAGGAAACTGTTCTTTTCCTGTTTTTTAACAAAGTCTAGTTAAGCATAAACACAATAACCACCGTACTCCAGATTTGCTTAGAGCCACTGAGAGATTAGGAATGTTATAAAGAACTTCATCAAATCTGGGTTATTTTCCAAGACATCATAACTAAGATAGAACTTGAATAAATTATCACAATTTCATCACAGATGCCTTCTTCCATTTTTTGTACTTGGCCTAAAAGAACATGTTGTTAAGGACCACCTTTTTCTTTCATAAAGGATTGGGTAGGGTTTAAGATGAACTTAAGCTACAATTCTTTAGTAATTCCGATAGGGTTTAATGAGGTACTTATTCTTCATAAGAAATGTGTCAACATGGGAAAAAAAAACCTTGTAAAGGCTCCATATCCTTCTCAAAGTTGGTGGAATCATCTTCACTGTCCTCTCAATGGCAGGAATAAATGCTGGCCTCTGTGTGTCATGTCATCTCCTCGCCTCTCCCTGTGCCTTCACTTCCTGTGTTTCCATTGTTTTGGACGACAAGTTGGGGATGGAAAAATCTTTGTCTTTTGTGCCTGGCTATTTCATTTAGCACAGAGTAATGAGGGTTGGTTCACTCATTCTGAAGCATCCATGTTGAATCATTTTCCTTTCAAGGGTGAATATTATAAATTCAATGTATTTACCACATTCTGTTCACTCATTTACTAAGGGTCTGTCTTCCACATTTTAACTTTTTTGAACAGTGATGCTATCAACTCAAGTGCATACTTATCTCCTGAGACTTTGCCTCCTGTCACCCAGAGATAGTATTGCTGGCTCAGCAACACTTGATTGTTATTTGGGGGAGGGGGGCCATCATATTGTCTCTCATAGTGGCTGAGTCACTTTACATTTCTCCACATATTTATCTGTAGCTTTTACTCTGATGTTGTTCTTTGAACAGTAGCTGTGTTAAATTTAAAAGTGCTTGAGCCATGTTAGTTACCAAGAGGGTAGAACTAATGCAAAGGAAGTAGATGACAGAACAGAGCATGAAGATTTTATAATGTTCAGTTAAGGTGTGAGAATGTCTAACCTGTCAATCAAAGAAGTAAATTTTAAAATCACAAGAGGGAGTGAAGCAAAAGATAAAATGTCTTCCAATGCTAGGTGTTGGGGAGGATAGGTAGGCTTCCTTGGTGAGCTTACAGATGGTATGGCTGAAGAAATACACCCAGTTCTACTCCTGCACTGCAAGCCAACAGCACTCTTCCCAGGCCATGCAAGAACATAAGGAAATGCATGGCGTAACAGTGCTTATACTTGAGCTTTTAGGTATAAGCCTTGGCCCTTGACAACCCTGACAAGTTACATTTAACCACCCACCTAGGGAAAAGTGGAGAAAGATTTACTCAACCACACTTGGAAGATCAAATAAAGAGTCTAGAAACTCCTGATTACTCTCTCTCTCTCTCTCTCTCTCTCTCTCTCTCTCTCTCTCTCTGTCTCTGTGTGTGTGTGTGTGTGTGTGTGTGTGTGTGTGTGTGTGTTAGGGTGGAGTGTAGGTACTGATAAGAGCTAGGTATAAATAGAAGAATTGGGACAAGAGATAAGTATAATTAATCAACCCCGGTCAAGTTGTTGTCACATCCATCATTATGCCAGCTTCAGTGAGAAGTTGCTATATGCATTAGTCTTGTTTCTACAGGATGATCTGCTCCAGGGAGCAGCCTATTTCACTTCTCACGGCAATTTGGGTTTTACAGAATCCCAGTTTCCACGCTGATATTTTTTCTATGTGTTTTAAACAACTCCTCCACATTGTTAAAAATTATATTCCAGACATTAAAAGGAGACCACCATTACAACTGAAGTGTCTGCACAAAGCAGACTTTGTTTGATGAGGTGGGTGTGCTTGGGAAGAACCAACACTGAGGCAGGACGACCATTAGCTTTTTACTCTAACTCAGACAGATGAGGCTAGCCATGTCATTTCCGCATGGCTAACTCTGCGGACTGGGGACTTTGAGGTTCTGGGGACTAACCTCAAAATCTTATTTAGTTGGCTACTTTGAGAAGATATGGAGGATAGAAAATGAAAGAGGAAGGGAAACAAGTCACTTCTCCAAGAAGAAAAAGGTCACTACTCCAGGCCACCAAATTCCTAGAATAGAGCAGTGGGCCTTTTACATAAATTAAACATCTTTAAAAAATGTTTTACCTAATCCCAGCACTCGGGAGGCTGAGGCAGGCCGATTTCTAAGTTCGAGGCCAGCCTGGTCTACAGAGTGAGTTCCAGGACAGCCAGGGCTACACAGAGAAGAAACCCTGTCTCAGAAAACCAAAAAAAAAAAAAAAAAAAAAAAAAAAAGTTTTACATAAATTAAAACATTTATGTCAAAATCTTACAAGGTAGGGGAGATTAAAAAGATTTTAATTCCTTGTTCTAAACACAAGTTGTATAGTATTTGAGAGGAAAAGATTCCTATCTGGCGTTTCTTGCTACACCATGGACATTTCTTCCACCTCGCTGATGCTCTCAAGTATGACCTGAATTGATTTCCTTATTTCTCCATCTTTGTTGGCTTGAGCCTTTAAAGATGGTGCCCTGGACTCTTCCTCTCTTTCTAGTGTGCTGTTACTTTTGTGCCTTTGGTTTCAGTTACTGCAGAATTTGTGGCTTGTGGCGGTGACACGGTGGCTTGTCCTCTCTCCCCTTTTGTATTTGTTGTGTTTTATGCATTTGTTGGAAGAGATTTGTCCAATACTTTCCATTTTTCATTTTTCCCTATCCCCTCTTCTGTTTTATTTTATGTGAGTCCTTTTGATGAGTTAGCTTCACTTGGGATTCTAATACCCACCACTATGTAAGGAGTGTAACTGACTACAGGGGGGAAAATGACTTGACAGCAATCCTGGTGCTGCCATGTGAAAGACACTGAAGGCATAGGGTACAGGACACTGAGTTAATAAAAAGAGAGGGAAATCCCCAAATCACAAGAACAAAATATCAGGAACCAATAAATACTGTTTGTAAACAACTTTTAATATCAATGGTCTCAAAACTCATAACAGAGACATAGACTAACATATTTAATTTAAAAATAGGATCAGCTTTCTGCTGCATCCAAAAAACACACCTAACAATCAAGGACAGATATCACCTTAGAGTAAAGGGGTAGAAAAGGGTATTCCAATCAAATATACTCAAGAAGGAAATAAGTTTAGTTATTTTAATATTTGACAAAATAGACTTCAAATCAAAGCTAACCAAAAGAGAAGAGGGAGGACATGGCATACTTCATCAAAGGAACAAAATTCACCAAGAGGATATTATAATTCTAAATATTTATGCATCAAACACAAGCACATCCAATTTAATAAAATAAACGCTAGTAAACCTAAAATCACAATTAATTCTAACACTGTAACAGTGGGAGAACTGATTGTCCCACTCTCACTACTAGCCAAGTTATCTAGACAAAAACTAAGTAACTACATAAATCAATTGGCCCTAACAGACATCTACAGAACATTACACCCAGGCACAAAGCAAGTATAAGAGAATTATGATAACACCAAACATCCTATCTGACAAAAAGATTAAAACTGGACATCAGCCATAGAAATGGTAGAAAGTATACAAACCCATACCTCAGATAGATAACTTATTCCACCAATAAATCCTTAAGTGCTGGAAGTGGGTTAAATCTTGATGAGTCATTTGCCAGTCGGGTCCCATAGACCTTCCCAGACATCACAAGCTATTGTCAAGGCTATTGGCTACTCTCCATACCCCGATGGTAAAGCCCTATTGCAAAGGACACCACTTCCTTATGTCATTAAACATGGAGAGATTGAACTGGTGTCCAAATAGAAGTTTCACTCCTACGGACTAGTATTCTTGGTCTTAGAAGTGACTTTGCACGTGACTGGAGGGAAAAGGTTATCACCAGTATGCCCTAGCTACACATCTTACAACAGAGACCTACCTGCATGATGTACTAATGCAGTAATGGCACAATGTTATGGGAAGACCTAACCACTACTTTATTGGATTTCAGGTCCACTCCATGAGATGGAATCCATACGTGATGATGATGATGTGGGCAAGAACCTGAGACTATATAGGTCATTGGCCTGGGGGAAACCGATTACTATTATTCTGCGAAAGGAAAACAGTAATAAAATTACCCCTAATGACATATTTCTGGACCCACATGTCAGAGTATTGCTCAATGTTTATAAAGGAAGCTTCTTCTTGAAGTATGTGATAATTAACAAAGAGATTTACAAACGCACGGTATGTAGAAAGTGAGAGACTTTGGAGCACCCAGCCCTAAATGGTGTGTCTTTATCACACACCTTCCTTCAAGGCTCATAGGTTTAGACAGAAAGATTGTAAGAGCCGGAGGTCCTGGATGATTCCAAGAAGACAGCATCTTCAAGGTAAAATAAAACCTATATAGTAATTTGCAGAGATCATAAGAGTATGCATAAGACCTGAACGTGTTCAAGCCAGATGTAGAGCCAGCACTGAAAGGGGAAGCAGTCATGGGTTTTCACCTCTAACTAAGAAGCTATCTGCATTGGATACCTGTTGGGAAAGGGATAATCAGTTTTCTCTAATGCAGTGTCACTGTATATATCAACCATACTCTAGGATAGGCTCCAACCAGGACTTGTTAGCCAACACAAAAGGGGCTCCATGTTTTTCTGCATATGTTTTGATTCACTAAGAGGGTGTTAGATCCCCCAGTATAGGAGAATGCCAAAGAGAGAAGATGAGAGTGGATGGGTGGTGGTGGTGGGTGAATACCCCCAGAGTGGCAGAGGGAGGGGGAGGGGAGGGGGAGGCTCCAAAGGGGAGATCTAGAAAAGGGGAAACATTTGAAATGTAAATAAAGTATGAAAAAAAAAAAAAAAAAAGGAATGCTCCCCCAGTAATAGAGCCTGGAAAGGTGGCTCAGTAATTAAGCCCTCTTGCTGCTCTTGAAGAGGACCCCAGTTCAGCTTTCAGCACCTGCACAGCAGCTCACAACTATCTAAACCTCCAGCTCCAATGAGTCTGACCCCCCTCCTTCTGGCCTCCACAGGCACAGGGCACACATGTAGTTCACATACATTTGAACAGACCCAACACTCATAGACATTAAACAAAGATAAAGAATTCTTTAAAAAATTTTAAGTTATCTAAATAGTAATTAAAACTTTGAAAACCAGATGACTCGTTATACTTATGGAATTTTTCAGGTGTAAATCCGTGCCTTGATCTCCTGGGCTGGCTTCCCTCAAGTGATGGACTGTGACTTGGGATACAGGAAATAAACAAACCCCTTCTTTTCCAAGTTGCTTTCAGTCACCAGATGTCCTTATCATTGGATAACCCTAAAATGTAATAAATATTCTCATCAAAGTCTCAGGATATAAATGAACACAATAACCGAGAGCTTTTCTATAGATCAGTGATGAATTTGCCAAGAAAGGCTTTTGTTTTGGTTTGTTTTTGCCAGTAAAGTTTTTTTTTTTAATTCACATTTTTATTAGCTTTAAAACTTTCAGGAATCAATCTTAACAAGGAAGTAAAAGACTTCTGTGGCCAAAACCTTAAGACACTGGAGAAGTGTCTTAATATAGTGTAATAACTATATTACACTCTTCACAGAACTACAAAGGGCAATCCAGAAATTCAAATAAAAGCCCAAAGGTTTCAACTATCTAAAGCAACCCTGACCAGAAGGGGTAATACCCAATACCACGGGTATCATAATACCTAACTTCAAATTGTATTCCAGAGCCTTAGTAACAAGAACAGCACAATGCAGACACAGAGCCAGAAACATAGGCAGTGGGGTAAGGGTCCGGAGATGAACCCACACAGCAACAGCTACCTGATTTTAAAAAATAAAAACAAATCCTTCAAAAGCATAACTTGGCAGAGAAAGCAGCCTCTTAAACAGACGGTACTGGGGAAATGAGATTTCCACAGACAAAAGGAAGGAGCTAGCCCCCCCCCCACCCCCCATTTCTCTTTCAGCACAAAAATCTGTTGAAATCAAATCGATGATCTTAATGTGTCTCCTTAAACTTTGGAAGCACGAGCTGCAAACAGGAAAACACACTGGAGACATAAGCAAGGATTTTCTGACTAGACCCCAATAGCACAAGAAATAATCTCAAGAATAGATATGTGGGGTGGTATGAAATTAAAAAGCATCCCAGTGCAAAGAGCAGTCCATGGAATGAGGTGAAATGTTTGTCAAATGCAGAGCAGACAGAAGATCCGTGTCCAGGTGTATAAGAAGTATAAAGGTACAAACTAAATTTCCCAATCAACAAATGACCTAGCTAACTAAATAAAATGGGTCTCAAAGGATTCCTTCAGGGGTGAGATAGAATCTCAGAGATTTTCTAACTTTAAAAGTGTATTCATCATCATCATCATCACCACCACCACCACCATCATCATCATCATCACCTGTACATACACATGCCAGGCACACATGTTCACGCTAATCACATCAACATGTTTGTACAGCGAGTACTTTTACCTGCGTGATCAGTCCCACCCGAATCCTTGAGGAAGTTTTAACTTTCACTTCCCTGGTGCTAACATTTTACCACATTTAAAAGTATTTATTGGCATTTACATTTCTTCCTTCGAGATCCGTTTTATTCAGTTATCCAATCATTTGTTGATTGGGGATTTTAGTTGGTGGTGTTTTACATTTGAGTTTCTTATACATCCTATGTTTTAATCTCGTGCCTGTTTTCATTTGCATATTTGTATTGCTTTCTCTTCTTTTTCATTGATTGGGAATTTCACACATGCATGTGTGTTTCATATATGTTTTGATCAAATCCACCCCGTTCCCTCCCCCGACCAACTCCTGCTCTGCCACCTTCCCCTTCCAATTTCATGAAGTCTGGTTTTTCAAACCCACTGAATCCACTTTGTGTTGTCTGTATGTGTAAGTTTTAGGAGCGTGCACTGGAACACACATAGCCTCTCGTGCTCTCTATTCCTGAAGAAAATGGTTTCTCCCTCTCCCAGTCGCTATCAACTGCCAACAACTACACAGATAGCAACACTGTGACCTCCTCCCTCCTCCGAGATGTACTTTTAGATGGCTTGGTCTTCCACAGGTCTGGTACACTCTGTCACAAACACAGAGCCTGCAGATGTCCAGCTGTGCTGCTGTGTCTGGAAGGCAGTTTCTTTATAGTCATCCCCCTGCCTCAGGGTGTAATAATCTTTCCACTCCCTGGATGAAACGATTCCATAGGCTAGGCAAGAGGAGTGCAGTACGCTATGTATGTCCCTCAGTGAAGTAAGTAAGAGGGTAGGGATGACAACAAATGCCAGGTCTCCAGCTGTAATGGACCCTATCCGTTGCAGCGTTCTTACAAGAAACAATATCTCTTCCTGTAGCTAGGCATTAGAAGGTTTGCTAGGCTACCAGAGTGTGTCAACACTGAAACCAAAACACAACTGTTTTTACAGTGTTGTCTCATTCAGACTGGGGTAGCTGGCCAGTTCTTATTAGTTGGTTTTTACATTTCAGTCTCCAATAACTTTAAATCAAAGTAATCTTAGGAATTTATATGTTTGTTCACAGTCTAGAACACTAACCTGTGCATGCACATCCGTGCGCGCGTACACACACACACACACACACACACACACGTATATATTCTGCAGTGCAAACTTCATTTTTGTCTAGATTTTACCTGTGATTATTTTTTTATTCTCTGCCATGCCCGTCACAAAATGGTCAGAAGCTAATAAGGTTGTATGCCTTCACAGCCCATTAAAGCAGAGCAAACAAATACAATGGAGTGATTTTAGTAAAAAAATAATAATAATAACCATAAATAATAATTATAAACCACACCCCAAAATGATGTTTTAGCTTAAAATAGGGGAAGAAGAGTACTGAGTTGTAGGAGCCTCATGATCAGATCTGTGGATTCTGATCAGTTCACCATGACTCATGAGAAGATTCTGGGTGTGTCCTGGTGTCACTCTACATTTTATTTCCTCAGAGGCAAGCAAGGCAAGGGGGAGATTACTCATCCTACCTCACAGGGAAGATGTTTGGACTATCTAATTAGAAACTCTAGAGGGTCATTAAAACACACCATATAATTACTTTTGAATGTACATCTTATCCTATGTAATTAAATGGGAAAGAGTAATTTGTTTTATTTTTCTGGTCATCTCTATTTATTTAAATTTTTATCATTTTTCACGCATGCGCACACACACACATATAATTTCAATTACCTACACCCTCCTATCTCTCTCTCAGCCTTATCAATTAACCTTATCTCCTCCAGTCCCTTTCACAAGTTTATGACTTTTGGTTTTACGTTGTGACAAAGTTAGTTTAACTAGGGCCATCTGTGTCACCGCTAGATAAGATGTGTTCATTGCGAACTGATGAAGTCATCAATGGGTACACAAAGCAACGATTGCCCTGCTCTCTAAGCCTATCGGTTGTAAACAGTTAGTGGAGGGTGAGACATCTTGAGTGCATCACTACCCCACCCCCACCCCCGCGCCCAGTGCCTTCCGGTTCACAGGCCTGTTCCTTTGTAGTCCCGTAGGTGTTCAGGCATCCATGGATGCAGGAAGACTACAGTAATGGCTGCACCCTGTCCAGAAGATGCCATTACCCAGCCTCACTCCCTATCTTCCTGCTTTTACATTCTTTCTGCCCCCTCTTTTGCAATGTTCTCTAAGCCTCAGAGGGGATGGCATAAACGTCTTCTTCGGGACTGTACACTCACCTGTCACTCATTCTTAACGCCGTGTGCAACCACAAGTTCCCACAATTCCCACTATTTACTGGAAGGAGGAGCTTCTCTGATGAAGGATGAGAGTCTATGGGTATAAACGACAGGCATGGTGGCCTACACCTTTAATCCTAGCTCTTTGAGGCAAAGACAGGCAGATCTCTGAGCTCAAGGCCAGCCTGGTCTACAGAGTGAGTTCCAGGCCAAAAAGCAAGAGAAACCCTGTCCCACAAAAAGTAATAATAATTACTTAAATAAATAAATATATTAATACACGGCAGCTTGACTTCGCCAACTTAGCTAAATAACAATATGAAGTTCTATGATCTCCCCTGACGTGGGCTTTGGCCAGGTTGACGGAATCATGCATGTGAAGTAGGCCTAAAATCCAATCCAAGAACAATTTGTGTCCTGGTTAGATTTTTGTTGTTTGACTTTTTGTCAACTTGACGTAAGCTAGAGCCATCTGAGACAAAGAGGACAATAGAGAAAAATGCCCCCACAAACCAGGCTTGGGGGCAAGTCTCTAGGGCTTTTCCTGATTACTGATTGATATGGGAGGACTCAGCCCATTGTGGGCGGAACCCCCGCTGGGAAGGTGGTCATGGAGTGTCTAAGAAAGCAAACCTACAAACGAGCATGCCTGGGAGGAAAGCCAGTAAGCAGCATTCCTCCACAGTCTCTGCCTCTAGGTTCTTGCCCCGAGCTTTGGTTTCCCCTAGTGATGGGCTGTGTACCCTTGAAGCCAAATAAATCATTTCCTCCCCAAGCTGTTTTTAGCCATGGTGTTTGCCTCAACAATAGAAACTTAACTATTACAGCGAGCTAACTAGGTAAGAGTAATAACTCTATTTCACAAGAGGACATATCTTGCCTGGCAGGTTTATTGAAGTTCATAGGATTCACAGCTGAGCAGGACCACTGTCACCCTTTCTCCCCAGCAGCCTGAGTAGCATCCTCCAGCACTATGAAGGTTTGCCAGTAGGGAGGCAGCTTCCAGATCAGTTCTAGCTTGTTTTGTGGTATCTTCAGCAATAGAATCTTGTCTAGTTCTGGGGGTGGGTGGGTGGGGGGAACCACAACAAATGGTGAGAAGCTATATTTTAAGGAGAGCCTCTGGAGCCTGTCTGACCAACAACTCATAAAGAGGTGTTTCCTACATCTTAGCTAGGGCTGATACTGCTGTGATGAAACACCATGACCAAAGCAACTTGAGAAGGAAAGGGAGTATTTAGCTTACATATTCTAGGTCATAGTCCATCGATGGAAGCCAAGGCAGGAACTCAAACAGGGTGGGAACCTACAGGCAGGCGGTGATGCAGAAGCCATGGAGGAGTGCTGCTTACTAGCTTGCTCCTCAAGTCTTGCTCAGCCTGTGGCACCACTCACAATGGACAGGCCCTCCCCCATCAATCACTGATTAAGAAAATATCCTACAGGCTGGCTTACAGCCAGATCTTATGAAGGCATTTTCTCAATTGAGGCTCCCTTCTCTCAGATTACTGTAGATTTTATCAAGTTGACATAAAACTAGCCAGCACACACATATAAACGAGATTGTTTAATAACCCATGGTTTCTGGGTGTAGTAGAGTTTTCCAGCCATGCACAGACTCTCCCTTAAAATTATTTTAAAATAATAAATCATTTTCTAATGTTTTGTTACAAGCCCTCCATGTGGATTTCCAAGATTGACTTTGCTTTAGTTAACCATCCCCCACCTCCTCTACCCTACCCCTTACCCTTGCTTAAAACTCTTCACCCTCAGCGCCCACCTTTCTAGTTTCATATTCCCTGCATTCCAATTTCTTAAGGCCCCTCTCTAGTTCTCTGGCCTAGGTATTTAAGGCTAGGATCCATGCAGCAAGGAGAGAAAGAAGCACTTTTTATTTTTTTCCTGTGCCTAGGTTACCCTGCTAAATATACTTTTTCCTGTTCCATCCGCCTACCTGAAACGTTCAGTTTTTTAACATTTGGGTAAAGTTCCATTGTGTCTATGTACCCCATCCCCCATTTTCATTGTCTCTTCATTAGTCCGTTGTCATTTAGGCTTGATCCATTTCCCATTTATTGGGAATAGGATGGCAATGAACATGGATGAGCAAGTATCTCTGAAGCAGCATCCTTTGCATGTATCTCAGGCATAGAATAGGAGGGGCCATGTGGCATGATTTTAGGTTGTGTTATGTTGACTACCAAAGCTAACCATCACAAAGACCGAGGTACTAGTACAAAGCAGACACATAGATCATTGGTACAGAACAGATGATCCCAATTCAAATCCACACAAATAGAACCAACTGATTTTTGATAAAGATGCCAAATAAATACTCCTGGAAGCAAAGAGAGCATCTTCAACAAACGGTGCTGAGAAAACTGGGCATCTACATGTAGAAGAATGGAACTACGCATTTAGTTCTCACCTTGCCAAAAAACAAAAAATCAACTCTGAATGAAAGAAAAGCCTCATTTAAAATCATAAACTCTAAAACTGCTAGAGGAAAGAGTGGGGAATACAGTACAACTTATAGACATAAGGAAAGAAATAGGACTCCAGTTGCTCAGGAAACTAGGCAACAACTGGCAGTCGGGATCCATGAAATTACAAAGTGTCTGTACTGTGAAGGCAATAGTAAATTAAGTGAAGAAGCAGCCTACTGAATAGAGAAAAATCTTTGTTACCTATACAAGCGTTGGAGGATTAATATCTAGACTATACGAAGAACTGAAATGTAACTTCAAGAAGACAATTAACTATCAAAACTGGAATATAGATGTGAGAGGAGAATTCTCAAAAGAAGAAATATAGAAGTAGCTAATAAACATCTTTAGTGGTATTCAACATTGTAGCCATTGGGGAAATGAAGTGTTTAGCTCTTCATGGGTTCTGAAGACTTTATATGAAGTTTTATATTCTTCATCACGAAAGAAACTGCAACGTGATGTTTGCGTTAAATATGGCAGTGTTTTTCTAGCTTCTTTTTTGAGAAAGAATTGTAAACCCAGTGAATTATTGTTATGTGGGAGCACAGGTCTGATGTAGTAAGGTTTGCAGTGGGTTGTGTCCTTCACCAATTCAGGAAGTCTTCCTGCACACTTAATTTTAGATTCATCATAAAAGATCATAGTGAGCCAATATTTCTTTACTATGTAAATTAGGCTCAAATTACCTTATACAGTGAAAATATCAGACCTGAAGTCATATTTTCACTTAGTGAATGGAACATTAGAATTTAGGGCCAAACGTCAACAATTGGTGTCTATAAAGTATTTGGATAATTCTTTAACATTGCTCCTCCTTGCTTCTGATTTTTGATTACAGAAATCAACCTAAGCACAGTAAGTACTCTTAAAAACTCAAAACATGAAACCGCATTTGCAAAGCCTTTTGCAAATTGCATGTTGTTAAAAAAAAGAAAGAAAAGAAGAAAATTGCATCATTGACATAACAACGCAGCTGAAGGAGAATTATCTATATTCTTTGTCAGTATCCTAGAAGTGACTGTCGTAAAGCTGTCACATAGGAGAGTGTTTTGCCCTGGATAAAAATGCATAAGTGTCTTGTGGTCCTGCAGAGAATGTGTCTGTGAAGATGAGATGGCCTTGAGTCCAGAGAACACAAACTGTAGCAAAAATACCTACAATTAACCCATGACAAGGACTTTTGGGAATTGTCTCAGGTTTGCAGGACCTAATTTCATGCAGCCTCCAATGCAGACAAGTACGACAGGTCCACTATGTCTTAGAGAAGTAATTCCTTGGTGGTGGCCACCTTGTGAAGTGGGATTAGAGACCTGCTAATAGGAACAGAAAAGCAAAAGCAGCTGTGGCTGTTCTTGGGTCTCATTCCAGTCCCAGATACCCATGGTATAAAACTGTCTTCCGAGGTTTGGTTATTTAGTCATTTACTATGGTGGGGGATAAGGAGGTGGAAGTAGTAGGTATTATGTCTGCATATATGTGCACAGAGGTATAGGCTAGAAGATTATGTCCAGTATCTTACACTGTTTCCATCCACTTACTACCTTGAGATGGGGCCTTTTATTAAACTTGGAACTAAGCTGGCAGTCAGCAAACCCAAGTGATCCTCTTGTCTCCAAACCCATTCCTGCTACTGAGGTTGCAGCTGTGAGGTTAAGTCTCACTAGGTGGTGGTTTTTTTAAAGTGGGTGCTGGGATCCAAACATGGGTCCTCATGCCTGTGTAGTAAATTCTCTTACTTATCTCTCAGTCCCTCAGATAGTTTTGACAAAGCACCATAAGCTTGCTCATTCGCCTTTTTTAGTATCTATAAGTCTTACAGGAATTGTTGACATTTGCTTATAAGCTACTTTTAGTTTTAGAGAATTTATTATCCATTCATAGATGGTATCTTAAGAGGCAGAGCTAGTGAACAGAGCCCCCTTCTAGCAGGAAGGGTCCCAGAAAACAGGACTAGACGAAGCTGCTAATCTGGGGGATTCTTTAGGATTGGTACCAGAAACCGTGACAAAGTATTGGAAGAGGATTGAGCTGATCATCTGAATGTGCAACTACAGGACACCTGGGAGCCTTTTCCCAGTTTCAGTCTCGTGGCCTTGCATAGCCTCTAGGCAGGAGTATATCCTTAGAAGCCAAGAACCGCACAAAGGCCAGAGCCCTCTCCAGACATTCCTGGACTCCCACATGAACATTCTCATCTGATGCTTTGAGTTCCCTGCCTTGTGTTACCAGTTTCACTCTGCTCTTCTCCCCTCCCCTCCCCTCGGGGTGAAAAGGAAAACCTAACAGCAGTCAGCAACCAGACCTGTGATGAGAGCTTCAAACTCCTTCTGCATTTCTGGCCTCCAGTCACAACAGAACCAAGGATATTTTTGGCTTATAGATGAGGGCATGAATCAAGGTTCTTATCTCTAAACTCTCTGTCCCATATAGGCTTATTTTAAATTGATAGATCATTTAAATTAGCATACTAACTTTGCTTGTAACTGGAAGGTATTCCCACATCTGGGCTGGGGATCTACACAGGTATGGAAAGATGTGACTTCATTTAACAGTTCACTCACAGTGTCCTTCTCATTCCTGTTTTACTTTGGGTTTGGGTCTGGGGGTGTGGGGGTTGAGGTTTCCTTCACACCATAAGTCAGCAGAGTGGTACGACCTTTATTTCATTCCAGTGGCTGTCAAAACTATTCCATTAACCGTAGTTACCAAGAAATTGTGAACAAACACACACACTTCCTCCTCTTGGCCCTACTCTTAGTTGGACCTTAACAGTTCAAGACCTAAGACTTGGTGAACCTAAGGCTGTCCTATCCAGGCCATGTTTTCTGCTCATCTCCTTAGACATCATCTTCCAACTGATGAGTTAGTACATGCCCTGTGAAAAACCTTTTTCAACTGATGCTTAAACTCCTGTATAGAATATATTTTATCCATTTATCACTGAAGAATGAGACTAAGACAGAAATCAAAGGGTGGACTTGAGAGCCAATCCCTAGTTTGTCTAATGTCAGAACACTTGCTCATACTTGACCCAAGCAGCTTTTACTTCATCTCATTTTTTTTCCCTTTTCTGGCTCCCTATTCACTCAGATTTTATAAGTTTGGCAACTGTTTCCAAGAAATTTGTTGAAAGTAATTTTCAAATGCTCCTTACCCCAGTAAACAGTCATAGAATCTTAAAAATAGGCTTTCATTTTTAGGTACTAAGATGTATTTTAAATCAGAGTTTTCTATGCATGCTTTACTATCCCTTGCCTGTCACATACTCAAATATTACACTAAGATGACTTGGTTTAAAAGTTGCATAGCATGTGTAATTCTTTTATTCTATTGCAATGTTAAAGTAAAATGTGTCTGCTTCTAAGTAGCATCAAAATTCAAATTCCTTGCTGATTGAAGCAATAGTCTAGGAAGATAATAAAAACAACTCTTTATTAAAAGATTGTATTTTTATTTTTAATTATGTACATGCATGTGTGTCTCTATGTGTGCCTGCTTAGGCTAGAGAACAGTACTAGATCTCCGGGAGCTGAAGTTAGTTGTGAGCCACCCAACCTGGGTCCTAGAATCCAAAATGGTCCTCTGCAAGAATTGTGTATAGCCTTTACTGCTGAGCCATCGCTCCAGCCCCAAACTTAAATGCTAAAGATGACTGAAATAAAAATATTAGCTTATTATTTACTAGTATGAGTTGTTGGGCACTGTAATAGTTTGAAAGAGAATGGCCCCTATAGGCTCATACGTTCGAACGTGTTGGTCCCTAGTTAGTGGAACTGTTTGGGAAGGATTAGGAGGTGTGGCCTTGTAGGAGGAGGTGTGGCCTTTTTGGAGGAGATGTGTCACAAGGGGATGAACTTTAAGGTTTCTAAAGCCTATGCCACACCCAGTCCCTGCTCCCTCTGCCCCCAACTTGTGGATCAGACGTGAACTCTGAGCTACTGCTCCAACACCATGACTGCTGGTCTGCTGCTATGACTCCCACCAGGATCATAGTGACTAACCCTCTAAAATTGTAAATGAGCACCCAATCAAATGCTCCCTTTCGTAAGTTTCCTTGGTCATGGGGTTTCACAACAGCAATAGAACAGTATTTAAGACAGGCACTGGTATAAAAAAAAAGCAACCTCATTAAACATATTATGGACAAAACATAACAAGCCTACACGTTGTATTTCATCCTTTAGAATTAATAAATTCAAACTTCTATTTCTGGCTATTTAACAAATTAAAACTACATACACAGACAAACACACATATGTTGATGCATGCAGAACAAGAACTGTTAAAAATGCTGTTCTGGATTGTATTTTAATATATATATATGTGTGTGTGTGTGTGTGTAGTATGTGTGTGTGTGTGTGTGTGTGTATATATATATGTACATACACACACACACACACACACACAAGTTCCTACAAGTGCAATCTGATAAGTCCATTTGGACACATCTGATGTGTATTTGGTATATGTATATCAAGGCTAATCACTCTGGACTGGACAACCAGGTCCAGGTTTCATCCCTGGGAGAGGCTAATTCTTCTCCCAGTAGTCACTAGTTCCCTGCAATTCTTTATCTAAAGTTAGGGTCCCAAGATATTTATCCCCTTCCATGTTAATATTCCAGTCATGTTTATGCAGCCATTTCTAGGAGAGACTGTTTAGCAGCAGACTTCCTAGTGTTCTGGCTCTTACCATCTTTCTAACCCCTTCTGCTGTGATGTTCCTTGAGCCACAGGCACAGAGACGTGCTGTATTTGTTGAGCCTGGACTCTCCTGATCTGGTGATCTCCACGTTGTGTCCAGTATGGTTTTCTATGATGGTTTCCATTTGATGTAAAGAGAGGATTCTTTGATGAGGGATGGTATCTGTCCTTATTTGTGGGTATAAAGCTAAGATCTAGATTGTAGTAAAGAATTACACGATTCCAGCAATGTTGCAGGTGTATTTTTGAAGGCCTATGACATCGCTAGCCTCTGGAAGCTGGTCAGATGTCCAGGATCAGGCACAATTTTTCTCCTGTTGAGTTGTCTTAAGTCCAGTTAGAGAGCTGTTGGGTTGCCATTGATTTGCAAGTGCTATTCACTGCACTTTTATGCTCACCTTCCATGCTGTGGCTCACAAGTTGTAGCTGGGAAGCTGTAGCTATTTCTTTACTTCCATCACTTGGCAGCTTGCATAGTATTTTCTGTAAACATAGAAGCTAGACTACAAAAGGGAGGCAGTCTGTTAGACATAGTTTGAACCATCCAAGGCTTGTGTCCTAAATGTGCTGTGTCTTCAGCAATAGGGCCTGTGTTGGTTTGAATAAAATGACCCGTATAGGCTCACAGAGAGTAGCCCTCTTAGGAGGACTTGTTGGAGTAGCTATGGCTTCATTGTAGGAAGTGTGTCTCCAGTTAGTGGGCTTTGAGATTTCCGAAGCTCAAACCAGGCCTTGAGACATACAATCACTTCCTGCTGCCTGCAGATCAAGATGTACAACTGTCAGCTCCTTCTCTAGCACCATGTCTGCCTGTGTGCCTCCACGCTTCCTGCCTTGACAATAATGGACTAAACCTCTGAAACTGTAAACCAGTTCCAAATAATTATTTTCTTTTATACAAGTTGCCAAAGTCATAGTGTCTCTTCACAGCATTAGAAACCCTAACCAAAATCGGGGCCCACCCTTGGCTGAAAGGTGACCCAGCGCTGCATCAGTAATCTCTATTGCTTTTGTGAGTCATTTGGACTACTGGGAGCAAGTATTAGAAAGGAGATACTGTGGTTTTGTTAGTGTACTTTTTTATGGGAGCATTGTCAGTCCAAGTGGTTTAATTTCCATATATTTATATATTTATGTTTAGTAAGTTATATATTTATATTTAGTAACTATATATAAAATAATAAGGTTACTTAAGACTTTACCAAGCAACCTTGTTGCTATTTGTCCCTCGTCCCCACTTCTGGACTGACCTCCCTCCCCACCTCCCCTGTTGGTGTTCCCATTTCATCTGTATCCTGTTATTCTCTTCCCTTCAAGCCCCCCATGGTCCCTTATACTTTCCTGGGTTTTATGGTTATTCCTGGTGGTTATACTTACATCTGAGGGTCTGAAGCTAGGAACGTCAGGTTGGGAGAAACACATAGTGTTTGTCGTCATGTGTCTAGGTTAACTCACTTAAGAGAATCTATCCTTAGGCCTGTCCATTTACCTGCAGATCTCACAATTTCAGTGTTCTTCAGAGCTGAAGAGTATTCCATAGTACATCTGTACCACATTTCACTACCCATGCATGTGCTGAGAGGCATTTAGGTTGTCTCCATTTCCTGGCTATTGTGAATAGGGTAGCACTGAGTATGGCTGAGCAAATATCCATGAAGTAAGATGTTGAGTCCTTTGGGCCATATGCCAAGGAGCTGTAATAGCTAGGTTGTATGGGAGATTTGGCTTCATTTTTTGAGGATTCTGATTTCCAGAGGGGCTACACCAATTTGCATTCCCACCAGCACTGAACGAGGGTTTCATTTTCTCCACCTGTATTTATTGTCAGTCATCTTGTTGATTTTAGCCATTCTTACTGGGGTGGGACGGCAACAGGAGTCTCATAATGTATTCATAAGACAGACAGACAGACAGACAGACAGACATTGGTGAGCAAATAGAATGGGAAGTAGGAGAGCTACAATGGATGGTTGAGTGGTCAGGGGATCAGATCATAAACATGCAAAAAAAAATGGCTATAAAATGCACTTACAACTCCACTTCCTTTTTTAATTTTTTTATTTATTTTTTTATTTATTTATTTTTTTGTTTTTTTGAGACAGGGTTTCTCTGGCCCTGGCTGTCCTGGAACTCACTCTGTAGACCAGGCTGGCCTCGAACTCAGAAATCCACCTGCTTCTGCCTCCCGAGTGCTGGGATTAAAGGCATGCGCCACCACTGCCCGGCTCCACTTCCTTTTGTACTACCCCTGCAGAAATTTAATAAACAAAATTGTACATGGGAACAGATGAAATAGTATTTATAAGATTTGTGAGGCGTGTTGGGGGTGCTGATAAGAACTGATTAACTTCTGAGGACTCTGACTTGAGGAACAGAGTAATGTCATTATTTTATGATCTGGTCACTTATCACAGCAACCTCTATTAAAAGCCGTTCCAGCCCCCTGACCCTTTGCTTTGTCGCCCTCTCTCTCTAGCCCTAACCTTCCACCATCCTATAATTCAGCAAGACCTTCCTCAGATCTGTGTCTGTGAACCTTAGACGTCCCAATCTTCCAAACTACCAGAAATGAGGTTCTTTATGAAACACCCAGTCTACAGCATTCTTGTTGCAACAATGCAAAGTCAACTAAGACACTTGGAGATGATGATGATGATGATGATGATGATGTTAAAATCCTGTTAAACTGGATTTGTATTCAACATAGCAGTTCATCACAGACTTGAGCAATCTCTGTGTTAACCTTAATGCTGTTTACTGTGTTTTAATATTACAAATAGCAAGAGATTAATGTAAGCACACTTCTGAGTGTGACCTTGGGCTGCATTCTGGAGGTAGAGGTGAAGGCTTTGTGCATGCAAAACCCTTTGCCTTAGAAACTTCTCTTGAGTGTGTGCAGGCAGTGCACAGAGAGTGCCCTGTTGCAACTGAGCCATCTTGAGTAGGCTTCAGGTTTCAGGACAAACAATACATCTGCTGATACTTCAAGCATAACTAACAACTGAATGTCAGGGGCATTCATTCCTACAGAGTAAAGAAAAATGTGAGAAGCCACAGAGTCTTCACAGAGCACCAGAACTAAGCTGTGGGAGGAACTGTGGCTGATGAGCAGTCAGCTCTGTTCACAGAGCTCCATAGAGGGTGGGGCTGGGAAGGGTCGAGCCACCTCTGGAGCTGCATTTACCTTCGCTGTGACACTGCCTTTTATATTTCTAGTTTCTTACTGAGCTACTCACTCTAGCTTCCTGTCTGTGAAAAGGCATCTCTTCTTGAAATGGCCACAGTGGTAGTCTCATCCCAGCTCCTAATACAGACCTAATAGTTTGTTGGTACATGACAACCTTATTACACACACACACACACACACACACACAGAGAGAGAGAGAGAGAGAGAGAGCACTTCTTAGGTCCTTGCATAGTCTTCAGCCATACTGGGAAAGAAATGGTTTTGCTTGAGGCAGGCATGAGGTTAGCTGCTGCTAGGGGACAGTCAAAGAAATATCCCAGAAGCAAAGAGCAGGTTTCCTGAACACACTGTATGAATAGGATTATCTCTGCATGGGAGTGACTTGGAGCATACCCATTCATGTGTGTACTTATTCACTGATTCATATGTACTGAATATCCATACAGAAGCAGGCTGTTCATCACAGGAGAATCAAAGGTAAGTATTTCAAAGTTATAGCTCTTAAGGAGCTGACAGCCTAAATCAGGAGTCCAGTCTTTTTTCACTTACATTTGAACTTAGACCTTAGGCAAACTGTATATGCATATGTGTGTGTGCGTGTGTGTGTGTGTGTGTATTTATAAACTGTATAGATATATCTGTGTGTGTGTTTATAAGCTGTATATATATGTATACATATATATACAGTTGATAAATTAAGATCAATTGGATATATATGCATATATGTGCATATGTACACATTTCCAAAACATGGTTTCCTGTGTCAGCTTAGGGTGGGATGGAAGAAACAGCTTGATTATGAGAACCAGGAGAGGCTGACTAACTTGTAGAGCCCAGCCAGGAGATCCTGTAGTTGTGCTTTAGAGATGTCTTCGGGGATATGTTCATTTCATGTGTTTATAGGGTTAGCAGTTGGTGGTATGTTGTGGCCCTAAGTGCTAAGAGCAAGTATGCCTTGCCTCAAAGCTACATCTACATCAGTTTGTCATGGAGGTACACAGATCAGAGGGAAAAATGGTGTATTTAGTGTGAGGCAAAAAGTTATAAATAAAACCAATACTAGATATGCTAAGAAAGTTTTCAAAATAGATTACGACCAATTGGATTTATTCTGGGTGCCACCTACATGAACTAAGGAACACGCATAATGTTCAGTGTTGGTTACGTTAGATAAGTGTGAAAGCCTTCCTGTCAGCTGTTGTACCATCCTTTAAGGCACACAGAACAGAGGCTGTTCACACTGGCGAGGTTGACAGCGCCCAATCACCAATCCCAGGATGATGCAATAACCGAAAACTTCCGATAAGAAACAACGTGACAAATAGATAAGAAGCACATTGCTCCCCTGATTATGCCACCCAAGACCCAGATATTAAAATAAAATAAAGAAATAAAAATGTACAAAAGCAAAAGAAATCTGGCATCTGTGAAAGTTGTAAAGAACCACGCTACAAAACAGAATTTTATTTTTTTGGTTTTTTTTTTTTGGTTTTTTAATGTATTTTCATGTGCATTGGTGTTTTGCCTGCACCTTTGTCTGTGTGAGGGTGTCGGATCCTCTGGAACTCAAGTTACAGACAGTTGTGGGCTGCCATGTGGGAGGTGGGAATTGAACTCAGGTCGTCTGGAAGAGCAGCCAGTGGTAGAGCTCTTAACCACTGAGCCATCTTTCAATTCCCTTCTTGTTTTAGTTTTGAGACTATGATATAATTATATAATTCTTGCCCTTGCCTCCCTTGAAATCTCTCATACACTGCTCTTTACACTCTTCCAAATTCATACCCTCTTTTGAAATTAATTGTATTTCATGCATATGTGTACAAATCTATACGTATGTATTACTAAATTCAATCATCCTAGTCTATGTAATGTTGCTTATATGTATATCTTCAGGACTTATTTGGTTTTGCATAACCAACTTTTCCCCAG
Organism: Rhynchomys soricoides; assembly: GCA_019843965.1. Classification (NCBI taxonomy): domain Eukaryota; kingdom Metazoa; phylum Chordata; class Mammalia; order Rodentia; family Muridae; genus Rhynchomys; species Rhynchomys soricoides. The sequence goes on along the minus strand of JADRCH010000028.1, from coordinate 7,751,373 downwards.
GGAAGACTATTTTTCCCACTGGCCTCGGGTTGTGTACAGTTGAGGCCTTATGATCTTTCAGCATCTGAGTTAACACATCTGATAGCATCATTATTGTTCAGCTCATGCTCAGACAGTCATGTTGGTGAGCCTTTATGTTCGTAGTTGCTGACATTCCGAGGAGACATAATCTCACAGCAGCCACCCTGACCCTCTAGCTGGTCCCAAGGAAGCCTGTGATAGGACCTTTCCAGACCACCTCGTGGCTCACTGGGAACCTTTGCTGTGTATGGGAATAGTTCATTTATTCCTTTCTTTGATATGCATGTTTTTCCTTTCACACTGATATCAGAATTAATGAAATACCAACATCATGTTTTCCTGCAGTTTTGTGGCTCACAAGTCATGTTACCAACTGTTTTGCTTTAGCTACGGCATAAGGAGGGATTACTCCTTTGTGTTTACAAGTTACAACCGAATAACGCCTTTGATTTTTTTTCCCTGCTCGGTTCTTAAGAGGGCAGAACAATTGTTTTTTTGTTATTAATTTGAAAAAGCATCCTGCTGTTAGCACCCATCCCAAGGCATGCCAAGTCAAGTACATTAGCCATTCATCACTTCAATAGATAGGGGACGGGTGACTTTGAGGTCAGGTGCTCACCACAGGCAAACAGTCACAAGTTACATGTATTGGATTTACTTGTTATGAAATTCTTAAAGACGGAGGGCACGGCATTGTGGCAAGTGGCAAGAAGCGTGAAAACATTTAGGTTGCTACCACTTCAAGAGGTTGCTCACAACACAACCTTAGGTGTGGCTTAGTACCACAGGTCCTATCTTGCTGATTATTTATGCTAATGATGCAGGGGTGGATACCCAGCACTCCTGGAAAAACTAAAATAAAGAGCAATTGTTGAGCGCAAAGGTGAGAAGTGAAGTGGGGGGTGGGGGTGGGGGCAGAAAGGGAAGAGCTGTGGACTGAGAGAAAGGGAGTTTTCTGACTCTAAGGTCCATTACTTGTTAGTCCAGGAGCCACGAAGTAGACATCACAGTATTTGTCACATTTCAACAATAGAAATCCTGTTTCAACGGCTTGCTCCTAACAGTTGCTTTTTGAAATGCACTCCCCTGGGTGGGTGTAGCTGATAACAAGGATGGACAGCACACACTTGCAATCCCAGTACCCAAAAGGCTAAGGCAGAAGGATTGTGAGCTACAGAACAGGCCATATTTCAAAAACAAATCAACAAAATATATTGAGTCCCTCCAGCAAAACTCAACTGAAGTCATCTGAGCCGACGACGTATCCAGAAAGAAATTTGTAAACACTTCCAAGGGATTCTACTGGGTAGTCAATGTTCAAAAACCAGTGATTTCTAAGCACGAATTCAATTAGCTACAAAAAAATAGTAGACAGAGAAGAACCCGAGGGAGGGAGGTTGCACGGGTGTGCTGGAGGGTCCGAATTTCTCTGTAGAGCGCGGGACTAAAGATCCACTTCCGTAATGTAGCCCTTACAAACTGTGGTGGCTGTCTACTTTAATTTTTATTGCTGGTTTGGAAAACTGTCTACTAAAAGAAAAAAAAAAAAAGGTTTTGGGAGAGCAATGTAGATGATGTCATACTACAAGAGGGAAAAACTGTGTGTCGGTGCAGAAGCACAGATAAAATCTGGAATGATCCACAACAGAATCCCTGTAGTTGCTTTTGTTGGAATCAGAACTGCTCAGTATTTACAACGGATACGTTTACATTAAATGGTTAATTACAATTTTTTTTCCTCAACCCTATAATCAAGTCTTCACTTAACAGTCGAAGGCACAGGCAATGCAAAACCTCAGTTTAACATTAATCACCTGTTTCAGGGGTGCCGGGACTCAGAGCATTGAGCTGAAAGCGAGTGCATCAACCAGAAAAGTACGCATGCTCCTCTTCTTAGTGGGTCCCGTGTGGGTAGGCTCACTTCCTTAGCATGTTAACCCCAGGCTGCAAACGGGCGGGTGCTGCCCGTGTCTAATGATAAGCCCCTGACAGGTCCAGTACTCAACAGCATGAAAGAGTCCTCCCAAGGGCTCAAGTGTTTTCAAATGGAATTTGGGAACCTAGTCTGAATGTAGCTGCCAGGAGAATATTCGTCCCAGCTTGCCTTTAATACATGCTTCTGTATGTCGCCAGTACCAATGAGATCGGTAGACACTTCAACTAATCTTTTATTTGATATGGCATCAAGAATGTCAGCACGTTCAGCAAACATATCTAAAACGCTGAAACAATTACGGTATAAAAATGTGTCATTTGGTTTATGCAAACCCTCAGGGAATTCAAAAAAAAAAAAAAAAAAAACTCTGATTCCTGAGAATGTTGACTCTAACCTACTGCCAACGTCTCTAAATGAAGTTTCCTCTCATCACCAAAAGTCAGTACTCCTGTGTTTCCTTTTGATGATGCCATGAACATCTCCCACAGGCCAGTTCCCAAATGATTAGGTATTTTAAAAGAAATGGACATGTAATTACGGTTGGATTTTAGCTTATGTTTACTGCAAAATAGAACCCACTTGGAACCTTTAATGAATAACACAGGACAGAGGGGAACACTCATGTTTCTTCCACGCAAGTTGGGAAATGAAATTTTACTACCAAATAGAGTCACTCTGCCCTGAATCCCTCCAGCCTCCCCTTCCTTCTCTCCCCTGGGCTTAATAACTATTATGACTTTACAATAGTCATGGCTTTGATTTTTATTCTGTAGGGTTTTTTAAAATACCTATGAACATATTTCTTTTCCTGAACTTTAAATAAATCAATATACCTAATAGTTTTGTGTCTAATTTTGTCCTCAACCTTATGGTTTTGTATTTTGTTCATGGTTGTGTGTACCTGAAATGTACTTGGTTTTGTGCGTACCTGAAATGTGCTTGTTTTCATTGCTAAATAGTATGCTAGTACACACGTACTGTGTTTTTAAAATATATTTTTATTAAGTCTTTTCAATATCTGTACTGCTTCCCCGTGCCCACCCCTACCTCCCCAGCCCTGCCCAATGCCATTTCTTTATTATTATTATTATTATTATTATTATTATTATTATTATTATTATCTAAAAGCTCCCTAGTCTGATTTGTGTTACCCATATATTCATGCTTGCACATGCTCATACATGAGGAGTCATCCACTGGAGCACGGTTGACTTACTACTGGCCCCACCCTTAAGAAAACTGACTCTCCCTCCTCTAGAAGCCATCACCTGCCAACAGTCCCTCAGCTGAGGGTGGGAGCTTCTGAGGTTCTCTCCCCTCCTTGCTGGAATGTTGATTGGTTTGATCTTGAGCAGGTTTTGCACAGGCAGCCACAGCTGCTGTGAGTTCCTTCAGTGCACTGGTCCTGTCCTGTCTAGAAGGCACGGTTTGCTGTGGTCCTCCCTGACCTCTGCTCACAGAGCATTTCTGCCCCTTTCCTCGACAATGGTCTCTGAGCCTTAAGGGGACGGTGTATGATATAAATGTCCCACTTGTGGGTGAGCACTCAGAGATACTTACTCTCTGGGCTTTGACCGGGTGTGAGTTTCTGAATTAACCTCCGTCCACTGCACAAAGAAACTTCTCTGGTGAGGTTTGAAAGTGACCCTGACAAAAGGTATTGAATGAAAAAATATCATCTCAGGACCCCCAAGACCAAGTTCTCAGCACAAAGGAGATTTATGGGCCCCAGAGGACAGAGGGACAAAGACAGGAGAGAGAGGAAGAGGGAGAAGGAGAGAAAGGGGTAAGGGGCAGGGATAAGGGGGTATTTGTCACTAGGAGACAAGGAACTGCTTCTGGATAGAGAGGAGATAGCCGTGGCACGTAGGCATACGGCAGTATATAAAGGTCAAAGGGGAAACCCCATGATCTGATGAGGTGTTTACTTTTAATTGGACGTGTTAGTTAGGTGGGTCAAAGGGAGCTTTTGATTGTTGACTTCAATATTTTGATAGCTGGACCTTGGTAGTCAGCCTTAGAAAGAACCAGTGGCCAAATAAGGGAATAGACCTTGGTGTCTAGACTTAGGAGTGTAATCTAATGGTTTTTAACATGGCCGAGAGAATGGGAGAGAAGGACAAAGACAGGCTCGAGTGGACTAGTATTCCTTCAGGTAGGAGATACAAATTGTGAAGACAGTGCAAAATGATTGTGGTAGGTTCACCCCCAAAGCCTGTGAACTCCCCAGAGATAAATTATTGAGCAGATTCCAGTAGTAGGCACTCATCCTATAGAATGGACCTTAAATCCCATCAGAAAGCAGATGGTAATCTTGATAATGTCCATGTCAGTATTGCACTCATGGGCAAGTCTTGCTACGCTGTGTACCATGTTTTTAATTTTGTGTTCTTCTGCCTTCAGATATCAACTCTTTATTTTCATGGTAAAGAAGCTAAAGGGCACTGTAGAATTACAGAGGAGCTCAGAAAATCACAGTTAGGCCTGCCACTCTGCTGAGGTAGTCTTGACACAGCAGAGCATTTGCACTTCCTAAGAGACAAGTAACTGATGAGCTCACTCCCTGCAAGCTTTGCTCCTGTTAAGCTGCAATCACAGCTGTGTGACAGGTGCACAGACAATTCTTTAAATGTGGCAAAGAGCCTTCTTGCCTTTGCCCACTTCTCAATAGGTGGTCCTGAGACACAGACCAGCAAAGTATGTGCCTTAACCAATCTATTCATTAGGAATGACCTCCCAGTGAGACCTTGTGATCCCATTGATCTCCTCATTAGAAATTACTCTGCTCTCTCCATTGCTAGGTAGGGATGACTCCTTTTCAGAATGAATGTGGCAAGAACAATTGCTATTTTGTAACACTGGTGAGATCCTTCTTGGGCAAGCACAGGAGTAAACTGAAATCCAGAAATTTCTGCCATGTTAACCTTGAAGCCAGTAATCAAACTCTGGAAGAGAGAAGAGTCATTGCAAGCTAGCAGCAAAAGTATAAATCATCTTGATTAGAAGTGTTAAATCCTCAGTTAACATAAAATGCAAACATGGGAACAGATTTCCACATGCAGTTATTGTGTAAGGGGGATTTAAAATCGATTTATATAATGATTGCAGTTTCTAATTGCTGTCTACCCCTAATAAACAGCTGTGTCCTCGTCCATGGTTCCCACCCTATTTGGATTAGAACAGTCTTTGAGAGTCACTGGCTGGGACCCATCAGTTCAGTAATGAAACTAATGACCCCAGGGACAAACGGGGGTTGGGGAAGAGATCCACCAAGCAGGTCACAGTGTGAGATGGAGGTGCAGTTACTGTAAAAACTAGGAGTGATATTACATTTAGAGACAATTCCTTGTAAATCACAGTGTGAAATGGAGGCGCAGTTACTGTAAAAACTAGGAGTGATATTACATTTAGAGATAATTCCTTGTAGATCAAATAGAAAATTTGGCTGGTAAACAAAGAAAGTGAATGGATAAACTGTTATTTTCAAAATGTTCCCATCCTCTGCCGAGACCAAATTTCCTATAACAATAAAAGAGGGGCTTCATAAGATTAGTAGTCTAAATGGAAACTTAAATTCAAAGGCCAAGTTTTGATAGTTTGTTAACAAGGGGGAAAAACAAGAGTCATTTCTCAGCCTCTGCAAAGTCTAGGCTCAGGTGTGGTCAAGGTTTCACACTTAACCCACCATGGTAGTTGAGGAAGTCACTGCTGCGTGCATGTGTGTGCGTGCGTGCGTGCGTGCGTGCGTGCGTGCGTGCGTGTAATGGATGGTAAGATTGATTCTCAAGGACTGACTATTCACCCACAATAGCCAGCATGAAGAATTCACCAAGCTGACAAGACCTCGCTCAATTGTCAGGCCCACCCGTCCATTCTCCTTAGGTTGGGTCTGTTGTCAAATCTGTGGAGGCCCGTTTTCTTAAGCGCTACTGCAAACTCATCAAGGCTGGTAATAACTCAGGAGCAATGTGGAAACCTCTGTAAGACAGTGGACCTGGAACGCCCTATTGATGGTCTGTTGTAAAACAAATTACCCCCTTCAACCTCAGAAAGAAAACAGGGACGGTGGGGGGAATGGGGGTGGTGGATTAAAGTGTATTGAAAAACATTTTTAATTTCTCTTTTAAGATTTATTTAATTATTTTATGTATATGAGTGTTCTATCTGCATGTACACCTGCATGCTAGAAAAAGGCATTGGATCCCATTACAGATAGTTATGAGCCAATATGTGGTTGGTAGGATTTGAATGCAGGACCTCTTGGAAGAACAGTCCCTGCTCTGAACCGCTGAGCCATCTCTCCAATCTGCATTTTTAGTTTCTAGTAAAATAATCTAAAATGTTTTACATTTAGGTATCTGATACATTTTACAATTTCCTTGAGATATACGAGGACTCTTTTCATGGAGCTGGTCAGTTCTCCCTGCAGAGGGTGGATAGAACCACCTCAGTCCTGGGTCACTGTGCCCGGGATAGCCAGATCAGGAAACAGTGTGGCCAGAAGAGGAGGAGAGCTGATGTGGTGTCCCTGGGTGGATGTGTTAGTCTGTGACCCTGGAAACAAGTTGATAAAATGCTCATTGGTATGAGGTTCAGGGCAGAGGAAACAAACATATCATAGCAGATATCTCTGGTGTATTTTCTGTTTATTTTTTCTTTTTTAAAAACAAAAATACACATTAAAAGTAACTTAGCCTTCAGGGGGAGGAGAGGCCCTTGGGCCTGAGGGTGTTAGATGCCCTACTACAGGAGAATGCCAAGGAGTGGGTGAGTGGACGGGTGGGTGGGTGAAAACCACTATAGAGGCAGGGCGAGCGGGAGGGGCTAGGGAGGTTCCAAAGGGGAGATCTGGAAAGGGGGAAACATTTGAAATGTAAATAAGGTATCAAAAAAAAAAAAACTGAAAAAAAAGTAACTTAGCTTATACCAGTAAATATTGAGCCCAATTCAGAATATTAAAAAAAAAAAAGCGTATAAACCTAGAAGGTATGTCTACATAAGTAACAGAAGTAAAGTTTGTCTTGTCTTCAAATGTGTCTCATATGCATATGTGTGTGTGTGTGCCCACACATCTGTGATAGTAATATATATATTGTGCACGTGTAATGGGATAGTTTTTGTTGTTGTTGTTGTTGTTGTTGTTGTTCTTGTTGTTTTAAAATCTTAACCTGTTCTCTTTCACTCTGAGTAGAAATTTTCACCAATTGAAGCATTTAACTGGTAATCTCAGAGACTGGTTTAGAAGAGATCATCCACCAAGCTGTTGGGAGGAAAATCTAAATCACAAAACCATTTTGATTAGTTACTTTTCTCTTGGAGGTAGTCAGCCAACATAAGCAGCTTAAAAAGACAGAGATCCCTATTGGTTGTGGTTGCTAAGGGCTCATTCTATCCAAGGAGGCCGTGAGAGAACAGAACATCATGGCAGCTAAAAAGCCAAGAAAAGCACAGAGGGTAAAACTGGGCCAGAACACACTCCAGTGAACTCTTTCTTCCAGTTAGACATCACTCCCTGTCTTCCATACCTCCCAATAAAGCCTTCATACTATGAATACAGGAAGGGATAAATCCCCTCACTAGATCAGAGTCCTTGTGCTCTATCACTGAAGAGACCTTCACAGGCACACCCAGAGTGTGCTTTGTTAATTCCCCTGTTATTTCTTATTCTGATCAAGTTAACAATAAAAATTACTAAAATAAAAATGGTTGAAGAGCACATTGTCTCTCAGTCTCCATGAGAAAACAAAACCAGGAAATTATGTATTACAGAACATGAAGAGACTGACAATATGGCTCATTGAGTGAAGATGCTTGCTGCCAGTCTGCCAGCCTCAATTTGATTCCAGGAACCCATGTGATGGTTGGAGAGAACTTAGCTAAATCAAATTGTATAAACATCACTCAATTTATTCCTAAACAACCCACATCATGAATATTCAGTGGCTAAGCAATGCATACAAATCACCATTGCCAGAAGAAAGCTAGTAGTACATGTGATCATCAGTCAGATTGATCTGCCCTTCTTACGTACTGTGCTAAGCTTCCATTTCTATAGCTAAGGTCTGCAGGGGACTGTCCGTGAATGGGGGTGCGGATGCATCATATCACAGCACAGGAAGGTGTTCCTATCTCCAGCAGATTCTCTTTAGGGTACTATTGAAATCCATAGAAGAGGAAGTCAGTCAATGAGGCCATTCATTCTGGAGCACAAAGAGCGAGCTGGGAAGGGAGCTTGCTGGGCTCCAGATTCAGATCCGTCACTGATTTGCTCTGTGATAACATTGCTTAGCCTTCAGCAATGTGGTAGAAAATCAGGAAAGCTTCACAGCAGGAATGACCGCAGGCTTAAGTCATTTTAGAGAGTTCAGAAGTCCTGGTTGAATCCTCCAGACAATAGTAGTACGCAGCTAAGGGGTTGGGACTTCATAGCCAGGAGAGAAAGGTGCTTGTTCAAGGCCCTGGAAGGCCATGGGGAAAGAAGGAGGGAAGAATGAGGAAGGGGCAGGGCAGGGGAGGATTCTGACTTCCATTCTGACATGGCTCTTATAGCCTCTTTTGTTTTTGTTTAAGAGGTGAGAATGTTGAGTACTTCACCTAGTTTTAGTTTTAAAACTTTTACAAATAAAAAAAAACTAAACTCTAAGTGTGGTGCTTCTAAAGGAGCTAATCCTCTATGGTGTGGTTAATGGTAGAGACGTGGGGGCAGGTCTATAATTTTTTTGTTCAGTGTTTCCTGCATTCACACTCTTGGCCCTGGACTCAGAAAATGTTCATCCCCTCCCTTACCCAAGTGTCTCTTAATGATGTTCTGGCTGAATATGATGCTTCTGGTGAAGCTCTGAGGGCTCAGTTCCATCAGGACCACTAAGCTCTTCCATCAGAGGATGCAGACTCCTAACACAGTTTACCTGCATGGAGGCTATAAGAGACATGCCCAAAATAATGATAACTCTTCTCACTTTTGGAGGGAACAAATTCACCAGTGGCACCAAGACTCCTGAAAGAGCAAGCTGTGACAGTCGGTCCAAGGTGCCAGGATCCACTGGATTTTCTGGACTTTGAATTTTTTCACTTTCAGAAGCATTACCAAAGGAGGAAGGTCATTCTGTCAGGTGTGGTGGACTCCTAGCAGTCATCCGGTCAAGGATGGAGGCCTTTGGGTACCTCAAGAATGGGGGTAATATCTCTAGCATCCCTCCTTTATATGCCTATCTAGCTCTGTTGATCTTTTCCTGGGACAGTGTTGCCCAGGGCTTGGAGAGAATGGGTCAAGACATTGAGTTCCAAGCTTGACATGGGTTCCACCAGCCTGGGCAGGACCCACATGTCAACCACTTTGCTCCTGTGCTTTCTGCAGCCTTTGGTGAAGTACGGCTGGGCTCAGCAGGTGTCACCAGACAAGGAAGGGGCAGGGAGCACCTGCATTACTTACTTGGCTTGCAAGGATCTAGGTTCTCATTTCAGCACCAGTTAGGCAAGATCCATGGGATGCTCTCATTGTGATTGGTATGGTTGAGGGCATAAAGGCCTTCAGGTAAAGAATGGCATTCCTTAGAGGTGATGATATCTCTGAATTCTGGGCTTCCTGGATATAATAACGAGGGCCTGCACAGAATCTCAACCAAAGGCAACCATGCCCTTTCACGATGCCATCAATCTTCTCTGATGTTCCTGAAGCAATATTAGTCAGAAGCAAAGGTTTTGTTTTTTGTTTTTTTTTTTGATCATGTGGACTTCAGGAAATCCACTAGTCTGGGAAGGAGCTCTGCTCAACAATCAATATAATACTTCCTGTGAAAGTATTTTCCTGGCAGCCTGAGTAGCCAGGAAACCCAGGACTGGATGTGAGCTATTCATACCTTGGATTATTTCTTCCAGAATGAGGCTGATCCCTTTGACTGGTATTTGTGACGTCATATTGTAGCGGTAGTTTTGGCTACACCGCTTTGGCTCCCGGAGGGTTGCACCCTCGTGATCGCCCAGGAGCTCTTTGGATTCTCGGATAAAAGACACACACAGTTAATTTTTGACATGCCCTGACTAGCTCAAAGGCTGGAGAGTCCTAAAACTTCCCCTGCTAACCCAGGCTCACTTCCCCGAATTCTTACACAGCTGGTTGGCTTTCTCTCGTTCTTCTCCCCCAAGAGAATCATGACATTTCTCCCTCTTCCTCTCCAGTTCCTAACCCACACAAAGTTCTGACCCTCTCTCTCCACCCAGCCATTGGTCATTGGCTCTTTATTGATCAATCAAAACCCAATTGAGGACAAGGATCTTCAGCGTTTGGACACGCAGATTCCCGATTAATTCAAAGCGTTAGAACCAATCCCCAACATCACGTCAGTGGAGAATTAGGTGATTTCCCTTCTCTTTAAAGCCTGCTCTTCTTTTTTGGCCTTCTGGGAGCTTCAGGCTGAAGGACATCCTCTGCTATTTACCTCATATATGCTTCTTTGCCTAGGTACATTTTCCTGACCTGTCTTCCGGAGTGCTACATTCCGTGGTGGAGTGCCTAATGAGATTCACTGTGTTCCTTTAAATAAACTCTCAGCTATACTGCTGTAATCAGTGGATCATTAACAACAAAGATATGAAATGTGGAAGGGAGACTAGCTGAGAAGAATAAGTTGGAGGAGTCAAAAGAGGATGATGGGAGCAAATATGATCCCAGTAAATTCTAGACATGTATTAAAAATAATAATTAAACCCATTTCGGTGTAATTGATATGTGCTAATAACAGTAAATCCATGTTTTGTTTTTCAAGCAAGAGGATCTAATCTGCTGGCATAAAATGTCTTGCGCATCTTGTAGCCTAAATATCTCTAAATTTCCCAAGCACAAGATGAACCCCCCAGTGACATTTTCTCAAGCAAAGGTAGCACCACAGTGATTTGAGTTACTGGGCAAGCTACTTTGGAAAAACCAAATGAGGAGATCTTTCCTTGCCTCAGAATGTACAGATGATGTAATGTTTTGATAGGCTCCACCTTGTCTGGTAGGATCATTTTATCTGCTGAGTTCTGGGATCACAGCTTGGGATGCCAAAAAGGGGGGGGGGGGAGATATGTGAAGCCTAAAATCTTTTAGTTATACTGTAAAAGGGATTTAGAAACCAACCAAACAAAGACAAACAACATTATAACATCATAGCACCTTGAGAATGAAAAGTATCACTATCTACCCCCTACCAGTGGCACTTACTAAGCTGGGGTTTGTGCTGTGTAAAGCACACAGTTGTGTAGGTAAAGCTTTGCTGGAAAAGAATTCACAGCTAGCAGAAGGAGGGTTCTGGGGATCTTGCAGCTCTTACTACCATTGAACACTCACACGATGAGTCCTAGTCTTCTGGGAACTTCTTACACCTAATGTTGACAGGCTGTATTTAGTCATGTTTGAAGAATCACCAAGTGAGTCATCTGTGTGCAGGAAGGAAATCGCTTTGCTGCAAAGTAGATTGCTGGAATGGTTCCTGAATACAATAGGGAAGAGAAGGTAAACAATGGAAATGAACTTCATATTTCTTTAGCACTCCGCCTCTCCTGGGCCATGTCTCAATTTATTTTTAAAACCAAGCATATTCAAGATAAGCATATGACACATGTGAAGGTGCCTTTGCTCGGTATTTTCTCTCTCTCTCTCTCTCCATATATATATGCTCTGAAATTGCAAGCTCTTCTTTCTTTTGAAAATTTGAGAACTTAATTTTCATTTTAGAAATACAGACAGGGGATCAGTGTTTATGGTTCAAAAACCGAATAAACTGACTCTTCCCTAAGAAACTCACTTGTAGGGACAATTTTGGAATTTTGTTTAAAATAAAACAAAAACAAAAACAAAAAAACCCAAAAAAACCTCAGACAAATTATAAGACTGTGTTTTTGTTTTAATCCCAGGTATGGGGCTATGTGGCTGATTCAGACTGTCCGAAGCAGCTGACTATGACTTGCCTCATGGTCTAGCAGAGGCATGGTTTTGCTAGCAGCAGATAGTCTCTGTGATTGTGTGACGTTTGGAATTCTGGGAATTTTTTAGAGAGTAGCCTTTAATAGTCCCTTCATTTTGGTTAACACTACCTCCCCCCCCCCCAGTGTTTCTCCCATCTTCCCATCCTCTTCCTACACAAATCTTTCCTACATGGCACCTCCTTTCTACCTAACGTCCACCCTTCCTTACATCACTTCCCTGCAATGGCATCTTCCTATATTTCTGGCCTCTATAAAAAACTATACGTTCGACATATAAATTTAGAAATCCAAAGCTCAGACTCACATATGAGAGAGAACATACAGAATATGTTTTTCTGTGCCTGTGGTACTTCACCTTGTATATATATATATTTTTTTCTAGCTTCATCTTCTTCAATTACCTGAAAATTTCATTTTTGTTTATAAATGAATAAAATCTCATCATGTGGAGGGGGTCTGCAATTGAGAAGTAAGTAAATAATAAATAATTGGCAAAGAACCCCACCATGTATCTGTACCACATTTTCACTAGCCTGTCAGCAGCTGGCGGACATCTAGGCTTATCCCATATCTGAGCTATGTAATGGAGTGGCAGTGAAGATGGGTGAGTAAGTATCTTGATAATAGGATATGGAGTCCTTTCAGTACCAAGAAGTGATATAGTTGGAAATATAGTAGTCCTGTTCCTATCTTTTTGAGAAATTCTCATGCTGTTTTCATAGTAGTTTATGCTCTTAACTGTGAATAAGGGTTCCTCTTTCCCTACCTCACCAGCATTTGTTGTCATTTAATTTCTGGTTGGTTTTGTGTGTGTTCTTTTTATTATATTTTATTATATTTATATTTATTATTTTATTATCTTTTATTTTATTATATTTATATGTTTATTATTAAAACAATTTTTAAACATTTTGACATATAACATATATTCTTTCCCTCTCCCAAGTCCTTCCTGAGTCTCTCCCCCAAATCTACCCAACATTAAGTTCTTTCTCAAAAAAACAACAAACCCCCAAACTAAATGTCTTAGTTAGGGTTTTACTGCTGTAAACAGTCACCATGACCAAGGCAACTCCTATAAGGACAACATTTCATTGGGGCTGGCTTACAGGTTCTGAGGTTCAGTCCATTATCATTAAGGTGGGAGCACGGCAGCATCCAGGCAGGCATGGTGCAGGAGGAGCTGAGAGTTCTGCCTCTTTGTCTGAAGGCCACTAGGAGAAGACTGGCTCTCACACAGTTGGGAGAAAGGTCTCATTGCCCACCCCCACAGTGACACACTTCTTCAACAAGGTTACACCTCCTAATAGTGCCACTCCCCGGGCCAAGCATATTCAACCAATATACTAAATAAAAACAGAAAACAAAAGTACATTCTAAAGGAAAAACAATCCCCTCAAACCCCCCAAACTGTAAACACACAGAGAGAGAGAGAGAGAGAAAGAGAGAGAGAGAGAGAGAGACACTGTGGAGTTCATTACATGTTGGTGAACCACTCCTGAACATGAGGCCTGTCCTGGAGTGGTTTATATACCCAGTGTCACTCTATTGGAGAAAACTGATTTTCTCTCTCCCAACTGATAGTTCAGTTGTTAACCTTTACCCTAGTGGTTAGGTATTCATTCATTCATTCACTCATTCACTTACTCATTCATTCATGGACATAAAATAAAACCAATAATAGTTGCCAAAAGAAAAAAATGTAATGATTAATGACTGCTAATGATAATCTACTATGCACATAGATCAGGGACTTGTTCAGCCAGTATCAGAAAAGCTTCTTCCTGCAGCAGATGGAAACAAGTATGGAGAACCACAGCAGACACTGAGAGTGAGAGACCTTGAAACACTCAGCCTTAAATGGGATATCTCCATCAAACTCTCCCCTCAGAGCTCAGGGAGTTTCACAGACTAGGAGGTGAAAAGAATGTGTAGTGACAATTCTGGAACTTTGGTTTCTTTTATAACAAACAAACAAACATAGAAACAATATAAAAATATGTTTTCACTTTAATCCCAGGTGTGGGTATATGGGGCTGCTTCAGAGTGTCCACAGCAGCTGACTGTGATTTGCCTCCTGCTCTAGAAGAGGCGTGATTTTGCTAAAGGTAGATAGTTTCTGAAACTGTGTGACATTTGGAATTCTGGGAACTTTTCAGAGGGTGTATAAATGCTAGGGCCCTGAGAGGCAGGGTGAGTGGTTGTTGGTCATTCAAGGGGGTTGATTGGAATTTGTTAGTAATTGCTCAAAGAATAAACAAAATAAAGAAAATTAGATTCAGGTATCTCTTTCCCCCCTCTCTCCTTCTTTCTCTCCTATCTAGTGATAGTGGGTGAAATCCAAGGGTCTAATGGGTGGTGAAAAGAAGAAGCCACTAAATAGCAAAGGTCAAGTACAAGAGTGTAAGAGACAGAGAGGTTGGAGAACACCAAGAAAGCAAGGCCTTCTAAATCATCATAAAGTTCATGTAGACTCACAAAGACTAAGTGTGCATGCACAGGGCCTGCATGGGTCTGCACCAGATCCTCTTGATATACACTATGGCTTCCAGCTTAATGTTTTTATGGGATTTGTGATTCTTATGCCTTCTCTTGAGTTCTTTTCCTTCAGTTGATTTATCTTGTACAACTTTAAATGTGATAGTTTTTGTCATGTCTTGTATATTATTTTGTAATATTTAAAAAATATGAATGTCATGATTTTTTCATAATAGCTACTCTCATTGGCATGAAATGAAATCTCAAAGTAGTTTTAATTTTTGTTTTCTACCAGCTAATGATGGCTTAAACCATTTTGAGTGCTTATCACCCATTTGCATATCTTCTTTCAAACATTTGTCATTCAGATTTATAGCTTAATTTGGATTGGCATGTTTGTTTTCTTGGTGTTTTGGTTTTTTACTTCTTTGTGTGTTATAAATTTAATCTTCTTTTGCATAAATAATATACTTCCATTCAGTAGGCTGCCTTTCTTTATGATTATCTTCTTTGCTATATGGAAGCCTTTTAATTTCATTAAGTCTCACTTATCAATTGTTGGCCTTTTTATTCTGAGAAAGTCCTTACCTAGCACATTAGTGCTACAAATAATTTCAAGATAGATCATTTACAATTTTTTAGATTTATTTGTTTTTATTTTATGTGTGTGAAGATTTATAACTCTAGTTCTTACTGGAGTCCTACATGTTTATGAGCCATGATGTGGGAGCTGGAACACAAACCTAGGTCCTCTGCAAGAGCAACAAGTGTTCTTAACTGCTGATCCATCTCTTCAGCTCCCGGAAAGCTATTTTAATAATAACTTTCAAGTTCTTCATTTTATTTAAAACATTTACTATTGACCCAAACTTTAGCTCTTAAGATGGAGTTAATTTGAGGGTAACGTTGAAGCCACCTAGACAAGTATTATAAATACAGATTTTTAAAATACGAAATAAAGTAACCTATGTTAGAAGGCCATGGTGGTTTACTCTTGTGATTTCAACACTTATGAGGATGAGGAAGGAGGAATGTTTTAGAGATGCATCTTTATATGGGTTTCTGGACAGCATATCAGTAAAGATAAGAAGAGTTAGTTGCAATGAAAACTTGTTCGGTTAATAATCCTGAAAGACTAGGCAGCTGGGCTCCCAACTGAGGGGCAAAGATTTGAGTGACTTGTTCATGGTGAGTGCATGATGAGTCAAATAACTAGAAGAACCGATAGTGGGGCCCTTATTTAAGAACTTATTCATCATGGTGGAGCAAGTACTGCTTGTCCAGGCTGGGCTTATCAAAATGGAAGGCACCACAGTAGAAGAAAAGAAAAGAAGAATAGAGCTATTATGGTGGCAAAGGGGAAGATTCTGTGTACTTTAGACTAAATAAATAACGTAATTATATCACACTCACCAGAAGGATTAAGACCAAAAGCATTCAGCAAAAACCAAAGCATGCAATTATTTTTAATTACATTTAAGAAGAGCAGAAATAAATATTAACATGGCTCTTACTCTCTTATAATTTCAT
Organism: Rhynchomys soricoides; assembly: GCA_019843965.1. NCBI lineage: Eukaryota > Metazoa > Chordata > Mammalia > Rodentia > Muridae > Rhynchomys > Rhynchomys soricoides. The sequence goes on along the minus strand of JADRCH010000028.1, from coordinate 7,735,442 downwards.
TATTAAGAGTCATAAATAAGTAGTTAAAGGTGCTCTCATGAATGTTCTTCAACTCCCCCCCCCCATAGTCTTCCCTTTAGAAAACTGGCCTTTCAGTTCTGAATTTTATGATACTCCCTTTGGCAAGAGGAAAGTGAAGAAAAAAAAAATCACATAACTAGCAAGTCTTCATCTGCTTTTGTTGGTGTGACAAAACATCTGCGTCTAGGTAATTTGTGATGAACAGAAATGTCTTCTTTCACTTTTGGAGGAAAAAAAGTTTAAGACCAAGACACCCATTCCAGTCTTGGCCTTTTTGTGTCATGAGATGATGAAGGCCTGCGTGTTAGAGGGGCCATGAAGAGGAAATGAAAGGCAGTCTCTTAAAGGCACAGGAAGAAACAAATCCACCCCTTCACAATGAACCTGTCCCTGTAATGAACCCAGCTGTGAGGGCGGAGATCCTGGCCCGACAGAGGCTCCTTCTTCTAACTTTCTCATGATGACAGTCTAATTTCACCATGAATTTGTAAAGGACAAAGACATGGTTCATAACAAGGTATGCTGTGTTCATCCATTCTAAGGATTTTTTGGCGATGGAATTGGGTGGTAATATGTAAAGCATCACTGCTCGTTGAAGTGTCCACTTGCATTTCATAATAATTTGAAACAGAACCAGGAGATAGGCATCACCACCATGGCAGCCAAGATTCTACAACAAGAGAAACCAACAAGGACCTTTCATTGTATTTTGAAGAACTATATGTAGACCGCCAGTTGAACCAGCACCATTTGTTGAAGATGCTGTCTTTTTTCCACTGGATGGTTTTAGCTCCTTTGTCAAAGATCAAGTGTCCATAAGTGTGTGGGTTCATTTCTGGGTCTTCAATTCTATTCCATTGATCTACCTGCCTGTCACTGTACCAATACTATGGAGAGGGTGTTAGATCCCCCAGTTTAGGAGAATACCAAGGAGGGATGACGAGAGTGGGTGGGTGGGTGGGGGATTACCCCCATAGTGGCAGGGGGAGGGCGGAAGGAATGGGGAGGTTCCAAAGGGGAGATCTGGGAAGGGGGAAACATTTGAAATGTAAATAAAGTATGAAAAAAATATTTGTATAAGAAATGAGCTCACAAAATAAATGATATATTTAAAAAAAGATTAACAAATAAATAATCAGACCTTAGGGCTCACCAACTCAATTTTGTAGTCTGTCTCTTGAATATTAGTAGGAGGTCTCTTAATATTTGACAGGAAAATTATTCTAACCACAATGGAATTGCTTTCAATGTTTCATGATTATTTATATAGAATCCATCTTTTTATCTGAAATCTCTCTCTCGCTCTCTTTTTTTTTTTTTTTTTTTTTTTTTTGGTTTGCCACTTGTCCACTTCCTCTAAGCTTGGTGGTTTCAAAGAATCCACCAAGCTTAGAGTTTTACTTGTCCAATGAAGAGACCCTCTGACACAATGGCTTCTGTCATTGTTCTATCAGAAGGGCTAATTCAGAGGTCCAGACAGTGGTTAGCATATACAAAAGTATGACACTCAAATTAGAGTGTAATGAGTCATCCCTCATGGAGCAGGGCAAAGAGAGAAGTTTGCCGCAGTTAGACCACAATCCCCAAACCCCCGGTGCAACATGCACATTCCCCTCTGCCACTTTGCTGCATTAGGATTCTTGCCACTTTATATAACCAAACATCAGAGTTAGGCTGGTGAGATGGCTCCGTGGCTGGTAGTACTTGCTGCCAAGGGTGACAACCTGAGTTCAATTCCCGGGCCCCACGGGATGAAACAAGAACTGACTCCTGCAAGTTAACCTCTGATTTTCATGTGTGTGCCATAGTGTACATACATGTGAACCCCCTACCCCTGCCCAAATAAATTTATGTAAGTGTGTGTGTGTGTGTGTGTGTGTGTGTGTATACTTAAGAAAAAGAGAGAAAATCAGAGTTAAGAAACTCAAGGACAAATACACCGAGACATAACTCAGCAGGCCGGTAAGCCTGGTGAGCCACTAGTGTTTTGTTTGTGTTTCTTGGGCTGAGAATGCAGAATGCATGGAGTACCAACAGTAAGAATGTGTTACCACAGCCATGGCTACCATGACTATGAATTAGTTTTTATGTATTTATGTATTTATGTGTCCTTTTGTAAAGAACACTTTCTCACCATATTCTCTATTAACCCTGTCTGCTTTGGTATAACCTAAAGATTATCAATGTGCTCTTGATATTTACATTTTATAATTTGGCTTGATATACATGGTGTTTTTGTTGTTGTTGTTGTTTGTTTTGGTTTGTTTGGTTGCTTTGTTTTGTTTTTCCAAGACAGGGTTTCTCTATGTAGCCCTGGTTGTCCTGGAACTCACTCTGTAGACCAGGCTGGCCTCAAACTCAAAGATTGGTCTGCCTCTGCCTCTCTAGTGCTGGGATTTAAGGCATGCACCACCATACCTGGCTTGTAAGTGCTTATTTACTCATTGTTTATATTTTTACATCGTCTAAGACTTACCTTCAAATCATAAACTATTATTTTGTTTATTGTATATGCCCTACATTTCCAGAATCTTACCCACACTGTTTACTTTGTCTTTGCTAACATAATATAATTTTAAAATAATTTATATATAAAACACTTCTGGATGAAATGATCACAAACTTTATAAGCCTGAAGCTTAGTAGGTAATCTTGACAACCCATCATAAACTACAACTTCATTTTGAAATTTCACCTATCACGACTTGAACTCAAAGCCAACTATAGATACAAGTGTAGATCACAAGTATGGTCTTTGAGCTTGCATAACTCGAAGAAGAAGAAGGAGAAGGAGAAGGAGAAGGAGAAGGAGAAGAAGAAGAAGAAGAAGAAGAAGAAGAAGAAGAAGAAGAAGAAG
>JADRCH010000028.1:7671481-7724352 GCA_019843965.1 Rhynchomys soricoides | reverse complement strand
AGAAGGAGAAGGAGAAGGAGAAGGAGAAGGAGAAGGAGAAGGAGAAGAAGGAGAAGAAGAAAATTTAGAATTTGGAATAATTACAAAATTGTGACAATCAGAAAAAATATCCTTGATAGATGTTGCTAAGTGAGAGCACAAATCTCTCTCCCTCTCCACAGACACAGCACAAATACACATACATAGACACACATAGATACAGAGATACACACACAAACACTCACACAGACACATACACATATACAAATACAGACACACAGAGACACACAATACATACACACTCACAAGGAGAGAGAGAGAGAGAGAGAGAGAGAGAGTTTACAGCAGATTTTAAGTGAGACTGCAGAGTTGAGATCTGAAAGGCTTTACTAGGTCAGGAGAGAAACTGTGGGTTCAGGTCCAAAAGGGTGAGTGAGGCAGGCAGACAAGAATGGGGAACACCGGGTCAACAGATAGGAGTCCCAGCCTCACCAAAGCCTCCCTCAAGGATGGTAAGGAATTCTCTGCCTGTTGGTCCTTGACTCACACTGGGATCAAATGACCAATGAGTAGGGCAATGCTAGCTAGCCAGCGCTTATGGAGGCCAGGTGAAGGAGATACACTCCTTCCTCAGTCTGATCAGTTCCTGGCCTGCTTCCCTGAGACAATACCCTCACAGGACCCTAGAGTCTCAGTTCACCTTGAAAATTTAACACGGTAGCTTTCTTTCTACTCCAAGGAATACGGTCTTAGTACACCCTCCTGCTTCCCTTTCTCCTCCAAGGAACGAGCCCTTCACTTCATCTGTGCTGTTTGCACGGTGCCAGACGGATGGTGTGGTTTGCTAGTCCATCCTGGTATGCAATAGTCCTTCTTCCTTCAAAGTGGAGTAAAACAGTGATTTAAAATGGAGTGCCTCAGGGCAAGGTCCAGCCTGAAAACCACTCTTCTCTTTCTCTCTTCCCTCTCTCCCTCCCTCCCTCCCTCCCTCCCTCCCTCCCCTGTCTTTATCATACTACAGAATACTGAGAGTAGAGCATAGTGTGATCTCAGTGATCTCAACTACTTTTGTTCCACTCTAATCTTAATTACCATTTCCAATCGTTTTATCACCCATTACGCTTACATACGTGCGTATCTATCTATATAAAAGACCGAGAAGAGGTTAACGGGGCTAGAGACTCCATAGGACTGGTACTCTATGCTGAAGGTTGAGAGCTGATGCAGGTGTCAGGAAAGTCTCTGTAGAGGCCAGATAAGAAGTTGTCACCTGAAGGCAGGCCAGGTGACAAGCAGTTTTAAGTATCACTTCAAAGTGAGCTGTGTGTCATGTGCTGGAGCCCTGGGGACAGACCTACCCTTTGACAATTTTCCTGGATAAGTGACAGGTGATGGGTTACTCTGCCTGCCACATCTGTCCTTTTGTCTTCTCAGCTGGGGGGATAAATCTGTATAATTGATAAGATCATGGGTCAAGGGAACTGTTGCATTTTGATAAATTTACTGATATAATTGTTTATTAGTGCCAATAGAAGAGCCGTGTGTGCCCGGTGGTGTGCTGGCAGATGGTTGCTGTTTGCTTGTACAAACACGACGCAGAGTCATTCTACCTTGGCACTTGTGCTCAGAATATCTCAGTTAAAACCCACTGCTTTATAAAGAGGAATAGCTTAGGGATAGGTACTGCCCAAGAGCTGGGGCTCTCTACAGCAGTGTACCTCCAAGCAGACCAGCTCTTTCAAGAGGAGATTAGGAAATAGATGAGCTTAAAAGAAAAATCAGGCCGGGCAGTGGTGGCGCACGCCTTTAATCCCAGCACTCGGGAGGCAGAGGCAGGCGGATTTCTGAGTTCAAGGCCAGCCTGGTCTACAGAGTGAGTTCCAGGACAGCCAGGGCTACACAGAGAAACCCTGTCTCGAAAAACCAAAAAAAGAAAAACAAGAAAAATCAACACAAGGGGAGAAGAGTGATGTTATTGGTGCATAAATAAGAGTACTGGACGTTTTCTTAAATTAAAAACAGATAAAACTATCTTTTGGTAATTCAGTTCTACTCACTCCTCCCTACACCCCAACCCCCAACTAACAAACAGTCCTCCTACCTCCAAATGCACAAAGAACCAAGTTGTAAGGAATGATTATCTCCAACTGCCAGTCAAGTTTGGTCCTGCACAGTTGGGGGGAGGGGTAGCATGCCTCTTAAGAACTTGGCTCTAAGCCAGCATGACTCAATAGCTATAATTTGCATTTGAATGCAATTAACAGGGCCAGTGCTTTGGGGTAATCATGCTGTCTACAATACACACAAGCTGGAAACTCAACAAAAGTCCAAAACACTTACAGGGGGTTTTGTTCTTTGAATTTCCCTGAGATGTGGTATTTTAGGTATAATTTTCAATTTCAAAATTATCCAAACATAATCTCTTTTTTTGATTTCTAATTAAAGGAAGTTTAGTTACTTGTCATTTTCCCCCTTAGAAGAATAATTTTATCACATTAGCACAAGTGATTTACAAACTTCTTTACAATGTAAATAGATAAAAAAGAAGGAAAAAGAGAAATTCCCATTAATATTAAAAATAGAGATGTGAAAATGTGCACATGGTATATAGATAAAATTTTGATTTTTCAGTAATGTTAAGATTCATTAAAAATAAATTAGCACAATTGGGTGGGTGGTGGAGGTAGGAAGACACAGTTCAAAGTGATCTTTACCTATATAGGTACTTTGAAGCCAGACTGGTCTGTCTGTCCCAGATCTTGTCTCAAAACCACAAAACATAGGTAGCAAAAACATGTTAACAATTCCTTTTCTATAAAATGAATGGCTCCTTCATGAATTTAAGCTAACCCTTTTCTTAATTTTCAGCATACAGTCTTCATAAACAGCAAATAGCATATGTAGGATATGATTTTCTAAATCCAAAAGAAAAGAAAAGAAAAACACGCATAGTGAAACTAATTTTGGAGAATTAAGAGCCCCAGCCAGGGAGTTGTGTTACCAGGATTTTAATTGATTACAGTCTTCCAGTAATTTATTGTGTAACGACCCTGTTAGGTGAGGATTGTGGGGGAAGTTGGGGGGTAGCAAAGGTGACAGCCTTCAGTTCTCCCCTTAACTGTAAGATGAACGGAGGTGGCTTGGAATCTAAGATGGCTTTCACCTCTAAAATGTTCTGGTTTGGAGAATGTCAGGTGCCCTGGTTTCCTTCCTGAGCATGCAAGCGCTCTCTTTTCAGACACTGTGGTCTGGAAGCAGTCTTCTGAGAACAACAACCAGGAGGCAACTGCTTATTTACTATGAAAACGTGTTCTGTGTTGACATCAAAGCAAAGCATGCCCTTCTTCTGGAAACTACTGATTTACTTATTCAACTAGTAAGTATGGGCTGTCCTCTTGGGTATTCTACAAGTTCTGCCCTTTATAAATTGCAACCCTGTTTGAAGGGTTAGAAAATGATCATTTCCACAACAAAGACTGAAGGAAAACACAGTACAGATTTGGCAGAAGGAAAAGTCCTGCATGTGGTTCAAGCGGAGGGGCAGAGTTAGCGAGGACTGACTTAGGTCTTGGTTTTATTTTGTTTTCAGTTGAACCTGAAATATCGATATGATTTTTATAAATAAAAGTTGTTGGAAAGCCTTCATTCCCTGCATATATGTAATGCAGTTATAATAGGCATATGTTTATATGTACTTTTTAGAGTCATTGAGAAAATTAATGCATGTCAGTACTTAGCACAGTACACGATGTTACCGTTGGGAAAAAATTACATAAAGAGAACCATCCAGGGTGGCAGGTCTGCTGTGGCTGCTGTTGCAGCATCAAATATTAGCTTGTTAAAGGTTTTTTTTTTTTTTTTTTTTTTTGACCCAAAATGTTTCTGGGCAGATGGTTGTCTAGACATGCTTTTTCAAAACCAGTGGTTTGCATATGGAGTTATAATCAGAAGTTAAAAGAAAAAATCTTTTTGCTTGCAGCCAAAAGGAAGAGTTGACTAACTTTTAATGAGCGATTAGAATGTGGAAACCAGAAAAACAGAGGAGATGGCCTACAGGGAGAAATCTCGTGAGGCTGCTGCTCCGCAGTGCATGCTGTGGCTTCTCTGCGGCTCTCTGTACAAGGTGCACTGGAAGATTCCCTCTTTGTTAGACAGGTGCGCCTTCTTTCACATGACCTTAGAATTACCCAAAGGCCAATACCTTGTGTTGTTTGGATGTCTGGACCTGTGGAACTTTGAGAAATAAATTTGGTATTTATCAGTTACGAAGCTCTATATTTGAAAAGACACTCATAACAAAATTAGCTAACAGTCTGTTGCCTATCCATAACTGAAGGATCTATAGAAATATCCATAAAACAGAAACCATCACTCCTATCTCGAAGCGGACTTTAGAAATGGAGGGAAGGAGACAAAGAACAACAAAGCCAACAGACTGTCACCTAGTGATAATGACTAACTAGAAACAAACCATTGGGCATATAGGAGTTTAGCACCAGCCCCCTCAGCGAGACATCTGTCCAGTCACAAAGAGAGAACCCTACCCTCAGAAGGGCTCCTTGGTTTAATGGTCCTTTGTCTTGTGATTCTTAATTTCATCTTGATGCCGGTGTTTTGTTAAACGAGGCCGGATAAAACACTGGTAGGTAAGCAGAATAATATGAATACGTGGCAGGCATGCCCTCTGTTTCTTGTGGCTCTGTTCTTAGGTAGCATTTCCTAATTTCTCCCTAAGCCTAGAATTCTGTGTGTAACATAGCTCCCCTGGAGAGTTCAATGAGGCTCATAGTCAGGGAGAGGAGGAGGTAGACACTGTGCACTTGAGAAGGATTTGACATTCCAAAACATGAACACAAACACTGTCACCAATGAACCAGCCTTACTTTTTCTTACTTCTGGAGCCAACCACTGACTCGGACAATGCTGAATGAAAGGAAAGGGAGGGATAGTTTCCCTCCACAGTTCTTCTGTTGTTCATTTTAGCGTATGTATACATGGGTTGGGGTACATATGTGTGCTTCTGAGTGCCGGTATCCTCAGAGCTGAATGGACGGTGTCAGGTCCCCTGGGACTGGAATTTCAGGCAGTTGTGAGCCTCCTGGTCTGGGTGCTGGCAAGAACTGTACAAGCTCTTTGCTACTGAGCCTGCTCACCAGCTTCCTCATTTCCTGTTTACAAGTGTTAATCCCAAAGATGTGAGAAGAAAGACCACAGACCCAACTCATCATGGCCAAATTAATTAAAGCAAGCTTTTGATTCTTGTATAGTTTGTCTTTACTAGAAGATGCCTTTCAAGCCCAAGATGGAGGCAGGCTGGTTCATCACAAGCCTGAGTTAGTAGGAATGGAGATGTACTAGGAAGTGAGAGACTTCAGTTGTAGGGCATGCACCACGTACCAAGCCCTAGGTTTGTTCTCTGGGATGGACCTCCCGATCCCAAGTTGATATCACAATTTCTGAGTTACTTTTGTGCAATGTTCCTACTGTTCACTTAAGGATGAATGAAATACATATTCGTGTGTGAATTTATAAATAGGAATTGTATAGTTTTTAATGATGTCAGGTGCATCAAATGCTTTTGTGTTCCCGTTTGAACTGGCATTGCATGATGTGAATATCTTTCTTTACAAATGAAGCATGGTAACGAAAGAGACCTTAGGAGGTGAAAGCCTCGTATTTTTATCCATTCAACAGCATTTTATTCACATCTCTAACACAATTTTCATTATAGATTACGGTTTTGCATTAGCAACGCAAGTCTGTAAATTGGCCCTTGCTGAGAGGTGCTGCTTTGCAGCCGGTGGTCAGGAAAGCCTCTTTGGGGAAACTGCACTCTAGCTGATACTAAGATATTCAACAAATGAGGCCATGAAAAGACTTAGGGAAAGAACATGCCAGGTAACAGAAGAGATTCCCCCAGAAAGCAAACAAATGTATGGTGCCCCAGAACCAGAAGACCCACATCCCCAAAAAGCAGTGGTTAAGGAGCAGAGTGGTTAAAGACAAGACCAGAGTGTGAAGGGCCTAAGTCTAGAAGAACTTAGACTCTTTGTGTTAGGTAACCATTGGAAAGAGTCAGGGCGGGGAATGACAGGAATGGCTTACGTCATCCTGTTAGCATGGAGGTAAAAGTGGACTCTGGGAGCCCATCCTGGGCTTTTTATAGAATTTACCCTTCTCTGTAGCATTTGTTATAGGCCCATCGTAATTTCTAATGTTCTTACAGACTTTCAGATCCCAGCACTAAACAGTTGAGGTCTTTGTAGTCATGGTACTGTCTCATTCTCGCCACCACTAGTGTCTAGCACTGTTTGCACATAGCAGCTATCTCCTAAACATTCAGTAAATAAATGTTCAGAACAGGATTTAAACCCTTGCATGGTAAAAGCTCTGACTTTGGGATTTTCCTTAATTAATTTTCTTTAAATTTAATTAGAGGAACTACAAGGAAAATTACTTATAAAGAAATCTCCAACAAATATTATTCAAAATGAGCCATCAATTTTAGAACTTTCAGCATTTAGGGTTTTGAAGTTTTGAATGGCCTTTGCCTGAAACCATGTGCGTTATGAACCCAAAGCCACAGCTATTATTGATGCTATTTGGCCAGACATTTCAGTCTGGTGGCTTGGACTGAAGCTAGCCAGACATAATCTGAGGTTGCCTGATGTGTGAATATTGTGCTGAATTAGTTGTTAATCTTTAAAACTAAGGTGTTATCACATAAAGGTTTGATTTTTCTTTTTCACTTGAGGAACAACAAACATATAACTGAACTAAAAATGTCGAAGCACAGGATATGCGTTCCACGGGATCTAGTTCAGGCAGAATGGGGACAGCTACTTCCTTAGCAAGGGCCTGTCTTCTCTGTTTTATTTTATATCTTCTCGACTTTGCTTCCTCCACTCACTTAAGCTACCTGCCCAGTTCTTGTAGCTTATGTTTTGTGACTGCTCTTTTTGAGACACAAGGTACTGTGGATATTTAAAGTGAAGACTTTGAAATGGTAATAATATATATTGCTTTGTTACTCTAAGTTGATCGGTTGTTCTAGTCCTTGGTGTGACATTTATTTCAGAAACGAGGTGGTCAAACCAGATCCATCCAGGCCTGGACCTGTCTTAGGACGATCGCGACTTCTTTATGTTGGTGATTGAGGCTAGGGCAGGCTCTCCAGGGGGCAAGTTGGAGGGTGGCTTTGCTACAAGTTTGGCACACAAAGGGACACTACAACTTTCTTTACCTTCCGCTTGTGTCTGTAACGATTTAAAGGTAGTAAGATACCGAGTACATAGGACTGCCTCTAAGAATAAATACCAAAGACTGTCTTCCCATGGGTATAGAAGGTTAAGATGTCTTTCCTAACCCAATGTACACTGCCTCCTCGGACACTCTCTGAACAGGGCGATCAGGCATGTGAATTAAGCTTATATCTGCTTGGGTCAGCGCTTTTATTTGGATAGCGACATTTAATCTATTATACTGTTTTGTGTGAACCCACATGTTTATTTACAGAAATGTACGGAACAGTCCACAAAAGATACTCTGTGGTGAAGCTAACAAAGGCTGTTTCCACAGAGCTATCTAAAGGCATGTGGAAGGACAATGATGACGTGCAGAACACACAATGGAACACTGTTGACAGAATCCCGGGATCCCGGGAGGAGCTTTGGAAAGGCCAGCAGAGAAAGAAAATCCGTTTGCAAGGATTTACCACGCTGCAAGCCTCCCTGGAAAACAGTTGTGAAAACGCTTGGCAGTACCAGGGTACGGGGCACTTAGCATGTTCATAGGACTGAACAGTAATGCACTGAAGAGGCTGAGGAGGGGAAATCGGTCCACGTCCCCAGGGATCGGGCAGAGGGCAGAGCCCGGTCTGGGAAAGGGGTCAAGGTCCATGCTGCGGAGGGGGCAGGTGGCTGCGGGGACGCGCCTCCGGGAGACGAGAGGAGGAGGGGGTCGGCTGGCCTCTGCGCGGAGCTGCGCCCGCCTGGCCGTGCCGCCGGGGCGGGGCGCACCGGACTGGCCACGGTTGACGCAGGGCAGCGCGGAGCCCGGCGAGTGGGGGCAAGGGGCGGCGCCGTCCTGAGTCACCGCCTTCTCCCGCGCCTCCGCGCCGCCACCTTTCCATTCAGTCGCCCAACATGGCTGGAGCACGGCGCTGAGCTCTCGCTACCGCCACCGCCACCGCCGCCGCCGCCGCCGCCGCCGCCGCCGCCGCCGCCCCCGTCACCACCACCGCCGCCTGCCCGGAGCGCTCGGCACCGTGCTGAGTCCTGGGCGGCCGCAGGCATGTTGGGCGCCGCGGACGAGAGCTCGGTGCGCGTGGCTGTCAGGTGAGCTGCGGGTGGGAAGGAAAGCCGAGGCGACCGAGCGAGCGAGCGAGCGAGCGAGCCGACCCCCCTGCTGCCCTCTCCGGGGCCGATGCGTTGCATCGCGGCTTCTCGGGGAACAGCAGTAGCCGCCCCGCACCCCCACACCCCTGCTGATCGGGCGCCGCTCGCTGCACGGGAGCCTCACGTTTGGCCTCCGGGTGAGCGCCGCCCGGTGTCCCTGGGAGTCGCCGCCGCTGCTGCCGCCCTGCAGGTGGGCCCGAGGTGTCTGTCCATCCCCCACTCCCGGCCCAGCCCCCGCCGCGCCGGCTCCGAGCCGCAGACAAAGCGTCGCGGTGACAAGCGTGCGGCCCGCGCCCACTCGGGTCCCTGCGATGCTGCGCGTCGCGACACCTGGCTTCTCAGGTGTGCTGGTGGGGAGTGTGTTGCGGGACATATGCACCCGCGGGAGGTCTGGAGAAGGCAAGCAACGACAGCAAGCCGGAGGGTTACATGGGCGACTAGGAGAAACAACCTGAGATTAGTTAAGCACCGTGGATGTTGACAGTGACATCACACACGCCTGGGGTTGAAATGCTGGCTATGTTATAGTGTTGTGGTTAGTGACGGTGACATGGATATTCGATGTAATTTGGCTGTTTTGATGCATCACAAGTACTCTGACGGTTGCTCTTGGAAAACTGCAACATCATCACACTGAAAAATTAATGAAGCATTCATCCTAGACCAAGTACGTGGCTTCCATCGCTCTGATAAAATACTGTTAACTCAGTTAACAGTATTAACAGATTAAAGATAGCCTGTCTTCAGAGAAAGCCAGAATTAGTAAACATCTGCTGTCAACGCCTTAGTTGAAAAAATATTGAAAGTTACATAATGTAAGCGTTCCTATGGTTATTTTAGTGACAAATCTTGATTAAGCCCAGGAGTGGCAGTTTTGCATGTCCTAGGTCTTTAATTGTCTTAAAGAATAAAAAGAAAGGGGGAAGTATTTTGATTCCTTTATTTTGCAGATAATGAAATTACCACAGAATGGAGGTAACCATTTTACTATTCTTTACACCCTCCTGTTGGAAAACATTGAATTTTTTATTCCCCTTGTCTGTTATTCCTGGTCTACATTTTCCATTACTAGATGAGATTGTTTTTCCTATTCATTCTACTAACTTTTTTTGGGGGCCTTAAAATATGATAATCAATGTGTGCATCAGGACCAGGGAAATGGAAGGCAAAGACAGGAAGGCCATTAAGAGCCAGTTTTATTAGGACCCCTTATTATGAATGGTGGGGGAGGGGGGAGAAGGACCCAAAACACAAAATGATACTGAAAACCGGAATTTTGCTTGTGAGAAACCATCTTTTAATAACGATTCGTATGTGTGCATCTTCTACAACGTCATTCTAGACCATTCTATTAAATCTGATCTTGCTTCCAATGGAAGTGAACAGAGTCATGACTAGGCCTAAGGTGGTAATGACCAATAAATATCTTACATTACATTACAGAATGATGTGGATTTGAGTTTTGACGTGAAAGTTTATCTGCCATTTGCCCTTCCACATGCTAGGAAAACAGGCCTGAGCCATCGGGTGACTATAGAAACAAACATAACTTGTTGACCTACTTTGTGAAGGTTCAGTTGGTGAAACTGGGGTTTTTTTTCTCCCCACATTAAATACATTGCCCTCCTGTCTAAACTCTCTAAACTTACTGTATACAGGCTAAAAAGAGCTTAATGGTGTATCATATACTATTATATCGTTTATGAAGGACTTGGTCCTCAGTCTTACAATCTTCCATGTGACACTTATACAGTCCCTCATGTTGTGGTGAACCCCTATCATAACATTTTTTTGCTACCTCATAACTGTAATTTAGTTACTGTGCTGAATCATAATTTAAATATCTGTGATTTCCAGTGGTCATAGGTGACCTCTGTGAAAGATCGAGACCCCCAGAGAGGTCACAACTCACAGGTTGGCTTAGACTGTTTCAGTTATTCTCTCCTATGTCTGTTATCCTGATTTCTGGGCTAAAATCAGTAAGAAATGGTGAACATATGCCATATATCAGAGTCAAGACAGTGTCCACTTGTTTTATGTCTGGTAAAAAAATCTCATTCCTCAAAATCTGTGACTTTAATGCTGTTATTTTTATTTCTGTTTTACTGTCGGGAGCAGGAAGATCATTAAGTCAATCTTCCAAAATTAAACTGATAGCATATGATAGAAACGGTTTTAACCCAGAAATCTTATATTTATGGCCCAGGTTCTTATCCCGGAAGCTTATACAGGTGAGAGACAAGACTATCCCTTGCCAAGTTTTACTCATCGTAAAAAGGTCGTCAGCTTCTTCCTGGTCCTGTACTAGGTCAATTACAACTGAATAGCCTTGGCAGACTATTCCTATCTTGACATCCTAGAGGAGAGAGAGTTTACAAAGAGAGGGACTGGACTGAACTTTTCCCGTGCCCTCCAATCCAGTCTGTTTTCCAGTTGTGGCAAACTTCATTAGCAGAAGTAAATGTATACAGATGTTGTGCTTGGACTCAAAATTAACAGAGGCCTTTGACTCGTCTTTCTCCTTTAATGAATAACGAGGTGATGGGCACTGGAGACTTGGCTGTATTTCATAAAAGCAAGAGCATTCTCTTGTGTTCTAGTGGACTCAGAGGTTTTGTAAAATAAGCACCTGAGACATACAACTTTGGGGGAAAAGATGCTAAACAGGAAGTTTCTCACTTCCTTTCTGAGGGAGAATGGTTTTTATTCAGTGTCTGTGGATATTTTGGCATCTGAGTTGTCTGTAAGTTGTCTTTCGTTGTGAAGGGATATGGATCCAGAAGACAATCCTACTGTTCCATCTCATGGGGCAGTTGAACACCTGAAATATGGTTAAGCTACATAACTAAAATTTAAGTTTAAATTAATTTTTTAAAATTTTATTCATGGTGTGTGCATGTGTGTGTTTGTATATGTACGTGCGCATACACTCGCACACATTTGTGACAATCAGAAAGCAATCTGTGGGACTCATTTTTCGCCTTCCTACCATGTAGACATTGGGGATTTATCTCAGGTCAGGTTTTAAGCCTTGACAGGAAATACCTCCTTACCTGGGCAATCTTTTTGACCCAAATTTAAATTTAAAAGCTGGTCCTTGATCCAGTTACTAGAAACTTTTATGTATGCTTGAGTATCTTAGTTACGTGGATTTACTTTTACAGTTGTAAAGTTCATGATATCTAAATATTGATAAACTGTTTCTGATGAAAATTTTGTGTTACAACCAATCTGTGCATTAATGCATATGCTCAGGGTTTCAGTCTGAAAAATGAAAGCACTTAGCTCCGTAATTTTATCTTGTTTAAACGCTGAAATATTTTGAATGTCATTGAATTAAACAAAATATTAAACTTAATTTCATCTAGACTTTTCTCTTCAGAGATGTGGCTAGTGGGAACTTTAAAAGCCATGTATGTTGATTTATGTGTTTACTGGTGACGTGCTTTAAGTGTAAGAAGAAGTACCAAGTACAACTGCTCACAGACACAGAAAGAACTGCAAACAAACATATCCTTGGACAGAGAATGTACCTAATATTGAGCATTTAAGTGTGTAGTTCTATGTGCATAAATGGACATGCATGTCCATATGAATATACATACATGTAGAATGTAGCAGTTAAGTTGAACGGCTGGCATTTACAAAATCGAACACAGCATTCATTCTATTCTCAATAGTCCTATACTGAATTGACTGCTCCCTTAACTAGAAATTGTAAGATGAGTTAAACAATTTAAATTCTTTATGTAAGACGTTGAGACATGATGAATTGATGTGGCCCTTTTTGTTTCCTTGCTCTGGGTATTGACAAGAATTTGTTACGTTTTCCTTTTCAAAAACCTTAGCTTGCAGAATTCCCCAGGAAGAGCTTACCAAGGGGGATTTGGAAAGGACAATTATATTTTCATATAATTATATATTGTTTATGGCAACCGAAATTTCTGTGCTTGGCTTTGGCAGCACTCTAATATCCTTACAGTGAATTTGGATTAGTGTAAAATATCAAATCTTCCTTCCTTCCTTCCTTCCTTCCTTCCTTTTTTTCTTCTGAGACAGGGTTGCTCTGTGTAGCCCTGACTGTCCTGGAACTCACTTTGTAGACCAGGTTGGCTTTGAACTCAGATATCCAGTTGCCTCTGCCTCCCAAGTGTTGGGCCTAAAGGCATGTGCCACCATGCCCTGCTCAAATTTGTGTTTCAGTTTGCTGTGTTCTTACCTTACTGATGCTTGCTGCGTTTGCTTGTTTGAGACAGGGTCTCACTTTGGAACTGGCTTTGTAGACCAGGCCAGCCTTGAACTCAGAGATCCACTTACATCAGCCTCCTTTGTCCTGAGGGCTGGGATCATCGTTAGTTTAGGAATTAATAGAAAGGAAAGAGAAGAGACCAAAGAGATAGAAGGTGCTATGAATTGAAAGTCAACTATATCCTCTTATTTATAAAACACGGGTTAATTCTTTTTCTTCAGATGGGGTTAACAACTCTCCTACTTCGCTCTCTATTGCTGTGATAAACACAAGGACCAAAAATAACTTTGAGAGGAAAGGGTTTATTTGGCCTTACACATCCTGATCACAGGCTATCATTGAGGAAAGTCAGGGCAAGAACTCAAGCTTGAACCGTGAAGGCACAGTGGTTTCATGTACCAACTGTCTAGAGGTTGCGCCAACCGGTGTGCTGGGCCCTCCCACATCTATCATTGGTCAAGAAAATGCTGACAGACACGCCCATGGGCCAGTCAGATGGCGGCAACTCCTCAGTTGAGGTTCTTTCTTCCACCGTGAGTTTGTGTAAAAGTTGACAAAAACTAACCAGCCCGTAAGTGTAAAAGGTGTGGTAGAACAAGTTAGAATGCCACTGGATTTCAGGTTTCTTATTTCATTATCGTTGCTGCTCGCACCCCAGTCGCCTGATTTGCTAATTGCTTACTCTTCTGATGAGTAATTATGGGGTACTGGATGTGTACCAGGACTTTCAGTTTAGTGAATGAAAACAGAAATTACCCAGGAGGCTAATACCATAATCTGCTCTTTGATTCTCATCGATTTTCCTTCCAAGCAAGGCAATATTTTTTATTCTGGGTTTTCTTCCCTGAGACTTACTATATGCCTGGGAGACTCTGCCTTAGAAATCATTATTTTCTGTCAAAATCATTCATGATCTGGCATTATCCAGGTTAGGAAGCAAGATGCATATTTGTAAAAGACAGTATATACTTGATATAAGTAGAGCAGTTTTAATCATAAGCGGCAAATTTGCTGGTGTCTTAGTATTTCTCTCTGAATGGGGCACTTATGAACTGTCTTTCATCTGTTTTCCCCTGTGGATTAACTATTTAATCTTCTCAGATATTAAAAGAGTTTTGCTGTGACTGCATCTTCATTTCAAGCAAATGACGGTCAAGTCAAAGAATATTCCATGATTGTTATGAAATATTGCTGCCTGTTTAAGAATTACATTAAAATTCACCTGCCATTTGTTTCTTAGAAGTCATTGAAATTGTGTGTTCAACATAATTTTCGTATCCTAGAATTATTGACAAAGTGGATTTTAAGGCAGAAGGCCCCTTCAGGAGGCTAGCTAGCTGCTCAGGGCCACTTATTGAGAGTTGACAGCAGAGGCCCAGAAATGTAGGAACCTCTATTTGAGGTCACACAACAGTCTTCTGTTGATTGGCAGTGTGGATCTAGGACTTCATGTTTTTCTTGAATCATCTAGAAATCAAGTACCATGTATAACTTGATTACCATTAATTACCAATGGTACCATTGATTACCATTAAGTACCAATAGTTTTAACCCTTTAAGGACATATATTGAAACTTTAGTTGGCGGTAAGATGAGTGTCTCCACTATTGCTGCCCATTAGTTTTGCTTTATGAATCCCACGACTCTGAGACTCAACTAGTAATTCTAGTAAAGACCTTGCAAAGGTAAGGAAAGACCCTTGTGGCAGAAACCCAGCTCTAAGGTTTTGTGATTACAACATATTAAAATATGAAAAACATCTCAGAACTGTGTTGTAAAAAAAATGTCATACAAACTTTTGTTTTGATTTGTTTTGTTTTGTTGTTTGTTTTTTAAAGACAGGGTTTCTCAGGGTAATAGAACCCTGGCTTTCCCGGACTTTGTAGACCAGGCTGGCCTTGAACTCATAGAGATCCGCCTGAGTGCTGGGGTTAAAGGCGTGTGCTACTCCACCTGGCTGACACAAGCTATTTTTAGTATTTATATCTAACATATTGATGCTTTCCCAACAGTCTCATAAATGCAATAGCTAACAGTCTGATTATGAAATAATGTAAAGCATACCCATTGCCCTTCCCTCCCTTATGAATTCTAGGCCTGGGGCATGTGGCTACCACCTAAGCCCCACCTTGGTTCTTAAGTGGTTTTTTTTTCCTCCAATATTCTAAAGAATTATCACATCTTCCAGTCATAATCTTTAGGGATGATGACAGGAGAATGGATTAGGAGTGGGTAAGGATTGTTTGTCAAGATGGGGAAGGAGATACAGAGATGGAAGTCCGATTCTGAGGATGCTGTTTGCAGGTTGCTTCCCTACAAAGACGGTTACGAAGCTCTCCATCATTTCAGGATCTCTCAAACTTGTTTCAGAGGGACACCAAGAATGGAGCATGTTTTGGTTGTAAGGGAGGCCGGTCATGTAAAGTGTATGTATCCCTTTATAGAGAGCTCTTTGGGCCACTCTGTTCTTGGGGTCCTTTTTCCCAGAATGCCTCCCTCCTTCTTACACAGTACAATATGTAGTGCGTTTGTTGTTTCTTTTATAAAGAAGGTGGTAATGTTTTATACTGTTGGCATCATTACAACCGGATATTTGAAGGTTTGTTGTTATTGACACGAAGCAAGTAGATATGTAACTGTCCAGAGGTCATTCAGACTTTAACCTCAGGCTTGATCTAACTGGCACTGTTCAGCTGCATCCTCTGTTTCAGTAAGAGGAAAGAACAAGAAAGGAGTTCAGCTGTGGATATGGGAAGCTAAGACTCTTAGGCGCCCTCAGCAGCTAATCAACCAAGGGAGATCAAGGATTAGACAGAATTCTCTACTCTGGAAAGCTGTGTCTGTCACTAGGCATGAAAGTATCTTAGATCTCTGAATATGGTGAAGAAAATTGATATATAATATTTGTATGCATATATAATATGCAATATTATATAAATATTTCAGAGTAGACATTCACATTTTTCCACAGTGTTCCAAATCAGAGAGACTTCTTCCTATCAGCAGAAGTAAGAGGGCTTAGGAAAGACAAGCCATAGTCCATTATTACGGAGTGCCAATGAGGGACAGAACATCTCAGTCCTCAACAGGATTCATTCTAATCTTTAGTGTTTGGATCTCAATTCATTTATTCATCACATAATTACTGAAGGTCAATCATGTACTGATATTACATAAACTATTGTGATAGTAAATATTAATAATATGTGCTGTTTAGACTTGTGGAACAGTAGAAGGAGCCCTGGATAGACAGTCAGGTATCTGTTGAAGTCTGGGTCCTTGCCTGTGACAAACGTGGTCTTGACTGGATACTCCTTCACTTCAGTGGGTTCGGGAAGGGATTAAAAACGATGGCCATGTAAAAGTGCTTTTACTTCCCATGAACATGGAAAGTGCTTTTGCACTTGAAAGTAATATTACAGATGAATTTGGTAGTGTGTCTTTCGTTTATATTACAGACTCCAGTGATTGGCTAGTCAGTCTAAGGTGTGTGACCCTTTGCTGCCTGTTTATGATTGCTTTATTGTTTTTATCTTGGCGAATGGTACATCAATGTGTAAACACCTAAGCCCCTCCCTGACTAGACACCCAGCTTTACACATATAAACCACATACCTGCCTGCTCTGCTGTACTTAATTTCTCTTTTTACAGCTTAGGAGAATACACCATTTTAATTCTTTTCCAAAACAGTCTTTCAGTTGACATGGTGTGTGCATGCATGCATGCGTGTGTGTGTGTGTGTGTGTGTGTGTGTGTGTGTGTGAGAGAGAGAGAGAGAGAGAGAGAGAGAGCGCGAGCGAGCAGGGGAAGGTTTACTACCATACTAACAATTAGTTTTTGAGTTGAACTGTTGTTTGTTTGTTTCATATAAGAAGATAGGGACAAAATTAGATCCTAAATTGTGAATGTTCTTTCTGGATTGCTTACATACAAGTTTTGAAACTGTAGCTAATGGATTTTTCACGCTTTTTCTCATGGATGTTGGCAACAAGTCATTACATTGTAGAATGGATTCAAGAATATTGTAGTCTGTAAACTAGCAGGGCAGAGATATCAATGTCACAGTGAATTTATTTGTTATTGTTATTGTGTCTGTATAAAATAATGTGTTTGGACCCTTGGATGGGGATCAGAGGATGGCTCTGTAGGGTGAGTTGTCAACGTCATGTGGGACCCGTAAAAGAGACTGCAAGTCTGATTGTCCCTAGGTCCGGGTTTAAGGTTAGAAGGAGATGATTTTATTTAATTCTCCCCATTATTGAAGTCCTGTCACATTAATCAAAGTACTTCAGGGCAGATGAAGAAGCCAAGCGGCCGTGGTTCACTGTGTGATTCAACGACAGAATTCTGCTGTATTTCTTTCAGTCTCTTTCCTTACAAGTTTTCCCATCTCAGTTAGAGAATTGGCATGTATCCTTTGTAGCCTGATGTCTTCACTTTACAGTGTATAATAATTTTCCAGAAACTTACATTAAGGAAGCACATTTTAAATACACACTGTACTGGCTGGTTTTGTGTGTCCACTTGACACAAGCTGAAGTTATCACAGAGAAAGGAGTTTCAGTTGAGAAAATGCCTCCCTGAGATCTAACTGTAAGGCATTTTCTCAATTAGTGATCAAGGGGGAGGGCCCCTTGTGGGTGGTACCATCTGTGGGCTGCTAGTCTTGGGTTCTGTACGAAAGCAGGCTGAGCAAGCCAGGAGAAGCAACCAAGCCAGTAAGCAGCATTCCTCCTTGGCCTCTGCATCAGCTCCTGCTCCTTGACCTGCTTGAGTTCCAGTCCTGATTTCCTTTGGTAATGAACAGCAACATGGAAGTGTAAGCTGAATAACTACCCCCCCACCCCCACCTTTTTTCTTGGTCATGATGTTTGTGCAGGAATAAAAACCCTGACTAACACACACATTACCATCTTTCTTCCAGTAATTGAATGTGATGGATGTTAGATTTGGTAGACTTAATCAATAAGCATTGTTTAATACGGATGCAGGTGTAAAAGCTGTGCAGTCTCCTGATACTGTTGCAGATGCATCTTCACTGGCAGTGACCTTACAAGAGACCTTTTTCCTGGGGTCAAAGGTTGGGGGTGCTGCTCAGCCAGAATGGACATGCTTCTGAAAAGAAGATGTATTGATGGTTAATTTGAACTTTTCACCCATACCCAGATCAAGACATACTTATGAGAGTATTATAGACATTTGCCTTAAGTACTATTCCAAACTATTAATGATGAGCCGAATATAGGTTTGTGACTGGGCCATGTTCCTTGAAAAGGGGAGCCTCTGTAAGGTATCTCTCTCACCTTCCATTTCTGTTCAGCCCAGAGAACTTCGCGTCCAGAGGCCTATTGCTCACCTAGTATACATCTCTCCTGTCCTAAACGGGACATTGTGGACTACCCATTGAACTCAGGATTGCAGATCTCATTCCTGGCTCTTTAGCTTCCTCAACCGAAATGTGGCCTCCACATCTTTGACTGTCAATGTGTGCAGTACAATGCAATGGTGTGTTCTATGTTGAATTTTCACTGGTCAGCTTGTCCTTTAATTGGCAGTACAGACGAGCTGTCCTTGGTTTTATTTTTAAACTAATTTCTTGTATAATTAGCCCTTACTCCTCCTTTTCCCATAATTCAGTTCTTGTTTTTGAATGTAAAATTTCCTTAGTTAGCTTTAGTTTAGAGTTTTCTATTGTTATGGGATATCTTTTCATCTTATTGTTCATTTACCTTATACATGTTTCCTGTGACTGTTGCTCTCAACCTTGAATAATTCAAAGGCTTTTAGAGATATTGGATTTTTTTTAAGTTTGAGCATAATTTGATACCAGTTTTGTGACAATTAGCATCTTTTAATGCTCGGGTCATATTCTATTTTTAAAATGTTGGAGCCTGCGGGTGGTTGTGATCTGTCAGTTCAGGTAATTTCAGTGTCAGGCTGGTAAGGCAAGATTCTGAGGTGGATTGTCAGCCTTGTTCGTTCATAATGTATGATGTGTGCTCCTGTCCAGAAGCAGGAGTTAAGATCCATGAGGATGACTTGGGACAGTCTGTTAATGTGGTGTAAACTATTTTATCCATGTTCCAGAATTTTCTTCCCTTTCACTAGAGCACTACTGGCTGAAATAGTGCCTTAGTTGCTCAATAAATGTTGAAAGTCAACATGGCCTAAATAAATGAAAATAATATGTAATACATTTGTTGTCAGAATTAAAGGGATAATATATTAAATTATTTATATTATTGGCACTAGTAAATGTGTGTTATTTATTATGTGTGTATATATATATGTAGAAGAGCATGCATGTAGGTAAGTGTGTCTATATGTTTCTATATGTATTTGTATATGTAAGAATATGTATGTGTATATTAAATAAGTAGCTATATCCATCTGACTTTTGGCAATGATGCCAGAAATATACATTGGCTCTTAGTAAATTATTTTAAGTGGCAGTTACTACTGCTATTATTATTTTTGTCTAAGGCAGACAAATAACTTGTCAGAGGAACTATTTAATTCAGTGGAGATGTACTTTGGTTAAGGCATTTATTGCCCACCCTGAGTTAACCGGGCATTAGTAAGTCACGGGCCTCGTTTGTTAAAAATCTGGGGCATTGGGCCTAATTTACATTTGCATATGAATGGACTTACATCACTTTGAATGTCTGGATCAGTCTTAAACCCTCAAGGAGGTCAGAGCAGAGATCTTTTGCCATGCCAAACTATTGTTTTAAGATTTGTTCCAAGTAGTACAACTTATTATTGATTATGCTTGTACTTTTAGGGTCTTATTTTTTTTTTAAACCTATTTTGTTTGTCTTGTCTTGGGTTTTTGCCTTGATTGGTTTATATTACTGTTTTCTGGATGTTGAAACCAAACACAGTTGATTAAGTAAAAAATTTGAAAATTTCTTTCTATGAGGGAAACTTAACCTCTTTCATTCCAATCAGGATCTCTTTCAACCTACCTAGGCTCCTCAAAACTGAAAGTTGCCATCAGACTGTGTTTGCACGTGGGTGCTGGCACCAGTCTAACCTAGGATACTCTGTACATCATTTCATTTCCCTGTCGCCCAGGCCTGTGGCGAGTTAGCTGTCCAGCTTTCTCTTTTATCCTATGACACCCTGGAGGCTGTAGTATATTTGGGGATTAATGTATACTGTCATCAAGAAGCTGTGACTTTGATATAAAACTAATGAGAGATACAGACACAGGCCCACACATACAGACACGCCCCTGAACAAAACGCGCTAAGAAGCCGGATGAATCTGGATGATAGAGTATAAAATATATTAGCATTAATATATAAAACAAACAGATACATGTTTCTTAATATTCACTGATGAAAGTTTATTGAGAAACTTTGAAATTTTTTGCTTACATTTGCATAAATATAAAAATAATGGCCTGGCTGGCTTTTTGTTGTGGCCTTAGAATGTGTATGCACGGACAGCCTGGCGTCTTTTGATGAAGCCAGCAGTACTAGACTAAGCGACTTATGTATTGCAGTTGTTCACTGAGAGGCTGGTGTGTCTAGGTTAGTTTTTGTGTTTTTCAAAGAAACATCGCTGATTAGGATATGTCTTAGTTACTTTTTTTAAATTGCTGTTAGGAAGCACAGTGACTAAGGTAAGTTTTAAAAGAGTTTATTGTGGCTCATGGCTTCAAAGGGTTAGTGAAAGTCCATGGTCATCATGTCAGGAAGCATGGCAGCAGGAAGGCAGGCATGGTGATGGAGCAGTAGCTGAGAGCTTATATCTTGATCCACAGGCACAAGATAGATAGATAGATAGATAGATAGATAGATAGATAGATAGATAGATGGATGGATAATTCTTTCCAAGCAGTTCTACCAACTGCAGAACAACCATTCACTTATGTGAGCCTTTGAGAGTGTACTGGTTGATTTTGTGTGTCAACATGACACAAACTGGAGTTATCACAGAGAAAGGAGTTTCAGTTGAGAAAAATGCCTCCATGAGATCCAGCTGTAAGGCATTTTCTCAATTAGTGATCAAGAGGGGAGGGCCCATTGTGGGTGGTCCAATCTGTGGACTGGTAGTCTTGGGCTCTATGAGAAAGCCAGGGGAAGCAAGCCAGTAAGGAACATCCCTCCATGGCTTCTGCATCAGCTCCTGCTCCTTGTCCTGCTTGAGTTCCAGTCCTGACTTCCTCTGGTGATGAACAGCAGTGTGGAAGCTGAATAAACCCTTTCCTCCCCAACTTGCTTCTTGGTCATGATGTTTGTGCAGGAATAGAAACCCTGACTAAGACAGAGGGTATTCTCATTAAAACTACCATAGGATGGAGTACAGAAGAAGGACGAAGAGGTTCAAAGGCACCAATTTTGGTTTTGTGCTGTGCCTGTATTCCCAAGCAAAAACACAAAGACCCAGAGGCAACAAAGCCATGTTAGCATAGCGTCTACCGAGGAACTTCTAAGGGCCAGTTGGTTTCTTCTCTTCTTATACTTCACATTTCCTATTAATTCAGTTTTATTCCTTCTAAAATTGACATCTTCGTGCTTATTTATCAGATACAGATTTATTTAATTTAATAAATTGTAAAACATGTAGTCATTAAATCAAGGTGTTTGGAACCTTTGGACTCTTCTTTGGTTATTCTGTAAATTGTAGATGTCCTGTGCCCTCCAGCCGTGGGACTTCTTTGCTCGCTAATTGTGTCTGAGTCCCCATTGGCCTGCCTCCTCTTCTCACCCTGGGATATTTCTCTCCCACTTTTTGCTTCTGAGCGATGAGCTTTCCCTGTCAGTTTCATTTCTTCCAACCTCTCCTCACTGAGCTGAGTCAGTCCTCCAAGCTGACTCACAGTTAAATGGACAGAGTGATGAAAGGTGATTAGCAGAGAGCTACATTCATTGCTCAGAGAACTAAGACATTTCACCATCTTCACCAGGCAGAAGAGCCTTCTGTATAAGCTTCTGAAACTGAACATTCATGATACCCACAGCGCAATATAAGTAAAGATAAGTACCATTCCCAGTCATAGTTAAAAATCCCCACATCCACAGGACAGATCATGCTTATGTATTTTAGGTGCTTTCTGTATATTCCAATCAGAGTCGTAGTCTGTATCTGAAAAAAAAAAAAAAAATAAGCACCACCAAGAATTTCTGCTCCCAGAAGCAATCATTTTTGCACTTTTTTTGAATATTAGATATAGTTATATGTACATAATAACATTTCTTTTATAATTGAGTCTCTAAAATGCATTTTTGCCAGTGTTAGTCTTCGAGTTTAAGTTTATGTCAGTTCTCCTGATTCGTTCTGAGGTGGTGGTGTTGTAAAAGCATCCTGTGGAAAAATAATGTGATGCCTCTTATGACTCAGGTCTTGAGTGTGAAGTGAATGATATTTTTGTTGTGTACATTACATTTAGTAAAAATGTACCCCAAAAAAGCTTATGGTTTAGCAGGAATTACTTAGACATATCCTTGTATCAAAATAGTTGAATTTTTAAGGACAATAATGGTTCTCATCTCTGACTATTCCATTTAAATTTGGTTCAGACTAATATATGTCACTTTAGTTCATTTCAACTTGCTATTGAAACCTGCTAAGAGCAAGTGACTCAACCTGCTTTGCTAGGGTAGTGCATGATGAATTGGATGGGGATTTTGCCCTTAAAGAATTCAGTCCAAGGGCTGAGGATGTAGCTGCATAGAAAACGACTTGCATAGCATGTGTGAAGGCCTGGAGTTAATACCTCAAAGAAGAAAGCAGAAGGAGAAAAAGCTGCACTCCGCTTAGTTAGGAGAGTCTGCACGTCAGTACAAGACCTAATGGATGTGCTCATGTTCTGTGCAACCTGTGGGAGGAGTCTGCCCTGGCCGCCATTGTAATCACAACAGCTGCCTGTGTAGGCACAGGAAGGACTTCCTATTTTCCATAGTAGCTGTGGAAGTCCTTAATGATTAGGTCTCATGAAATCCAGTCTTTGCCGTGTCACAGCCTTTGACATGATGCTTAACCTTCTTAATGCTTCTCCAGTTTTTTCATTTTTCGTGAATTTTGTCTTTTTTTTCACTTCCTGTGTGAACATTTCATCAGGTAGATTGATCACAACTGTCCATTCATACCCACGGAAATGTACGTGCACACGTACATCTGAGCATGCATATATATCCCCACACATAAGCTACATGTCCTTTCACTCATAGTAACGTTTACTGCTCTGTCAGCTCTGATTTGGCTGTGATAGACACAATAGCCTCTGGAGAATCTTTCTAGAGTGTTCGGACACCCCCTCCCCCCTCCCCCCTCCCCCCGTAGAATGATGGTGTGTTTCATCATACAAACATCCAACAAGGGCCCGAGCGAGGTATGCTGAACGTTTGCCACTGATAGAGTTCTAGTGTCCTTAACAGTTCCAGTCTTCAGTCTTCCGTTAGCTGTGCCTTTACAGTAGGCTACCCTTGTTGTAAGATAGTAGCAGACGCATGGTTTCCCAAGAGGAAAACGAGTTTTAGAGGAGATTGGTGCTTTTGAGAGTGATGAGATCAATAGCTCTATGTTGGGTTGACTCTTGCTGTAAATACTGGGCATGGCGATGTGAAGATGTCACGTTGTCTCTGGATGTATGAGCTTGGATCATAGAGAAGCTATCTGCTTTGAAGATCAATGTGGAAGAGTCAATATTTAGTTGGTTGCAGCCAGGGAAATGCATGCATTTACCCTGGAAGAGTGAAAATCAGATTCATGTGACTAAATCAGATAGCACGTTAGGGTCAGTATACAAGAAACAGTGTATTTGGTTTTGTTTTGGTGGTCAGGGATTGACAGCTGCTTCCCTCCCATCCCCGTTTGTTTATTTATTTAAACTTTGAGATAGGTTCTCATCTAGGACTCTGAATCCCTGCTCTGGCCCAGGAAGGCCTTGAACTTCTCCATTCTTTCTGCTTTGGCCTCCAGAGTAGCTCAAGCTTGTATGACCCACCTTGTCTGAATATGGCATCTATCTCTCCCCTTGATTCTTACATTTTTATAAGAATTCTCCTTCATATACCCCTAGATGCCAATAGTGTAGCTTCTATCTTAGCAAAGCCTTACGTATTCTATTTTTTTCTCCTCTCTCTGTGCTCAGAGTTCACATCACTTTGACTTTAACTCTATTCTTTACTATGTGAATGACTTACTGCCACAGTCTGCTAACCATGGACAGAATATAGCTAAATTTTATTTAGCCCCTAGTTATTTGTGGGTTAAAGAGTGAATTCTCATAACTTTTATCTGAGTCTTCCAATCAGTTTATGGATTCTAATTTTAAGATGATAGTGGTACACGCCTTTAATCCCAGTGCTCGGGAGGCAGAGGTAGGTAGCTCTCTCTGAGTTCCAGATCAGCCTGATCTACAGAGCAAGTTCCACAACAGCCAGGGCTACACAGAGAAAACCCATCTTGAAAAACAAACAACGAAAAATAAACAAAAAGATGAGCTAGACTCATCTAGACAATATCAAGAATTAAAAGTCAGGGACTTGCATCGGGCTTCTGACTTGGCCACATGTTCTGTTCTGTCCTACCTTGTTCTAGGCTTCTTGGACAAGAATTTCATTTTGTTGCCTTCAGATTGTTTTCTATCTCTGCTATCACTCTGAACACATCTCTACTGATCTCTTTGCCTCTTTTTTCCTGACATCGCCCATGTTTTGAAGTTAGGTCATCCAACACTAACGTATTTCTAAGACTCCCAATATCTGACCAGATCCAGTTCATGTTTACATACAGGGCTATCCCACGGTCAGGCGCATTCAGGGGCACAGAAGAACAGAATAGTCTTTCTGCTTAATCATTTTTATTCATTTTTAAATACTTAATGCAGGCATAAACTTATTTTGCTGAATGAACTAAACCTTTATTCTTGGCCTTTCAATAGCTTGATTCCAGGAACTGAACTTTTGGCCCTGCCTTGTATCACTGTTTCAGGCATTTGTACTGATTTGCCATTCACTGTGCCTTAGTTACTGCCTGTGCTTTCTGCTCAGTGCATCATTGAACTTTGTCTCAGACAAACATCAACAACAAGACATCACTGTATTCACAGAATGCTTAGTACAGACTCTCCCATCTATTAAAGTAAGCATTTTTTTTTTTGGTCTATTAATAACTAGCTTCACAGTGTCTAGGACAGTGATTAATTCATGAGAGACCTTTAATATTTGTTGGGCTGACTGAAATTTTGCTGTCAATCAGAATAGACCATTGTGGCATGTCTCATGTCTGCTAACATCTGTCTGAGGCTATTGTACATCTATTGAGACTTTTATCTCATATCCAGGATGCTCTTTGCTTACTACTGTGTCTATTGATTCTGACCTGCCTGCCTGAAGGCCATTCTTCCTAGGGGTGCTTTGGTGACACCATCATTGCCTGACCCTGTGGGACTGTCTGGTCTTTTAGGTATCAAATTGAGTTGGATCAAATGTTTATCAAGCCCATACAATCCCCTCTAAAAAACTATTTAAAAGCTTTTAAGATCGCTTTTCTGAAGAGTGATTTTTCTCACTCTGTTGGTATTACACAGCTGTCAACTAAACATCAAGTAGATCTTTTGACAAGGTAATGGCAACAGTTACGAACATGTAGTTAGTGACCTCAGAGCGATGGCAGCTGTGCTATTGTCATTGAATAAAGCTTTAGAACCAGAGAACATGAAAGGCTTTCAGTGGAAACATAAACTTTCTGTCACTGTCCCTTGCAACAGGGAGTGTGACATATCTAAGACATTCAGGGAAGGGATCTGAAGGTTCCTGTTGATACACAAAGGAAGGGGAATATACATCTTGGTTTATGTGTTGTTTATGGAGGCTGAGCTATCCCAAGTCTCCAAAAGCAATGGCAACTTTTTGAATGATATGAAGTGATAGCTTATTAAAGCTGGTCGATTCGTTATACACACTGCGGAATAATATGTAGGATGTCATATATGACTTCAATCCCATAGTCCACATTTATGGCCAAACAGTAGGCTGCTTGAATACATGTAATCCCGGATGCATATATGATTTTTTCCACTTCCCCGTGTCATGATCCGCTTTGAAATACTTTGTATCAGTGATTACTTGTAGTGTTTAGTATCTGTCAGAATTGGTTTTGTTTTCCACAGAACAAAGACATGAGTGTGATAGGGACATCTGGTGACACTTTCTGCTTGTCCCTAAGAGACCTCGTTTGAAAGTATTCTTTTTTTGTCAAAGAGACCAGGGATTAGGTGTGGATGCTCTGTTTAAATGGAATAGTGAAGAATAGCTAGCAGCAAAAGGAAAGAATTGACTAATTGTTTCCAAAGTAGGAGAAAGAAACCGGGCATCCAATCCAAGCTATTAATTTACCTATTTAACCTAGAAACAATGACTTAAATACTACCGTGTTGAAATAAAATTTCAGGGGGCTTTGTCTCTTTTCCCTTACCCCTCTTGACTCTAAAGCCTTGGAAGCATCTGCAAGCACTCTACCAAAGAGCTACATCCTCAGCTCTAGTTATTCTGTTGCATACCTCCTAATGTACTGTTTTCTTCTTTTACAAGATAAAATTGAGGTAGGTAATTCAGATGTGCGTTTGAATTAACGAATCGAAGATGAATTGTGTGGTTTTGAGAAAGGAGCACAGGGAACGGTTCCTTTGGCTCCAATCTCAAAACCCCATCAAAAGTCCCCAGAATAATAGAACGGGTATTCACCCTGCTATTTTAAGTGAGAGATTGTATTTCCCTTATTCTATGAATATTCATGTTTTTAGTATTCCTGTAAACTATGTAAACTTGTAGAAGTAGTTTTAGGATAGCATTTAAAAGCAAAAGCATTATATCTTGAGGCATAAAGTGGCACTAAGACGACTTTGAAGTATTCATAAAAATTACTTGTCTAATTATACCAGACACACTAGTTATGATAGACACATCTGAAATGTCAATGTTCATCTACTTAGTGGTGGAAGAGGCTTAAACCACCATCCAGTTTCTATTTCCTGTGGTGTGCCATTATTCTTAGTGACTGGATAAACAGCACCATTTATTAGCAGATGTCTAGTGCAGGTAATAAAGCCATAAAGCCTGTTTAAATGGTCATACTATGTTGTCATGTGCTTGGATGTTAGGTATACTATAATGTACCATTAAACATTGTATTTCTGAAAAACGATTTTTTTTTTTTCCTGGCCTTAAAGTCTTTCTGTGTTCTTTGGCTGCTAAAAATGAAACCATTCTGGGTGTGGAGGTGTATCCCTTTAACTCTAGCATTTAAGAGGCAGAGGCAAAGGCAGGCAAGATGTCTTATGAGTTTGAGGCCAACCTGGTCTACATAGTGAATTCTGTGCCAGCCAAAGCTGCATAGTGAGATCCTGTCTCAAAACATCAAAACAAAACCCAGCCTATTTTTAGATACACTTGAATGATATTTATTAATTTAAAATGTTTTGGATTTAAAAGAAGTACTATAAGGCATAGTATATAATAGATTTTCTACTGACTTGTAGCTCTTGTTACAGTACAGACTCTAATCAAGAGAGTAGTGATAGACATCTGGAAAACAACTTGGTAATAGACTAGCTTATGGTGATATGAAGTTTGAGGCCAACTTGGGCCATATAATAAGACACTGTTGCAAAATAAACATAAATTTAAAAAGTACACATATCATTTAGGAGGTCTGGGGTTGAACCTGAGACTTCGTTACCTAATAAACTCATCATTGCTGATGGATTGATCAATGGGCAGCGAGGCTCTAAGATCCAAATTATATCACCAAATAGTTGACCTTTGTGTTTAAGGACTAGTGTTCAGACACATCAGACTTTAAATAATTCTTCGCGACAAGAGGTGATCGGGAGCCAATAGAGATAGGGACAGCGTTGGAGCTGGAAGTTGGATAATGACATCATGTCTATAGACAGACAGCAAGCAGGGATTGCTTCATGGAAAAGGCGGGGTTAAGGATGGTCTTGAAGGCAGGACGAATTGAGAAGGTGGAAGGAAAAGCTTTGCAGGGAGGAGGATGGTATCAGAGAGACCAGTCTGAATGAAGCTTGTGAATTCTCAGAGCATCCTCTCTGCAGGGGAGGGAGAGAGCTCTATAGTTTCATCGTTTTCTAATATGTAGAAAGATTTTGATTTTATCATTATCTCCATGGTTGCTTTCCACTTCAGTTGTACCGTGGCAGAAGTAGGGTGATTCCAGCTCTCTGAGGGGCTGTCGTGTGAGCTGTCAGTTGGCTACTGTGCTTGTGCTGGCTAGTTTTGTGTCAACTCAAAACAAGCTAGAGTTACTGGAGAGGAGGGGGTTCCGAGTGAGAAATTTCTTCAATAAAATCAGCCTATATGCAGGCCTGTAGGGTATTGTCTTAATTAATGATTGATGTGGGATGACTTAGCCTACTGGGGATGGGGGTCACTCCTGGACTGGTGGTCCTAGGTTCTATAAAGAAGCAGGCTGAGCAAGCCATGGAGAGCAAGCCAATAAGCAGCATCCCCTCCATGGCCTTTGCTTCAGCTCCTGCCTCCAGGTTCCTGTGCTGTTTGAGTTCTTGTCCTGACTTCCTTTGATGAACAGCAATGTGGAAGTGGAAGCTGAAATAAATCCTTTCCTCCCAAGCTGCTTATGTTATGGTTATGTTATGTTTCATCGTAGCAATAATAACTCAAACGAAGGCAATGCTTTTTCCTGTGACAGATTGCCACATGGAAGCAACTGAAGAAGGAAAGAATTTATTTTGCTTCATAGTACAGATAGTTAACAAGAAGCAGAGAGCTCAAATAGTTAACAAGAAGCAGAGAGCTCAGGCTAAAGGTAGGGCTGATCTAGAACCCTCACACCTGCTCCTTTGACCTTATTCTGATAGACAGGTGCCATGTCCAAAAGGTTCCACCATCTTCCAAAATGCATCATCAGCTGTGACCAAATGTTGAACACACGAGCTTAACAACCTGTTACATATATACTTGAGAAAGAGTATATGTCCCACAGTGGCTATGTTTAGTGTTCTGTAGATGCCAGTTAGATCAAAATAGTTAGTAGTATTGATTAAATCTTTTGTGTCCCTGGTAAGTGTTTGCCTCTTGCTTTATTCCTGAAAGAAATCCATTTTCTCCAAATATGGTAATAGTGGAAGATTTTATAGAATTTTCAGAATCGGGCATGATTTGTGAGAATGAAAAATCACTGTATGTAATGTGGTAGATCATAGGCTTTGGCTTGTGAGGGAGCTGGCTAGAGGGATATTTGTATCTTAGTTTGGGTTACTATTGCTGTGACAAAACACTTGGTCAAGACAACTTATTAAGAATATTCATTTGGGGACTTGGCCACAGGTTCAGAGGGTTAGTCCATGCCCACCATGGTGGGGAGCATGGCAACAGGCATGGCGCTGGAGCAGTAGCTGAGAGCTTACATCCTGATCCAAAGGCAGCAGGCAGTGACATGGGGAGAAGTGAAACAGGGCTTGGTGTGGGTTTTTGAAACCTCAAAGCCTACCTCCTGTGACATGTCTCCTCCACGGTTCTCACATAGTTCTGTCAACTGGGGACCAAACATCCAAATATATGAGCCTATGGAGGAAAGTCTTATCCAAGTCACAATTTGTTTAAAAATATTGCTTGAATACAGTTAAATGATAAGGTTTACTATGAGGAAAATTGAAATTTGCTGAATGAGGCAAGAGAGGAATGAATCAAAAAAACACGAAATATTTTTTTGAGAAGAAACAGCAAAAGATGCTTATTGGTGAAACAAAGCCAGGAAAGAAGAAAGTAGCCATTTGTCTTGAAAATCTTTAAGTCTGACCGCCAAGTGAAAGTGATGGAGGCCTGAAAGTACACAAAGAAGCAAATCCGACATCTCTGTAGACTCCCAATGTTCCAGGCTGTGTCCATCCAGAGGGAGAAGTGACAGAGCCTTGATTGGGCATTATTACAGCATAGGCAGTGTGGTGCTTTGGGAATTCAGTCCTTGAGGTCCTTTCCAGTTGATTCTACTTTCTGTGACCTCGGAATTGGATGCCTACAAGAGAAGACTGTTACAGCTAAATGAGCTACAGTCACATTGTAGTGAACTTGAAATACCATAAGACCTTAATTTGCACTGTATCTAAACATATATTACTTAAAAAGTGGAAATTTCCTAGTATTCTTTGGAGGTGGAATACTAACTACCCCCATCCCTTGCTGCTGGTAGACTTTACAGAAGTGTTTTGAGATGTTCTCAGCTTTGACTTGGACAGGATGGGCATTCAGGAAGGCTGGGGTTTTATATACAAAATAAAGCGTTAGTCATGTCATACATATAGCGACAGTTTGTAACTGTCCAGCTTCTATTTGTCTGTCACTGAGAATCTGTAGTTTTCCCGTGGCATATTTTCATTTCATGGCTGAGGTAAACTTGACCAGCTCCATGTTTCCAGTCACCAGGGTGAACAGGCTGTCTTCTGTTTCCAACACAGAACCTTCTGTGAGTTGGAAACATCTGGCGACGATGGAGTGGGACTCTTAGCAGTCAGTTCTGGAAAGTGTATTCCCTTTATAAAGAGGCTCCAAGGGAAACGCTCGTAGCTTTTTGCTCCTTCATCAGGAATATTTAAAGAGCTGTACGGAACTTTCTAATAGTGTTTTGCTTGACTGTCACAGCCTGCTCTGCTGCTATTTTACCAGTTGGCTATCTTTTATGGACCATCCTTGATTTGCTTTACATGAATATTTTTTAAAACAAAAACCAAAAAATGTAGACATTCTTTAAAATGTTGCTGTTATTTTGTAAAGACATTTAAAAAATAATCTGTTTTTTTTTTTTACTTAGTCTCTTTGAAAGCCATGTAATGTTAAGGAAAACTAAAAACTATGTTGTCAGGTAGAAGTTTGCCACGTGAATAATTTAAGAGCCTCCATTCCGTATTTTAATTGTGACCTTGAAATAGCAATGGCCCTATCTTACTTGGGATAATATAGATATTCCTAAAATGGTATGAAAATAGTATTGTTGTCATGTCAATTTGCCAAGAAAAAGGATTCAAGATTATATAATTTTTTGAAATGTATATAACATTCAGTTTAGGAATATAGCAATCATCTTATTTATTTTAAAATTATACATGGCACACCTTCAGGACTGGTGATGCCTTTTTACAGGGCTACCCGTATCTGGAATGGTGATTCTGGTAGTTTGAATGAAAATGGCCCCCATAGACCCATAGGGAGTGGCACTATTGGGAGGTGTAGCCTTGTTGGAGTAGGTGTGGCCTTGTTGGAGTAGGTGTGGCCTTGTTGGAGTAGGAGTGGCCTTGTTGGAGTAGGTGTGGCCTTGTTGGAGTAGGTGTGGCCTTGTTGAAGGAAGTGTATCATTGGGGGTGGGCTTTGATGTTTCAGATGTTCAAGCCAGCGCCAGTGTCATTATCTCTTCTTGCTGCCTGTAGATCCAGACATAGAACTCGCAGCAACTTCTCCAGTGCCATGTCTGCTGCATGCTGCCATGCTTTCTGCCATGACAATAATGGACTAAATTAAATCTAACTGGAAGCCAATTTTGTGTCATAATTAAACGTTTTCCTTTATAAGAGTTGCTGTCGTCATGGGGTCTCTTCACAGCAACAGAACACTAAGACAGTGGTAATTTATTACATTATAAGAGTCCAAACCTTTATACTAAAGAGTATCATCTTTAGGGAAAAGAGAATTTTTACTTTTAATGGCCAAAAGCTTCTGGGTTATTTTTTAACTTCCTCTGGATATGATTTTTGTTGTTGTTGTTATGAAAAAAACAATAATTCAGATTATTATTTTTCCCACTACTTAAAGGGAGCAAACTCAATCAATACCTAAAACAAGTTAACCTTTCTGAATTAAAAATACTTTAAAGGAGCTAGAAAATATAATAAATACAGTAATTATTTCATGAGGAATTTTCTTTTTAATCTAGGTATTTTATTCTGGTTTTGTTTGTTAACGAGGTCAAAAGAATGAGGTGGCCTTTCACCATCTGTCAATGGAGATTGTATTTTAGTGTGTATCAGTCTATGGGTGCTTGATAAAATCTGTGGATTCTCAGACCCATTTGTTCATCTAGAACTCATAAGCAGGAGTCAGCATGAGTAACAAGCACCCTCCCATGTGATGCACACAGCTCTTTGAGAAACTTCTGCTTGAAGGTATGTCTTCAAAATTAACTCATTAATATTAACTCAGCATTAACTCATTTTTCATTACATGTTCTAAACTAATCTGAAAAGAAGTAAGACTTGGCTGTTAGGATGATTGTTTTATTTAGAAATGTACTTACATATTTTAGTTTTCTATGAGCTCTCCTGCTTTACCACAGAGCAGGATTGCATTGTTGTGAGGTCTTGTTGCCATTTTATTGTTACAGAAAACCTGTGGGGTAGGTACACAGGTATTATCATCCTCATTTTACATACTGGAAGTGAGACTAATGGAAATTGAATATCTTCCCCTAAGCCACCATGACAATGACAGCTGAGCTGGGCTAGAACATATGATTCAACACCTGGGCCAATACTCTTTCCATAATGTAAATTGTCTAAGCTAGAAGCGTCAAAAATATACATGTACAAAGATACAGAATATATACATATATATATATCATATATATATATTACAACTATTATTAGACATAGTTGAAAATTCTTATTATGAAAGTTATGTTGCTCATATTTTAGTAATTTTTATTTTTAATTTTTGAGATTTGGGGTGATTTCAACATATTTTTCAGTGATGAACTTGCTTATCTCAAAACCTTTAGACTAAGTTCCGTAAGAACAAAGGCCATCTATTTTGCTTTTTTGTTTCTCATTGCCTAGCCTGGTGTTTTGTAGAGAACGTCCAGGAATTCAACAAATCTTTAATGAATAAATAAATGCATGACTCATAGGTTTTTGTGTCATGAAGGAGCATTTGAAAAAAAAATCCATATTCTTCCACCAATGTGGGAAAGACTCATTATTGGAGTTTCAATTTCTAAGTGGAGAGGACACACATTCTTGAATCATGGGTACATGTGCCACTGTATTTTTATAAGTGGAGACAAAGTAGTCAATTGTCAAGAAGCACAATGATCATATGAATATATATTTTCATAAAAGTATGACTATAAAGGACAGGGCACTATAGAATTGCTTTACAGTTTTTAAGTTTTCTGGAGACCTTCAGTCAATAAAACAAGGTTTGCTGGTTAGTTTTACCAACTTGACTGAAGCTAGGGTCACCTGGGAAGAGGGAACATTGATTGAGAAAATGTTCCATAAACTGGCCTACGGGCCAATCTACTGGAAAATTTTTTCTAAATTCAGGATTGATGTGGAAGGACCCAGCCCACTATGGGTGGTACTTCCTCTGGGCAAATGGTCCTGGGCTGTAAAAAAAATACAAGGTGAGTGAGCCTTGGAGAGCAACC
This sequence comes from Rhynchomys soricoides, assembly GCA_019843965.1. Taxonomy (NCBI): domain Eukaryota; kingdom Metazoa; phylum Chordata; class Mammalia; order Rodentia; family Muridae; genus Rhynchomys; species Rhynchomys soricoides. Next base: position 7,691,315 of record JADRCH010000028.1, on the reverse strand, counting down.
CAGTAAGCATGGTCTCTGCTTCAGTTCTTGCCTCTAGGTTCCTGCTTTGATTCCTGTAGTGCCTCCCCTTCGTGATGAAAGTGAAATAATCCTGATAAACTTCTTTTGGTTATGGTGTTTATCATAATAGAAAGAAAAGTAGCATATTGGGGGGCGGGAATTAAATTCAAAGCAGTGTGATTTCAGAAACATCTCAGAACTCTTCAGAGAACACGTAGAGGACCTAGTTCTAAGCCTAACACAGCACTGTCATGATATTTGTGTGCAAAAGAAACAAGTTCCTCCTTGTTTCACTTCAGAGGTGATTGGATAGTATAGTATTGTTTCTAATATTTTGTGCCATGTTTAGTAGAGAGATCCATTTGTGTAATATATAATATGATTTTCTTAGTATCTCTTCCCAATGTGTATACAATTCCCTTAAAGGGACATTGCTCTTCTAGAACTGGTTTCTTTCTTTATCAGTCATTCATAGTATTCCCAGTGTGTGGTATTGATAGGGTACTTATTTTCGTTCGATGTCCTGTACAGTTGCAATTCAGAGCCAGTTTGAGAAAGTTTATTGAATCAGTGGTTTAAATGAAGCTTTAGAAAAACTGGTTTCTATGTATTTGCTTAGTTTTTTTTTTTTTTAAATTATGTACAATCAACAATCCTGAGATCTTTTTTCATGAAGTTATGTGTCTATTAAAATACTCCTTTCTTGAAAATACCTGGTGTTGGGAACATGCCTGGCCTGTGGAATGAAGCCCCACATGTCTGTCCTGGGGCGCTGAGGCTTGGGAAGTGGCGGAGCATCTTCCCCCGCAGTCTGACGGGCAGGTTGGGGGGCTGTGGGAAGTCTCTGCGGGTGGGTGGGGGAGGGGCCATTCCTGGGCAACTCACGGCGGCCGTCTCTGTGGGTTCTCTAGCCCGGGACACCGCAGTCACCTCAGGGTGCTGCAGACGGGTTAGCCAGAGCGCAGCTGGGGTTCCCACCAAGACCAGGTCTCAGCTGCTTTGGGGGCCAGGCTAGCTGCTTAGGCTTGGGTGAATGGGTACCGTCTAGGAGTACTGGGGTTCCCTCAGAGAGAGATTAGCCGAGGCTCATTAATCGAGGGCCGGATTCCTCGCTTCCCACAGCGGGTCCAGATGAAGAGACAATCCATAATTCTAAGGTGTTTATTTTCATCATGTGGAAAGTGGCATGGATGGAACGGTACCTCCCGCCTCTCCCAGAGAGGCAGGGCAGATATAGTAACCAGGAAGGGGAGTGGCTAAGCCTCTAGGTGTCTCACTAACATGGGGGTGGCTTGGGGCTGTGTGGCCACGCCTCTACCTGGGGCGTGACCACGTCTCTACACTGGGTGTGGTATGTGACCTTGGCTGGAGCCAAAAAGCCTCCGGGAACCTTGGCATAACATTTACAGTCCCTTGCGAATTACTTTGCGGGGTCTCCCAGAGTTTGCCTGTGCTCAACTGGTGTGCCAGACTGCCTGCCAGATCACTGCCCCACAACTTGGGAAGGGTTTAAGCAGAGGGAATACCTTGCACACTTACGAAGTTCTGCCTGTTTAATATTCTGGGCACTGGTTTAATTCAGCTTTTGGTGCTTGACCGAGAGTCTCTCCATGCCATCTCTTGTTTCCAGTCTTGGTTTGAGCTTGCTTCAGTGTCTTGATAACCCTGAGAGTCGGCCTTTACTCTTTCAATGTCATGAAGCTTTAATTGTCAATGTTCTAAAACTTTGTCCTAGGGGTTTTTCACAGTAAAACATGTTTTCTAGAATTTTCTTTTGAAAGACAAGTGAATAAAGACTTTCCTTTGAGTTTTGCTTGCTTATTACTCCCTTTCCCCACCTATCAGTCTTGTTACTTTGATCTGGGAGTAAATTCTGATTTTGGAATCCTTCTCAAACCATTTAGCTCTACTAGAAATTCTGAAAACTTCCTACTGTGGTAGTTATTCTGCATAAGTGTTTTGATGTCCCCTAAATGTGCTTCTTAACGATCCTTTCTTGATTTTTAAAAAATAACCCCCTTTAAGTTCTCATAGCATTTATAAATTCCTCTTCTAGCATTTTATTTTATCTTGAAATTTTAAAATAACATCTTGAGCTTCTCTAAAACACAAAATGTGAGGACAAATTCTTGTGTTGCTTATCTTGGTTTCTTAATTACCACTAATATATCTCTCTAAAAATCACTTGTTTCAGAATTTTCTCTTATAAAATTTATGTAAATGATGATTTTATTACTAGATAAATGGTTGTTTAACACATTAGATTTTTTTTTGACCCTTATTTCTGATGAATTATCAGAGCTTGACATCTTGATGTGTTTCTCCCTAGTTTTCAAGTAGGAATAAAAGAATTTCATCTCAAACTACTTTTTCTCTAATTTTGAATCTTGCTCAACACTTTAAAATATTCCTAGAATTAGCAAGAAAATAGCATTACCTAAAGACCTCCCTTTTTGCCCTTAAAAGATCTGAGTGCCCAAGCCCAGGGAGCATCCAACTTGAGCAAGGAAATGTGTGGGCCTTAGGAAAGAGCCTCAAGGGATGGATGGATTGCCTCCACAGGGGGAATACATTAAAACAATGTTAGCTCTCTATCTACACTATTCTCGTTCTCTTGTCAGTAGACTTCACCTATACCATGTTGTACACAGGAGACATAGCGGTGAATGTCGTAAGTACAAAAATGATGACAAGGATGCTGCTTCACCCCTTCTTTTTCATTGATTGCCCCTAATATTTGTAATAAATCATTTGAGCTAGATTTACATCAAATACATTTGGATTTCTTTACCTTCACTATCTACTAAATTAGTGTTTTCTACCCAGGGCTCTCAAATGGGAAGTCTGTTTATTTAGAGAGTCAGTTGTGACTTAACAGGTGTTTGATAGGGAAAATGACAAGATTTCTTTTTCTTTCTTTTACATCAAACATCTCACACTAATTTGGTCCTAATGGAAAATTCAACCGACCTTTTATTGCTAATGGTTTTTCAGTTTTCAGCTATGTTTCTGCACTGCAGCTGAAACCCTGGTTGGTTGTTACTTGGGAAAGATGACTCAGTCTTTTCGGTTTCCTTGTTCATTATTGTGGGTGCTCTCTCTGGGTTCCTCATAGGACCTGTCTTCTTTTCTTACTCCAGATTAAGTTTCTAGTTTTCCTCCTTTGCAATAGTGATGCCCTGGTTAGGCGTATCTATCTCTTAGTCTCTTTTTATATCTTGTCTTCTCCAGTCTTGCCCCCAAATAGGTTAATATTACATCAGTTTCTTACCACTTGCTTCTCTGGAGGCCTCTCATGATACTGATACCATTTCTTTTTATCAAATATCAAGTGGTGGCTGAGCCTAGCTGCCTTTGTAGTTGAAGGCCTCAGTATTCACTTTTCTTTCTTTTGTTTTTGTTTTGCTTTGGGCTGCCACTGACCTTGTTCCCCCACATCCAAGCCTGTTTATCAGGGAGCCTGAATGGGGAACTAGCCCTCTTGAGAATCACAGAGAGCAGATGGTCTTGTTTTTTGAGACATGAAAACAATGACACAAGGGAACCAGGTCCCTTGCTTTTGTTCATTCAGCTGTGAAGGAGCAGAGCCAGGATTCAAATCCTGATCATTTAAGCTGACACCAAAATCTGCTCATTTGGTGCCTTACAATACTGACTACTTGTGCAAAGCCTGTGTCTGAGTGCTGGCATGACTGTATCTTGATTTTCTATGGCTTTTCTTCCACTCTTGGGCAGTCTAGTGATTTTTAAAAGTGTTTTGCTTATTAATTGGTAATTTCATACATACATGTATTGATAATATCTACCCCAACTTCCTCCTCTCACCCTGTTGTTTTGGAAACCATAGTCATCAAGTCTGTCCTAGAATTCATGAAATATTAACCTCATGAACCAAATGAAAATATATAGTCCTAGAGATACTGATTTAAATATGTCCTGAGAAGGGAGGTGAGGAGAGATGGATGGTTAGATCAGATGATGGGAAGAAGCAATTGATGAGGTAGACTCTTGGATTTGGAGTCAAATTTGTGGGCAGCAGAAGCCAGCAGAACCAAATGATCTGTACATACCTTAGTAGAGTCAAATCAGCAGCTTGGTTATGGAGAGTCCTGGTCTCTTGGAAGGGGACTCATATATGCCACTTCTGCGCTTGGGCACCAGTCATGAGTGACATGACTGTTCCTAGGTATGGTTGAGGAGAAGGTTTTCTTGTATATAGGAAGGGGAAAACATCCAGAGGCATCTGGAAGGGTCCAGACTGAACTGGGCCATGAGAGGAAGAGAAGAGAGAGGAGAAAGGGGGCTAAAAGGACCAAGAGGACACATAGCCAAAATGGCTGGGCTATATAGATATCAGAAACTGGGGGAAGAGAAGTGATCCAGCCCATGAGCTGGAGAGGCTTAGGATAGAGAGTAGGGTGAGAAGAGCTGGGAGGGCCACAGGTACTGAGTGAGACTTGTCCTGGGTTTCTTTAAGACCTAATATTAACAATACCCCAACTAGTCATCATATACTACCAACTAAAATCCCCAGTACTTCTTGAGTTGATGGCCAAAGGGGTCCCCTCAACAGTAAGTCTATTAGTAATATTATTGGTTACTGTCTGCAACCTGATGGGAAGGCTCCATTGCTGAATGTCATTGAACATGGAGAAATAGAGCTGGTGCCCAACTAGAAGCTTCACCTTTACTGAGCAGCATTTACAGTGCTGGAAGGTAATATGCATGCTACTGGAAAAGAAAAATAATTTCACACAACCATGAGACTTCAGATCTACAATGGTGATCTGCTAGTAAGATATATTTGTGCAGTAGTGGCACAAATGTTACAGTAGTAACCAACCACTTTCTGGCTGGATTTAAGGCCTACTCCATGAGCTGGAAGCCATGTCTGACAGTGTTAAATGGCAAGCATACAAAGCAAGGTTGTCAGTGTTACTGTGCTCAGTGAACATAACAATAAAATGACTCTTAGTGACATATTGCTAAACCCCATAGATCAGTGCATTGCTCAGTACCACCAGAGAAGCTTTTTCTTGTAGTAAATGGCAATTAGCAGATATACCCATAACTGGACAATATGTAGACAGACTTTTGAGTACTCATCCCTAAATAGAATGTCTTTATCACAAACCTTTGCTCAAGGATCAAGGATCTATGTGAAAGAGGAGATGGAAAGATTGTAAGAGCCAGAGGTCAGTGATTCCAAGGAAACATCTTCGTCCAGACACAACAGGATGGGTTCCAAGTAAGGATCCACAAAGACTGTGAGCATCTACAGGAACTGTGCAAGTTCTATTTTCAGCATGGAAAAGGTGAAATGGGCACAAAGTCACACCACTAACCAAAAAGCTATCTGTAACTGGGAGAGGAGGGAGAATGTTTTCCATTGGAGTAACAGTGTATAACAACAACATGCCAGGCTAGGTTCTATGCTCAGGGGTAGGTGGACAACCCCAGTTGGACTCCTTGGTGTGTGTGTGTGTGTGTGTGTGTGTGTGTGTGTGTCCTCTTTTGTGGACGTGATGTGAAGAGGATCTGGGATGAACTGGAAGAGGAGGAAAACCATCATTAAAATATGTGAATTTTGAAAAAGACAATAACCACAAAATAAGGCAGACAGTGACTGAGGAATAGACAGAGATAACCCTCTGTCTTCCATGCATTTATTGTACACATGAGCACTTGAATGCACATAGAAAATAAGTCTGAAAGATAGAATTGTGTCTGAAATGGAAACAAGAAAGACAAAGATCTGTGTGTTTGTCTTTGGACTCTTAAATACCCTCCAATGCTTTGAGCATCACATCAGCCTACATGAGTTAGTTTCATTTCTGTTTTACAGACTGGGAATGTATATTGTTTCCCATCAGCAAGTTTTGTTTTTTTTTCTCCATTTTTTTTTTGTTGTTGAAAAACAAGGTATTTTTATCATTTTATAAGAGGCAAACTAATGTAAATATATGCACACACACACACACACATACACTACAACCTGTTGTGTTTATTTAATGTTGTACATGTATGTATGTATTTAGGGCTGATGTCTTGGGACTAGATGAACTTTTGGGGCTCTTTTCTGGAGAGACTGATTCTCCTTCTCTTAACAGCCATTGGTTGTCTGTAGACATACTATGTAGCACTGTAGTTATGGCTGGTATTGAACTCACATAGATTATATGGCTGTCTTTAGATATGTGGGCTTCTGATTTCTTATGAATTATCAGAACTATACAGGAATCTATTCACTGTCTCCACCATGTGAGTTCCAGGGATTGAATTTAGGTCATCAGACTGAGCAGCAGGTACCTTTAATTGCAGGGACTTCTCTTTGGCCCAAGTTTCTAAGTATGAATGGCTTAATAAGGTAAAAAACATAATGTAATATATCATATTTATTATGCAGATTCTCATAGACAAGATCTGTAGAATCTTCATAGTTTTCGTTGGCTTTGGATACTATTTAGGGTAAGGAATACTGTCTGTAAAATATTAATATATGAAGATCACAAAATTGCATGACAGTTTTATGTTTAAATGAAATAAATCTTAAAATATCTGTTAATGTTTTACTTATGCCTAATTATTTGCAAGGACATTAGCCCAGAGTAGCAAGGGAGATTATCTGGAGAGAAAGACATAATTTCCTTTAAGATTTTGTTAAGGAAAATGAAATTTAAATTAGTGAAAACGATAAGTAGACAAAGACTACATTTAACATTAACATGGCATGTGCATTGCAGACTGTACCAGACTTATCAAAAGAAAAAACACTTGGCTTAGAAGGAAGCACTGCTTGGCTGCCCCTGAGCATTGATTAGCATCTGAATGGTGGAATGAAAAGAGCTGAAAGCAAGCATTCCCAAATGAGGGGTAGTAAGGATTTCTGCCAGATTGATTTATTGTTGTCAGATTCTCAAGGCCTGGCATAGCTAGGACTTCTCTGGTTGGCTGTGCCACCCAGTCCAATTTCTTAGGCTTCTGTTGCTGTTCCAGGCTCAGCCTTGTATGGCTTGAAACCTCATCCGCTCTTCTTCTCTTTCCATGCTCTTCCTAACAAAGCTGGAAGGTTTATTGTGACACAGAAATGACGTTATATGAAGTCACTCGAAAGCCCCGTACATTGCCGGGTACATCGTATGTGCTTCCATGCTTAACCTTGTCCGAACTTTCTTTGTAATTTTTTCTTTTGTAAATTCTCGCTCCACTGTGATCATAGTGATAATTAAAGCTTTAGTCTTTTCCATCAATCCTTTGGAGAAAGTATAAAAAAAATTGTCTTTTAGGCTAATAGTGCTTAGTTAATCTTGGTTTCCTAGACAACAGAGCCAGGATCTCATGCCCTTCCAGGAGTACAGTCCCGGTACTGCAAGACTGAAGGAAAAATGAAGCAAAGCTGGGAAAAGATGGCAGATACAAGGCACCTCATGATTTATTTGCAAACACAAGTCACAGTTATCTCCGTGTGAGCCACTTGGAAATAGTTCAAAAAGTCAGTTGAGGAAGGAAAGGGGAATCCTTTATCTTTTTTTCTTACCCTGCTATTTGCACTGGTCAGCCTTTGCACAGAGCCCTCATGGGTCTTCTTACTAGGGCGTGTGTGGAGAGTCAGATTTTACAACTCATGAAGTAGGCCTCCCTTTGGGTCTAGAAATGGGAGGGGCATCTATAGCCAAGCTGCAGCAGGTCTTGTGCACTGCTATGGGCTCCTTCTAGACGAAGCTGAGACAGATTAAGTGGTTAAACGGTAGTACAGGAGGGACTCAGAGCTCTGCGAAGGATTAAGACTAAGTTTGGGTCACAGCAGATTCTTGATGGTGCTATTTATTTCTGAAAGATTTTCATATGGCGATGTTTATTTTTAATGTAAATATCAAATATCATTCTTCTAGGATGCATTTTCCCACAAGTTCAGTCTTATTTACTCTTTGACCATTGAAAGCAATGATGTGACTGTTCTGAATCCCTTCAGCCTGGGACTATGAGAACACAGTGCCACAAGTGCTCTCAGCTGAGGGAAGCACCAACTGCTTCTTTGTCCCCAGTTGAGGGAGTCCCTCCTGTGGTCAGTTTGGCCTTTCTACTTGCCATTTACTTCCTGGCCAGCATAGATGATTGACAGACGTTGTGTGCTGAATTCCACGCTCAACAAAGAAACAAAGGAGTAACTGACTGCTTATAAATGCAGCCGGTCTCCTGAGTGAGCCTGGGAGGAAATGCTAAGCAACCCAAAGGTAATCTCCTTTATGCACAGCAAAATACATCATACACATGACTGCAGTCCCAGAGCAGCGGTCAACAGTTGCATCGGTGGTGGGAATTGCAAGAAATGGTGATTGATGTGTGCAATGGTGGATTGTGGGGAATCTGATATATTTATGCCTGATCATTCTTTGTAGTTTTCCATGCTTGTCTAGTTCCATCTAGCCTGAACTATCTATGGCTGTACTTTCAAGTATTTATTTACCCTTAAAAAAAAAAAGGCAACAACTCCAGGTCCTGCTTGTTTATTCATATGTATCTTATTCTCTGATTTTTGTGATTATTTTTATATTCATCTGTCTCTGCTTTTTTGAAATTATCCTGGTTCGTAGTGTTTGTGTTAACCCTTATTTAGTGGCTGTAATACAGGTGTGTTTCCCATCTAAATCGTAATCTACTGTGAACCCAAAAGCTCGGTTCAAATCTTTCTGTACTGTGCAGATAGCATCTCTTATCAAATGAACTTCAGCTATCTAAATTTAGAATTCAAAAGATAATTTGTATGAATTTTGGATGAATTCTTCAGTATACACACCTCCACCCTTTACCATCTAAACCCGAGGATTAACATGATTTGAATTTTGTTCCTGAAGTTTGCTGTCAGAACTCTCTTCAAGCTGAGGAACCCCAGGTGGTTAGTCAGATACTGATCTTCCAGATACATGCTTCAGAGATGAGGTCAGCATACGTTATACTGAGATCCCAGCCACAGCTCCTTCAGTCTTGAAAGTTATAAATAATTACACTCCATTATTATAATGCTGATTACTCAATTATACAATTACCATCATGGTGAGGGCTGCAACCAGGCAAGCAGTGTAACCTAGGGAACATCACAGGTGTTGGAGAAGAGCCATGTGTTGGCTTGAACTTTGGCTTTTAGTGGTTGATATTACTTTTCTCATCTTTAAAATAGTGAAAAATACTATCTGCTTCAGGTTGATGTTCAGCATGGAAACAGTATGTGGTTGGGTGTCTAATAGATACTTAATGAAAGACAGGTTATTCCTCCGTACCATGGGTCATCTCATTTGGTTATCATAAGTACAGTTCTTCATTTCTTTGAAGTAGCCAGGCTAAGGCTCAATGGTTAGGAGTGCTTGCCACTCTTGCAGAGAATCAAACATTGGTTTCCAGGACCCACATTGGATGGCTCACAGTTGCCAGTAACTCCAGCTCCAGGGATATTAGATACACTTTTCTGACCTTCTCTGGCACTTGCACACACAGGTGACTCTAAACACACACATGCATATAAATAAAGATAAATCTTTAAAGCCCTGACTTGCCTGGAACTTGCTATGTAGACCAGACTGGTCTTCAATTCAAAGAAGCCTGCTTCTGCTTCTTGAGTGCTGGGATTAAAGGTGTATTTCACTGTGCCCAGCCCTTGGTTTTTAATGAGCAATTTTTATGGTTTAGAAAAATGTCTTACTTTACATACACAACTTCTTGTTAATTTTTAAATGAATATAACATGAATCACAAGTCATGTTTGGTATAACACATGAAATTCATATAGATCTCTTATTTTATATAATGATAATGTTACATATTTCTGTCTTGTAACTTTGTTGTATACCTCAAGTAAACAAATGTTATTTCAAAGGCATACAAGAAAACAGTGTGGATGTTCTGAGAAGCCGTTTGCACAAACGGGAGAGTGACTCATAAGGTTTCTTCCCCTTTAAGTAGCTTAAGTGGCTGCCATTTTTTTTATCCTCCGATGAAAATGCTGGGTGGGAAGAATGCCATTGGAAGGTTCAGTGTATGGGAGAGGACATTCAAAGATGAATTAGCAATTTGTTTACAGTCTCATAAAACTCGGCTTGGTTAGATTTGTTGCTGTGGGTGGGAGAATGGCAAATAGATCAAACAAAGATAAGGTGTGGAGTGGGGAGATGAGGAAATTATCAAAACAGAAAATCCAGAATTGTGTAATATCCCAGCAGATTGAGGAGCAGAAGGTGAAAACCACTTGTAACATTTCAAAATAGGTTGACAAAGTAAATGTGAACTGAATTTATTCAAGCTGCTGTGAATTAAAATTTTAAACCAATTACTATAACAGATAAGTGATGGCTGGAAATGTAGTGTCAGCAGAGGACGGACCATAAGCTGGGGATCTGCCATGCTCCAGAAATGCCGTCGAGTGGGAATAAAGATATTTTAACCCTTGGGGAAACTTTTTTATGCCTTTAAATTGCTTACAAATATTATTTGGCTTTGGGTGTTTTGTGCTTTTGACAGTGGCAAGCAGACCCCAGAGGAAAGAGATGTATAGAAACTTGCTTTTTGTTGCCAGTTGGGGCATCCAGATTATGTGCCATGAGGCCATTCTTTATGAACGGATATCCTGTGTTCCTCTTTGAAGTCTGTACTATATAGTAGAATGTTTGCTTTTTCGTATCTAACTTGAATGTGTAAAGCAGATCTCTGTGCTTTAGGGACCTGAAAAGTACCATGTGACATGTGAAACACATGTAAAATTACACATAATCTTTATTTCATTAATTACTTTTAATTGTTCTCTGACTTTCAGGAGACGCTAATATGCACATATGTTTTTATTGAGTCAATTTTAAGTAAATATTGAATGAATTTTAATCTATATGAGATTTTTCTTTTCCATTCTCCATGGCTTCTGGCTTCATTTGGGAGGGAAATTTTTCTTGTAATGTATGTGAGTATGCTGTCACTGTCTTCAGATACACCAGAAGAGGGTTTTGGATCTTATTATATAGATGGCTGTGAGCCACCATGTGGTTTCTGGGAATTGAACTCAGGACCTCTGGAAGAGCAGTCAATGATCTTAACCTCTGAGCCATCTCTCCAGCCTGGGAGGGGGAAATTTTTAATATGTATTATTTTTCGGGGTCTGATCTAACAGTACTGGAAATGGTTATTTTCTTGGAAGATAGGTACCTTTCAAACTTCTTGCATAGAAGAGGCTAAGATTTGGTCTCTGTATGGAATAGTTTGAGGCTTCGTGGCCCAGCTGTATGTCTCTGTGCATTTGAGCACTATATCCTCTTCAAAATCCCCAGGAATCTTGGCTTATTCAAGGGGCTTATTTCCAAGTTACCACAGTCAAAGACACCATACAGTTTCTGAATTTTAATTTTTGGCTTCTGTGTTCCATAAATCTCTAACTTTATTGAGGAATAGGTAAAGAGGTGATAACTTGTTGGGCTGGCTTCCTTCATCTGTCTGGGGAGTGCTGGCATTTCAGGATTCTAACACCTTAAGCTGGACCTTCTTACCTTCTTGTCTCAACCACACTAATGTGGAACATAGAGAATCAGATATTTAAACCAGTGAAGAATTTTCTTACAAGACGTTCTAGTTGCAGGTGTTGCATGGAATTCTCCACAGAGCTGAGCTTCCTTGTGGAGTCAGTAGAGAATTTGGAAGAAGCCTTTTCTTACTAAACATCAACCAGCTGCAAGCTGCAAGTTGCAGGTTTGCATGTGTTCCGTTGTGGAGTTGAGCTCTCTGTGGAGCCAGTAGAAACTTAGAGTTGACTTGTCTCAAAGGACTTTCATAAAACATCAAAAAGAAACCAAGATGAAACATACCAGTATTTTAGTTTCTAATTAATTATTCTTAACATTTCCCTTTAAGCTAGAGGCTTAGCTCATTCATTAAGTGTGTGCTGGATACTTTTATATCAACTTTACACAGGTAAAGTCATCTAAGAGGAGTCAACCTCCATTAAGAAAATGCTTCCATAAGCTTAGTTGTACACAGCCTGAAGGGCATTTTCTTAATTAGTAATTGATGTGGGAAGGCTCAGCCAGTTGTGGTTAGTGCCATCTCTGGGCTGGTCGTAGGCTCTTTAAGAAAGCCGGCTGATCAAGCCATGGGGAGCAACCAGTAAGCAGCACCTCTCCACAGCCTCTGCTTCAGCTCCTGCATCTGGGTTCCTGCCCTGCTTGAGTTCCCATCTGGACTTTTTTGATGATGAACAGTAATGTGAAAATGTACGCCAAATAAACCTTTTCTTCCTCATGTTGCTTTGGTCACAGCAATAGAAACCCTAACCAAGACAAAGTGTAAAGTGAGGTTCTCAGAAAAAAGACCAAATCATGACTGCACAAAGACTCTACAGAGCTAAACATCCAATCAGACACTCGTGATTGTGGAGAATTAAGATGTTGCAAAGACAGATACAAATTATCTTGGGCTGCTTTTAGTTCCCATAATAACCATTCATTGTCCACTGCGGTGTCTTGCCTAACTTCTTTTTGACTATCAGGTAGAAGCTTTAGAATTAGTCTTAGCTGAGTGCTAGCTTCCGACAATCCAAAACTTGAGGATTGTCATCAGGTAGTATCGGAGGACTTATAGTAGAGTTTCCTGCACTTGGTTGTAATTGGCTCTGTGGGTTCCCAATAATGTACTTAGTAAATGCCTTAATATGAGGTTCTTTGTTCTAACTATTAAAGTCTCATGTAACCACTTTTGTTTTGGAACATGTTATTCCAGATAACCCAAATCCAAGTTCTCAGGCTGTGTTGACTTCTGTTCGGCTTATCTCCTCATCCCATTGAAGAGAAAGCTGTGCTTGGTATTGACGCTGGTTCCATAATGGTCAAGTCAGTAGTTAGTGAATGTCTTGTCCCGACATCTTAAAGCTCAGTGGCTTTTTGTCTGGCAGATTCTTATGTACTACTTACTCACTACTTAGTTCAACCTCTATGTCAGTAAAGTTAGGGTGGCAACTACCTCCAGCTGCCAGAGTCCATGCTAGTTAGGGAATAGGTTGGGCTGTTTGAACAAAGACTGAAAATTACAAAGGCTCAATTAAAATAGAAGTTTGCTGTCTTCAGCATTATAGGTAATTTATAGACAGCCTCGAGCTGATGAGTTCATTGTGTTGGGGACCCAGGATCCTGTTCTGTTGTTTCACTGTTCCTTATGTGTGATTCAAGATGGTATATCACTTTGCTCTATTCTCTGGACAGGGGATGGGTCATCCTTTGTACATAAGGATATACTGTTGGCTTTAACCAGGACGTGACCATCTAACTGCTAACATGGAGGCTTAAGATGTGTAGGGAAGGAGTTTGCAACCCCATAGGAAGAACCACAATATCAACCAACTAGACCCCCCCAGAGCTCCCAGGGACTAAACCACCAACCAAAGAGTACACATAGAGGGACCCATGGCTCCAGCCACATATGTAGCAGAGGATGGCCTTGTCGGGCATCAGTGGGAGGCCCTTGGTCCTGTGAAGGCTTGATGCCCAGTGTAGGGGAATGCCAGGGCGGGGAGGTGGGAGTGGGTGGGTGGGGGAACACCCTCATAGAAGCAGGGGAGGGGGGATGGAATAGGGGAGTTGGGGTGCTGACCGGGAAAGGGGATAATATTTGAAATGTAAATAAAGAAAATATCCAATAATAATAAAAAAATATGTAGGGAAATTAGGTAAACAATAGCGAAAATAAATATAAATTAAATAACTAAAAAATGAGAGACTGGATTTGGGGGTATGGTTAGTGATTTATGCCACAAACTGTAAAGTATTTGTTTGAGTTTTGAAGACTAAGAAAAACCAAACCCCAAATAAACAAAGTCTTTACCACATTGAAGGTTAATGGTTGAGTAGGATAGTTGTCAGCCACAGTAGTCTAGGCTTTAACACCTGTCTGTGTAGTATAGAAAACTTGATTACCTTTATACCAATTTCATTTGCAATTCACCTTCTAGAGACCACGGTGAACATTCACGTGTGCATTGCATTTGAAACCATGCGTTTAAAAATTTATTTTTTTAACCTGTGAGTTTTTCCTCTCATTAATATTTAAGGAGGGATAAAGTACAGTGTAGACCCAAAATAGCATCGAGTCTCAGCTTTTACATCAAGATCCCCCTAACTACAAGGAAGTAACATCTGTATTGTACAGCTCAACCGAACATTTCTGAGTCTTCAAGTCTTATCCAAAAAACTAGTGTGCATTTTGTCTTCTCCATTTTGTATGTAGAGTCTAGCACTGTGCATCACAGTAGTGTTTACAGTTCTTACTTCTCCGATGTAAAGTTGACGGTCCAGGAGGCTGTGTAGAATGTTTTCTATTTTCACACAGATGCAGTGCTCAGTCTGAAGGGAACAGCTGTGAAGACTGGGTAGTTGTTACACAAAGCTCACACTACATATGTGATTTCTATTTATTAGCACCCAAGGAACTAAAAGATGCCTAGTGTGGCCGTACCCAAAGTCTACTTACTTGTCTTCTTCTGTTCAGTGGCTGCTTTCTCATCTCTACACTTAGTTTCCCGTTCTTCAAGCTGAATCATAACTTTCTCCCTGCCCCCATCTTCAAAGAGAAGTTTTGACTCTGGTGCATGGTGCCTAAGGCAGGGCAATTATCCAGGGATCTTTGCCTCCTGTTCCTTAACTCGGCGTCATCAATCCCTTTGGCTTGAGTTGGACAGTGACTGGCTTGCTGGAAATTAGTCGAACAGGCAAATGTGATGAGACATCCCTTGTTAGATAAAGATGAAGGCTTGGCAGATTGAAACAACAGCTTCTCCTGTAGTAAGTGGCCCACTGTGGGAGGTCCACCACAAGGAGGTTAGTATGGTGTTTAAGATCTGAGACCTGGCCATGTGCCAGCAAGAAAAGGCGGCTCTCACTTCTACTCAATAAAACACTGAATTCTTCAATAACTTGAATGAACTGAACTCTAGGGAGAACCTCCCCGAGCCTAGTGCTCAGATTCCAGCCCAGTGAAACTCTAGCTGTGACTTTTGACCTATAGAAACTAAGTTCTGACATGTGTGTTTTGTGTGTCTGTGTGTGTGTGTGTATGTTTGTATGTATGTATTAATGTGTGTGTTCTTGTGCGCATGCATGTGGACAGATGTGCATGTTGAAGCTGCAGTTATAACTTACTGCTTTATTTTTGGGGACAGGATCTATTACTGAACCTGGAACTCACCAGTTCAGCCAGATGGCCTGGCCAGTGAGCTCTGGTGACCCTCTTGTTGCTGTCTTCCCTGTGCTGGGGTTATAAGTATGCATTGTTGTGCCTAGCTTCTCTCTGTGAGTTGTGGATCATCTAACAGCATGGCAAACATTTTTACCAACAGAACCGTCTTTCAAAAGCCTCTGTGTTTTCTTAGATCTAAAGTGTACAGTAAATTTGTTACATAGTAATAAAAGTGAATATTCAAAATCTTGCTGCTTGAGAGGCAAAAAAAAAAGAGTTCATGCGCTCCATCCTGCCTTTCTACCTCCGGATATGACTACCGTCCTGGGGCTGCTTGTCCAAAGCTGGCGGACTGGAGAATGTAACATGGAGCCGGATCTACACATTTCAACTTTGATTTTATTTCCTTGTTTGAGTTTGGCTTGGAACCCACGTGCCTGTTTGCTTTGCCTATCAAAGTCCTCTTTCCTCCTCCCTTCTCACACAAGCATCTTCTCTTCATTATCTCGCATCTAAGGTTTTGAGGCAGCAGTATGACCAGAAGGTTATTCTGTATTACCCATGTCCTTAGCATCAGAATGCGACTTTTCACAATCTCCCTTGTGATCTGTATAGTCACGTAGCATGTTGAACTGCAGTTGTTTATGTTTTTGCCTTATTTCCTATATGGCATAGCAAAGTTATAGATGGTAGAAACTTCTTTCTTTCTCCTATGCATTTCTCGGTAGAGCATAGTATTATACAAATAAAGGATTGATTTTTTTTTTTTTTTTTTTAATGGAATTGACTCTGGGCAGATGTTTTCCCCTGTTTTCCGGAAACAATTGATTCTTATAGTTGGATTCAAATCTAGTTTAGCCCACCATTCTGATGAGAAGGCAAGAACCTTTAAGGTCAGCTTTTCTGAAGGGAAGCTAATGGCTTTAGATAGCTCTTAATGCCAAAAAAACCCAACCCAAACCAAACCTCTAATGGCGTTTCACTCAGTGTCTAAGACTCAGGTCTGTCCTTTATTGCCAGAGCTAATGGAATACATGATCTGTTTCCCCAGACAGTCAAAGCGGAAAGAAGATTCAATTCATACATCAAAGATACTTTGTTCTCTAGTGCTTCTTTAGAACGTTCAGGAGGTAAAAAGTCTGAGAGGGGAGGTAAAAAGTCTGAGAGGGGAGGTAAAAAGTCTGAGGGGGGAGGTAAAAAGTCTGAGGGGGAGGTAAAAAGTCTGAGGGGGGAAGCTACCTAACTCATTTGTTTTCACTTTCACTTCTGAGTATGTGTCGACCATAAAGGCCATTTTAAAGGTGATGGGGCTGATTAAATAGGCAAGACTCAGAAGAACTGCAGCTTACAGCTTTCCTTTCACAAGTTCCATGAACTATTGTCAAGTACCATGAATGGCGTTCATATGACTTTCTAAATGGCAAGCAATCTGAAAAACAGCAACTGGATCTTAGCTACTGAAAATTTGATTTTTTTTTTTTTAAAGATTTATTTATTTATTTTTTATGTAAGTACACTGTAGCTGACTTCAGACGCACCAGAAGAGGGCATCAGATCCCATTAGAGATAGTTGTGAGCCATCAGGTGGTTGCTGGGATTTGAACTCAGGACCTCTAGAAGAAACTGCTGAGCCATCTCTCCAGCCCATGAAAATTTTTATTGAAAGGAAATTTTATTTTGCATGCTCTTATACGGTCTTTAAAAATACAGTATTTTAACTGTAGGAGACTTTTAAGAATTATTATTATTTAACAAAAAATTGACTTATTTCTTGTGTCTTATTGATATTCTTCAGGTCAGGTCTGTCTCATTACACTTAGCAAGCATGGTAGCTAAAGAAACAGAGGTATTTTCATAGTGAATCCAATGATGTATAAAAATAATTCTAAAATTATGTCTAGTATACTGTACCTCTGAAGAAATTTCTCTAGTAACATATCTTTAAAAATAATTAAATACACAGTGATATGGAAAAAGAGTGCTCAAACATGATTCATGGTTTTAGTAATAATCAAGTTATGTCTGTCTGGTGTGGTTGCGTGTGTATGGTGTGGTTGCGTGTGTATGGTGTGGTGTGTGTGTGTGTGTGTGTTCCTGGGTACAAGGTGCATGGAAGGATGGACACTAGATGACAACTTTAAGTAGATTCCTCAGGAGGAGTTACTCACCTTATTGCTTGAGACATATTGGACCAGAGTAATAAAGTCAATTTTTAAAGATTTTATTTTATGCATATGAACGTCTTGCTTGCATGTATGTTTGTATAGCGTGTAGGTGCACTGCTCTCAGAGGTCAGGAGAGGGTGTTGCATCTCACCATGTGGGTACTTAGAACTGAACCCAGGGCCTCCTCAAGAGTAGCTAGTGCTCTTTAACTGCTGAGCCATCTCTTTAGCCCCACTAAGATTGTTTTTAACAGGAAAAATATGGTAGAAGAAGTGGCATTGTTTTGGGGGTATGGCCAGAGGACCCCAAGAGATGGGGTCATGGTCTACCTGCAAACATCACTGTTCCTCAGTGCTTCAGAAAGTTTTGTGCTGGCCTAACAATATGCTGGAGTCATTCGGAGTGCTAATTCACAATTTAGAATCTGGGTCCCACCTCTGGTAATTCTGTTTTAACGTGTTTGGGTGGGACGTGGGAACTGCATCAGTGTATTCTGAGAACAAAGTAAACACATCGAGCTCACCAGGCCGTTCCTTCATGGGGCCAGGCCTGAGAACTGGTACCATTCTTATCTGTTGTCAGTAGCTGACACTCCCTCCATGGCTTCAACCTGTTTTTGATGTGCTGATTATTAATACACTTCGCCGACCTTTTGGCTGAGATATGCATCTCCACAATCTTACAGGATCACCTGCTATTAGTGCCCCATGAGTAGTGTACCTCAGACGGTCCTATTTATGACAGTTCCCTTGGAATGATTTCTAGTTGTGTCCTTTTTCCTTCATCATCGACCTAGTTTGAACAGTAGGTTATAAGATGTTAACTATACCTTACAGTTTGAGGTACTCACTACTTGTTCATATGAAGCTGAAGGTCAAGTATTAGTTTCCCTTGCTATTGTAACAAATTGTCACAAGGATAGTGGCTTTAAAGAGCACAGAGATTCTTTTCCAAGAGGTCAAAAAGTCCTAAAACAGATTGGCAAGGTTGTATTCTTTCTGGAAGCTTTGGGGCGAATCTTCCATTGTTGCCTCTCCTTGTTTATGAAGCTACCTGTATTATTTGTTTTTTTTATCTGTTATTTTTATAGAGTTGTATCAGTTTTTCTTATCAAGGAATAATCTAATAAGAAGAAAGTATTAGTAGCCAGTGTAAAATAAGATACTCTCTTATCTTCCAAAAGCATGTATAGTTTCATTTATAACTTTGCAAGACGATTTTTGAAATTTCGTGCATAATTGTAATGGACTAAGTTGTTGTATTCTATTCTATTTGAGATAGTTTTCTATGCTTCAGGCTGGCCTTCAACATGCTACTCTGTAGCTAAAACTGACCTTGAGCTCTGAATCTTCCTGCTTTTACATTCTGGGTGCTGACATTGCACTGCTGGCTTTAGTATCTATTCGGTGTCTTATCTCTTAGAAAGCAAGAGGGAAAGGGCTCCTACAGTCCCTATAGTGTGTTAGGAACATCTAAAACAGAAGGTAGATGTTAAAATGGGATAGAGGCTGCCTTTATGTGGTATCTATTTACTGGAATGGACTAGAGAAAGTTTAGAAGAGAGACCAGAAATCTCGGTGGCTTGATATCATGACAAAAATGATAGCTGCCCTAACTTTTAGAAATTTAAAAATAAATAAAAAATAATTCACATTAAGACTCAACTGGAGAATCAGTAAGTAGTAGCAATGATGAAGATCATTCAGGACAGCAGTAGAGGTAAGGAGGACAAAGGCTCAGTGCAGAGGATCTGCTGGTGGCAGTATACTAGGAAGATCCTCGGTGTCAAGGAGGTACCAGAAGAGCAGGTTACAGCTAGGTGTGGGCAAAAGAGCCTCAGAGAATGGGAATCAGGTCGGGTTATTGGGTGAACTAGAAAACTACCACTGTGGCATGGGATGAGATCAGAATCCCTCAGGCAACAAAACAAAATGAAACAGGGTTAACAAAGACAAAGTGCATGCCACAGGAAGTTCACAGTTACCAGCAGAACTCGCTACGACAGTGCTTTTTCTAACATGGTAAGGAACTCAGCAGTGGCCAAGTATAAAGAGAAGGGATTTGTGTGGTGGTTCTCGTCCTTCTTGGAAAATACCTTAACCGGTCAGTTAGCAAAAGAAAGGCTGTTTATCCCTTGGAACTGGCCAGCTGACCGCGTGAAAGTTTGAGGAGCACTATTTTCATGTCTTCGAAGATATGGGTTTGGTTGTCTGCATCCTTGTATTTGGGTTAACATGAGTGCTACTGGTCTAGTTTTGTAAGGGCTTATGGGCTCCTGCACACACAGTGGGAAGCTATAAATTCCAGCAGCATGGTATTATTTATTCTTTCTAAGCAGGCATTTTGCAGTACCTACAAGTCACTAACATTCCACTCTTTAGCATTCAATTCAGAGTGGACTTATTTTACCATAATAATTACAATTCCCTCTAAACCAAACTAGTTACCTAGGAAGTTCTGTTGGTTCTGAA
>JADRCH010000028.1:7620135-7671471 GCA_019843965.1 Rhynchomys soricoides | reverse complement strand
TAGAGGGAGATACAAATGATTACAATAAAGCTGAGAGAAAACCCCCATTTTGTAACAATGTAGCTCAATTTCATGGTGTTCTTGCCTGGCCTGCACGAGGCACTGGGTTCTGTTTTCAGCAACACCTCTCTCTCTCTCTCTCACATACACACACACACACACACACACACACACACACACAAATACACACACACCCCGTGTTTGAAAATAGGGGAAACCAGCAGTTGGGAAGAATAGCTTCAGTGGGAGAGAGGAGCGATGAGAGAAGGGAGTAGAGATGAGTGTGAAAATGACCAAGTTCAGTAGAGACATGTCTGAAGTTGCCAGTGACTTAATAGAATGCCATAGCCTTCCTAATGGAGCTGGAGATATGACTCAGTCTGGGGAACTTGTTGCTCTTGTAGAACACCCAAGTTCAGCTCCCAGAACCCACGGGAGGTGGCCTTACAGCCTCCATTCCCTCCAGCTCCAGGGGATCTGACACTCTCTCCTGTCCTTGGCAGGCACCCACACATGTAGTAGACATGCACATACACACACACATACACACAACAGAGCTTTTGTTGTGTCCGTGTGAATAAGGCTTGATTAGTCATTACTATGAAAAATAAAACAATTTTGGAATTGTGCCTTTTCTTTGCAAATGAAGGTGTGAAACACTCAACTTGATCATCTTTGCTTTAGCCTTCTGTAAAAATACAGTTGTGTGACTGTATACATAGGTAATGTTCAGTGCTGAATTTATATATACATAGAGGAGCAGATTCACATTTAAATTCTCAAAGACTCAGGACTTTCAAAGTGTGCTTTAAAACAACCCAAAAACTGTAGTTAAAGGAGCCAAAAAAGTAAATTTTACATTCTTGGTGGAAGACCCAGACTCATTTGAGATCTTATGCTGACTGGAGAGGAACTGGCTTAGGGGATTTTCAAGCGACCATGTAGAGATAGTTCCAGCACTTTATACATACATAGGCTTTCATTACCACACGGTATCTCATCTGTTCAAGATGCTGCAATGTGGAGTTGGCAGTGCTATCTTATACATGTCTTATGGGTAAATGAATTGAGGCTGAGAGTAACTTACCAGAGTCACGGCTACCTATGAAGAGTTTGATATTTGATCTCTGATCACAAGGTGGCAAGCTAGCCTTTTACCATTTCATGAGTAGCGGCAGAAGCTCTAACACTCGAGTTGGTGTCTGAGTTCTTTGAATACTCACAGCACCTTCAGTTCTGCAATATATGTATTTTCAGATGGTTTTTCATTCCCTCCTGATCTGCTAGGTGCAGTGCAGATGCACCCGTTGTATGGATGCTGAGCACGCAGTCAGGGTATTGAGAAACTTCCTGAGAAGGTTCAGGGATTCACTGCTTGTATAGGAAGCAAGCGCAAAGCAACCTTTGTCTGATGGAAGATGTTCCTTTTTAAGGTTGCATGCTGAAAACAAGATTTGATCTCTTGGCTTATTTAATATATCCAGCTATACAGATAGTTTGGTTATTATCACAAAACACAAAACAAAACAAAACAAAACCAAAAAAACCAAAACGGGATGCAAGGCAGGATTTTGACAAAGTTACTAGTTTCAGTCTCAGAATGTGCTGTGACTTTTTGATGGCACCACTAGATTCTGAGCAGTTTCCCCAGTGGCCACCAGAACATGGGCTGGCTTTCTTATGCTGGAGTTTACAATAGGAATGAAGAAGACAGAAGACACACGACTAATGATGGGTGTGGTGTGTAGCAGAAAAGAAGTAGTTTATCGCTTCCTTTAAAAGGCTGGCTTAGAAAACCTTGGCTTTGTTTTCTTGATCAATTAAAATATGACTCAAATCAGTAGTGAACCTTAGAAATACTCAACTAGGCACTTTATCTTATAGCTTATAGGACATTAGAGATAGTGCATCATTGAATACTCTTCAAGAGTGAGTTTCTTCTAACTAAGCAGTGCACAGCTTTGGGCCAAACTCTTTTAAGCTGATGTAATTTATCAGAGTCCATGGGGAAACACTTGTGCAATCACTCCATTTTATGTAATTTATAAGATGCATTCTTTATCTAGTGGAACAACAGAAATTCAATTTGATATCTACTCTATGGAAATCATGCACAGGTTTCTGGGAGGGGTAAATAATTCAGCTTGAGGAAAAGTCAAGGCTGTCAAAGTCTGTGAGAGTTTGAAATTTTATAAATGGTTGGCAGATACATGGGGAATCAGCATTCCAGATAGATGGCAAACCATGCCCTTAGTACAGGAAGCACATAGGTGAGAGCTAATAATGACAGAAGTCTAAAGAATCTCACAGTGACTTGATGTGAATCAAAGTGACTCGGATGTGCATTCTTATTAATGCAGGAAGAATTCAGATTACAACATTCTTAGATCCAAGGCTGAATGTGAACATTTTTCTAGCAGTGACTAATGAAATTAGGTAGTTTGCAGAATTAGTTATGTAGCTGGAATTCAGAAAATAAAGATGTCACAGCGGAGGTTAAGAAATTATGAAGTTATTCACCAAATTACATTTTATTCTTCTTTATCTGTCTATCTGTCTGTCTGTCCATCCATCCACCCACCCACTCACCCATTCATATGGATCAAATTGCATTTTATTCTTTTCCATCTGTCTGTCTGTCTGACCACCATCCGTCCATCCATCCATCCGTCCATCTGTCCATCCATCCATCCATCCATCCATCCATCTGTCTAACAGCTAGGCTCTTGCAATACATTCCTGGGTTTCCAGGAACATGCTATGAAGATCAGGTTGGACTGGAACTCACAGAGATCGGCCAGCTCCTGTCTCCTAAGTGCTGGAATTAAAGGCATATGGTACTACATTTGGCCTAGAAAAAGGTTTCCAAGAATGCTGAGATAAGGCGACCTGCATTCTGTCAGAACACTGAGTTCCGTGTAAGAGTAGGTGCTGCTGCTGCTGCTGCACGCTGAAGGAAAGGTTCAGACGTGAGGTGAGGTGAGGGCTGCGTTTGTTCACGTTTCTTCACCTTAAAATTCAAGAGCTTGTCTTGTGTTCACACCTTCAACCCAGTTACAGCAAATTATAGTGCTTAGGACTTTATAATTATAGAGGTAGCATCATTATATGTGTAATTATATATTTGTAATAGTTTAGATGTATAGATACAATTACAAATCTATAATTATTTATGTTATATATAGTTTATCAATGTAATCTTGATGTACAATATTAGAATATTTTATTCTAAGTAGTTATGCCATTTGACTCACACAAAACTTTCTTTAGGAAGCCACTTGAGTATATATTTTAAAACTTGCAAGGATTTTCTTTTAAATTTTAGCCAAAATGCTTCTATTACAAAACGTACAGTTTGCAGTCTCTCTATTACAAAACGTACAGTTCGTCATCGTGGGGTTAGATGAGTTTATTCCGTGGTGTGATATTGTACAAGAAACTACTAAGGAATAGCGTTTGAAACGATGCAGTGGCGAATCTCAGATTCTTTCTTTGGTAAGGGGCGACATTGTGTTTTCTTCTTGTCTGGTCTCAGATAGTTTCAGTATTGTGGTTGTAGCTACACAAATGTTGAGCTCTTTTCATTAGAAGCAATGAATTTGGCTTGAACTTACAGTGAAAAAACTTCACTCAGACGTTTTTGGGGATTTGGCCAGCTTAAAAGACTAAATTTTGAATGAGGATCGAAAGAGAATCTCACAGGGAACCTTTGAGGATTGTTCCCGCTTGTCTGTGTCGTAGGAGACCATCTCAGCAATTGCCTTTGCCTGTGTCTGGTAGAAAGGGGCTTCAGCTTGTCTTGTTGACAGCTAAAACCGTGCCCCCCCACCCCGCCCATCAAATCAATGGACCTGGCGACATCTGTATTTTAAGGAGATCCTCCCTTCTATTAGCAAGAGTAGAAATCAGATGTGTGTAGGTTAGGAGGTCACCATCAAGACAGAATGACAATGGCATTCTAAAGCGGGCTGACAGATCTGCAATTCAAATGGCTCCTAATTTTTCTTAGCTATGTCGAAACACAGTAGAAAGTAAATAATCCAGTAAGCCAGCTTGTGGTTGTAGTCCTTTACTTAAGATCAGGTAACTGGTTTCAGAGAAGAGTACAGTGCTAAGTTTCATGCTTAGGTTGTGCTTGTGTTCCATCACAACAAATCTCTTCCGTTCTCAGAGTGGCCTAGCTGTCCTATAGCTGGCAAAGAGCAGGGGCCTGGAGTTAATGAGGTGGCTTCCAGGAGAGAGAACATACTGAGCTCAGGTATGCTTTTGTGCTGGAGGACAAAGAGGTCATAGGAACATCCAGATTAGTTGCTATCTGAATAGAGATTGCAAATGAGATGTTCAAAGTGGTAAAGGAGCTTTGACTAGAAGTGTGTGTGTGTGTGTGTGTGTGTGTTGTGTGTGTGTGTGGTGTCTGGGGAAAGGGAACATGGATTTGTTTTTGAAAGGGTGAAAACCCTCACCACTTTCCTATGCAAGGAGTAGCAAGACCAAAGCAGAGAATTACACTGGTGGCGGTTGGTGATCCCACGAGCCGCGCCGCTTGTCTTACAAGAATCAATATGCATTGTGCAGAACGGACTAAGAGATAGCGAGAGCCTTAATTAGGGTGGTGTGAAGGATGAGAAGGACCGTGGTGGAGCGAGGAGCTATTTCAGGAATAATTAGTACTCCTGAGCCAGATGATGGGCAGAATGCGGAAGAGGGTGGAACTGACGTTCTCTTAAGGTGCTGTGCTGGTTCTGTCTTCACGACGATCAGCAGCCAATTCTCCCCAAAGACAGCTGAGTTTGATAAGGCTTTCTTCTCATAACCGAGTGAAGCAGAGCAGGGCAGGAGATGTTTGGAAACAAGAGAATATTAATTTTGGCCAACACTGCTTATTGAGAGCACACAGAACAAGAGGGTCGGAAGTGCTATTACCATGGGCCGTTTTACAAATGTCTTACTTTTTCAGATTTTATTTTTAGGTTGTCACACAGAGTGGTAGGCTTTGTCATGGCCTCCTTGCCCTTATACTGTTGTTAGACTTTTCTCTCGATCGTTCCTCTCCCATGTCCCTTCCTTCTTAAGCAGTCTCTTTTCACCTCTCGATCGTTCCTCCCCCATGTCCCTTCCTTCTTAAGCAGTCTCTTTTCACCTTTACTCTCACCGCTGATTTCTTATTATCTTCCTTAAGATCTCTTCTTCCACTTCACGAGCCTTCATTTAGTTTTATGATCCATAAATAGCTATATAAATACAGGCATAAATAATTTTAAATTTAGGTTCACTGGCTATTATACCATCTCTAATCATAGCTTATAAGAAGCATTTTTGGGGGGTTATTTTATTTATTTAGATTTTAAATGTTGTACTCCTTCCCAGTTTCCCTTCTGCAAAACCCCCATCCAGTCCCCCCTCCCTCTGTCTCTAAAAGGGTGCTCCTCCACCCACCCACCCACTCCCACCTCTCCGCTCTAACGAGGAGCTTTTGGATTGTTATATACTATCCTTTTGCCTTGTCTCTTTTGAAAAGATTTGTTTTATTTATGTATATCTCCCCACCCCGTACATAGGTACACAGAAGTCAGAAGAGGATGTTGAATTCCCTGTAGCCTGAGTTGTGTGCAGTTAGGAGCTCGCTGTTGTGGGTTCTGGAACCAAACTCTAGTCCTCCGCAAGAGCAGCAATGTTCTTTCTGTAGAGCTATCTCCCATGCATCTTTGTCTTTCTATAATGCAGTGTCCTATAGTTAAACAGTGCTAGATCTAGACAGAATTATGGGAATTATGGTTCCCTTACACAGTGAGGACATTGGTGCTCCACAGTGAGAGAACTGGGCCTGAGCTGTCATTGCTCTTCCCCCTGTGCCTAATAGACTACTTGGTGGCTGTTATAGTCCATTAAAGCAAATGTTATTGGAAACTCTAGCAAAGAAGAACAATCCCACAAGGAAAGAAATATCACTGCATAAGCAAGTGGAATTTGTACTTACTTCAGTATTATCTTTTCTATCCTTCTGTCTTTCCATCACATCTGGACTTATGGTTGAGTTACTCTTAATAAATAGATGGACTTGTTCTACCTCGATGGTCCTGGGTTTGACTTTTGACCTCACAAAACAGGGATGTGGCACTAATGGCTTTAAAAATCTGTTACTTCCTCTGTCTTTATCCTTTGGTATTTTGTCTGTGTGGTTGTCATGTTTTTCTGTGTTAAACTGCTTGTATTTCTCCAGGGCCAGCAGGGATCTGTTCAGATGCCTAGTGAGTCCTGGTGGCTATGCCCAGGGTGTCATGTCGATAGAGTGAATAGAATGGGCCTAAAGTCCAGTTTGTTCTGTTATGGACACATCACTATACTTACTTTCCTTCTCTGAGAACAAGACTTGGACATACAAACAATTCAGAACAGGAGAATACTGGCCTCTGCACAGTTGGGATGGGTATGTGCTATGGTCTTCCGTGTGAGGGGAGACAACCCAGATAAATTCCCTGGCTTTTGCTTTAGAGAGAGAATGTTGGAACTTCTCTTTGTATCTATTTTTAATTTGTTTTTGGAAACTGTTGCTTTGGATGTGACTTGGTACGGCCAAAAAGTAAAGTTGTTAGATGCATGCGTATCATCAGCAAATGATTACCTATTTATGTGTGTATTGTGGAAATATACTTTAACATGTTAAGATACCGTACATCATGGTCAAATGTGTTCAGAAACTGCTGGTGGAAAATGTGAGTCAGAGGAGTCGGGGTACCAGGCTTTAAATCTTTTCTGTAATATTTCATTTTAATGGTGATCATTGGAGATAAAGAGGAAAACAGCAGCTGAGTGGCAGAGTTTATTTGACTGTCTATTTCTTACAGCTAATGAGAAGTATCTACCCAATAAAAATTTAATTTTAAGCAGAACTTTATACTCTTGTTTATTATTTGGGGGATTACTAAGTAACCCATTGGGGTTATTAGCCGAGTCATATTTTTGACTGAAGTTTAATTCAGTGTAGGTCGATTTATTTAAAATTTTTGGCTAAGAATTTGAAGTCCTTAAATTCTTTTCTGGTGATCCTTCTTTCTTTTCTGAGTATAATAATTGGTAATTTCTTTTCTGATTCTTCTTCACAGAATAAGACCACAGCTTGCCAAAGAGAAGATCGAAGGTTGTCATATCTGCACATCAGTCACGCCAGGAGAGCCTCAGGTCTTCCTAGGGAAAGATAAGGCCTTTACTTTTGATTATGTGTTTGATATCGACTCCCAGCAGGAGCAGATCTATACCCAGTGCATTGAAAAACTCATCGAAGGCTGTTTTGAAGGATACAACGCTACAGTGTTTGCATATGGACAAGTAAATGCCTTATTGTTCTCATGAGAATTATAATTCAGTTCACAAGTCAAGTAATCATGACTTGTGGCCTTGGTATTATGAACTGTCACTCTCTTGTTCTTTTGTTCAGACTGGAGCTGGGAAAACATACACAATGGGAACCGGATTTGACGTCAACATCATGGAGGAAGAGCAGGGCATCATCTCTCGGGCTGTTAGACACCTTTTCAAGAGTATTGAAGAGAAAAAGACCTCAGCGATTAAAAATGGGGTCCCCCCTCCTGAATTCAAAGTGAATGCTCAATTCCTAGAGGTAGTATACTCATTGTCAATTTCCTTTAAATTTACCCATAACAGCAGATCCTTATAATAGGATATTGCTGGGCTTTTGTGTAGTGCTTTGTATGCAGTACTCAGTCAATGTTGTTTTAGTAAATTAGCATTAGTTAATAAGTAATAAGTATACCTTACTCTAGGATGCAAAATAATGTTGACATTTATACTATATAAATGCTTGACTGTATCTATAGATTAAAAGTATAATTAATATTGTTTATTTCAGAAGCTTTCCTTAGCAAGCGTTAGAGATAAATTATCCATGGGTAATTTGGGTGGCTTATAAAGGGCTAGGAATTAAGGAATTATTATCAAAAGGGAGAGGTCAAGCTGAGAAACGCCTTCAGAGGCTGATGGTGTCTGTGCAGTGTGCAAAGATTATTAGGTTAAGATGAGTTTATGACAGCTAGTCTGGTCTGGAGTTATGTCAGTAGAAGAAAATGGAGGCTTTTGAGTGATGCTCTAGTTAGATGGACTGCTGCATTATAATTCTGAATCGTGTTGGCTTTGCATATGCCAAGAAAGATATTGTTTTTAAATGAATGATAAAAGAATGGAGGTCTCGATGGGTAAGGATGCTTGTTGCCAAGCTGGGAGACCTGAGTTCCATCCCTGAGACCCATCTGGTGGAAGGAGAGAACCAACTCTCCACATGCGTACCATGGCATGTATGCCCCACACATACACATAAATAAATACATGCATATACTAAAAGGTAAAACAGAAGTAAGCCACTAGGGATAGATTTATCATCCTGTTTGCTGGCTGGAATCACAACTAGCATATTCACAATTGCCAAGTGATGGGATCAGCCTGGGTGCCCATTGACAGATAAATGCATAAAGAAGATAGGAAATGCACACACATGCTTGTGCCAATATACAGAGTGGAGTACTATTCAACCTTAAGAATGAAATTACATAACTTGTAAGATGATGGATGGAACTGGAAATCATTGTGTTACGTGGACTAAGCCAGACTCACACAGTTAAATATCAGAGTTTCTTTTGTATTTGTTAAACAAAAGTAAAGGAAGGGAAGACTTTGAAATAGAAGGGGAAGAGGAAGATAGAGGAAGAGAGGAAGGAGCTAGGGAAGAAAAAAGCAGGTGAATATTTGCCTGAACTACATTGTATACGTATGTGAAATGTTACAATAATGCCTATCTTTCTATACATTAATGAATGAGAAAAGAATTAGTAAATGGAAATGCAATGAGCGGGGTAATTATAAGAAAAATGATGAAATTGTAAAACTTTTAAAATTCTTAAAATCTCTGAGCTGTCAGTTGGGTGTGGTGGTTCATTTCTTTAATCCCAGGATACGAAACGCTGAAGTAGGGCCTCTGTGTGTTCAAGGGCAGCCTGGTCTTCTCAGGGAGTCCTAGGCCAGCCGGGGCTACTCAGTGACACAACCCACCCTCCAAGGATAACCTGATCTATAGAAAGTCCCAGGCAGCCGGGGCTACCTCTAGTAAGACTCCACACCCAGCCTCCTCCAAATAGAAAGTATCTCTGCCATGACCTTTGGCTTTGCCTGCATCTGAGATGTATTGGCTCAAGCTTGCTTGTTTGTCTTTGCATCTGTCTTGCAAAGTGGTCGTAGGTCATCTTATTTTTTGTGCCTGGGTTGTTTGTCACGATTAAGTCATTTCCTCTGTATCTTTGTAGCTAAATCTGACATTCACTTAGTATTCATAAATGTATGATAATATAGTAATTCATAGCTCTATGAAGAAATAGCTGTCATCTTGAGAACCACTTCAAGAGAATTAACTGTTTAATGTGTCTTTTTCCACAGCTCTATAATGAAGAGGTCCTTGACTTGTTTGATACCACTCGGGACATTGATGCAAAATATAAAAAATCAAATATAAGAATTCATGAAGATTCGGCTGGGGGAATTTATACTGTGGGAGTCACAACACGGACTGTGAATACAGAACCGGAGGTGACTGTGTTGTTAGAATATAGCATAGGGGCTTTCGAAATTGTCATTACCGATAGAACACTCAAGATAAATACATAACATGGTTTCCCTTCAGTACAACGGAATTAAAAGTCTTGCCTGTCTTTTTTGTGATCCCCCCTCCCCAAAAGAACATCATTATTAAAGTATCAGAGTCCTAGCAGGTGTGTAAGGTACCTGATGCCCAGCCTTCCGTTTTCAGGGCTCCCACGATGGAAGGAAAACCAATCCCCAAACTTCCAAATGTTGCTTCCTGATCCTACACATGCACTATGGCGCATGCACACACACTGACGTTGAATTCATGCCAAGACAAATTTAATGTGATGCTGATGCCAAGTCCTTAATATGGCATTTATGTCTTGCCAGTTCTTTAGCATAGCATGACCACACCAAGCCATGTTAAACCATCATCCCTGGCAGATGATGCAGTGTCTGAAGTTGGGTGCGGTGTATGGATAGTGTTCTTTCATAGCTACGGAGGGCTAAATAGTTAGTGCTGAGATTATAATTCAGTTGTTATTTGCTTGTGACATTTAGGATTGCATCTTGATTTTTATAGGGAAAAAAATCTTAAAATAAAAAAAAAAGAAGAAGAAGAAGAGAGAGAGAAGAAAAAACTTAAACAGGGTAGCCTAACTGATCCAGATTATTGTGGAGTTTGTACCAAAGCCTTCTACTGTAACAGTTTGGAATGGAAGCTGAAATGTCAGTATAGGACAGACAATGGAACTTAGTGTTTTCTCCTAGTCAAAAAAAAGAATGCACCATTGTACCGAGAAGTTCAGCTCAAATGTGCCTGTAACACAAACGATAGGATGAGAGATCTTCCTTTATGTCCTTCAGCACGGTGGGTTGTTGTGGTCAGCTCAGACAGAAGGTTGGCTGGTGCCTGTGTGAATGTCGTCAAGTGAAGCCTTTCTTCCCCATGGCAGATGATGCAGTGTCTGAAGCTGGGCGCTCTCTCGCGCACCACGGCCAGTACCCAGATGAATGTACAGAGCTCTCGTTCACATGCCATTTTTACCATTCACGTGTGTCAAACCAGAGTGTGTCCCCAAACAGATGCTGTGAGTTCAATTTTCTTGTTTCTTAGACTTTCAGCCTTTAGATCCTTAAATCTTATGCTTCTCCAGAGAGGCGTTGGATGCAGTTTTGTTTAATTTTTTCTTTCTCTCAGTTTTTTTTTTTTTTTTTAATTTATTTAACGGAAGCTGGCCAATTATGTCAGACTTTGAGAAACAAACAGAAATACTGAATATCTGTTTGTTATGACCAAGTGGAGCTGTCATCCTCTAGGCCCTTTGCGGTGAGGGCTGTTTATATATTTCCCTTTATCAGCAGAGACTTCGTTCAGTACAGCTGAATTTTGCTTCCCAAACTTTTCTCTGATGTTGTCACTTATGTTTGCGTGGCTACGCCACTGTTTCTCTAGCCATGAAAGGGAACAGATATGGACGAGGTTACAGGGTGTGTGATGTCCCATTGATGAGGCATTTTCCATTATTTCCCGACATCCCAGGAGAACGCAACTGATAACAAACTGACCTCCGAATCGTCGCAGATGAATGAGTTTGAAACGCTGACTGCAAAGTTTCACTTTGTTGATCTGGCAGGATCGGAAAGATTGAAGAGAACCGGAGCCACAGGCGAGAGAGCAAAAGAGGGCATTTCCATCAACTGCGGGCTTGTAAGACCACAAGAGACATGCACCCTCTCTGCTGTCCCTCTCGGTTTAGCTTGGTTGGCTTGGTGTTCAGTATGTAGTGCAGGCTTGCCTCACAACGATTCCCCTGCCTCAGACTTTGCCATCCTGGCATTGTAGGCCTACATTATCAGGCTCAGCTTTCTTTTCTCTGCTGTCATTCATGATATATATCAGGGAAAGCTTTCTTCCCTAACTTGAGGGATGAAGTAGCAGGAATACATTGACCTTCTGACCACATTGTCTATTACTCCACCCCCACGCCGTGGGCTTTCTTCTCTGTCAGTTTGGCTCGCTCAACCTTTATAGTATCTGCAAAAGCTTATATATGGGAACAATGTTTGAAAAACTTCTTTCCACATTAGGAAACATACATTCAAAGCAAGCCCTTAAAGTTAAGTATTTCACTGGACAAGACATAACGGTCACCTTGGTTGACATTTTGTGATGCACGTTTTGTTGACGGTGTGGATTATCCTAAAGCTTTTTAACAATTTATTTTTATTTCTATTATTACGTTTTGCATCCCAGAGTCTGATTTGTTTTGTTGGAATTTTGTCCAAAGTCCAGAGATGTATCCTTTTTTTTTTTTTAAATAGCTTGTATTAGGAATTAACTTTAATACTGTGCCACCTAGTGGTATTTTGATAGGAAAACGCCACGTGGTTGAGTTAGCAGAGGGTTTCATTACATGCAAGAAAATATTTTGGAACACGCTTTTGCAAGATTCTTCTTCTTGCTGGCCTTGTTATAAAATTAGACATCTGTTCCCGTGTAAGTAACAGCACTGCTGAATCCCTGTGATGGTGACATCTGGTCACATGGGTCTGCTTGGATCCTTCCTGCCCTGTAGTGGGACCTCCAAACAAGGGGTTTTATTTGTTTGTTTGTTTTGTTTGTTTTCTTGTTTTTAACCAGTGCCCATTAATCCCAGTACGATTACATTTCTATTAGGAATTGTCCAGTGAAGCTTATTAGAGAGGCCCTAACCTCCCAGTATCAAGGCCCACACTGACAGTCTTCCCTGGTAGTCAGGCCTGAGTCCTACACTTTGAATATTGGCTCGGATATATTAGGATATGTGTCCAGAAAGGGACAAAATCCATTGCTCAGTTTCCTGTCGAGGCTGTTGAACTGTGTGGCCAGTACTTAATTCTGTAGATTCTGGAAAAAGAGGCCAAGATCCAGTATGACTCATGCCACTTGCTGGATGATGACTTGGCCCTGACAGTCCACGTTTCTGGTTGTCTCATGTCTGACAACTGATATGATTAGTGTGGAGAAAGTGTTCCTCGTAGAGACCAGCCATTCCATGGCAGGAAAGTATAGCTATAGAATTTTTAATGACTTACCTTTTATAAAGTTGGATATTGAGCACATATAATGTCATTATATTTCTAAGGTCAGTATTACTTGTGTAGCAAATCCTTGCTCCGGGAAATGACACTAATATTTTTCTTGTGGCTACGGGAGGTTTTAGCCACATAAAACATCTGAATTATAACAAGAAACTTTCAAGGAACTGGGGACTTACTAAACGTTTGATTAAAATGAGAAAAATTCGTAATATGAATTTATAATAGTTTTGTGAAGATGTAACCTGATCTCCAGGCATGGTCAGACTTTGTCAGTCTTCAAACATTTCTGTTTTGAAGGAAAATCTCTGGATTTTAACTGTCACGAGCAACATGTGTGTTACTAAGCTTACATATATTTGAAAATACAACTGTGAATTAAATCCAAAACACGGTTCTTAATTTTTGTCTTGCTTCCATTTTGTTTCCTATAAGCTGTCCTTATTAGTTAAAAGCGCTCTAATTTATAGACATGTGATTTTCCTCTCTCTCCTTTTCTCGGTTAGTTGGCTCTTGGAAATGTAATCAGTGCCTTGGGGGACAAGAGCAAGAGAGCCACCCATGTCCCTTACAGAGATTCTAAACTGACAAGACTCTTACAGGATTCCCTTGGGGGTAACAGGTATGTATTCATCCATATTCTAGGTTTTGATTACGCATTGTTTTTAAAGTGGACCTGTAAGATGATTTATAAAAACTGCTTTTGTTTTAAAGCAAATTAATAGGGCGAAAAAGAGACAATTATACTAGATACCGAAAATGTGCAAATCATTCTATATATGATAATTCCAAGTAGTACTTATAATATTCTTTGGGGTAGTGCTGGTGTTTCTGTTTTATTGATAACGATTTTAAATCGGGGAAGTTCGACGATATATTCAAAATCGCACAATTTTTAAAGAAAATCAGTAATATGTGCTTGCTCTCCGACAGTGTAGCTTCTGATTCGCACACAGGAGATGTCACAAGAATTTTGTTGACAATAAGTGAAACCTTCTTAGTTACCACAAAGTCCTTTAAATATAATATTAGTGATAGTTTCTACAGATTGGAACTTGCTTTGCATGAGGAAAAAGTTGTGAGAAAATGTCTGTTGAATGCAATGCGGGTGTTTGCTGCTTAGCAGTTGGTTTCTGTGCTTCTCCCTCTAAGTGCTTTCCCCCTGTAGGACTTCAGAGTTAAACATTTCCTTCTGCTACACAGACCCCTCTTTCTCCTCCATTGACTGTACAAATGGACACTTTTCTTGGCATTTGAATTCATTCATAGCCTAATTCAACAAGTTAAACGTGCTCAACAAATTTCCTTTCTTCTGCTTCTAGCGGTCTAAAAGTCATGTTTATTGAATAGCTGCCACGCAATGAACAATCTGGGAATTAAGTCTCTTTTTGGACAGCTATTTTTTTTTTAAAGACTTTTGAATAATTTTGAATTTGGGTTTAAAATCCGTTTGCCTTAGAAAAAGAGCTGTGTTTAATTCAGCAGCATTTAAAAATATTTCTTCCTTTTATATAATATTGCCATGGTCTTCTCTCTCTTTAAATGTATCGCATGTTTGAATGCAATATGGCTTCCTTTGTTGCATATTTTAAACTTGTTTTTTTAGGATTTTCTGACTGTTTTTCAGGTCAATCTAGGTTTCATAACAAAGTAAAAAAAAATGTTTTTTAAGCCCAATGAACATTTTCTAATTTCTACTCTTCCTTCCTTCCCTCCTTTCCTTCTTTCTTTCTCTTTCTTTCTTTTTTGTCTTTGAGACAGGGTCTATCCGTATAGCCCTGGCTGTCCTGGGACTTCCTATGTTAGACCAGGCTGGCCTTGAGCTCATAGAGATCTGCTTGCCCCTACCTCCAAAGATCTGGGATTAAAGGTGTGTACCACCACACTCAGCCCTGTATTCCCTTAAAATTATAATTAATTCTATAACTATGTAATTCTATAACTATGAAACGAAGCAGACCAGATGCATGTCTGCTCTTTACACGTTGATATAGTTTGAGCATTCCATCCCCTTGAAAAGGTGCTTGTTCTGCAAGCAGGCTGGGCTGTTTTCACTGTGGTGCTTGCCTGCTTGTTGACAGCTTCCATCACTGATTCCTTACCTGGTTCCTAATCACATGCTGCCCTTAGAGAAGAGGACCCTTTCTGATTCCAACCTTACTGTCCATCTATTTCTGCCTAAACTTTCAGGATTGAGTGCCTAGTTCAAAAGCATTGTGCTTTGTTTGAATTCTGAGGCGTAAAATAGCTCCCTCCCCCCCTTTTTTGTAGCTTGAACAAATCATACATAGATGAAAAGCAGGATAAAGTTTAAGTATCATGTATTTATGTACATAATTTAAAGGTACAGTTTTTAATAAACCAGCATTCATATGTTTTATTATATATATGTATATATAATTAGACATAATTATACTGTATATTACAGCTTAAAAGTTTGTGCCCAGCATGCTAGAAATGGTGAAAAGCACAACGCATGAGTAAATCCAGTTATATTCTAAAGCACAATATATATTCCACATATATTGTTATGCTATGCTATACTCCACACCTGAAAGAAATCGATCACCGTGTTACCAATTGTTTCTTCTAAGTTAGAGATATTTCCTTTTAAAATAAAATTATAAAAAGTAAACATTTTTGATGTCCAGTCTTAGTGCTTTTCAAACTATTTGTGAAATGCAAGCCTCCCTGCCTTCCAATTCGTGGTTGACTACTGCTGTCTATAACTGTCCTCCGGCTGTCCCATGTTTGACTCATTGCATGAGTCTGGACTGGTCTTTACTGTCATCACTAAGATGAGTCCATTGGTTACAGGAGGTTCAGATGCTACAGAGGCTTGTTATGTGCTCATGCTCAATCTCTGTTCTTACCATTTGTAATATTGGATTGTAGTAAATGCTTGGCAGAACGGTGCTGCAGACCACACTCCAGATCTTCCTCTTCTCTAGTCAGCATCCCATCAGCTCTTACTTTTAATTGGCTACCATATTTTCATTATCAGGACATAGCTAGAGAGGTGTAAATTGGCTCCATTTAATGATCTCTCCAGAACATTATGTGTACATCATGCTTACCTTTGCATATATTTATATAATGCAACAGAATTTTTGATAACTAAGATGCATCCAAATACTGTGTTCCATATTTGGAAGTACATTGAAGAATAAAACTTGATTTTATTCTCTCCTTCAGGCCTTTCGTTTTTGAAGTCTATAAAACGTTTATGTGAAGGGAATAGCAACAATCATGTACTGGCTAAGAAGGAAATGGTCTAGTGGTGTAGGAGGCGGAGGGAAAGTACAGTCGAGCGGCGTGTTCGCTGACAGAATGCTCAACAGTAGTACAGGCAGAGATAAGAAAGAACGAGTAAGAGCTGGTAGAAGAGCCTTGTATGGTAGCACATCCCCTTAGTTCCGACACTCTGGAGGTAGACGCGGGTAGATCTCTGTGAGTTCGAGGCCAGCTACATAGCTGAGTTCCAGGTCACCCAGGGACATACAGTGAGACCCTGACGCAAAAAAAGAAAGAAAGAAAGAAAGAAAAGAGCAAAAGTAAAGAAGATACATAATATGACCTTTAATTTGCTGTATTCTTGAGATAAAGTTGCACTGTTGCTTAGGTTGTCTTGTATTTGCTATCCTCCTGTATCAGCTTCAGCTTCCTCAGCAACTGGTAACATCCTTCTAAAAAGTCTCAGGAGGACACAGTTGAGATTCTTGGGGGAAGTAAACAATTAAGGAGATTACTGATTAGGATCGATTGCCGTTACATTTCTACCAGGGTGGGTAAATTGGTTTTTTTTTTTTTTAATTTATTTATATATTTTATGTATATGAGTACACTGTAGCTGTCTTCAGACTCAGCAGAAGAGAGCATCTGATCCCTTACAGATGGTTGGGAGCCACCATGTGGTTGCTGGGAATTGAACTTAGAACCTCTGGAAGAGCAGTGAGTGCTCCTAACTGCTGAGCCATCTCTCCAGCTCAAATTGGGTCTTTAAATGAAGGTTTGACATATTAACTGTGTTCGCATTTTCCTGAGTTTGGGTGTGTCCATGAAGAAGCCAGAGATTGATGTGGGCATTTTCCTCAATTGCTTGCCCATGTTAGTTTTTGAGATAGGGACTCTTTCTGAATTTGGAGCTCACTGATTAGCTCGATGGCCTGCCCAGCAAGTCCTAGGGATCCTCCTCCATCTCTACCTCCCAAGTACCGAGATTGCAAGCCCATTTTAGTGGCTGCTGGGGATCCTAATTTAGTCCCTTATTCTTGTATGGCAAACACTTTACTGCCTGAGCCATTTCCATTTATATAATAGACGGCAATGACATCAGTGCCAAGAAACAGCGGCATTAAGACATAAATCAATACACTCGTATTGTCCGGCCTCAGGTTCCACCATGATTCCCTATAAATAGTTGCAATTCATGAGGTTACGTAAGCTCTGAGGTTTCTACAGAAAACAGAAGCTTGAACGGCTGCAAAGGTATCAGCCTATGTTTGTTCACCGCCGTGCCATGAGGCAGAGTTATTATGGCAGTTGGAGCCTGCGGCTGGGAATGCTGTTCACTTAGTGGTTGATCAAGAAGCAGAGACAGATTGCCCATACTCCACTGTTCGTGTACCATGCCAAATTGGATTGCAAGTGTCCAGGAAAACCTTCATATGATTCACTGACAGGCATAATAGCTGGGGTATATAAGCATTTGACTATTCTATTTTGATGAGTCCATTTAACCTGACTTGTATTTCCACTGTTTTCCTGTGTAGTCTGGTCAGAAGTCAAATAATAAACTGATCATTCACCCACAAATGATGTTTTATATTGTGAAAAGTAAGGATATAGTATATGCTTCTTTTGTTTGAATCTGATTACATTTTGAAGAAAGAAGGTGCATAGCTGAATCAAGCCAAAATGTCAGTGAAAAGGAAGAATTTTTTAAAAAAACAATTTTAAAAAATTTAAATTTATTTTCTAGGTGTATGTGTGGGTACCTGCATGTGTGCCTGATTACCACTTGGTTGCAGTACCCCGGAGGCCAGAAGAGGGTGTTGGATCCCTTGGGACAGGAGTTACAGAGGCTTGTGAGCCGATATGTTGGTGCTGGGAATCAGATCCAGGTCCTCTGCCAGAGCAGCTAATATTCTTAGCCGTGAAGCTGTCTTTCCAGCTCTCATAGAATTTTTTTTAAAAATAACTTTAATGAAATTATTTTTTTCAAAAACATAAAGCCTTAAAAAACAGAAAGAATATACTTTTTCAACATGCTATAAAGTGATAATAGAATTATTGTGTGCCCTGCCTCAAAACGTTTACATAGAATCGAAAGATAAATGTATGTGCTCATACATTCTCAAGGTATTATGAGTCAAAGAGCATAATATATATCCTTTCTCGCCTGTGTTACCTAAGTAAACAAAATCCTTCTGTTAAGATGGGCTTAAATCATCAAGGTTTTTAAAATTGACTTTGTTTGTAAGTTAGTAACATCAATCTTTTATGATCTTCAAGGGAAGATGCTATTTCAATGGCAGGAACTTGAAAAAATGTGTATTTCAGTAATGGCTTTTATTTGTGCAACTAATTATTATTTGTAACTTTCAGCCAAACAATCATGATAGCATGCGTCAGCCCTTCAGACAGAGATTTTATGGAGACATTAAACACTCTGAAATATGCCAATCGAGCTAGAAATATCAAGAACAAGGTGATGGTCAATCAAGACAGAGCCAGTCAGCAAATCAACGCACTCCGGAGTGAGATCACGCGGCTTCAGATGGAGCTCATGGAATACAAAACAGTAAGCTAGCCGGGCAGTGGTGGCGCCCGCCTTTAATCCCAGCACTTGGGAGGCAGAGGCAGGTGGATTTCTGAGTTCAAGGCCAGCCTGGTCTACAGAGTGAGTTCCAAGACAGCCAGGGCTACACAGAGAAACCCTGTCTCGAAAAAAACCCAAACCAACCAACCAACCAAACAAACAACCAAACAAAACAGTAAGCTAAAAGCATCAACTGCATTGTCTGACCCATCGAAGGCTCCTCTGTCGTGAATGCAGTCTTGACTTTCTGGAGCGACTGCATGTATTTGCCGTTGGAGGTAGTCTTCGGGAAGTCAGACTGTCTAAAATTCTTCAAAAAGGCTCCTTCCCCAATCTATAATTCTCCTGACTAATGCACCGTGAAAGATTGGAGTCGAAGGAAATGTGGTTTTTTGCCTTGGGGTTGGGAAGATGAAAAGGCTGTTGGTTATAGAATTGTGTGATCTTAGGGTGTCTTGAAAGAAAACTCGTGTGTACTTAAGGTCTGTATAACCAACGGGGGATTTTTCTTTTCAAGGGTAAAAGGATAATTGATGAGGAAGGCTTGGAGAGCATCAATGACATGTTTCATGAGAATGCTATGCTGCAGACGGAAAATAATAATCTGCGCGTAAGAATAAAAGCCATGCAGGAGACTGTTGATGCTCTGAGGGCCAGAATCACGCAGCTTGTCAGTGAGCAGGCCAACCAAGTTCTTGCCCGAGCAGGTATGAATTAGGGTGGGGTCGGTGGGAGATTAACTTCTGAAGGGCATGAAACATTCTTTGTGTTGATTATTTACTCCAAATAGTTGGAAATGAAATGTTGGACTTTGATATATAACCTATAATTTTAAGTTAAATACCTAATTTTAAAAATCAGTAAATTCTTATATTAAAAAATAAATAAATAAAACAAAAGAAAAAACAAAACAAAACATGCCCTTTGCAATGTTTTCTTTCATGATCTGTTCACGTAATCCAGGAATTGTGTTTTTATTTTGATACTAACTTTCCAAACTAGGACCTCACGCATGGCCAGGCAAGTGCTAAGCCAACTACTGGAGTCGTTTTAAAATAAAATTTTCATTTCATATTTTATCTTGCAGGTGAAGGGAATGAAGAGATTAGTAATATGATTCATAGTTATATCAAAGAAATTGAAGATCTCAGGTATGGTTTTCTATAACATGTAATGCATGT
Organism: Rhynchomys soricoides; assembly: GCA_019843965.1. Classification (NCBI taxonomy): domain Eukaryota; kingdom Metazoa; phylum Chordata; class Mammalia; order Rodentia; family Muridae; genus Rhynchomys; species Rhynchomys soricoides. Next base: position 7,651,800 of record JADRCH010000028.1, on the reverse strand, counting down.
CTGTGTTTGTAGTGTTTGCAGTGTTCGTAATATTTCTGTGTGCTGGGATGAATGTTCGTTCAGTAGCTATTCGTGTTGCTATTTGGGGCCTGTGGTCATGTTAATTTTAGAGGACCAGATACTTGGCTTTCCCATAATGCCATATTCCAAAGCTAATTTGCCTGTCTCCCTTCCCATTACCTTTCCATGTTGCTATTCTCCTCCTACTGTTATTGCTAGATATTTATTGGACATCGCTAAAGCCAAAGTATAGGACAGGCCTACCTGATGCTGGTGACGTCATCCACAATCCTTTCCATGCCTGTGGATCTTTTCCCATCACCCGGAAACAGATCCAAATCTCTGAATCATCTTTAACTTTTTGAATTTTCTGTTTCTTTTTTTTTTTTTTGAAGTCAATCTTACTTGCCTTGGATTTTCCCCTGTAATCAACCTTTACAACCTAAACTAATACATAGCTGTGTTTTAAGGATTTATTTATTTATTATTCATGTGAGTATGCTGTTGCTGTCTTCAGAGCACCAGAAGAGAGCATCAGATCCTATTCGAGATGGTTGTGAGCCACCCTGTGGTCACTGGGAATTGAACCCAAGGCCTCTGGAGGATCAGTCAGTGCTCTTAACCAAGCTGTCTCTCTAGCCCCTCCCTTCTCCTTCTTTAGCTATTATGTGATCCACTGAGATCCTGCCTTTTCTTGTCCATGCATTTGCATTTCATTAGACATGCTTCAGATGCTCACATTTGAGCACGGCTGCCATGGATTGGAGACAGGCGTGACATAAAGAGGCCACAGTCTAGTAGAGCGTTGTAACTAGACACATGCAGGAAATTGAAGTGGCACAATTTAGTAGAATAACCGTGGTCTATGGATGTGGAGAAGTCTGCAGAAGAAAAGACTTGGGAGTTATAGGAATGTGACAGTGAGCACTTCTGGAAGATTTTTGGTTTCCATGATCTGCTCTGATGCGTAGTTATCTCTCAAGGGGGAAAACCCCAGTCAGCTCTGTGTGGAAGCAAGAGGGGGACCTCTCATCACTACCCTCACATTTCCATGTCTTGAATTTGTGTTATTTGTCCCCCTTTGTCCCTGGGTTATTCTAATCATTCTCAGGAACAAGTACTTTCTCTACTTTCTGCCTTAACAAAGTTATTGTTGTCTCTTTAATGCTTTGAAAATCAAAGACAAATAAGATACTGTAACATAGCAATAGTGATTTACGTGATTGTAACTTTAATGCATGTGTGTGGGGGGGAGGCAGATAGAAGGAGAGACAGAGACAGAGATGGAGGGATAGACAGAGAGACAGATGGGTGGGGGAGAGAGAGAGAGAGAGAGAGAGGAGAGAGTTTAATGCCATACCATGTGACATAGGTCTTTATGTATTGTGTCCTGGTTTTGCACAGCATCCAGCCTAAACAGTCAGTCTCTACTCTGACCAGGAGAGCTCCTCCCTGAGCCGTCTAGAATTTATTCTCAGACCAATCTTTCCTTACTTTGTAGGCCTCTTATTTACTTTGCCCAGAGCAAACAGCTGCTCTCTTAGTTTCTGGAAGTCCTCCCCCATTTGTGGGCAGCTGCTCTTCCCCTCCTGTACTCCCTGGTTTCTGGCCAGTGGTCGCTGCAGCTTGTGTTTTCTGGGGCTCGTGGTCTGCTTCCTCTCCTCCACCCTGTTATTCTAAAGCTGCATGTAAACCTTGATCTCACCATTGGCCAAATGGCATGACTGCTTCCTTGTTTCCTAGGAAACCACCAGTGTAATTTCCACTCCTGGTGACTAAAAGCAGCATGTGATACCTTCACGTTCACAGTTAAGGCTTTTTCTTGAAGCTTTTATAGGACAGAGATGACTCATAGGCCAGTTCAGTCAGTTGTCAAACCCTTTCCTTGTATGGGTTAATACCTAGTTTCATGTTCCCAGCTTTGACATTGCTTCAGTGGCTCTTTAATTAGAGGGGTCCCAGCCCTGAAGAGTAGTGTCCTAGCGTCTCAGGTTTATAATGCGCCATGTAAGAATGAATAGTTGACATATTGAACCATAAGTGATCTCTGAGTTTAAATAGGAGTGCCTGGGTTGACGTTTACGTTCCTTTTACCTGACGTGTTTACTTCCTGGCATCTCTGGGTTGTAGTGTGTTAGTCTCTAGGAAAAGATAATGCTTGCAAACCTCACAAAGTTAGTATGGGCGGTGAAGACTGAAGATTCTTAGTCTGCAGGGTGCCGTGCAGGCCCAGGGTGTCACCAACTTTTCAAACTCTGTTTTTACCTACTAATCCCTTTTTAATACATACTTCTGTCAAAATCTATTCTCATGAAGATTTATTCCCAACTCCTTAAACTAAGCGAAATTAATCTGAATGATTTGAATGTATTGCAACTTGGGTTTTTATTTTAAATCTTATTTTCCAAGTTACAAAATCAGAGGAGTGACCTTTTCATAAAATGAAGCAATCATTCCTTCAATTCAGGGAGAGTAAAACCTTCGTAGAAGTAAGGAAATAAACACAGAAATAGTTAAATTTCTACTGTTCCCAGAGCCAAGAACCAAAGTGAACATTTTGCTTTGTTTCTTCCGTTATTCTCAGTAATGCATTTTCATAACAGCGTGTCTGCCATCTATCTGTTCTTTGAAATACAACCGTGCATCATGAACATTTTTTTAAAAAATGTTAAGCATTTTCCTGATGATTTGTTTTCGGGATTCTATAGCACCATCTTGTGTTTATAATGAATTTATTTTACTACTGTTGGATAGTGACATTTCTAATTTTTATACGAATTGCTATTATTTTTAATTATAGTTATGGTTTGGCATGTTTTAAATTCATTACATAATTGGTTCTCATAGCAACCCTGTAGAAAATATTTTAATCCCTGTTTTACAAAGGAAAAGTCAGGGCTTTTAGAGACAGAGAATCAGGCCAGATCTAGTGAGCATCTGATGAAATCCAAGCCGGGATGCTGCTTCTTGCCTGGGATGTCGAATACTTTCTCCCTCTCATCAGTATAATGCAGCAGCAGCATGTGTGTCTGTGTGCTCCCCAGGAAGTGCGAAGAGAAGGATAAAGACAGTTTCTCTCTCAGCTTTTGTTCCTGTGCTGCCGTCTATGGCAGTGAACCCTCAAGGTTGCAGCTCCTACTAATGCATGCAAGCCTTGGAAATAAAACAAAATAACAATATATTAACTGCTGTTTGTTACGTAATAGAGCCTAAAATCCATATTATTGGTCGGCGGTTTATTATATTTTCATGTTCTTTCATACTCATTTTGGTATGTCCAGGCTTTGAGCTACATTGGAAATGTAGAAATGCATGACATATAGGCTAAGGTGGATGTGTTTCCTGTGTGTACAGTGCTGATGGCGGTGTAGCAGTGTCCTGGAGCCCAGTGCTATAAAGTAAATTTAGAGATGCCAGCATAGTAATTTTTTAAAATGTTCTACTCTGATAAAAATTGTACCTACTTAAAGATATTTTTGTTTCCATTAGGGCAAAATTATTAGAAAGTGAAGCAGTGAACGAGAACCTTCGGAAGAACTTGACCAGAGCCACCGCGAGATCTCCATACTTTGGTGCTTCGTCAGCCTTCTCTCCTACTGTACTGTCTTCAGACAAAGAAACTATTGAGATTATAGATCTAGCAAAGAAAGACTTAGAGAAGCTGAAGAGGAAAGAGAAGAAGAAGAAGAAGAGGTAGTATTGTAAAACCGAACATCCCTCTTTTTCAGGACATCTCATTTGTAGGAGTAGTATGTACACAGTCTTGTCATACAGTTGTGAGTACACGAGAAATTATTTAAATTGGTTTGCAGTTACAGCTATAGACCTTCTAATGGTTTATCTCTATGGGTGCATATAAGAAAAGTTAGTTTAGCTCTAAGCATGTAGTAACGAATAGTGCTTAGACTGTGACAGTAATTAGATTTTATGTTGTTGTTTCATGGTGCCGCTTTTGCATTCCATCAGTCTTGCTTTCATGTGAAGCTTCTGTGTCCCATTCTTAGTAACAACAATGTGCTGTTCACTTTTTCCATTTCCTAATAGAGCTGTGTAGTCTCCCAGGTGTTCTAACCCTGCTACAAAATAGATTAACTAAAGGCTGACTAATCCATCAGAATATCGTTTGGTCTCTAAATATTTCCCGCAGGGTTTCTAATTTGATTATACAGAAGTTCTTCCTGTTATTTCAGGTTCTCTGAATCTCTCAGGGAAATTATTTAGCATTTTCCCACTGCAATGGGCCTCCTGTGTCTGATAATATCCACCCCACCCCTCAAGTCAGCTGGGAAAAGAAAAGGGAAAAATTGAAAACTTGACCATTTGTAATGTGTGAGTGGTTAAATACTCAAATTACTTACATATTTATCATTTATTCTATAGTACCATCCAATTATTTACAAAAAATATATTTGAACATACCACCAAAACTCACTGTAAACATTGTGGCTAGATATTCAAAGAGAGTCCAAGCCATCTTCTTTTCTGTTGTCTTGTTACAGGGAGTCTCTGGAATATCGTAGGCTTTTTGTCGTCTGTTTTGTTCAGTTTACTTAAAAATATATTTAGAAAACAAGACATTTCTTCCTTGAATAGTCAGTTGATAAAGTTATTAGAAACTTAAATCTGTTAGGCTAACCCTGCTTGTGTCTTTAAGGTAGAAAAGAATAGATAAAATAATTAAAACAAGCTACACAGGATGACTAGGGGGCATTGGATTCTTGAGCTAGTAATGTTTTCACAGGTACTGTTCATGCCTGTGGCAGCAACAGTAGGACATAGGTCATGCCTAGCTCTCTATGACAGAGGACAGCTACATTACAATAGGACCACAGGATTGTGGAAATGAATGTTCATCTTGTACATGAATGAACATGAGGTGTTTCTCGGAGCTTATGGTTTTCTTGCCAAATTCACTTCAGTAGATGGTGTGGCTCATTTTTTGAGGGCCAAGGCACTTTGTGTTCGTGAGTAAGGAACCATAAGTAGGAGTGTGTTTTTCAAGGTCATGAGATGAGTCTATCCTTTCCATTTTAAATGAAATTTAGATACTGCATTAGTAACTTGTTAAATACGAAATATGAAAAATGTCTTAGTTAGGGTTTTACTATGGTAAACAGATACTATGACCAAGACAACTCTTATGAGGACATTCAATTGGGGTTGGCTTACAGATTCAGAGGTTTAGTCCATTATCATCAAGGCAGAAACAATGCAGCATCCAGGCAGGTATGGTGCAGATGAATTTGAGAGTTCTGTATCTCCATCTGAAGGCCTCTAGGAGAAGACTAGCTTCCTGACAGCTAGGAAGAGAATCTCTAAGCCCACCTTGACAGTGACACATTTCTTCCAACAAGACCACACCTACTTCAACAAAGCCACAGTTCCTAATTTGCCACTCCCTAGATCAAGCATATTCAAACCACCACAAAAAATAAATAGGGTTCCAAATAAAATGTTCTCTGTATCTTTTTATAATGGCTACAGGTACTCAGTACCTCTGGTTCAGATTCCTTTTGTGAAAATGCATGCTAAGAAGCACTCAGTTGATAAATATTACTACTGGAAAAATACTTGCTACATTATATTTGATATATTTGTCCTGGTTCATTTATCTTGGAACTTGACCCATCGTAAGGGAAACAAAGCAGTTATTTCATGTTGCTTTTCTGCGATTGACTCAGGCAGTGTATGATAGAGATAATAGTACATGCTAATCATAATGTCTTATCAAATGGCCAGATGAGGAAAGCATATACTTCATAGACACATGGGCATGTGGGAGGAAGTAAAATATTGGTGAGCATAATCAGCCAGCTAGATAAGGAAAAGATTGCAGTGAGAAAAACCAACTGGTATTTCTAAAGCCAGCACTCACAGAGCACTGAGTGAGTGCTTTATTGAGCATATTTCACATACACGCCCCACTGTGCTTTTGTCAAACACATACATGGTACATAGGTGGTTTGTGTGCTTGAAGTGTTTATTTCATGTACTGTACACGTGTGACAGTCTGGGGAGTCAGTGTGTGACTCACAGAACTGCACATGAAATTCATGGAACTTAATGAAATTAGTCTTGTTCTACAGACGAGTTTTCTGAAAACTTGGGCTGCTGAGATGGTTCAGTATGAAGCAAACAAACACATACAAAATGCTTGCTCACAAGCCTGAAGACCTGAATTCAGTCCCTGGAACCCTCAGCTGAAGAAGAATACTACCTGCTGGAAGTGTCCTCTGACTTTTGTGGATACATCTCACCCACACAGTTACACACACACACACGCACACACACATGTGTGCACACATACAAACACACACCCACACACACCCATGCATGCATACACTCACACAGTTACACAACCCCCCCCCGCCACATACATACACACACTAAGGAAACCCAAGCAAAAAACATTTCACTAATCACATTTAGATCTAAGTAACTTTTAGACTTATATAATATAAATTCTTGCTTTAAAAATATAAATGAACTCCCATCTTAGTCAGAGACCTGAAACAAAGAAAACACAAAACAAAGGGTTTCAGCAGCAACAACAACAATAATAATGATAATAATGGAACATTTGGATTTTTACCAGTAAGCCATATCATATACTTTAAGCATTGTAGTTCATTAGCATCAGTGCAAGCCTAGATTACACTGATCCGGGAGCTGGGGGAGTGCATAGTTTTGTGTATATAGATAAAGAAAATTTACCACTCACACATTTAGTCTGATGCCTTTGATATCTGGCTTTAAATGACCCAGGTTACAGAACTCGTTGGGTCTTTCAGACTCCACTACACTTGTACTTAGTGGTGTTGGGTTGAAACTTTGGAAACACAGATTGTTTTTTACATGGACTTTTCCTTTTTCTAGCCACTGCGCTTGACTCTCTGATCCATGGTGGGCCTCTCTCTGTAGAATTTTTTCTCAGATTGCTAGTCTCATGTTATAATAGCACTACATAAATAGGTTGTAAGAGACAACCACAGCCCAAGAAATAAAAGTTACACGAAACCACACATCATATGATTAAACGAGAACTGACTTAATAATTTCTAACTCAGCTCTGTCTTCATTGTTTTAAATATGGATGATTCCAAAAAGATTCTGTGGGGCTCTAGACAGAGTCTACTGTGTACGGATTGCAATATGCTAATCAGAGCCTAGCAAATCTATGTTGTCTACATGACAAATATTCATATATAGTACCTTCCATTGAGTAAAGATCCCTAGCTTGGTGTATTGGATATCCTTTAAGTTATAATTTGAAACCTATATCTGTTTTTTTTTTTTTTTTTTTTTTTGGTTCTGTTTTGTTCTTGCTATTCTGGTTAAAGAACTATCTTACTAATGGAAAGTCCTAAAGTCCACATTTTATTTTTCCCCCTCTGCCTTAGTAGTGAAATCTTGCTCCCAACCTTGTGAGATTTTTATCTTGAATTAACAAGATTGGTTTTATTTTTCCATTGATCGTGTAACAACCATATTCATTTGTCTGTAATGCCATCTCATATGATTTTCCTATGGGTTTTTAAAATTTAGATTTAGCAATGGTTTTATGTACAATAGAAGAAATGAAGTCAAGGTCTTAAAGTAGCAGCTTGTATGTCATTATTAGTATGATCCTTATGGTAGAAAGGGTTTACTTAATAAAGGAATCTTCATGACACCGTACAAACCTTTAAAAGGAAGAGGATGTTGTTGAAAGTAGGCTTTACTTATGGGGAAGAAAATTAAAATTGATAAATTTCTGGCTAAACGTACCAATAACATCCCAACGGGACTTGTTGACTCATATAATTGAGTCCGTGTTTTTCTGTTAAACAGTCCCACAGGTTATCTGTGCTTTCTTCTTAGCTATAACATTACGAATTTTCTGCTTTGTATTCATAGAGAATGTATTGCCTTTTTACTGTGTATTTGTCCTTTAATGGTATCTCTTAAGATTTATTTCAATGTCTTCAAGCTCATGTACCATTTACCTTCTTACCACTTTTGCTTTTACTGTCTGGTTTGCCCTTCATTGGCTTGGCCTTCCCATACTGTGCCTCGTGATTTGAAGGCTACAGAAACTTGAGGAAAGCAGTCGAGAAGAAAGAAGGTTGGAATATTTCCCAGGTTTTTTTGTTTTTGTTTTTTTTTAAATTAAAATGTCATTTAAGTACTTACTTTCCGTTTGCGAGAAGATGTGCTATAGATTTGTAGATTGCTTGAGACTAGATTAGCTGTGTACGACTTAACGTAGTGACTTTTCTAGAAACCGCAGAAAAATTAAAGTGTGTAAGAATAAAGAGCTCTGTAGCTACTTGAATTAAGGTGCAAGCCATTCCATTAACTTTCAAATAAACTGCCAGAAGTATGATGATTGCTTAACCCTTTTTAGTAAAAGTAAATAGACCTTCACCATCAGATTTATAAGCAAACAAAAATCAGCATTTCTGAATCTAGTGGGAGCTTGTGAGCAGAGTGGGAGTTATCGGCTGGCCAGTGATTTGCTTTTTGTTGTAGCAAATGCCAGTGCATGGATAGATGCCTCTCTCCCTTATTTGCTGTAAGCTTTTAGGACTCATTAAAATGGAAAAGGGGCAGAAGGAACTGTGGTCTTCCTGTAGTCAGATTGACGTGGAGTTCTGAACTTCAAACTAGAAAAGTGTTTTTAACTTTTCAAATGTATTCCAAGTGAACATTGAAATATGGGCAGTTCCCCTTCTCACATTTAAAACTTAGAAGTGAGTTGCTGATATCCATATCATGGAGCTATACCTTAGTATGACCATTTATTTAGATAAGTAAATGTTTGTTTTGGTACTAGAACCTTAATTTATAGTTTTCTAAACCATATAGCCAAACTGATTAAGTAGTTTCGAAACCAACACAGTCATCCTAGACACTCTGCATTAGACATCATCTCTTACTTAAAGTTGAAACTTGAGAACTTGTACTCAATAGTTAAATGATTGATTTACTCTAAGTCTATTAAATCATAAATTAGTTTATAATACATTCCCCTTAGTTATATTCCATATGCTATATTGAGTCTAGATTCTGAGTTTATGTTCTGTAAGGTTATAACTTAAACAATATTCTGTAACTAGAATGTGATTCTAATTGTAGCTCACACGAGAACTCAACTAAGCATCTTTAACGTAGGCCAATATATTTATCAGAAAAACTAAAAATTATAAATGCAATTTTTTTTTCTATTTACCAAGTGCAGAATACGATGAATCTTTAAGTTTATGTGTGGAAACATGTTGCCACATTAAATTATTCAGTCCTTGAAATATATGTGGAGATATAAATCGAGGCTGCTTCCGACTTTCACATGACCACATAGAGCAGCAGAAGCAAAACAGTTTAGTGTTCTAGGACTGTATCTCAGTCATCAGTATCTGTTTCAGTGGAATGAAGATCTGATTCAGTAGTACAGAGTTGGAGCCTGACAGTCTGTACCAACAAGTTCCTAAGGCTCTGAGAGTCAGCACATCTGCTCTTAGTCCCTTGTGTGGAAAACGTCTTAAGGCCACAATTTCTGTTTTATCTGCCAAATGAACGTTCATTTCTTATGTTCCTTCTAGTTCCCAACATTCTGATTTTATAAAAAGTATAACTTTAGTTATGGTCCATTATTCTTTAGATAGCTATTTGGAATGTCAGTTTATTAACATTTATCAAAGAATACCGTATTTATTAATATCAACTTTAAAGCTTAAGCTTTAATGATAATTCTTAGAAGCATATTACTATATAGCTGTGAGGTTGATTTTCCTGTGTTACAGTGCAAGGAGAATTTATGATCAGTGATCTGAGTGGCTGGTAGCATTCACTGGGCTGGGTATTAGTGTCAGTCAAAAATCCATATAAAGTTGGGTGGCCCTAATTCCAAGAAAAGGGATTTCAGAAGATACAGTAATACAAGAGCCAACTATGGTAGAGATCGTATACCACACCAGTCATAAGTAAGGAGGAGGACTACATCAGAAAGGAGGAGGAGACCTAATGAGAAGCGTGCTCCCTTCCCCCCCACATCCTCTTAGCGTCTTAATCTTGGGTCAGTCTCCAGCACAGTAGTATTTGAGGGTGTGTTATTGGCCTTTTGCTATGATTGAGTTTGCATTAACTGTTCACTCTGAATGGTTCCTAGCTTTCTCCCAGTTTATTTTCCTCTAGTCCAATGATTTAATGACATTCATAAAAGTCTGTTGCAGTTTATTTGACTCTACTTTACTGCCTTTCTTACTGGCTTTTACTTCTCTCTCCAAAGGCCAAACTGTGTTCTGTGCATCTCTATATTTCAAACCAGACATTCCCATTCTAGCTTAAGGTATGCAAGGCATGTAGGACTACTTAAACACAGGTGTTCACGTAACTCCGAGGGATTGACTTAGTTAATGAACAGTAATGTAGTTTATTATGTGCAGGCCCTAGGTAATAACTGGATGATAAGCCAAATACATGTGAATCTTATTCTCAAGAGACTTTTAGTTTAGTGAGAATGACAGATCAAATAATCACATAAATAAACAAAACTGGAAAGTACATATGAGAAATAAAAACCACTTATATTCTTACTGTTCTGAGCATAAAAATATATGTAAGAATGAGGATCTGGAGTTAAATGTTAAAGTTTAATAATAACAGGGTCAAATGAGGTCAAATTATTTCCTTATAATCTATAAATATAAATATAAATCAGGAAGCTCTTTAATGTAGTAGACTATCTAATGGAAATACTGACAATCATAAAGCACTTTCTAGAGGAATTTTGTTTGGAATTGCTTTATTTGAATTTTTTTTTAAATCTTAATGATTTTAAACTTCCACTGTAACACAAACCATATGGGTTATTTAAGATTGGCTATATAAGATGTTTGCTTAAATGTAGGAGTCTAGTAAGCTGAAGTGTAACTTCTGTGCACAGTTTGTCATGCATGGCCAATGCAAGAAAAAGCAGAGTGATGTGGGTGTACGAGAATTCACTCACTGTACACGGCTACCTTCACTTAAGACTCCCAGGGCTAAATGAGCCCTGATCATTGTCTCATACCATTGAGAGTTTATGTCTGTAGGCATCAGGCAACTGCAGAAGTCTTCATGTTTTTATGGTGAAACTTGTGGTAGACCCTCGAATTTCTTATTCAGCCAGAGTGCAGCCTGAACTAAAGATAATTTTTTGAATCAAAGACCCACTCTGTGAGAATATAATGTGAAATCACCCTATGCTGTGCAAATATCCTAAGGGGTGGGGGGAAGACAAAAACAAACAAATATCCAGGAATAATGGATATAGCCCTAGAGGCAAACTCACTGTGTGCATAATGATTTTTGAACCTTTAAAATTATTAGGATGCTAACAAGAATAATTTTATAGCTTTGTATTTAGATGAGAAAAGTTTTCATGAATTTAGATGGGGAACCAAAACTTTCCATTCTTTTTAATTTAAATTGTGATGCATTGTAATTAATTGGCTGCTCCTGTGATGTAAGTTTGCTGTCTTTTTAGAGCTAATACTTTACTGTATGACCTGTTGTCAGTATTTCTAGAAGCTAAACTTTCTTCAGGCATGTAAAATTTTACTTGGTTGGAAAAGGGGTGATATCTCATTTTCTTTAATCGTCAGACAGGGCAGCCTGGCTTAGCTGAGTCATTAACCTTTCATTTTGTTTTTTTTTGTTGTTGTTTTACAAATTGTTGATTTAAAAAATATCTGAGGGAAAAAAATAAAGACTTTCCCCTTGTTCTTATCTCATATTCCTTTCTCTTTCTCTGTTTTAAAGGGTTGCTGGGAAAGATGATAATGCAGACCCTGACCAGGAGAAGAAAGAAGAGAAGGGTGTTTCAGAGAAAGAAAACAATGAACTAGACGCTGTAAGTAGGGAGACGAAACATAAATTGTAGTCATTAACTTACTTATGCGAACAGAGGGGAGATGGCTACCATTGCCCTGGTTTCCTCTTTGCTCCAGGACTTTTCTCCTCAACTGTGAACTTTGTGACAATTGTGTGTGTGCATGCAGATAGAATACAAGGAGAGATAAAGACTTTTTTTTAAAGGCAAAGTTACTGCATAGTAACCTGAAACTCTGTTAGTGATTTTTGAACTAAAGCAAAATTCAGTGTCTGTGGAGGTAGGTGGTTTGGTGGGTAAATGCACTTGCCAGGTCCAGGAGTGAGGGCTTTCTGAGATCCCCTGGCGTCCATGTAAACACACCACACACATGAGCATACACACACCACACACCACACACGAGTATGCACACACAGGCACACACACATACACACACACCACATACACACATGAGCATGCACACACAGACATACACACACACCACACACACATGTGAGCATGCACACAGAAACATACAGAACATACCCACGTGTGAGCATACACACACACACACACACACACACACACACACACACACACACAGAGTCTTGTGCTTCTGTGGTGTATACTCCAGCATCTCTCTTACTGAGATTTGCTTGCCAATCCTGTTCTATTAATGCTTCCCATTTTAGGAAGAGAATCAAGAAGTGAGTGATCATGAGGATGAAGAAGACGAGGAAGAGGAAGAAGAGGAAGAGGATGACATTGAAGGAGAAGAAAGCTCTGATGAATCAGATTCTGAATCAGATGAAAAAGGTACCTGCCCCTTAGTGCGAAGGCAGAAAAATCATATTGGGAAACTGTTTAGGTTTTGGTAGAAAACTCAACGTTTTTGATTTGATCGCCAATGAAAGCAATTTTCGTGACCTGAAAGACAACCCTAGACTCATGCATTCTCTAGGCAAGAGAGATGTTCCTTCTGTGCTAGATTTGGTTGCTATGTGGTTTCCACATTTTTTTAGTGTATGCAGTACCTGCTATTGGCCAGTATGAACATTCTGTCTTTTTAGTCTATAGTATGTCCAGAAAATTTTCCACGAGACTGCTGAGTGACTACCTGCGTGTAGATAATGGCTTTACATTCTTGTTTGGTGCGATGATGATCTTTCGGCCTACTTTCGGTCTTTTTTATCTTCTGTGACTAGCTAACTACCAAGCCGACTTAGCAAATATCACGTGTGAAATTGCAATTAAGCAGAAGCTGATCGATGAACTAGAGAACAGCCAGAAACGGCTGCAGACCCTGAAAAGGCAGTATGAGGAGAAGCTCATGATGCTCCAACATAAGATCCGGGACACGCAGCTGGAGAGGGACCAGGTGCTCCAGAACCTAGGTGGGTCTTCTGCAGTCTCACTCTTTACTCAGGGCGCTTGAGCCAAAAAGCTTAGTCATCATTACATGACTTGAGTTGATGACGAAACAGAAATGAGCGAAAACTTCTGAGACAGAAGGGCTCGGGCATCATTGTGTCTCAGGAACTGGGTGTTCCTTGATTATAAATAAATTCTGTGTCTCAAAAAACCAATGCATTTGCTCCCTCAACCCCAGGCTCAGTGGAGTCATACTCTGAAGAAAAGGCAAAAAAAGTGAAGTGTGAATATGAGAAGAAGCTCCATGCCATGAACAAAGAGTTGCAGCGACTGCAGACAGCCCAAAAGGAGCACGCCAGGCTCCTGAAAAACCAGTCTCAGTATGAAAAGCAGCTAAAGAAACTGCAGCAAGATGTCATGGAAATGAAGAAAACCAAGGTACGGAGACAGCTCCCGTTCAGCTCGGATGGCCACGGGCTGGATATCTTGGAACAGAACTGATATTGTGGTTCTTCCCTGCGTCAATAAAAATGTAGCTCGTAATATTGACGACCAGTTCAAGATGTAAACAGATGCTTCTTGGGTCTGGCTCTCTGAACTGACTCTCCTTCACCAAGAGCTAATAGCTAGAGTTTGGTGCATCACAGGCAAGCACGGAGGAGCACAAAGAGACTGTGGGGATGCTTGCATCGATTTCTGTGTAGGGATTGATTATTAGGTTGTCCCCTGTACCAGGGTCTAGTATATGCACTTTCAGGTATCCACCCATTGAGTTTTCATGGTACACAAGGGTACTGTAGGTGAGAAAGTCAAAGCCTACAGAGGTTTTCTAAGTTGTTCAGGCTCACCCAGCTACCGATGATAAGTATCCAATCTACATTGTAAAGCACTAATTAATTTGGCAAAACTATGTTGGAAATGAGATTATCCAAACCGATCATCAGCTGAAATACAGAGCGGATGCTGCCTGCTTCCGTATAAAGTATTTAGAACAAAAAAAATTCGCATCTGTGTGATCTACTGGATGCATCTGGTGCTGGAGGAATACTTGCTAATGTGTGCCCCTACCTTTAGGTTCGCCTAATGAAGCAGATGAAAGAAGAGCAAGAGAAAGCCCGGCTGACAGAATCTAGGAGGAACAGGGAAATCGCTCAGCTGAAGAAGGATCAGCGCAAACGAGATGTGAGTGAATCCTTCTGTTCTATAAGAATACCCCGCTTTGTACGAGGGCATTCCATAAGTGGGGAAAGTTTTCTGACCGTAGTTAAGTACAGGTTGAGGACTATGGATAAGCACTGGTTATATAAAATGACTTTTATTATCATATGTGGACTGCACATATTCTTTCAGAGTTTAGGGCAGGTTCATGGGGAGGGATGCATTCAAGGATTCATCCCCTGGCGATGATAAACCAGTCCTCTGTAGAAGATGCTTTTTCTAAGGACTTAAAACATTTTTGTCCTCGCCTTCAGAATTCTACTTTTGGGAATTCAGATTTTGAAGAGTAGTCTAAATCATACACACACACACACACACACACACACACACACACAAAGGTTGTTAAAATCTTTACGTTTTTTACTTTTGGTTAGAGGGGGGAGGAGAGAGAGGAAGAGAGAGACAGAGAGGAGAGGAGGGGGCAGGTGTACAAGTGACATAGTGCTCAAATGGGGGTCAGAGGGCAACCTTCTGGAGTTTGTTCTCTTCCTCCACCATTCCTATGTCCTGGGGATAGAACTTATGTTGTTAACCTTGGCAGCAAATGCCTTTTCCCAGTGAGACATTTTGCTGGTATAGAATCTTCATTTTAATCTCCTTTATAAGTAGAAAAATAATGATTGATTGATATTAGAAGGTGGGAACTGAAGCAGACACCATGGAGACATACTGCTTACGGGCTTGCTTTCCATGGCTTGCTCAGCTTGCTTTCTTGTACAGTTCAGAACCTCTTGCACAGGGGTGACATTGTCTGCAGAAGACCGGGATCTCCTGCATCAATCATTAATTAAAAAAAACCAAAACAAACAAAAAAAACCACCACCCCCTAGACATGCCCATATGACAGTCTTATGGAATCAACTTCTCAGTTAAGGCTCTTACTTCCCTGGTGACTCAAATTTGTGTCACGCTGACAAAAATTAACCCACACACCCAAGCTGCTATCAAGTATAATCGATTAATATATACGTTTTCCCCTGTGTTTAAAGGAACTTTAATTATCGCATGTAGTAAAAAGAGCTCTTGAAAAAAAAGTTACATCTTTTCCTATTTGTGCCTCAGGGACGACTTAAAACGTCGAAGAATGATGGAATGAAAAACATTTCTGAAATGTTTCATGGCTTTATGTTCTTTTCATGTGATATGCCTAGCCTTCGGGCATACACAAGCCGTGGTGCAAATGTGGTGGTCAGAGGACACTCAAGAGTCAGCTCTCTCCGTCCACCATGGAGTTTGGGGGATTGAACTCGGGTTGTTCCATTTACATGTTGAGCCATCTCACCAGCCCCGAGATGGCTCTTGCAGTGTCTTTGCCTGTATTAAAGTAGCAATATCTACATGATGGATACAAGATTGTTGACCCAGATTATGCTAAGAACCCATAATTTTGGCAGGAAGTGCTTTAGCGTAAGAGTAGCGCATACTGTGGTTCAGGGGCTGTTTCAACATATTGCATCTTAATTTACAGCATCAACTTAGACTTCTAGAAGCACAGAAAAGAAATCAAGAAGTAGTTTTGCGCCGCAAAACTGAAGAGGTATGGCGAACAAGTTTACCATTCTTACTTTGGGATAATGTATTCCTTCTTTTCTTTCTTTCCCACATGGTGCTAGAATTAACCCTAGGTCTTTGCATGTGACTTACCAATTGTCTGCCCTTCTACTCAACCCCTGTAACGTCATTTCTAAAGACAGAGACCAGATAAACCTTGATGCTCTTGCAGGTTACAGCTCTCCGTAGGCAAGTGAGGCCCATGTCTGATAAAGTAGCGGGGAAAGTTACTCGGAAGCTGAGCTCATCTGAAAGCCCTGCTCCAGACACAGGTTCCAGTGTGGCTTTAGGGGAAGCAGATTCATCACGGGCAGGCACCCAGCAGAAAATGAGGATTCCTGTGGCAAGAGTCCAGGCATTACCAACACCTACGACAAATGGCACCAGGTTCTGCTGATTCTTACTCGTCCCTACAATCCTTGTGGATGTTCGTAGTGAATGCTGTGTAAATGAAACAGGTCTCATTATTGGGTATGTGCAATCAAATAAAGGCATAAGTAATTATATTTGTCTTTGTAAATGATTATAGGAAAAAATATCAGAGGAAAGGATTCACTGGCCGGGTGTTCACATCCAAGACTGCCCGCATGAAGTGGCAGCTGCTGGAGCGCCGGGTGACCGACATCATCATGCAGAAAATGACCATTTCCAACATGGAGGCGGACATGAACAGACTCCTCAGGGTATGGACAACAGAAGCTGCATGCTTCCCTAGCTGACAGTCTTATGTTGTGCCAGGAAATGTTAGTGAACCCCAAAAAGACCACCAACGATCCGATTCTGATGTTATCGCATTGGGGTCTCTATTTAAGTTGGAGCTTGGACCACACCACTCTCTCTGGCACAGGAGAACAGGAGGGGGTCCCTGACCCCAGTTTCAAGCAAGCATTTATAGATAGAGGCAAGAAGTGGGTATCTAGCCTGGTATACATCAGATTGGGGAGCCATTATGACCTTTAACATGATTGGTTGGTGCTGGGAGCCAAACCATAAACTTAACTTCTGTACTCCTCCTGATTGGTGGTTGCTGGGAAGTGAAGTGTAGGGAGCAGGCTTGTAACCTGGAAACGGGGGCTAGGTACCGGCCTGTTAGTTATCTCGAGTTCAACCTTAGGTCAGAGTCTCTAAGATGGAGTCTGAACACCAAGGATCTGGTCTCTCACTTACCCTTTTCTTCCTTGGGAGCATCGATCGCCGTCTCTCGCTTCATCTGTCTTGGGTGAACTGTGTATGAGTAGATGAAGGTCGTTTCTTTAAATCCAATATGTTTCGTTTGTTCATTTTGGGCTTTTTTGTTTTGTTTCGCTTTGTTATTTGATAGCAACGGGAAGAACTCACAAAAAGGCGAGAGAAACTTTCAAAAAGGAGAGAGAAGATAGTCAAGGAGAGTGGAGAGGGGGATAAAAACGTGGTCAACATCATCGAGGAGGTGGAGTCCCTGACTGCAAATATAGATTACATCAATGATAGTATTGCCGACTGTCAAGCCAACATCATGCAGATGGAGGAAGCGAAGGTGTGGACCGCCAAAGACTGTGTCTTGGTTTTGTTTGCTTTTGAGAGATCTTTAGCCCTGCCTGTCCCCAGACTATGTGTGGTATGCATAGATGACAATGACCTTCAATTTCTGACCCTCCTACATCTACCTCTCAGATGCCAGAGTATGAGTTGATATGATGCTCAGAGTCTTCAAGATACTTAAGACCTTGAGGAAAAGAACATTTGTATTAGATTTCTTTAAAAGTACTTTGAATTTTTATTTATTTAATTTTTAAAAATTATTTAATGTATGGGTGCTCTGCTGCATGTATGCTATACCTGCATGCCAGAAGAGGCATCAGATGCCCTTATAGATGGTCATGAACCACCATGTGGTTGCTGGAAATTGAACACAGGACCCCTGGACGAGCGGCCAGTGCTCTTAACTGCTGAGCCATCTCACCTGCCCCCTTGAATTTTTATATGGAGGTATTTTCTACTCTGGTTTAATCTGATTCTTAGGCTTTATGCATGTAATAGGTATTGTCTAGTCTTCTGATTTCCCTACTGACCTTGGGACAGTCTTTATTGTATCACATCTATCATTTATTATATCTTACCTTGAGTCTGTGACCACTCAGCCATGTCTACTTTTGACTGGAACACACGTTTCTTAGCGTAGGAATCATGTTATCTTTTTCTGAGCATTTTCATTGATGTATTCAGTACTGTCAAGTAAAGACAAGCATATTGCCTTCTGTTTAAATGGATCCAGATTGAAATAGTGATGTTTGATGTAGGAAGAAGGGGAGACACTGGATGTCACCGCTGTCATTAATGCCTGTACACTGACAGAAGCTCGGTACCTGCTAGATCACTTCCTGTCAATGGGCATCAATAAGGTGAGACTTAACTCTTCTATTCTTGAAAGCTTCAGTTTACTGATTTGGTACTTACACGTCTCTCTCCAGTGACCCTCCTCTTGGTAAAAGGAATAAAATTCTTAACTGAAAAACCATTTTTTAAGAGCTAAAATAAAATGCTATAAATATATCAACTTACTGGCTCTATTACACTTGTATATTAGAAACAAAGAAGAAATAGAGCCCGTTTTGTCTTAACAAAAGATTCTCAAGAAAGCAGATTTTGTATCACAATTGGCTCGCTACTGATTTGGTATAGGTCAAATGAAAATCAGTGAAGAAAAATGCAGTTGTAGCACCTTACTCTTCTCAATGCAAACCTGATTCACCACCAGTAGGGCACTTATTCCCTGTTGTTGAAGGTGGTGACAACTGAGTCACTTGCTCCCCACACTGGACCTCTGTTAGAACCTTAGGTTGTATTCTCATAATCACTGTGTCACTGTGTGCCAGCAAAGTAGGTCTTGGTGCATAGCACATCACACACAGGAACTGTGACTCTGGAGGATGGTCTCTTGCACAGGGTAACTTCTCTAAGAACTCTGAGAAAAGTAAATAGAGGAGCTGGTTTGCAGTGAGGGCTGTCGGATGCCAACATCCATGGCTTCAGCGTTTTCACGTAGTGGGCTCTGTTTTCCTAGATGGAAGACATTTTGCTCTTGTGGTTATTGTTTCAGGGTCTGCAGGCTGCCCAGAAAGAGGCTCAAATTAAAGTCCTTGAAGGTCGACTCAAACAAACGGAAATCACCAGTGCAACCCAGAATCAACTCTTATTCCATATGCTGAAAGAGAAAGCAGAGCTAAACCCAGAGTTGGATGCATTGCTAGGCCACGCCCTGCAAGGTAATTTGGATTAAACCTCACTTAGATGAATTGCATGGTTGCTTTGCCCTTCGGACATTGTATCCACATCTACTTCCTCTGTGGCTTGTTTGAATAGATGCTATACTTACTTATGCTTTTAATAAATATCCTCTAATTTGCATGTGTATGTAAATTTGGGGAAAGTGCATTCCAAGAAACGATTACCAACTTGCAGTTATTTAAACTTATTAAACCATTGGGTTTTATGGATAAAGGAGACTAGGAAAGTTTCTCAATTGGTTGCTTAAATTACTTAAAAGATTAACCGAGTTTCATTCCCTTTACGCTGCATACCTAACTGTGCTAAATCACGCCTGCATTCCTTATGGCATCTATTCTGTATACCTAAACATCGGCGCGTAATCTTGTGCTATGTGAGTTTTAACTTTGGATTTGTTTTGATTGGAGTATTGCTTTTTTTGTTTCCTTCTGCTGTTGTTTATCCAGATCTAGATAGCGCCCCACTAGGTGAGTATATGTTTAGCTTTCTGTGTACCCAACAGTTGCATGAGTCACTAATTGTCCTGTGCACTAATTGTGGTACATATTTGAAAATGTTGTATCAGTAGCCACTGTTTTTGCATGATACTGTATTCATAATAATTAAAAAACCCCACTAAGTCTTCTTTTCTTAAACGTTCTCTATTTTGAAATTCTTAGCTGGTAAAAGAGGTATGCTGGAGCTAATAGTCCTATGAACTCAGTTGCAGAGTTACATAAATTCTCTGATTTCTTTTTTGTTTTTTGTTTTCTTACAGGAAAACATAGAATATATATGTTTTAAATATTACCTATTAACTTTCATCCATTGTTTTAACCTCATAAATAACTTTCTTTTCTCTACATATTCTCATCAAGTCTGTCTAAAAAAGTTAGGAATATATATATTTTTTACAAACTGAACCCAGTACAAGGACTTCATTTGAACATATTGATAACGTGATTAATCATAAGCACCATATCTGCAGCCTAAAAGCGGCTGTAGAGACCACTGGGCACAGAGGTTTAGGCCTTCTTCTTGTTCGTGGCTTCCACGTGACCTGTTCTCATGGGTCGTATCTTTGCCTCCTCTTAGTGATGATTTGTGTAGAATCAGGAGACCGGAGGAATTTCATTACCAGTGCTATGTTAGAATGCTAAATTTGGAACAGTTTTATTTAGTTAATGTGACTTACAAGTGTGGTCTTTTGTGTCCTTTTGATCTTTCTTTTCTTTGATTATACAACTCTTCAGGACCCAGAGGTTGCTACCTTTCTGGGTCCTTTGACTAAACACAGTCTATGAAGCTTCATGCTTTAAACTGATAGGCTCTTGTACCAGTAAAATACAGGACCTATAGGATTTCTATACTGTTACTGTGAAAATAATAATTCCGTCAGGCTGGCCATGGCGTATATTATGTATATTATATATATATATATATATTGCATGTCAATAACTGTCATTCGAAGGTACTTGCCAAGCTATGACAAAGATGAATAATAACTTGTGAGGTCAACCATGGTGCATATTATATATTTATAATTTATATATTAAATATTTATTTATATATAATATATATATTGTATATATATAATTTGAAAGTTACTTTTCAAGCTATGACAAGGATAGATAAAAGACTAACTAGGAACAATCGGGGCTGATGAAAAGGCACTGCGTTCCATCCAGAATACCTTTTTCCATCCTACATCCTGTGGTCAAGCAGACGCACTTCCTCTTTCCTTCAGTCCTCTCCCATCCCTGGCTCTTCCTTTCCTGTCTCCTCTCCCCACTTCCTTCTCTTCGTTACCTCCTTGTTCTACCCATTTTCCTTCTCTGCCTTTTCTTCCAGTCATCCCCCCCACTTTGTTTTCCCCTTTCTATTTCTTCTTCTCTCCGTCCTTTGTAGCGTCTCAGCTTATCATGCGTTCTGTGGCCCAGAAGAGGAGATATTTAATGACGTTTTGTGCAAGAAAATATCAGACTGCTTATTTGATGAATGGTGTTGACGTTTTCAGTTGCTCTGCTTATAGAAGCAGAGAGTGCAAATGTTGTTTGTTGGCAAAGCCCATCCCTCACGGCAGAAGAGTTCTCTAGAGTTTATGGCTATACTGTAAGTAAGAGAAACTGGAGGTAAAATGAGGAAGGACTAAAGTAAAGGATATTCCCCTGGGAAAATCCAGACAATCATAGATAATATCCCTATACAAACCTTACTCAGCTTTGTCATTTTATACTAACCCTCGAGGTTGACAACCAGACCGGGAGGTGTTTGCAGCACTAATCTTTCCCTCATGAGCCATATACTCTGCTGAGGGTGACAGACCATGACAAGTCTCCATTGGGGCAGTGAAAGCAGAGCCTGAAGCAGAGACAGGCTAGGAGAGTACAGAGTCGAACCACCCGAAGGAGTGCCAGGATGGAAACTGCTGGAGGGTGTGGGTGTGAAATTTGAGCTGATAGATAAATCAAGAGGAGGAGGAGAGGTCACGCAAGCCAAGGAGTCGGGAGAACAAGCTGTGTTGTGCACCAGCAGGTCAGTGCTCTGCAGAAACAAGAACACGGTTTATCATGAAGTAACTGAAGGTTAGAGGCTAAGCCGCGACCACCAGCCCGTACCACACTTAAGATCTTACAACCTTTGAGGAACTTTTTGGGGTTTTCCATGTTAGGGGCCCTTTTATTGATACCCCTGCCTCTATTAGAGATTTACTCAGACCCTCATGGGACTCTGCACAGTGTTGTATTTATGGTTCAGACTTATTGAGAAAAGAATAAGAATTCAGTATGAAGCTGCAATATAAGGGGAAAGACACAGATGAGCCTAAAGGAGTCTACGTTCACACTTCCTCCGTCTGCTCCCAGGCACGAGAGATCATAGACTGCAGGCCTAAGGAACAAAAACACAGCAGTTTAATCCAGGGAAGTCTGCTAGACAGTCGCCATCATCTAAGGTGATCGTTGTGTTGAGGGTCATATGCATATGTGCCTAACAGGTACCAGATTCTAGGCCCCCATACGGGAAACATGTAGTCAGGATCAGTCATGTTTGCGTCTAGACCTAGTGGACATCCTTTATTACTTAGCTGTTGACGGGAATAGTTTGAGAGTTAAGGTACTGGATGTTAACCAGAATGTACAAAGGTTTGCAACGAAGGTGTTTTGGAAGGAAGCAGTCACAGGTTTGACATATTGGCTCCTTCTTGCGTACTACTTTTAAAAACGTAATAAAAAAGATAGAAAATGACAGACATTTGGTTAACTTCCAGTGATGTTGGGTTGTAAAACTCTACCCTGGTGTGGACTAGCAGGACACCTGGGAGTTCTTTCTTCTGAATTCTGCTAGGTGAGAACGTACGTGTCTGATGGTCTTGGGCTAGAGTTAAGAACTATGTGCTACTCAGATGAAATGCTTCCTGTTAGTTTTAGCTTTGAGGATATATCTTAAGTTGGTGCCCGACTCGGGTGGAGTCCTCTTGGCTCTGGCCAAGTTGTTTATATAAAGTATAAATTATCTTTCTGGAAGGCATATATTCCTAGTCAAGAGTTAAGAATTTTGGTTTGGTTTTTTTTTGTTGTTGCTGTTGTTTGGTTGGTTGGTTTTGGTTTTGTGTTTGTTTTTATTAAACTAAGTTTGAACTTCTACTCAGTGTTTCAAGTTCTATCTGTTTTCACCAGTGTCTGGAGGGAAAATGGTAGAAAATCACATTCAACTGCAAGCACCACTCAGCGCTAACTGGAGATGAGGTAGGGCAAGGCTGTGAGCTCTCAAAGCCCACCACCAGCGAGTGACAGGTCGTCCCCCTGCAAGGCTGCACTACCTCACTGTACATCTCCACCTACTGAGGACCAGGGTTCAAATCCCTGAGCCCATAAGAAACATTTCTCATCCAAACCACTGTAGCTAGTCATTCCTTTATAACCTGATTTTTGTATTAACTATAACCTGATTTTTGTATTAACTAGTCTTAGTTAGTCAGTATTCTGAGGACTAAGTCCATGAACCTCTTATGGACCAAGGCTTTGAGATGCACATTGTCTTCAAGGCCACCATTTCCTTCCCCTGTCTGTGAATCCTAAGCATGGTTCTTAGATAATAGTTCCAAATATTATTAACCCTTTGTGTACTCGGTGGTTGAAGGAAGGGAACATTAGAGAGGAAGAAATGAGTTGACTCCTATCTGTAGTGTTCTTACATGATATAAATGGGTGAATCACGAACATATATATTTAAATTATAACATAATATTATTTAATCTTGTGAAATAAAATGTGAGTTAAAAGACTGCATGTATGTTAGGAGCCTGCTGACAGAGTTTAATTTTTTGTAGCTGTTTTAGCTACTGATGTCTTACTCATCTACTGATTTCTTAGTTTTATGTTTGATTTCCTTGTTTTTATTTGTTTGAGTTTTTTTTGGGGGGGGGTTGTTGTTATTTTTCTAGCCTGCTACAGTTGTCCTGGTGTGGCAGTTGTTCAGTCCTAGTGGTTTACAGAACTGTTGCATGCACACCTATTTTTGTCTGTGTCTTCTGTGTACCTGTGAATGAGATAGATGCATGCTGGTGTGCGATGTCTGAATATCTTCATGTATGCTCTTTCTACTTGAGATTTTTAAAGGGGGCGAAATATTTTACTAAGCTTGCAAAATTGATACAGTTCTCCGAATGTTTGTATGTAGGGAGTGTTAGTGATTGAGCAAGTGTACGGAAGGGGAACTCAGGAAGCATTTGTTGGGAGCTTCTTTTTTTTAAAATCACTTGCTTTGTGTGCTTGAATAGGCCGTACATAAAAAGTTTTACTCTAAAGTAATGGTGCGTGTTCACATAAATGTATAATCTAATCCCCATTCTCTGATACTGTTTTCCATGCTTTACCTTTCAAACTCACAATTTCTCAATACTGAACACCTGTCTCCTCGTTCTGAGCAGTGCACGTAATGGGGCTTCTTAGAAGTGTTTCCCTTCGGTCTGTTTGTATTGACCCAGAGGCCCAAACCCAAATGCCCATGTTGAGACGCTGAGCTGGCGTGCATGTGTTTAGCCTAGGGACGAGGTCCCCAACCAACTTGGACAACACTTGCCCTTCTCACTTTGTTCTAGAAAATGAAGAGGACAGCAGTGAGGAAGATGGCCCTTTACACAGCCCGGGGTCGGAGGGAAGGTAAGAGACACAGGGCCTGCCATACAGCTTACTTCTGGAAGGTTTTTTCTTAAAATTTAGTTTCCCTTTTTATTTTAATTATGTGTATTTGTGTATGTCTGTGGAGATGTGTGCATGAGTGTTGGGAGCCTGTACAGGTCAGAGAAGGGGATTGGATCCCTTAGAGCTGGAACAACAGGCGGATGTGAGCCACTCACCATGGTGCTGGGACCCGAACTCAGATCCTCTGTAAGAGCAGTAAGTGTTGTTGACCACTGAGCCATCTCTCCAGCCCTTTATGTAGGATTGTTAAAACTTGAATCTTACTGCATTAAGCAATTATCATAAGGTAGAAGTAATTTTGAATTTTATGACTAAGGCGATGAGAAAGTTAAGCAAAGCCGTGCCTAACTCTCATAAATTTTAAAATTAAGTATGGGAATATTTAAAGAAGAAAACTGGATTAATTGTTAATAAATCCACCTGGATTTTAAGTGTTACCTTTCTGTGTTTCCCATAGATATAATTTTTTCATAGTTATAAATATGAGGACATACAATTCTGTATAGTAAGTTTACATTTAGTCTCATGTCTTTATTTGTGTACAGCACGTTGTCTTCAGACCTTATGAAGCTTTGTGGTGAAGTGAAGCCTAAGAACAAGGTAAGGAGGATACCAGGCAAACACTCTTCCGTTGTTCTGTTTCACTATTAGGCTGTCTCTTAGTAGAGTGGTCATGGCAGTGCTTTTACTCAAATTCTCTCATTTGAAATTAAATGAGGTAATTAGATAATTTAAGTTATTAAGTAAATTAATAAATATAATTATTAAAGTTAAAATGCTTAAATAAGAAAATTTTAAGTATCTATTAAGTAATAATTAAAAAATATATTTTGAAAAACTTCTCAGCGGAAACCTAAGCTTTTCCAAATTTTTACACTGTTTATACTTGATAAAATACAATATGAAAGCTGATTCTTAAGCCACTGTTTAGCTAGATAGTAGACTCTACAATGGTGTGCAGTGTCAGCCGTTTAAATCGACAGGGTGTTTGGAAAATTCTAACAGTCGAGCTTTTTGTTGATTTGTTTTAAGTGATTCTTTCTTTTAAATATTCTGAGATTATTTAAAATAAAAATTTAGGGGGCTGTAATGCATATTTACAGGAATTTACCTATTTTTAAATGTGTAGGAATTATGTGGTCCTTTTGATGCTGTACGGTTGACCTTAGATGAACTAACTCGTGGCATTAAGTCAGTGGAGAACAAGGAGTACCTGCAGCATCTGAACAAGTAATGCCGTGCAAATGGACAGAATAGTTTTAAGGACCACCAAAGTTAATTAAGTAATGGAACTGGGTAATTAGGCTCTCCCACTGTGTATGCCAGAGGGAGTTAGGAGTCCTGCCCTATCTCACTATGAAGTTTTGCTCATTTTTTGGTATGAATCTGGGTCCAAGACTTTCAGATCCCCCATCCCCTCCCTCATGATAAGTCTTAATGAAATATGGATTTTTAGAGTAAATTTTTAAATTTTTTTAAAAAATACTTGTGACGCTAATGAAAATACAACTTGAGATTTTTGTGGTCTTTGAGTACTGGCATACAGTATATGGTGGGTATTTTATTGTGGATGATCAAACAATTTACCAAAACTCAAAACATTCCATTGTGGTCTGGATCCACGTGTGAGCAGAAAGGGGGATCTCGTAAGGTAATTTTCATTGTCTAGGCTCTGTGACATCGTACTCAGGGACACCTGTGTGAGATGCCGGAGAGACTTGTGAAGACAGAATGATCTGAAACCACGGTTGTTAGTACAGAGCGAGGGAGAGGTGCTCTCTGCCCTAGCCCCTTTGCAATGGGAAGAGCCAGCCGAGGGGGTAAAGGGTGTCCACAGGGCTTTCTTATTCCAAATTCCCAAAGCCTCCCTACTGCTTGCTACTTCTGAACTGTAAAGGTGCAACAGAGCTCATTTCCTTTTCTGTTCTTTCTTTCTTTCTTTCTCTCTCTCTCTTTTTTTTTTTTTTTTTTTTTTTTTTGGTTTTTTTGAGATAGGGTTTCTCTGTGTAGCCCTGGCTGTCCTGGAACTCACTCTGTAGACCAGGCTAGCCTCGAACTCAGAAATCCACGCGTTTCCTTTACATTCTTTGAGTAACGGAATCACTTTATGATGTAATAAGGGCGACCGTGGTACCGTGTTAATGATGCAGAGTAAAAAGTTGAATGCAGAGGAGTGAACTTTCCAGTGGGCAGGGTAAATGCACTATTTAGTATATAAGGAGAGAAAAAATGCCACCGAAAATAAAAATTAAAAATTCATTTTAACAAAGCATTTAATGTTGGACAATGTTAGAATTTAGTTAAACTTAAATGCAATGGATTTTCCTTTGGCTAAATTACTTCCCATTCACTTTTTTCAATTTTTGTGTTCTCTGTCTGTCTGTCTGTCTCTCTCTATCTTTGTGTGTGTCTGTCTGTCTTTCTGTGTATGTATCTCTGTTTCTCTCTCTCTGTCTCTCTCTGTGTGTATCTGTTTCTCTGTCTCTCTGTGTGTGTCTGACTCTGTTTCTCTGTGTCTCTCTGTCTATCTGTTTGTCTCTCTGTATATGTTTCTCTCTGTCTCTCTGTGTGTGTCTGTCTGTTTCTGTGTGTATCTATTTCTCTCTGTCTGTCTCTCTCTCTTTCTGTCTCTGTTTTTCTCTGTCTTTGTGTGTGGGTGTGTCTGTCTGTCTCTGTGTGTGTGTGCGTCTGTTTCTGTGTGTGTGTGTGTGTGTGTGTGTGTCTGTCTGTCTGTCTCTCTCTCTCTCTCTCTCTCTCTCTCTCTCTCTCTCCCTCTCCCTCCCCCTCTCTCTCTTTAAAAGCAGTTACCTATCGAGGGAGCTTGTCACTTGTGGCTGTTCAGCACAGTGATGTTAGTGACCTTTGACTGACTTGGAGTTACCACAGGCAGATGTTTAGCATCCTGTACTTCCACAACCTCACTTGTAAACAAGTTACCTCTCCACACCTAGCATAACGAAGATTTACAACTGTCCCCTGCACAGATCCAAATGCTGGCCAATGTTGTGGCCTTGAAAGGTCTTACCTGACTAAAACTCTGCCTCGCCACTGTCACTCTGTTGTTTTTGACACACCTGGAAGGAAAAGTGCTAAATGTTTTTTATCTATTTTATATATCAAAGTAGATAATATATGTATTATCTACTTTTAATAATAATAATAATAATAATAGTTAACCCCCCCCGTTCCGTGCACAAGTTTGCTTCTGATTGCTTCTCTTTCTCTTCTTTAACTAGGCTCGGAGGAGAACCACCACGCAGATGGAGCTGCTGTATGCAGACAGCAGTGAAGTAGCCTCAGACATTAGTGCAGGAGATGCCTCCTTGCCTGGCCCTCTGGCGCCTGTTGCAGAAGGGCAAGAGATTGGAATGAATACAGAGACAAGTGGTCCTTCTGCTAGGGACAAAGAGCTTCTTCCCCCATCTGGCTTACCTCCTAAGATAGGCAGCATGTAAGTCTGGCCCAGCTATACTAACTCCCTTTCTTTTGGCGTTTTCTTGTGTTTATTAATATGCATGTTGCTAATTTCTTATTTCTGTTAAAATATAGATAATTAATCTCTGGTTTTCAAAGTCATTTCTGTTAGGTACTATTGGCCCTGATTTTTGTTCATACATGTGTGTGTGTTATGTATGTGTGTGTGCATGTATGTATTGTATATGTATGTGTTGTGTATGTGTGTGTGCATGTATATATTGTGTATGTATGTGTTGTGTGTGTGTGTGTGCATGTATGTATTGTGTATGTATGTGCTGTACATGTGTGTGCGTGCATGTGTCTGTGTGTGTGTTCTTGTGCATAGAGTAGTCCTGAAGTTGAAGTTATGTGTCATGCCTAGTCATTCTCAATATAGATATTGAGGCATGGTCCTTCTCTGAACTCAGAGTTCGCTCTCTAGGCCAGCAAGCTTCTTCCTGGAGTTCCCTTTCTCTGCCTACTTTGGGCTGTGATTATGGGAGAGCTGCCATGCTCGCCTGGTTTTCATGTAGGTTCGAGGCATCCAAGTTCCATTTGTCACGTTTGTGCAGTAAGCACTTTCCCTAGACAGCACTCTCTCCAGCCTAACTCGTAATGTTTCGGACAGTCAAAATAATTTAAGATTCAGTTTTCTTTTATGACATGTTTTGTTTAATCTCCAAGTTTTAGGATAATTCTGAGTAATGATTATAGGCATAATTTATTTAGAAATACATTAGGTTAAAGTTATACAAATAAAATACCTGTCAACAAAAGCTTTAAAGTCTCAGATTTGCCCCAGATTTCTTACGTTCTAGTTCTAATAAACCTGGTAGGACTGTAAATTGTTGCTGACCCCTTTACAGGAAACAAAACAAAACAAAACAAAAAAACAAAACACCCAACAAATTATAACCTTTGTATGTTTCAGGTTTTTGTATTTTATTTTATTTTAATTTTTTGAGAAAGGATCTCACTATGTAGCTGTGGATGAGATGGAATTTTTGCTATGTAGAACAGGTTAGCCTCGGGCTCTCAAGAGCCGAGATTAAAGATGTGCATTACCATGACCGCCTTTTCTGACTCTTTACCTTGAAGCTAATTGTATGTCTGAGATGAGGGGGGTGAAGAGAGTACTTTTAATGTCAGTAAGAAGTTGCTGAAGGAAATCCCTATTGAACAATATCTACAACAAAGGTCTTCTAGTTAAAACAAGTGCTTTATAGCACATAGTATATGAGCATATTCTCCTCACTTTTGTTCTGAGTGCATGCGTGCGTACGTGCATGTGCTCATGTGCGTGTGTTGTTAGTTACATTAAAATTAGAACTTTATTTCCCTTTTATAAATCAGTTCCTTTTAGATTTTCATTTATTATGCATGTATATGAGTGTTTTGCGTGTGTGAGTGTGTGTGTGTGTGTGTGGTGCCTGGGGAGGTCAGAAGAACATGTCTGATACCTTGGAACTGTAGTGACAGATGGCTGTGAACCACCAGTGTGGGTGCTGGGAATTGAACCTGGGTCCTTTGAAAGAGCAGCAAGTGCTCTTACCTACTGAGCAATCTCTCCAGCTCCCCACTTGTAGAGATTTTTAGTGATGTTTATGCAAACTCTTACGTATAATCTAGCAAATGATTTCTGATATGAATGCACGTATCTGAGAAATAATACCCCTAAAGCAGCATGCAATATATGACTCTACAGATAATACAAAGTATAATAAACTTGCTACGTGTGTCTGTTTCCCATAATCTCCCTTCTGTGAAGGCATTTCCGTTATCTTCCATTCAGCAGTCGCATCTTCTATCTTTAGTTACAAAAATAACTTTAATGACAGAATTTTCCTGCATGTGCTTCCGTGATTAATGTTGGATGCTGCTAACCAGTGTAGCCACGGCTTCAGTGCTGTGATAGGACCAGGGTACAACAGTTTTAATCAAGGTAGTGGCATCGACAAGGGACAGCTAGCGACTTGCATGTGTTCAGCATTTAGTCTGCCTAATGGCAGGCACTTTAGGAACCTCAGGACTAAGTCTGTGGCCTGGAATCTCCATTCAGGTAAATATATCTATTTATGAATGTATCCTTTATGATAGACTATAGAAAATGTCTTTTTGACTCTGTCTCTTCATACGCTTTTCCTGTTTTCATTAACTTAGAGGGCTGGACTTAGAATTCCTTGCCCTTCCTACTTTTCTTGTCTGAGGCAGTCTCTTGGAGCCTCCACTGGCATCCAGCTATGTAGCCAAGGCCACTGGCTCCAACTCCTAAGTGCTGAGACTCCATGCCTGTATCACCCTGTCAGTCCTAGGCTCTTAGAAATTTAAGTTTGTCCGTGTGCTTGGCGTAGGAGTGCCTATAGCTCAATCTTTATTTCCTCATCAAGTATAGAATGCAGAGTTGCTAAAATGTGCTTTCTTCAGACACATGAGATTTAATGATAAATCTCAGGTCTTCATGTTTGAACATCAACTATGGAAACTCACCCCATTTTTTTTTTTCTTATTAGTATAACTTGCAGAGAATAGTAACATTGATCACTGCGTTCACAAAACACAGAGTCTTTAAGTTTTACTTATTCAGCATCTACTCCACGGTTCTGTTTTTCATTCAAGCAGGTTTTTGACACAGGGTCTCATTCATTGTATCCCAGGCTACCCTCCTCCCCGCCTCCAAATAAAAATCACTGTGTAGCCCACGATCCAGAAACATAATTCTTGTTTCTGTTGAATCTAGTATCTCAAGAATGATTGAGAAATACAGGACAGGAGAAAGTAATTAATTTTAAAGTAAGCTGAAGAGGCAAATCTCTCTCGAGATTGTTGAGTCTGCCATTTTACCTGTGAACTGAGAGGTTTGGTTTAAGCTCTAAGTTGTCTCGTGGTGAAGTTGCTTTGCCTTGTGGATGTGGAATTCCGATTTTTACCAAAACAACCTGTTGCCCCAGTCTCTTAAGAGCTGGGATCGCAAGCTTGAGCCACCACACCTAGCTTTTATAATCTAAAGTTAATGACAAGACTATTCTATTACTAAAATATATAAAATTACTAATCGATGTCTAAATCTAGTTCAGTAAGAATAATTGTCGTTATCGGTTTTGTGTGACTACTATTTTATTGTTTTCTTATGAAATTGTTTTAATTCTCATATTCTAGTAGTTTTCTTCTTGCAAAACTTTTAAGATAATTTTCCCTCAGATGAAACAATTTTTGATAAAATTTGAATAAACCATTCTGTTTATTTGGGCAGTGTTATGGATGTTT
Organism: Rhynchomys soricoides; assembly: GCA_019843965.1. NCBI lineage: Eukaryota > Metazoa > Chordata > Mammalia > Rodentia > Muridae > Rhynchomys > Rhynchomys soricoides. The sequence goes on along the minus strand of JADRCH010000028.1, from coordinate 7,620,660 downwards.
ACATTAAAGACTTGCACATAATTAATAAAATTGCTGACTCAAAATTTTCCCATTATTGAGCTCCTAGCAAATGAAAAATAAGTCATGTATTATTTTCCTATTTGAGTTTTATTCTCTCCCACCCCCAAGAAATAAATTTAAAGCTTTTAGATCAAATTGGCTGTCGAGGGTTTTAAATGTAGACATATTAAAAATAATTAAAATAAAAATAAAATAAATAAATAAATAAAAAATAATTAAAATGTTTTCCTGTTGTAGTTCCAGACAGTCATCTCTATCAGAAAAAAAAGTACCAGAGCCTTCCCCTGTAACAAGGAGAAAGGCATATGAGAAAGCAGATAAACCAAAGGCCAAGGAGCATAAACAGTAAGTCCCCAGTGCTTTTTACCTACTCAGTGGCTTAAAGGTCCCCTGCAGCAGATGCTGGCTGAAGGGCGGATGAACTGTGTGCTTATGCTGGTTTTGCAGACACGCAAGAGAGCTCTTGGCTTGGCTAAGCAGTCTTCTGGCTTTATGGTCACACGC
>JADRCH010000028.1:7531572-7620125 GCA_019843965.1 Rhynchomys soricoides | reverse complement strand
TATGGTCACACGCCCACCATTCATATACTTGAGCACTTTTCTCCCTGTTCACACCACTTAACCCTTTTTTTGGTTATTTTCCTGTAACCCTGAACATATTACTGTGCATTTCAACTAAACGTTATCCAGCTTCCCTTTCAAATCATCTGTAAAAATTCAAAATTAATTTCGCCTGTCCTCAGAAATGGATTTGCCTTTCTCCTCAAGTGGCCACAGACTCTGTCTTGCTAATAGGGCGTGGCGTATAGGCCATTTTCTTCCTTCTCACGTGTGGACTGTTGACATCCTCCTCAGTCATTTCTTTGATGAAGGTTAATTAGCAGTGTGGATTACAGACTGCTGATCCCTTTGCACGGGTGCTCTATGCCGTCAGGATTTGCGGAAGTTGAGTGAATTAAATTATCCTGTAAAACACCCCAACCTATGTATGCTACCAATCTCCCTCCTCATTTCACCAAAATGCTATTTGGGGAAGATGGGTCCATGGCAGAAAGCATCTGTGCCCGCCTGCCTTGAAATATCAGTAATCTTACTGTCTTCTTTTGTTTCCTTGACATAAAGACATGTTTACGTATTTTCTGTTCCTCAGAGGACAATCTTACACCCCCATTCTCTTCTCCTGTGCCAAGAAATGTCTTACTCTTTTTCTACGTTGACCATCGGTGGAGCTGACTTGATTGGCATACTACTATCCTTCCGTTCATCCTTGCTTTCGATAGTTTTAAAGAAGTGATTTTCGTTGAATCCAGTGTCTCAGGAATGGTTGAGAAAAGGTAGACTAGAGAAAATAAATTATTTAAAAGTCCACTGGTTAGGCAAACTGCTCTTGAGCCCTTTGGGCCAGCTGCTTCACCTGTCCAGGGAGCAACTTGCGTTCAGTTCTACCTAGATTTGTAATTAAGCTGGGCTTGCCTTGTAGATGTGGATTTTGGATCGAGCTAGGATGACTCTTTTCTCCACTGCCATCTAGTGGCCAGTGTGACAAAGTCGGGTAAAATTGTTTTCTAACTCGTTCAGAAAGCGTATCTTTTAAAAAAAAAGGAAGAAGAGAGGAAGAAAAGAAGGAATTCTATAATAGAAAGATTTTTTTAAAAAGCATGTTTCTAGAACTTTCCTAACAAAGCCTAACCAACTAAAGCCACCTGTTTGATGTTCTTTTTTCTCGTAGCTCAGATTCTGGCGCTTCCGAGACTAGTCTCTCACCTCCTTCCTCCCCACCAAGCCGGCCCCGTAACGAACTGAATGTGTTTAATCGCCTCACTGTTTCTCAGGGAAACACGTCAGTTCAGCAGGATAAGTATGTCGTGGAAGAGAGCCCTGGCCTCTCACCCGGACTCCGCACCCCCAGAACAGTCTGTGTGGACCTTTCGCCCTCGCTGTTTGGGGGGTGGAGTCTGCCATATTTTTGTATTTTTTAAATGGAAAGGAGCCATGTGGCCAAAATTAAGAGATCCTCTCCCTGCTGAACATGGCTCCCTGCAGTGCACGGCCTGTGCTTTCAGTTCTCATCTCTCCTATTCCTTTAAAGTAAATTAGAATTAAAAAAAAAAAAAAAGTTTCGAACATTTGATGTTTCAAAACTTAGGATTTCTCAGCTTTCTATAAGCTCCCAATTAACTCTGACTGACTATATTGAAATGTGGCGAATGTTTTACCGTTGGTAGATAAGACACCTCATGGAGACCACACGCTCCTAACCTTTAGTGGTTCTAGATAAATCTACCATATACTCCAGTAATTACCCTATTAGAATAAAACATTGCCCTTATGGGTAGAGGATGTGGGACTGGAAGGCAGTTGTGGGGAGAGGCTAGGATGGGGAAAATATCAATTTTACTAACTTAGAAGTAAAAACGTGTCCCCACGCTGAGCCAGGACCTTTCTTCTAAAAAGCCAGTGATAATATGGCTGTTATAATGTAGTCATAGCCCTGGCTTGTCTGCTTGGAATTTGAATAATCCCTCTATGAGTGTATGCACTTAACATCTCTCCTCCCAGCCACAGCTGTTGGCTTCCTGTGCTGTTACCTGTCCCGCATGAAACATCTCTGAAATTTATAGGATGCCATTTAAAAGATCTGTCTAATATGCTTCGATTGTATTAAATGGCTCTATAAATGTAATTATGCTCATTAGTTGGAAATCATTTTTAATCTGCTTAATTCGCAAATCAGTTACTTATATATTTCTTACTAGCTTATTTTTTTAATATGCTCACTAGAGGACGTGTCCTTTAGATTGATCTAGAAAGGTAAATACTGAGCTATTGAACAAAACAGCCCTTGCTGTCATCAACGGAGGAGGGTCAGACATTAGTAACATATCACAGAAGTCCACCTTCACTGATACGTGAACAGTTGATAAATTCTAGGTGCTTTGCATTCACAGTAGTTCTAAAATCTTCTGTCACACTCGGGATATGGTGGCTCACAAGTGTAACCCAGCACTTAAGATGCTGAAGTGTGTGTGTGTGGGGGGAACCACTATACATCCAAGGCCAGACTGGGCTACACAGTGAGTTTCAGAACAGTCTGAGGTACAGATTAAGAACCTGTTTCAGGGTTGGTTTTTTTTCTCTGTCAGTGTTGACAATATTGATAATCTCATAGTTTACTGTTCTGTTATGAATATATTTGATGGACTGCTCTAATTTTATGGCTATTATCCCCATAAGTAATACGTTAATTCAGTGGAACTCATAATACGTTAATTCAGTGGAACTCATAATACGTTAATTCAGTGGAACTCATACATTGAAAATTCCCTTCCTTTTCTAGTCTTTTCTTTGGTGCCCCATTTTGGGACTGCCATTTTTTCATCTGTGCCATGCAGACCTCATAGTTCAGTTCTTCTCAGGTTTCAGACCACCTCCACCTTCTCCATTCTCCCCAGGACATTACACTATCTAAACTCCTAACAGCCAATGCAAGGCAGTCTGTGGGGTGGAGTGCAGGCTGACTGTCTTGCCTAACCAGTTATTACGGAGGGACCTCTTAGTCAGAACTCTCCGCTTTGAAAATAAGTTAAAACTATGGGTTTTTAAACACGCAAATATAGAATGAATTTATCAAACTTCTACACTAGGATCAAGCTAAAATAGTAATTACCAAGATACATTCATGCATAGTTACTAGAATGCTTTTTGTTTTTTTTCAAGATAGTCATCAAATTAAGCCTTGCACTGAGGTGGTTCATAGACTTGATACTTTTCCCTTGTTGGTTCCTGAGTTTTAGAAGCAAAGGTGGAATTTATGGGTCAGTAATAGGTAGAGGGGTTTTTGTTGTTGTTGTTTGTTTTTTGTTTTTTTGCTGTTGTTTTGTGTTTGTTTGTTTGTCTAATTTAACTGTACTCTAAACTTGCTGATTTCCGGTGCAAACAGAAAAACAGAAAGGGAGTGTTTATGGAATTCTGTTATCCACAGTGTTGGTTTTCGGTCTGTCGTCAGTGTCTTTGCCTGTTTGGATATCTGTTCTTTCTCCTCATGACTTTAACTCTTTCACTGTAGGTCTGATGAAAGTGACTCCTCTTTGTCGGAGGTGCACAGGTACTCTCTTCCTCTCTCTCCTACGTCCTTGTGTTCCACCGATGTCCTAAACGCTTCCTAGAAATCCTAAGAAAATCTCAGAAATCTCCGGGGTTTTTGTTTTTATTGCATGTATAACTCATTGCAAGCCTTGAAAGAGCACTAATATTTTAAAACATTCATTTTAAATATTGATCTTGTAAAACGTAGCAAACACTTGTTATGAAAATGTAGAGACTTGTTTGCTGCTGCCTGTGGGACCCCCCCCCCCCCCGCTTCCGAAAAAGATAATCAACCACTCCCAAGGTCAGAAGGGCTTGAACCTTAGGGTGAAGCATCCCTGCTGCATCTAGGTTGAGGGGTGACATAGATATCTTTTCTTGTGGCTTTAAGCAGTTTGAAGTAAAAGATTTATTTCATGACAGCATACTAGATTATAAAAAGTATACTGTCATAACAAAATCAGAAAAAAAATCCTATAGTTAATTTTTTAAAACTGATAAATGAAATTTTAAGAATAATAGCATTACCTTTTTTCATGTTACGGATTTGGGGAGGGACTTAATTTCTTTCTCTTTCTCTCTTGTTCCCTCTCTCCACCCTTACCCGTTTGTCTCCTCTTTCTCCTTGTTTTCCTTGTTTTCTGGTCATTTTTCTGAACATCAGCAGATCCTCCAGAAGGTAGGCAGGGGAAGGGAGAAGAAATTAATCTCGCAGTATTATGACTCCACTGGTTTGCATGGAACAAAATGAATGTGTTTTTGTTTTCTTCTCCTCTCAGATCAGCTTTATTGTCCACAGTTACATAATTTAGACTAAGCTAAAGAAATGTTGTTATGGTCATTTTTACATTTCAGAATGAATTAGATACAATTAATTCAGATTAATTAGGATACAATAAAAATACCTTACGTGTATACTTTCAGTACCCACATTTCTCCCTCATCTTAGTGGTAGAAATTGAGTGAAAATAGAAGCAGCCCTAATATGCTGAATGTTTTAGAACACTTTCATTACCTACTGAATGCTTGGAATATTTTTAATTTTTAATATTGAGATTAATTTTCTTTAGAACACTAAATAATCAGTGGTATTGAAATCAATTAGACAGGCTGGGAATCTGTCTCAGAGGGATGCAGAAAGTCTGGAGTTTGGATCTCCAGTATTCACATAATGCCTGGGCAGGTGTGGAGGCCTATGCCTGGGCAGCACTGGGGAAGCAGAGACAGAGGATCCCTGGAGCAAGGTGGCCTGCTAGAGTATCTGAATAGTGAGAGACTCACCTCAACCCATAAGGTAGAAAAAATGGCCTGGGAAGACACTCGACCACAGCCTTAGGCCTGTCCAAATTGTCTACACTTGGACCTGTCCCCACTGTCGTGAACCCACACATGGGGGAACATTCGAACACGTAGGCATGCCACATATACATGTGCAGGAACAGAGACTGTGTAAGACGAACAAGAGCCTCCTGCTTCCCAGGAAGTTAGCTGTGTCAACATGCTGCTTTATGCTGGATGTTGTATCAGGAGACACAGCTGGTCCCAAAGCATGTTACTTTAGGCTGTATCAGGAGATGTAGTGTTGGTCACCTAAGTGATTTTACTGTGCAGTTGTGCTCTGAGGATGGTTTGCATCATTGAGTCACAAACAGCTCTCGCACTGCTGGCACAGTTTGATTAATTACTTCTTTCCTATGTGTGCAGTTATGGTAACCTTCTCTAGAAGGATACCACCCCTTAAGTGCTTGGAGCATGTTTGTAAACTTGACGGTGCTCACACTTTTGAGAGTAGCTTTTCTTAAAATTTGTGTAAATTTTTACATTACAAACCAAACTATTGGTATTGATTTTAATCTGAAATTTTGCATGCAGGCAGATAACTTAGAATATGTATACTTTTTCTTTGTATATCCAGAGATAATCTTAAGGGTCACTTTTGGTGACATGGAATTTCTTTCACTCCAAAGTTTTAAAACAAAAGAAAGAAAGAAAGAGAAAAGGCATTACAGTATAATAAGACATTAATATAATATTTTAATATAATATTTTAATACAATATGTTAATATAATATTTAAACATAACATTTTAATAACAACATTTCAATATAATATTTAATAATAATATTTTAATATAATATTTAACAATAATATTTAATATAATATTTTAAAATAATATTTTAATATAATATTTCAATATAATATTTAATAATAATATTTTAATATAATATTTTAGCCTGTTTACCTCCTTTATGTTTCTCTCCATTTTTCCAGCCTTCTTCAGCTACATGAGACCTAATTTATTATCTTTTTTGTGTATATGTGACACCACTCTAAATATTTAGCGCCTCAATTTCATGATTATGTCCTTTTACCCCCTGCACGTGTACTTTTATCATCTTGACAGTTTTATTTTATTTTTCATTAAGCTGGAAAGATTCTAGCATTCAGTGTTCATAAAACACAGCATCTAGAGCTAAAGCCCGTTCCTGATGTGGTCTGAACAGAATATAGATGGCCTGGCAGGCCGTCCTAATGTGTTAACTTCTTGAACAAACCCTTGGCAATTTCAGTAGAGAAACTACAAATAGTTGAGTTTTACTTTGTACTCAACAGGTACCACCCTCTCTCCAGAGGTTAGTCCTTTTTTATACTTGGGTAATTTTCTCCTATCTTTGACTGGAATGCTAGGTTTAAATTTTACCCAATGATCATGTTAATGCTGACTTCTTGTTTGGGTACCCCTTCTCCCCAGGGAACACAGTATGGGATCCTCCTATTAAATTTATTGATTTAAGTAGCAAGCCATTTCTGTAATTAGAGCCAGGGAAGGATTGATTAAATGCCAGAGACCCTCCAGATTGACTCGTTGTCCATGGTGCAGCTTCTTTAGCTCTCCAGTTCCAGATTTACCTCACTTTTTCTAAAGGGTGTTCTCTGACAGACATAGTATTCAGACTTTATTAGAGTCAGTGTAAAATGTACACATCATACACCCATACAAACTTCATTATCAACTAAGCCTGCAGGGAGCATTCCCAGGAGATTAGCAAGGCCGGGTTATGTCTTACTGATGAACATTTAGTTTTAAAAAGTGTTTATAGTGATTTGTCCAATATGTTTCCACATGAGGCTCAGCAAGAAGTTAATATCTGCAGTGTTTGGAGGTGGTCCTGCTCCCCTTTATTAATCTTTGATTTCTAAGAGTGCTGACCATGCTCTTTCCTCCTCGATGGAATTGTCCTTCAGAGGATTATGAATAGTAATGCTAACCATTTAAAAACAGAAACAGTTGACGTGGTAGCTCACAGCAAGAAGAGTTAGCAATGCATTTGAGTGACCATTGTGTGCTGACTTGGTTTCTGGTCATCTCCTCCTGACACTCACTCACCTGCATTCATAAACATCCTTTAACATCAGGGGCAGACAGTGCATTGAAAACCATTTTGGTCTCCAGTGCATGGCCTACCTCATAGACCAGATGCTCACGATGAATACTGTATGACACAGAAATAGTATCTGTGAGCTGCTCCCCAAGAGCTTGGCTGTCAGGTCCATCTTTCACTTTAAAATCTTTGAGATTATCAAAGGTTTTCTTCCCATGCCTTTAAGTTGCTGCTGCTTGAATATCATCTTCTCTTCAATGTCTTTCTATCTAATATTTCTATTTTTTTCCCATTTTTCTTTGAGAATTGCTTTCTGTGTACCTTAGATCTTATGTGTCACACTTTCTCTAGTGTTTTCTCTTTAGACTTAGAATTCCATTCAGCCTAACGTAAAGCCATGGCTTTGAGTTACTCATTTCTACTTCCTTGTTGGTCATAACAAGGAAGAACTGTCAGGGGAATGAAACGGTTAGGAAGAAAATCCAGGCGTGTCATCCTCTCTCTCAATGCTTGCGGAACTGGTTACTAGTGGACACCTAATTAGTGCACATTCTGCACTGTGGTCGCCTCACATGTTATCCACTTCCTTTTGACTAAAAGAATCAAGGGAACAGTCTGGATGTTATTAATAATTGCTTCTAAGGGCTTTTAAAAGACATTGTGGGAAAAAGTAAACCTAGTTTAATAATAGAGATACTGAAGTCAATCTTTTTCCCCCACACCTCAGGGGCATAATCAACCCATTTCCTGCCTGCAAAGGAATCAGAGCGTCTTCCCTTCAGTGCGTTCACATAGCTGAAGGGCACACAAAGGCTGTGCTCTGTGTGGATTCTACTGATGATCTTCTCTTCACTGGATCAAAAGGTGCTAGAAATGGCTGGAAAGATGGTTCAGTGGTTAAGGCTGCCCAGTGGTCTTCTGTAGGATTTTAGTTGTTGCCAGCATCCAAGTCATGCACCCCACGACTGCCTGAAACTCCAGTTTCAGGGAATATGGTGCTCTCTTCTGGCTTTCACACACACCCACACTCATGTGCACATACCTCGGCACAAACACACACACACACACACACACACACACACACACACATGCACACACATGCATACGCATACAAATGATTTAAAATTGAAATTAAGAAAAAGTGCTAGTAACCATCTAATGTTCATATGTATATATATTTAAAAATAGCTTTTAAACGGGATTATTAAAAGACTATTTAATTCAAGTGAATCTGATATGCAGGTTGGAGGTTCTAAACTGGATAAAATGTAAAATCTTAGTAGGGAAGAGAGTGAATCCACTGTTTGTGTTTGTGAATACACTTGGTGAGAGAATGCATCTCCCTTCAGTGATTGACACCACATACCATATTCTAGATTTGGAAATGGACACTATGCAAATTTACAAAAGATAATTAAAATATGCAACGTGGCAAAAAGTCAGTAGCAGTCACCATTTCTTATTAATACATCAGAGACTGTGAGCCATGACACATACGTGCTTTAATACCATCACTCTCGTGAGGTACATGCTGTGGCCTCATGTTACAGATGAAGAAACTCAAGAAAGTAAAATGTTTTTCCTGTGTTAATTTAGCTAGTAGATTGAACCAGATTTAGAGACCTCCAATCCTGCATCCTCAGCCGCTTTGCTGCATTATAAGAAACTAGAACAGTGAGGCAGATACCAGGCTCCTTTTCTTTTGTTTGTTCCCTTTACCTGCCTTGTCTATGAAATTACCACAGACATTCAAGGATGTCCAATGATGCTTAGTTCAGGAAAATTGGAAAGTGCCACAATCCTTTGCTCTTTTGTTCCCATGGTGGAATGTTGTTTAAATAATTTTTGCTGCTAAAAGAACCTAAAATAGTTCATATTTCTTCTGCTTGGTTTGTTTGTTTCAGATCGTACTTGTAAAGTATGGAATCTCGTGACTGGACAGGAAATTATGTCACTGGGGGTTCACCCTAACAACGTCGTGTCTGTAAAATACTGTAATTATACCAGTCTGGTCTTCACGGTGTCAACATCTTACGTTAAGGTGTGGGATATCAGAGAATCAGCCAAGTGCATTCGAACATTATCGTAAGTACTTTGAGAGCAGCATGAAGAGTGAATAGCTCTGTAATTTTTATAAAATATAAGAAAATGTAGGCCTGTTTGTATATTTTAGTGCTTTACAAAACACTTACCTAATCTTTGGAGGATGAGTAAGCGTTCACATAAAAGTGCAGGCATAACACAGAGGAAAACTTAGAACACAGCAAAGAGTGGAGAGTGAGAAGGAAAAGATGGACCGGACTTCTCTGTTACCAAGTGTGGATTTCATCTCTTCCCTTTCCTAAGTGCTAAGGCCATGCGTGAGCACACCATTTACTGCTTTAAGGAATTACGTGATTTAAATAAGTATCAGTCCTTGGAAAATGACTGGCCATCATTGGTAGTAAGTAAGAATTGACAACCTTTAACTAACCTTGAGATAACCAAGCGCGTCTTAGGATGGGCACACTTCCAGTGTTAGTGTGAACATTAGAACTACAAGTTGTGTTGGACAGTTGGGGAGAGAGTCCTTTCTCAGTGTGTGTGTCTTAAAAACTACAAAACAAATAATTAGTATTTTGATTATAAAACTGCCATTCCCTTTTTCCTAATCAAAACTGGAGCGAACTCACTAACTGTATACATAAGGAAAGGGAACGTTGAATTAGTTTCTAATTAACAGTAGAGATTGTTAATGGTTAAGAGACAGTTTCTTACTTCAGAGTTCCTGTTTCCTGCACTGGATAGAATGCCCTATATAGGGAAGTTTTGCAGAGAAGGAACGCCCTATCTAGAAAGCTCTCGGTTTAAGTTGCTTGTTAATGTTCCAAAGATTGGTTTTTAACTTAGTATTTTAGATGTTAGCAGGGAAAAGATTTCCAAGTTAAAAACATCTTATCTTGTAACATTACTGGAGGATATACAAAAGCTGACCGTAGTTAAAATGTCCCACACAGCGTTCTTAATCTCAGAAGCCAATTCTGAAATACGAATTAATACTGTTGAGCCAGGCCAGCAGGGGGCTCCTGCACACTGCAGGAGACTGAGCTGCCCCTGTGGCATTGCAGTATTCCTTGAGATTTAATCGTGGACATAGAATCATTTTTAGAGGATGTTTTAGTCATCTCTATCTCAGGCCATGGGGTTTGTAGCATAATATACACACACATTAAAAATTAAACCATATCATCCTGGTTTATTCATACACCTATTCTCTTAGTTGACCAATACTCATTCATGTTGTGACTTCGTGCTGGATGCTGTTCCAGGCTCCATGCATGTACATGGTCATGAGCAGAGGTAGCTCCTCCTGTTGTCTACATAGAGGCTCTTAAGAACTCAGTTGCAAGCCAAGCTTATGTCTGAAAACACAACTTACTTTGCTTTGTTTTGTACTTACTAGATCTTCAGGTCAAGTTACTCTTGGAGAAGCTTGTTCTGCAAGCACCAGCCGGACAGTAGCTATTCCTTCTGGAGAGAGCCAGATCAATCAAATTGCACTTAACCCAACTGGCACTTTCCTCTATGCAGCCTCTGGAAATGCTGTCAGAATGTGGGACCTTAAGAGGTAGAACTTTTAGAAAATGTATTTCTTCCATATATAAAATACAGCTTTAGAAACTGATAACACTAATGCTTGTGAAATCTAATTTCCACCTGACCTCTAGTTCACATTTTTTGTTTGTTTGTTTGTTTGTTTGTGAGATAGTTTCTCTGTTTAGCACTGGCTGTCCTGTATTCCCTCTGTAGACCAGGCTAACCTTGAACTGAGAGATTCACCTACCTCTGCCTCCACAGTGCTGGGATTAAAGGCATGTACCACCAATGCCCGTTTTGGCTCACGTTTTAAAAAATGTTTCAACTTATATTTTATTTTGGATAGAGCAATGCAATTTACATGTTCAATGAGGCGAAAAAGGAATGATTTGATAAGATTTAAGCAGAATTGTTTCTTTAATTGCTTCATTAGTACAAAGCTATTTTGTAGTAGCAGAACTAAATATAGGTTTATTTTAACAAAGTGACTTTTAAGAAACTGCATTATTAATATCCTAAAAGTTAAAGGTACTGCTGTATTGCAGCAGCTTGCTTTGAGATAGGACTGCCATATAAGTTCATTGTCACCTTCTGACAACTGATGGCATACATTAGCAGAAAAAGAGTTGGAGGGGAGGATCTTGCTTTTTAGCCCAGAGTGGCCTGTAACTTCTTGAGTTCAAATGAAGGTTGGGATAACAGCTATGACCCATCATGCCTGGGGAGCATTGTTTATTCTTCCACCTGTCAGATATCTATTCTACCCATGTTAAGTCTTAATAACTAATGAAAAGACTCACCTATTTTCTCACACAAAGTGGCACATAGATGTGGATGTGTATGTATCCACATACATGTATGTATGTGCATGTGTTGTATATAATATGTACATGTATAGAATAAAATAACCTCACTTTGATTGCTTCATTGATGTTATAAGCAGTGATATCAATGTTTTATTCAATTATAAATTGAGTCTAGAAAGATTAGTCGTGTCTTTCATAAATTCATGTATTTAATAGGTTGAAGTTTATTTGGAGGAATTAAGATATCTTTTCACAATTTCTCAGAATTTGGCTTAATTCATAAGCTATATTAAGCTTTGGGATAAGATCTAAGTAGTTCACAGCTTCTGTCACAGGATATTAGTTTGGCCATTTCTATTTATTCAATGCAGTTTCAAGAAGCAGGGCTGACATCGAAAGGGAAATCAGTGAATAATATTGTGAGCAAATATAGATTATATGAATCTTCCATCTTGCTGTCAAGTGCTTTCAAAGGTTGTTTTATTTCTCTTTAAAGGTTTCAGTCTACAGGAAAGCTAACCGGACACCTGGGTCCTGTTATGTGCCTTACGGTAGACCAGATCTCCAATGGACAGGACCTAATCATCACGGGCTCAAAAGACCACTACATCAAAGTGTGTATGAGTAGAACTTGAATTACATTTTCTTGAGTGATAGGTTTGAAGTATTCACTAACCTAAGCCCTGCCCCACTTCTCTCTTCTTTCTCCTTGTGACCACTGAGGGTAATTGAGTTTCTGCTTTGCAGGTGGGGATTATTTACTGGATCATGGGTAACTTGCCATGATCTCCAATGATTATACTATTTAGCCTAGTAACTCCTCCACCTCCAGTAAATATTAGCTGTCAATTGCTCCTTGGGGGAGGGGAGGAAGGAGTCTCAGGAATGCTTCCCCCCTCCATGACTAGTGTTGAGAGGCCCCAGGCTTTAGAAGGTCTTTTGCAGATAACCAGAGCTTCTGTGAATTCCTGAGCTCACTGGCCAGGTCAGGTCTGGAAGACAGAGTTTCACAGCCCTCCCATCCTCTGGCTCTTCCTTTCTGTCTCCCTCTTCTGTGATGTTCCTTGAGCATTGTAGGTGTGGCCTGGATGTCCTTCTTAGGGCTGACATCACTCAGCAGTCACTTTTTCTCAGCACTTTGCATGGTCACTTTCTCTTAATCGTCTTCTATCCCCTGATTTTACCCTTTGTTTCATTTTGTTTGTTTTTTGTTTGCTTTTCTTTCTTTGCTTCTTTTGTTTTTGTAAACTTTTCTTTATTTATAGTTACTGATTTAGTTGTTTTTGTTTTGAGAAAGGGTCTTAAGTAGTTTGGGCTAGCCTTGAACTCTCTCTGTGGTCAAAATGACCTTTGGCATCTAATCTTCCTGCATCTAGCTCTCAAGTGTGGGGATTATAAGTAGGTACCATTACACCCAGTGTCCTAGCTTACTTCTCTGTTGCTGTGATAAAAACACTGACCAAAACCTACTTGGGGAAAAAAAGAGTTCATTGCATTATTGGTTATAGTCCAACATCAAGAGAATACAAGGCAGGAACTCAAGGTTGGACCCTGGAGGTAGGAGCTGAAGTAGAGACCACAGAAGAATGCTGCTTACAGACTTTCTCCAATGCTCATGTTTAGCTAACGTATACAAGTAGCCTCTTATCCCCTTCTTATACATCCAGAGGCTCACCTGCCTATAGATGGTACCACTCAGAATGGTCTCTTCCATATCAATTGTAAATCATGGAAATGCTCCACAGCCATGCCCACAGGCCGATCTTATGGAGACAATTCCTCAGTTGATGTTCCTTCTTCCCAGATGTGTCAAGTTGACAACCAAGATTAGCCATCACACCCAATTTTATTCCACTCTAGGGATTGACACTGGGCTTCGTGCACTCTAGTTAAGAACTGAACCCACTGAGCTATGTCTGCATTGACCGATTTTGATATTATTCAATCATAGGTTGTCTTTTTCAGCCATGCAAAAGTGAAAAGGCTTGGAGGGTAGCTTTAGGAAGGCAGAGAAGGAATCTGGGATTGACAAACTAGTGATTTTAACTGAATATCATGATTTGTTTATTTCAATCTCAAACGTATCCATACATAACGTCTTCAGTTTTGAGTGTCTCATTTGAGTGTTTATTCAGACATGAAAAAAATCTAATTGCTTTTCTTGAAGTTTACAGATGTGATGTGCAAACAAGGTGTGTGAAACAGGGCTGAGGGTATTCCTCAGAGTCTTCCTACAAAGTTAATGCAGTTAGCAGATCCTTTCAATGCACATTTGTGTGGCTTTGAACAAGCAATTGTAGGCACTTATCTAAAAATTGAATGGGATAACTCCTTTCTCTCTGGTTCTCTCCTGTAGATGTTTGATGTGACTGAAGGGGCTCTTGGAACTGTAAGTCCTACCCACAACTTTGAGCCTCCTCATTATGACGGAATAGAAGCACTGGCCATTCAAGGGGATAACCTATTCAGTGGGTCCAGAGACAACGGAATCAAGAAATGGGACTTAGCTCAGAAAAGTCTTCTTCAGGTAATTCAGAAACTCCACTAGGTGTGAAGTGGATATTTCAATACCACACAGGAATCTGTCCAGTAGGTCGTTGTTGGTGGTGTATGTGTAAGTGTGTGTGGGGGTCTATTTAGATTATCATTGTTTAATCATAGATTTCTCTTAAAGATGTTTTTTAATTAAAAAAAAAAGAATTTTATAATCTTTATTATAAAAACAACTTGCAAATAAATTTAAACATCACACATCAAGTTTGACTAGACGCAAAAGTCTAGTCACAACTGAGTGATCTTCTCTGCGGTTAGAATAGGTGTTTGGAACGGAAGCTGCAGAGTTTCGTCTTATATTTTACATTTGTTATCCTCGGAGTTTTAACTGGGAGGAGGTAAGCATCCTACTAATACATGCTAGGATGAAGTAGAACTTTTGTGTAGATCTGTTTATTAAATACCGTCACCTTGAGGTAGGACAGTCGTCGTGTTCATTGTTTTTAAAGGTAGATATCTTCCAGGCAGCACAAGAGTTATCTGGAGTGAAGAGCCTCCTCAGTCATGGGAGCATTTTCTTGAGTCTGATAGACAGTACTTCTTTCTGTACACTACAGCGGGGTTGCACTGTATCAGTAAACTGACGGCTATCTTTCACTATTAGCTTTACAGGGACAAAAATTAGTGAGCAGATAAAGTTGTTTATAATTCTTTGCATCCATCTGTTGCTCCATGGATATATTTGGAGGGATTGCAACTGTTACCCCTTCCCTGTGTTCAACCTTCAACTGAAGACAGAATGAACCAGTAGTGTGAATATTAATAGAAAACACTTGGCACCAGGTGCATTCATAGACATATATTTATTTATTCATGATTGAGATTTTATTTTGTGAATGTTTACGCATAAAATCTAGCTGTGATATTATCTAATAGTGATTTTGTTCATCGTGATATATACAGTTCCGTAGGCTTCCATATTATCTAGCAAAGAGTTTGAATGATTTCGTGACCTGGTTCTTTTAATCCATATGCCAGTTTGTGGTTGACAAACTTGTTTGATTATGTATGTTTTAGGTAGAAAAGAGGAGAAAACTTTTCTGTGTTTTCCGAGTCTTTTAGACTCTATAGATTCCTAATGTTATGTCTTTGATACTGACAACAGTGTGGAAACTGGGAAGCAACTTGTAGATTTGTTGCTTAAATCACTGAATATATAAAAATGGACTTTGATAACTTTAAGGACGTTCTGTATTCCTTACAATGACTTTTACCACTAAAGACACTGTAACCAATTTTGGTGTGACCACTGCTTTTGTAAGGTTCCTCTTAAGTTCTGCTTTCTCTCTTCTCTTCAGCAAGTCCCAAATGCTCACAAGGACTGGGTCTGTGCCCTGGGCCTGGTGCCAGGCCATCCAGTTTTGCTTAGTGGCTGCAGAGGAGGCATTCTGAAACTCTGGAATGTGGACACTTTCGTGCCAGTTGGAGAGATGAGAGGTCATGACAGTCCCATCAATGCCATATGTGTTAACTCCACCCATGTCTTCACTGCAGCTGAGTAAGTTTCCTCCTGTGGGTCTGCTCTGGGTGGGTTGCTTGTACTCAGACTTAACAAATACTTCAGGCCATAAGTATTTACAAACACTGAGCACAAAAGATCCCTCTCTCATTACATTCTGGCAACTGGTTTAAGATGGCTGATTTACCTTTTTAAATTTATTTTTAATGTGATCTGGCTGTTTAGCCCAGGGTGGCTTTGTACTCATCACCCTTCTGTCTTAGCTACCCAAGAGATGGGATTGTCGTGGTGTGCCATCATACCTGGCTCCTAAATTATAATTTTGGATCTCTATGATAAGCCTTGAGTTTAGGCTGACCAGAATGTTAGGCTGCTTCTGTATTAGTGCATATTATGGAGTCTGCTGTCAGATCTTTTTTGGTGACTTAGGGTGGGCCCCGTCTGCTCAGAAGAGGAGGAGAGGGGGTATGGGGAAGGATTGTGGAAGGGGGTGGCCGGGAGGGGCCAGTGAGGGAGTGACTAATTCTGAAATTGTTTGTCTTCAGAAAAGCAGCTTATTTGCTATTATTTACATTTACTACAAATTATTTTTAACAATCTTTGTGCTTCTTTCTCCATTAAATATGTAAGACTATGGTAGTAACATCTGTTTCCCCTCTCCTCTGAATAGTTGGATTGACGAATTCATTTCTTGCTTGTCTGACTAATCACAATGAATCTTCTGTGTGCTGGGTCTTAGTCTAGACGCTTAGGAAGGGAGCAGAAAGCAGGGCAGACACAAATTCTACCTTCTCTTCTAACCAGAAGCAGAAGAAAATAGGAAGGTGGAAAAATGCACCAATGACATCGGAGCAGGGGCGGGGTCACAGATCAGGTGATTTGGAGTGGGAGGTCTCTGTGTCACGTGGTGTAGGAAAGTTGCAGGCAGGAAGCATTCTTATCTGGGTTTGCTTTTCTCATGCAATGTCATTCGCGTTTTACTTGCATTCATTAAAGCCCTCTTAAAAAATAAGTTTCCCTGAGTGATTCCGAAAGCTATTTCTTGACATTTCTGCCTCTGTTCATATGTCCATTTTAAATTTATTGTTTTGTAGTGATCGAACTGTGAGAATCTGGAAGGCCCACCACTTGCAAGATGGTCAGATCTCTGACACAGGTGATCTGGGGGAGGATATTGCCAGTAATTAACATGAATGAGGATAAGCAGAAGCCGACACTGTGATGATGCTCTGTGTTCTTTATCGAAAACGATGTCCTGCACTTATTACTAATGGAATCAACTGGAAATAAATCTCAATCCTTCTGCTAGATAATGTGTATCCTAATAAAATTGTTCTGTCTTGTATGTGAAATATTAATATCTACCAACACATATACTTCCTAAAATCGATGTATTGCTTGAATCACACTTTTGTTGTGGCTGAATTTTTGTGCCTCGCTATAAAAAGACACTGCAAATTATTTGAGTTATAAGACATCTGCTTTTGTGACAGTCAGAAGCATACCCAGAATGAAACACGCCTGTTAACTCGTTCAAATAATGTGGTCATAACTTATGCATTTAAACTTATATTGGAACTGTTAAATCAAAGTGTAGTCTGCTCACCAGGAATTTTGTCAGTGTATAGGGGTTCTAAATTTCAAAGCTCATTCAGTGTACTGGAATAACACAATGAGGAATTATTGGTGTTTTTTTTTTCATAATTGACATAGTCGACTAAGAAGGATAACAATTTGTGCTAAAATGCTCATGTTTACCTGTATTGACCAAAGCTTTCAGTTGTTCTACATTCTGTGCTCAGGATTAAAATACTGCACAACCGTTGTGTCGTTAGTACTGGGCACATATTCTGTGATGGTCAGTGAGCTGTTGATTTCCTAACAGAAAGATATTTTCATCTATTTTCCTATGGAATTGTTTCTATTATTATCTTTTAATTTCTTTTTATTTAATAGTAATAGCTCCTTTCTCTTTCCTCTGATTTTTATATGCTGCTAAATATATTTTAAATATACTGTGTTTGCACACACTGGTAGCTATGATGTGTCTGCACACATTGGTAGACTATTATCATTTGTGGTGGGAACCAATGTAAATAGGTAGATTGTAAAGAGAGACTATCTTGCATTATGACTATGAATTTCTAAATGCTGTTTGATTGGGTTTTGTTACAGGATGTATAATTTATCCGTCTGCTCAGAATATTAATTTGTAAATTCTGCAAGGTTAATTTTATGTAATGGTATAACTTTTGAAATTATTGTCTCGTGTTATTTTTTTCTTTTTTGCCCTGAAAAATATTTGTTTGTAAATGGAAGTTTAGCTAGTGCCTAAATAAACATGTGCTATGAATTGTTTCTATTGTACTAGTCTTTTTCTAATTGTAAGAAAATTCTAGTATTGGCAAATCTTTTTTTAAAAAAAAAAAATTGGATATTTTCTTTATTGACATTTCAAATGTTTCCCCCTTTCCAGGTCTCCCCTTTGGAAACCCCCTATCCCATCCCCCTTCCCCTGCCTCTATGAGGGTACTCCCCCACCAACCTACCCACTCCTGTCTTCCTGCCCTGGCATTTCCCTACACTGGGGCATTGAACACCCTCAGGCCCAAGGGCCTCTCCTCCCACTGATGGACAATAAGGCCCTCCTCTGCCACATGTATGGCCAGCTTGGCAAATCATTTTTGTCTGTGCATGATGTGAGGGAAGATTATCTAACCGTTCTCTTCTTTGCTCATGAGATGTGAAATAGTTTTTGAAAGGCTCCAGTTGTAACCTCATCTTGATAAACTGTGGAAACACTAGTTAAACCAATTGATGTAATTTAGGGATTCAGACATAGAAAATAATACAAAAAATGACCATGCATCTCTGCTGAGAAGGGCATCAACAGAGACAAGATGACAAAGTGGTGGAGGCTGCAGAGGAGGCTTCCAGGGTCCAACCTCTGTGCTGTTTTTTCCCCCTCCACCCCACTTAGGTCCCAAATAGTACCTGCTTGCTTTAGGTTGAGCTGCACATCTATTGCTCTATCTTCCTTTATGCATATATATGGTGTTTGTAGGGCAAACTTTTTTTTTTTAAGCTAAGGGACATATTTTCCCTTAACTTAAAAAAATTCCCTGACTATTTCCCATCCTGAGAGCCTAACCACCGAGCCCTTGTTCCAGCCTCTGCTGCTCTTGTGTTCTACAGCTTTTGAAAAAAAAAAGTCAAGACGGTTGTTACCCAAGCACCACACCAAAGCAGGCTAGGCATTAACAAAATACAAATCAAAACTGAAGTGAGATGCACTAAATGAATCTATCTGATGGCGTTAGTAGGTGCTATGACAATTTTTCACGGAAATGGTAACAAAATGTAGATGTTGCTATCCATGTGCAAGCTGTGGGTGTCTATCCAGTGGACAAAAGCTACCACCGTGAGTCGTGATTTTGGACATCGACACTGACTGTACAATGGCTAGATCCCATTGTCTGGAAACTTAGGAACTCTTCACTTTGTCCAATAACTTCTAGTAAGTCCTTTTCGTGACTTAACTGGCCAAGTTGGTTGATGTTCTCACAGCTAAGACAAGGACTGAAGAGTTCTGGGAACAGAGTTTCCAGTCCCTGGAAATGGCATAAGACAACAGCAACAGAATCAACAACTGTGATGATTTTCTTGTCTTAACTTTTAGACATTTCCTGGGGGTACAGTGGCCTCATCCAGTTCATTCCAGAGGATGGTCTCCAGGTCTGCCAGGTCTTTCAGGATGAAGATGCTTTTAAGTCCAGGTTACTGTACCCTTCCTAGGTGACTAGTGGTCTGAGGACAATCTCGTTTTAAAAAATCTTTTTGTGTGTGTGAAGTATCATTGCTTTGCTTATTTGAAATTCCCACCAAATAAATCAAGAAAAGATTGAGGTTTATATTTTTGTTTTAGTTGGTGAGGATTGCTCTTTGTTTTGAGACAGGGTATCATGATGGAGATCACATTGCCTCAAAACTATGATCCTCCTGCCTCTGCCTTCCAACTACTGGGATTACAGGGCTGTGCGCTGTACCGTTTGAGCTTATTTGTTTTTATTCCAAATAGAGCAAGGGTACACATAAATTTCCCAATGGAACCAATATCTTTGACTTAAGAAAAATGTTTTTTCTGGGGGAGGGGGGGTGGAACACTAATTACAGAACATGATCTCTGAGCATCTCTATAGAGGGATATGGCCTGCTGTGCCCGTCTCTGTGTGAGCAAAACTTGTGGCAAAACTTTGGCTACTTTATGGGTTCTTTTTTCTTCCACCCTTCTCTGCCCCCTTTCCACCCTTTCAACCACCCAACGCTAGATAAGAGAGAAGAGGAGAGAAAGGAAGGAGGGCGACATTATCCTTAGATAACTTACTGCTGATTAGGGGCATCAAGTTCCTTAGAGCGAATTTGATTTTCACCATCAGGACATCTAATTTCCTCTTCCTCATTCTTCAACTTAACAACATTATCAACAACAACCAACAGCAACCAATAACTCACCCCAACTCCGAGGGCCCTAGCATTTACATACTCTCAGAAAAGTCCCCAGAATTCCAAATGTCACACATTCACAAAAACTATCTGCTGCTGGCAAAACCACAGCCCTGCTAGAGCACGAGGCAAATCTTAGGCAGCTGCTGCAGACAGTCTGAAGCAGCCCTACACCCCCACACCTGGGGTTAAACCAAAAGCACGTTCCTATTTCTGTGATTTTTAGAGAAACTAAAATTCTCACTACAAAAACTAGATTCCCTCCTTAAGCTGAAAAAAAAAAATCTAGATAAAATTTTGAAATTTTGCTTTGTGTTAGGGTCTTACAGTCACATACAAAGTGCCTTGTCTTTTATTGTTCTTGAGAGTTTATTACAATAAAAACAATCAAAGTACAGTCTAATGCAGAGATAGGAAGACCAGCCACCAAGACACACACATGTACCACATGATTCGAAATCTCCAGTTCAGAAGTTGGTTCTCCATTTTACAGCCCAGGTGGCATGGGGAAAGCTCAGGTCTGGTTAGAAATAGTTGAAGCCAGTGCTTTTCACTCCAACTGCGTTGGACAGCCACCTGGGGCCTGTTAAAACACAGACTGGCTGTCTCCTTTCTACTCTTTAACTCACAAGAATCTGTGTATCTGGCTATTGTACTTCCAAGACAACACAGGAGCTACGGGGAGAGCCTTCACTTTGAGACTCACAGCTCTGAGAGGATTTGCTCAGCACTGAGAACCAGTTCAAGTGGAATAGCTAAGCTCACTGAATTACTGTGTTTTCCTCAGGATGGTTGTTGGTCAGGTCTCATTCCTACTCTATCTTAGGGTAACTGTTACCACTCTATGTTGCGGAGAAGTTAGCCACACATGTCTGCGGCTCTCACCATTCCTGAAGGCCATGAGTGAGAGGAATGTGACTTTCAAGTAGTGATAGTAATAGCAGCTTAAGGAGACCCTGACCCCACAGCTGTATGTGATTCCCCACTGTGTGAGATAATCAGAGCACTTTGTTTAAGTTTACTGGGCCTGGAGATTCCTCCCTAGTCCTTTAAGGTACTGTAATAACCTCAAAGTTATCAGTTGATGTAGGCCTAATGGAAGAATTTATTAAGAGACAATTTAGAGGGATTAAATAGGGATCAGCTTTCTGGAAAGTACCATGCCTAAAACTCCTGGATGGCGTTTTGCTGACCTTTAATTTCAAATAAATGGAAAACTAAAGATTGGTTTTGCTCTTTCTGGAAGGTAATGCTCGAATTCTAGCATAGAGAGGTAGCAATGGGAAATAAAAACACAAAGGAAAAGGGAGACTGGGTGTTCCAGAGAATATGATGAGTTGTGGATCTGGTGACTTGGGGAGCTTGGACTTTGCTTCTCGAAGTTGAGACAGGTTTCTGATTGTGTGGCAAACTATTCTGTGGGTAATGGTGGGAAGAGGACAGATCTTTATGTAGCAAAACTCATCTGAGGCCATTGGGATGATCCACTGGGAGTGTTTCCTGGGCGTAAAGTAGGTGCCAAGCTTACAAATGGAAAGAATCCTCATGATGAGAGAGAGAAAGGATTCTAAAGGGTCTTTTGAGTGTGGCAGTACATGAGTGGTAGAGGACCCTGTGGCTCTGCTGCCATGGATTAATTTGATGTTTGTAGTGTCCTGGGAGGAAGGAGGAGGAGGTTAAAATCGGTAAGCCATTCTTGACACCTCCAATCTAGTGCTGCATGCGATCTTACAATGCCCTACCCTTCCTCCATCTCCACTGCTACTCCATGCCAAGGCTTCTAGCCTTCTGTGGTTGCATTAGGTATCTTTCTGTTGCGATGGTAGAACTTAAATACAAAAATCAGCTTGGAGAAGAAAAGGAGTTGTTTTGGATTACAAGCCCAGAGGGGAAGCCATCCCTCATAGTGGAGAAAGCAGAGCCCCAGCATAATGACCCACCCACATGAGACAGCTATTGACAACCACCACACTAATTAAGCCAATTATGTTGTAAGTATTTTTTATTGGTGCCCAGACCAAGAGCAGGCTTGTGCCTCTGAAAAGTTTCTTGGGTCCAAACTTCAGAGACACAGAGTTTTTAAAGGCAAAAATCTTCACAGGCCAAAATGTTCATGAAAGTTAGATGAGGATCAGTTACCTTGAAACATTCGTTCCTAGCAGAGTATAGTAGTTATTTTAAACATAACTTGCCAATTGTTTTGATTAACACATAGTCAAGGCCGTAGAAATCTCAAATTGTTGCCAGGGCAGATGTGACCATTAGGGGAAGAGGGTAGAGGGCTGAGAACTGTCTAAGCAAATACAAAATGGAGTCAGAACAGGACAGTGTTACCTTCGTCATTTCAGTGGGAGCACGAGGCTGAGCAGAGCCAGGAAGCAGAGTGATCACATTTCATCTATGCATCAGAAGAAGAGAGCATGAAGTAGCACCGGGTTGTAGAACCCTTATAGCCATATACATCCTCCAGCAAGGTTCCACTTTACCTTCTTAAAAAGGACCACCAATGGGGCACCAAGCACTCAAATGCATGAGCCTACAGAAGAGCTTACCTGAAGTGGAATTTCTGGTTTCTTTGGAGACTCAGTTTTGTCATGTGATGTTTTTCTGGAAGCTGTCGTGTGAGAGGGCATATGATGCTTTCTTGAAGTGGACATTTGAGAAGGCATGTGATTTTAAGAAAGAATATAAATATAAGCCCATAGGCCAGTGTATGTGAGGACACTCTTGCATTGGTTCGCCTTGCAATGCTTTGCTGGTCTTCGCTGATCTTCACTTGTTGTGACTTCATAGAGAGAAGTGTACCAACAACTCCCCGTGGTATTCCTGTTGCATCTTGCCATTTCTGTGAACGTGTGCCAATTTGGCAGAGTCTTATTGTTTCTTCTTGATTGAGCCCCTGCTACTGGTTGGTGTTTGGTGTTTGTCTCCTGGATTGGACTGCCACTACTGATTCATGTTTGGAATCATTCCAAAGAACTACTTCTAAACAGGTCCACATCCCTCTTGTCTTAGTAACCATCTTTCTCCCCTGTCTTTGGTTGGTGCTAGAAGGGAGGTTGAAGTGTTTAAGAACCCTTATTAAAGTAGGTTGTGAAAAATCTAAGCCTACAATCACCTATTCAAACCATGGCTGTCATCTGCTTTAGTAACACTTTTAAACAACTCCTGAGTGGTATTTTTCAAGTAAAACTATATTCAAGTTCCCAATGCTTAGAAGGACTCAGAGAAGTCCTATACTTCCCCAGGCAATGACAAACAGCTCTGGGACCAGTTCCTTATAAACTCTTACCCAGCACTTAGAATCCTTAGACTCTTAACCCTCTCTTATCTATCGGAGCTTACTTCAGACATGACCCCTTATGAAGTCATGATCTCCAAATACCAAGCAATGACAGACTTCACCAGTGAATTTCTTTGACCTGAAATGTTTTTAATTTTTTAAAAGTTACCTTTATTTATGTGTATGTGTGTGTACTTGTCTGTGTGTACACAATGTGCATGCAGATTCTTATGGCCCCCAGAAGAGGGAGTTCTGGAGTTGGAGTTAAAGACAAGTTACCAAACCCTGTTCAGTTCAAAAGTAGCAAGTGTTTTTAACCACTAATCCATCTCTGTAGCATGAGCCTGGTATACTTTTGTTTGGAAGGTTATTAACTGTTAATTCTGTTTATGTAAATGAAAGGGATTAATCTTTTTCTACTTGTAAGAGTCTTAGCAGGTTTTGCAAGGCACTGCTCAGTCATGCATGCTGATATGTAGCTTCTTATATTTAGTAGAGCTGTTGTGAGTTGTCTTAAATTGTCCTGTCATAGAGGTGGTTTCTGAGTTAGGGCTCAGATTTGAAGCTGTTTCTATGAGATGGATGTTCTTTCAGGAAACAAACAAAAGAGATGGAGAGAGCCTGCTCTCTTCCCTCATTTCTTTTTTCATTCTTCCCTTCTCTATGTATGTATGTATGTATGTATGTATATATGTATGTATGTATCTTAAGGTTTTACTGCTGTGAACAGACACCATGTCCAAGGCAACTCTTATAAAGGACAACATTTAATTAAGGCTGGCTTACAGGTTCAGAAGTTCAGTCCATTATCATCAAGGTGGGAGGGAGCATGGCAGTGTCCAGGCAGGCGTGGTGCAGGAGGAACTGAGCAAACAGGAGAAAACTGCCTTCCAGGCAAATAGGATGAGAGTCTTAAAGCCCACACCCACAGTGACACACCTACCCCAACAAGGTCACACCTCTTAACAGTGTTACTCCCTAGGTCAAGCATATTCAAACCATCTATCTATCTATCTATCTATCTATCTATCTATATCAATAATCTTTTACTTATTTATTTACTTACAGTATTGGTGATAAATACATATATCATACAACATAATTTGAACCACCCATAGACCACATATGCATAAAAGCAGAGTGAAAATGGGTACTGTGCTGATGCATGTTTCTAAATATATCTCTTGACCCCAAAAAGATTGAAATTTTCTGGACCTTTCATCCATGTCAATAATATTCCTTGATTTAATTTAAGACCTTGTACTTGGCCTGCTATCCTACTACGTACTAGGCATGTTTAACTTGCTTTAAAGAAAACAAGTTGTAACCAACCTTATTATACCTTAGATGTCCTACATAAAATCACCTTTTAGAATCTAAGCTAACTACATTAACTTTAATCTTAAAGAAAAGTGTCAATTGAGAAAAACAGCATTTTTCATGGCCAATAATGTAAAAACATGTTCTCCAAAAGTTTACTGTTTACCTTAGAAACCTTACTCATTGATAAAAAACAATTTGAATCACTGTTCTCTGAAATCTCAATTTGGTAAGTGTCTGCATTGTATAACATAAACATATAACACTAAGAGTAAAACTACAGCTTTTCAGATGAATCTGTTGAGCATCCAGGGTTGATATCCATGAGCTCAGAAAACAAGTCACTGGTGCTGACTTTTTCCGTGGTAGCTACTCTCCTGCTAATCTCCTGTGCTTTATGCTCACAGTGAGATTGAAGAGGAGGGGAATTCAACTCTTTTAACAGGAGAACACAAAATAGTTTTTGGGTGATGACAAAAAAAAATTGGAGAGGAATTAAAAGGCCATTTATCAAATTTGCCAAGCTTGCCCCAATCTTGTTTTTTAGTAGATGTGTACATTCAAGCTTAGCATAAACTTCAACTGTGTAAGGGTTTTAGCTTAAGAAACGAAACTTTTGACTTGTATAGTGGGTTTGCTGATGTGCTGTGTGTGCTCTTTAGTTGAGCACATTTCATTCTTCCAGTATCATTGACCTGGAGCTCCTTGGATGCTCTTTGGATGCTGAGACAGGCAAAGCTGTCAGCAACTGGAACAACTTAGTCTACAGCATGAGATATCATGGGGGAACACAATGTGGGGAAATAGCATGATTGCTGGGACAGCTTGATCTTTCAGGTGGTGGATTCGAGAAAGCTGATTTTTCTTGATATGCTGCAAAACACTCTTACCTGTGAAGATTTTTTAATTAATTAATTAATTTACACTTCAGATTTTATCCCCCCCCTCCCATCCACCCTCTGACTGTTCCACATCCCATACCTCCTCCCCACACCCCTGTCTCCAGGAGGATGTCCCCACCCCACCTGACCTCTAAACTCCCGGGGGGCCTCCAGTCTCTTGAGGGTTAGGTGCCTCTTCTCTGACTGAACCCAGACCCGGCAGTCCTCTGCTGTATATGTGTTGGGGGCCTCATATCAGCTGGTGTGTGCTGCCTGGTTGGTGATCCACTGTCTGTGAGATCTTGGGGGGTCCAGGTTAATGGAGACTGCTGGTCCTTCTACAGGGTCGCCCTCTCAGCTTCTTCCAGCTTTCCCCTAATTCAACCACAGGGTCAGCAGCTTCTATTGATTGAGTACAAATATCTGCATCTGACTCTTTCAGCTGCTTGTTGGATCTTCCAGAGTGTGGTCATGCTAGGTCCCTTTTTGTGAGCGCTCCATAGCCAAGGTAATAGTGTCAGGCCTTGGGACCTCCCCTTGAGCTGCACTTTGGGCCTGTCACTGGTTCTTCTTTTCCTCAGGCTCCTCTCCATTTCCATCCCTGTAACTCTTTCAGACAGGAACAATTATGGGTCAGAGTTTTGACTGTGGGATGGCAACCCCCTCCCTCACTTGATGCCCTGTCTTCCTGCTGGAGATGGGCTCTATAAGTTCCCTCTCCCCACTGTTGGACATTTCATCTAAGGTCCTCCCTTTGAGCCCTGAGCGTCTCTCACCTCCAAGGTCTCTGGTACATTCTGGAGGGTCCCCCAACCTCCTACCTACCGAGGTTGCCTGTTTCCCTTCTTTCTGCTGGCCCTCAGGGATTTCAGTCCTTCTTTTTCCCCATCCAGTACCCGTCATGCTACCCTCTCCACCCCTGCCCCCCATCCCCCTTTCCTCCCTCCCAGGTCCCTCCCTCCCAAACATTTCCAGGAACACTTTTCAGCAATTCCACAAGGGGGCAGTGATGTCCCTTGCAATGTTGGTGACTGAAGCCAGAAAATCATCATCCTGTCTTTTGAACTTCAATAGGTGTGGTGGTGGTGGTGGTGGTAGTGGGGGGGCATTAAAGTATCATGACTTCCCACAGACATTTAGGGCATATTAGGAACCAAGTTTCAACAGAGGACAGGATGGCCAAATGTCTTGTGTACAGCAGAGTGACTAAGTTGAAACCAGCTGCTGCACCTGGTTAAATTGAGTAGCGTTTGATAGTTGATTGAATGGACAATTCATAATTCTTGATGTTTCTGTCTGCCCGGCTGCCTCAAGAGATGGAAAAATTGAAAGTTGTTTGAACTGTCAAGCCAACATCTTAAACGACTTGGAGAACTGTCTCTTCGGTTCTTAGGGAGGAACAAAGGCATGCAGGCCTCAGTTTTTAGCTGGTAAGGGCTGTGCCAGCCGCCAGCCAAATACTTAGGA
This sequence comes from Rhynchomys soricoides, assembly GCA_019843965.1. NCBI lineage: Eukaryota > Metazoa > Chordata > Mammalia > Rodentia > Muridae > Rhynchomys > Rhynchomys soricoides. The sequence goes on along the minus strand of JADRCH010000028.1, from coordinate 7,593,369 downwards.
TTGACCATACCTGAGAGAGAGAGAGAGAGGGGGAGCTAAAGCAAGACCTGGGAGTACTGAATTTTTTTCCTTCTCTCTATCAAAAATGCTTAAAAACTTGGAGGATGTTTATTTATTTATTTATTTTGGAATGGCAGGATTCTGCGAGCTCTAGATTCTAAGATATGCAGAAATTATCTGAGCCCCATATCAACCCATAAAACATACTTATGGAGGAAAAATACAAAATCTGACCTAGAGGGCAGAGGAACCTGAGTCTTCTAATACCTTAAGCAGTTACTCATCATACCCCTAACCTGAGTGTTCCTGCTGGTAAAGATATCAATCTCTACATAACTGAATGGACAGGGGTGGCTTTGAGAGTGCTCAGGGGCCCACGAAACAACATAGGCTACCATAGTCACATGCCCAGCATGTCCAGACCTACAATCACAGTCACACTGTGCAATCCAGAGTTGACTAAAATGAAATGATTTGACTGTTCTATCCCCACATAATATGGCAGAACTGTTAAAACTAAAAAGAAGTGTCTGATTAACCAATAAAGACTTCCAAAATACCAGACCTTACCCTGGGTAGGTCCAGTTATTCAAAGTCCTCCCTCAAATGTATTTTCTTCTTCCCAGAGGAAGATGAAGATGACAAAATGGCCCCAACATGATTTTGAACAAATAATTCCAAGAACTTAAGTCAATAGGGAAGACTTAGACTCCCTCAGAAACCCTGACTAGGTTGTATTTATAGATGAAAGCTCTTTTTATTAAGCTTGGGGTCCAGCAAGTCACATATGCTTATAGTGAGCCTTCCTGACATTCTGGAGAGCAACATCTTCCCTCCAGGGACTGGAACTCAGTTGGCTGAACTAATAGCCTCCTGATCCAAGCCCTAGAATTAAGTCAGAGCAAGAGGGTCACCATATGTGCTGCTTCTAAATATGTCTCTGCTGTTCTCCATGCCAATGCGTTCTTCCTGAGGTCACCTCCCCTAGTCAATGTCACCAAGAAACAAGGTGATTTTTCACTCATGTTTCAACCCAAGAAAGTAGCAGGTGTCCATTGAAAAGGACATCAAAGGGGAACAAAGGAAGTGCCTGAAGGACACAGGTGGGCTCACAATACTATCAAAGAAGCAGCAAATCAAGTTATGACTGTGGTCCCTCTATTGTGGGTGACCCCAGTGCTCTTCGGAGGAAATGGCAGAATTGCAGAAGAATAGATTATTATCCAACCATCAGGATGGTTTAGAAGGATTCTGGAAAACTGGTCTTCTGTGCCACAGGTAGATGGGAAAAATTAAAGACCTTCTTGCAGGCAGTCTTTCATCTGGGCAAAGCTAGAATGCCACAGCTGACAGAAAGACAATTTTAGGAAGAAATCACTAAGACAACTGACCAGACAATGAGGGGAAAATGAGCTGCCATGGAGGGATGATTGGCTTGCTCCCCTGGAAACACAGAAGACAGGATCCTATTCTGGGGAAGAATGGCAGCTAGACTTCACTCACATACCTCTAGACAACGGCAACCAATTACTCTTAGTGTGGGTGGGCGGGCCCCTTTACCAATTGATTAGAGACCTTTCCAGATGAGATAGAGAAGGCCTCAGTGAATGAAACCCCAAGATTTGGACTGTTGCGGACAATTCACTTTGGTAATGGACTTGACCTTCATAGTCTCCATGACAAAAAAGGAGCTCCCTGCCCCGAGAACACAATTTAATCTCCATTGTGCATGAAGCCTCAGTCCTTTGAGAAAGTAGAACAAAATAATTATGAGCTCTTTGGGGGACATGACTGGAAGTTGATTCCAGAGTCTAGCTTTTCTGGGACTTCTTTATTCCCTCTGGCCCTGGTGCAGATAAGAAATACGCTTTCACAAATGACTGACTCCCTCCTCTTCCTCCTCCTCTTCCTCCTTCATCTTCATCTTCTTCTTCTTCTTCTTTTTTTTTTTTTGAGACAGGGTTTCTCTGTATAGCCCTGGCTGTCCTGGAACTCACTCTGTGGAGCAGGCTGGCCTCGAACTCACAGAGATCCTCCACTTGCCTCTACCTCCAGAATGCTGGAATCACAGGCATACACTGCCACTGCCCAGCATGACTTCTTAAGATAAAGAAATTGAAAACTAAAACATGTAACCTTTTGGGTTCATTTCTGGTAGTCTCTTTGTCCTGTACTTTCCATGGATCCCCCATCTTGGGAGAAGCCTTCTCCTTGTGAACAACAAGACAGTCTAATGTGTCTCTCCACGAGAACGGCAAATAGACTGATGCCACTGGAGCCACAAGACCATCTCACTCTCTGGGTTCGGATTTATTTTCCTGCCCCTTACCACATTTCTTCTTTCCTGACTCTTTGCTCTGTTTTCTGGGAACACCTTCCCTCAGTCCCTATGCTTTGTCAACACCTGGCCAAACTAGATTACACGATAAGATTACTTTTCCTGGTTGTCCTAATTTGTGGTTTACTACCCTTTGAGTCCTCTGACCATGGGATGAAAAGGGCTTCTCTCTACTTGAGGACCTTTAGGTAACTATCTATGGTTCTGACAGAACTCCAACACCTGGAGGAAATCAGTCATCTTGTGTGCTGAGAGAAGGCAAATCACCACTTGTAACCTTCTCCACTCTTCCTTCCCTCCTGTAAACATTTTGTGGTGGTTTCAATCAGAATGGCCCCCACAGGCTTGGTCGTTAGGAGGTATGGCCTTTTTAGAGTAGGTGTGGTCTTATTGGAGGAAGTGTGTCACTGGGGGTGGGCTTTGGGATTTCACATGCTCAAGCCATACCCAGTGTCTGTCTGTCTGTCTGTCTCTCTCTCTTTCTCTCTCTCTCTCCCTCTCCTCAGTACTTGTCTATCAGGATGTAGACCTCTCACTATCTCTCCAGCACCATGCCTGCCTGCATGTCACCATGCTTCCCTCTATGATGACAATGGACTAAATCTCTGAACTGTTAGCAAGCCCCAGTTAAATGCTTTCCTTGATAAGAGTAGCTGTGGTCATGATGTCTTTTTTTACAGCAAGAGTGACTAAAACCCATTTTAAAGTACCCAATTCTTGCCGCAGGGGCAGTAACTTCTCTCAGAACCTTTCCCACTTCCCAACTAGTGAGAAGTTCTACTTCTCTCTAACACATGGCTGGGTGCATGTTCTTTCTTCTGAGTTCACAGGCATCAATCCTCATCATCCATGGGACAGCATCCTCGGGGGTCACAGACCAGAAGCAAGTAATGGGTGTGTCAATCACCCGCAGAATAACATTACCCATTCCAGAAAATCCAAGAAGCACAAGTACCTGAAGACATGTTAGGAGGATGTGAGGAGCAGCCGTCTCTTTAAGGACAACTGTGTTGTCTGTATGTACCCCAGAAGCCCTTCCTTGACACTGTCTCCTACACACCTGTTGGGAAACAATGTGGTAGAATGGAGCCCCACATGTCTGTCCCAGGGAGCTGCGGCTCTAGGTGGGACAGGACATGTGGGAAGAGGCAGATCATCTTCCCCCACAGTCCGACTGGCAGATTGGGGGGCTATGGGAAGCCTCTTCGGGCCCTGCCCGTGGGTGGGGGAGGGGCCATTCCCAGGGAACTCGCAGCAGCAGTCTCCGTGGGTTCTCTAGCCCAGGCACCACCGCAGTCTCTCAGGGTGCCACAGACGGATTAGCCAGAGCATAGCTGGGGTTCCCGCCGGACTGGTTCTCGGCTGATTTGGGCGCTAGCTGCTTATGCTTGGGTGAATGGGTACCGTTGAGGAGCACTGGGATTCCCACAACAGAGATTGGTCTTGGCTCATTAATCGAGGGCCAGCTCCTTCGCTTCCCATGGCGGGTCCAGACGAAGAGACAGTCCATAATTCTAAGGCATTTATTTTCATCTTGTGGAAAGTGGCATGGATGGAACTGTACTTCCAGCCTCTCCCAGAGAGGCGGGAGAGATATAGTAACTGGGAAGGGGCGTGGCTAAGCCTCTAGGTGTCTCACTTACATGGGGGTGGTTCTGGGCTGTGTGGCCACGCCTGTATCAAGGCGTGATATGTGACCGTGGCTAGAGCCAAAAAGCCTTCTAGGAGCTTTGGCAAAAAACGTTTTCCAGTTTCTTGCGAATTACTCTGCTGGGTCTCCCAGAGTTGTCAGCCTGTGCTCAACCGGATGCCAGACTGTCTGCCAGATCACTGCCCCACACAGATCCTTGCTACTCAGTCTGTCCATGGAAAGTATTTTTTCTTTGCCCTCTTTCTCTCTTCCTTTTATTGATATTTGCCTTAGCCTACGCCTGTTAGCATGAAAAGCAGCATACTTTCTCTCTTTCTAAAGTCACCTGCATGCAGCTGCTCACAGACTCTGCTGCTTAGCTGCATGCCTTCTTGACCTCTGATAGTGAAAGCAACTCTTCTTCTTTTCTGCTTACCCATCCTCCTCTGGCTGCTGCTAGGATCTGCAGTCTCCCTGCCCTGTTGTTTTCCCCTCAAATTCCAATCTAATCGTCCTTGAATTTCTGTTGACTCTGTTTTAAATTCTTTTTCTCTCTACAAAACCTGCCAAAAGCATTCCTTTCTCCTGCCAACCGAACCACAGGGACACTTGCATGCCATATGTACTGCTGTACTGCTTAGAACAGCTAAGAAATGGAATAACCCTGGATGTTCATCAGCAGATGTATGGGTTAAGAAAAGATGGCTCATATGCACAATGGAGTTTTATTCAGCTGTAAAGAAAAATGAAATCATGACCTTTGCCAGAAAAATAGATGGAAGAACACGAAAGTCATTAAGCCAGACTCAGGAAGATAAGCACCACACATGCACATTCTAATTCTAATCTTTAATGTGTGTGGACATCTGTCTGTCTGTCTGCGTGTTTGCATGTATATATAAACTAAAGTTTCCAGAAAGAAATCAGACTGACATTCTATGCAAGCTGATTGGCTGAGTAGAATGTCACAGTCTATGCAGATGTTGAAATTCTACACAAGCAGGCCCAAATACTTGAGCTATCTTTAACCATGTAAATCATCATTTATTGCCCACCTTTGTATAAGACAATATCATATGATTGTTAGTCAAGTCCTTTTAGAACATATAAACAGATCCCCAAGTTTCCACTAACCCCAAACGTAAGAATGTCATCAGATAACATCTGAGCTTGAGAACAGAGATTGTCCCATGTCGATGAAGTCCATCTGCATGTTTCTATCAGAGTATTTGAAAAGTATGTTGTTTTGTGACTTTCTTTGCTCTATTTCTATAAAAAATTTTACAAAACTACTGTTTTGTAATGTAGCATTTGGGATCAGTTAAATTTGCCTTCCCTGGCCATGGTCACTCATATTTGGTTACATAATAAATTATTTTGTATCCATTCTGAAGTGAGAGCTATGGTATTTTTGTCTGTTTGTTTGTTGTTTATTTGATCACTGCTTCTGTGAGTATTCAGGACATGAAAAATAAAAACAGGGCCATGAACTGTGATAGTTTCTTGCTGAAAGACCACACCTTTCAGTGTCCTTTGAGGACTAACGAAGTCATTTCTGGCTCTTTAAGGGGCCTCATCCAGTCTTCCTTTGGAAGCATTTTGGCCGTCCTCACATGTGGTTGGCAAAATGCTGCCTCGTGGATGAACACAGTCTTGCTTAAGGTTAGACCATGCTTCTCTCTTTCTGCCTTCTGTCTCTCTATAGCTGCCTCTTTAATAATCAAACAGAAGTGAAGAGGAGATATTAGTGGAGATGGAGAGGGAAGGAAAAAATAAAGATCAAATAAGATAAAGAACAGAGAAACTGTGAAAATTCTATAAAAGAAAGCAATGACTTTATACGTGAATTTAAATAACTAAGAAACAGCACCATTGTCTCAGTTGCCTGTTAACTCTCCTGATGGATTTTCACTGTGGTCACAGCAAAGCTGAGTTCCTTCTAGTGATCACATGGTCCTTTGCAGTCCTTACCAGTTCTGTTTACTCAACTTTTCTTTCTCTTAGGCTCCTTCAGCTTTTGTCACACCAGTGTTCTTGATATTACTCTGGCCTGTTCTGCACATGCCTGCCTCAGAGCTTCACTACGTGGTACCTTCTATGTAAGTCAGTCTTCCCATAGACATCCATGTGCGCGCTCTCTCTCTCTCTCTCTCTCTCTCTCTATATATATATATATATGTATATATATATATATTAGAAGGGACACAAGTAGTAATTCAGTTTTTGACAAATAACCAGCATGTGTGGGATTTTTAAAAAAACAAAAGAAATGAACTAAATAAAAAGGTAGAAACTAGACTTGGAAACTGTAGCTTCATGCTGCTGCATAAAATAAGCCCTGTGGGGTGGGAGAAAGGCAGTCAATCTTTCCACGGAGTAGGCGGAGTTTGTTCTTCCAGGTGAAAAAGAATCTGCATCTTTACCCCCGAAGTGTCCTGAACGTGAACTGCGGTTTTACTTCATCACCATCATTTTCTATATCTGACTGATAGTTCTCACGATCATGAAAAGCCAGTGGGTAATTCCTAAAGAAATCAGCACTTGGTAGCCTGAGCACTGTCCTCTGCTGCAAGGCATGCTGGGTGGTTTTAAGCCCATTTGCTATTGGCTGTTCTTTTTCTCCTCTGTCTATTTTCATTTTCTTTTCTCCTGTCAGCCGTCTTAAACCTTAACTTCTCATTTCATTCCTTGCATAGCGAATAGTAGTAACCCTTCAGACATGTCTATCTCTATAATCTAACGTATTTTTAGATGACACATTATATAATAATTTGTTTTTATCCTTTGGTGATTTCCTTGTCAAGCCGGAAAATATGATTGTCTCTACTTTTCACACTTGTTTATTGATAATTATCAACTTAGATCAAAGCATAAAACAGAACACATTTATTGGATTGGGTCTCTGTTAGGAATGATGGGGCTTTGGCTTCAGTAACCAACATTTCATCCAACCTGGCTTCCTGCCAATGTGTGATGTTATGTTTCTTTTGCTTTTCCTCAATTACAGATTAACTTTAAATGGTGACCTTCTTTCTATTTCTTTTTTGCTTTTACTGGCGGCGAGTGTCCTGTCCACTGTGCAAAGTGAAAATATCAGCATGTCTTTATGCTTATTCTGCTTTCTGTATGATCCATTGGAGATTCCCAATTTTTACGTATTTGGAGATATACTAAGTTCTAGAAAACAATACTATTGAACAATATAAATAGAATCAAATTTGTGATTATAGAATGTTGGGGTCATGTTAATTCTCTTCTGCTTGCTAATGTGTTAGCTAGGGTATTGCAAAGAAACAGAACCATCAGGGTATGTATCTGTACATAGGGGCATACATGTGACTATCTATACATATCTACATATATATTTGTATGTATACAGTATAAAGAATTACTTCACACTTACAGAAACTGGAAGTTGCCAGCATCTTCAGTTCAGCACACTGGAGATCAAGGGGATCTAGCAGCAGGAGGTCTGAAAGTTTAAGCATCTTGAGACCCAAGAAGAATTAATATTTCAGTTTGCCTCTGAGGCAGGAAAAGACAGATGTCCTGTGTGGAGTCCAAATGGCTTCTGTCTTATTCATGGAAGGATGAACCTTATTCTCTTCAGCCTTTGGCTGTTTAGATGGCCACCACGTTCATAAAGACAATCTAGTTTATTCATACTATCCGGATGTCCTGGGCATCCCCAAGTCACTAACAGGAACACCAAGAATAAATATGTTCCTCAACTTGCAGAAATGTTAGGTCCCCGAAGACTCATCATAAGTTGAAAATGCATAAGACAAAAGGAATTTCACACATAAAGCCTAGCAAACTAAGTGGTTAAGCATCAAAATGAAGAGAATTTGCTTACCTTTTGCGATCACGTGACAGCAGGTGTCTGACACTGCCCCCAAAGCATGAAAGAATAGGAAAGTGGTTATCGCTGTTATAGAAATATCAAAATTCAACTACCATGAAGATAAAAATTCAGACATTATTAGAAATTGAACTATCTATATTGGGCTAATAGCCTAATGGAGTTGACCCATAAAGTTGACTATCATTCCAATTGTAGAATAATAATACAAACTACATAGCCTTGTGTTTGAACCTTGGCTTCCTGTGCCTTCTTCTACTCATGTTTTTGGTCTCCTTGGTGTTTCTAAGTGGTCTTTGCTCTTTTCTCTGTCTTTGTTATAGGTTCATTGCCCCTCCTGCCCATTCCTTGTGTTATTCTGCAATCCGCCCTTTCTCCTGGAGTCCTCTCTCACTACCTCTTCAAATCTTTTGCCAGACAGACTAGGTGCCTGTGAAGTCTCCTAGAATCCTGAGACTGCCCCCCCCCTTCTATTTGCTGTTCTAATTCTCTGCTTTACTCTCTTGTTTGGCTGGAATAGATCCTTGAGGAACTTTTCAAGAAAATGATGGGAAAAAGCAAATATTCTTAGTAGATTGACCTCAAAAGATGAAGCTGTTAGAAGACAAAGGAGAATCAGTCAGGACACTTATGTGGGCAAAAGTTGAAGAAACATTCTCCAAAGTGCAAAGCCAAAACCTAACAAACAGCACTATATTAAGGAGTCTCCTCACAATAAAAGGAATTACTGATTAACAGAATGATGATACAGCCTACAGAATGGAACACAATATTTGCGCCTAGTCATTGTAAGGTCACAAAGACGCAGGCCCTCTTAGCCTTCTGTTGATGATAAGGGAGGAGCTCTAACTTTGCCAGGGTTGACATTGGGATGTTGTATGGACTCAGAAAGGTCGGAATGCATGTCAAAGGCACTGAGAAAGGCAAAGGGAAAGACAGGCAGATGATGGCAGGAGACCTGGAGAAATGTTGAGGGGGAAATATTTAAAAAGGCACCATCCCACACTACTGCCAACTACTCTCTGCCCTGGCAGGCTTGCTACCTCCATGGCTAGCCCCAGGTTGCCATATTCCCAGCTTCGGTTCCCCTGCCTCAGAGCTGCTTGTACCATCTCAGCCATCCACCCCCTGAGGTTAGCTGTCACAAATCCCCTTAAACCCAGAAAATCAAAACTCTAGAAGCTTATAATTATCAGTCAGTGTTATATATCAATAAATTCTCAATTCACAAGATGCTCACACAATAATTTCAGAGCCAATTGATAATGATACAAGCTGCCCACCTAGAGTAGACAAGTTATCCCAAATATTCTATCCTTTTATGATATTCATAGCTGCCTGTGGCTATTTAAAGCCATGTGGATAAGGTTCATTCTCTTCTCCATCCATCTTCTTCCGTCCTCCTCCTTCTTCTCCTCCCTTCCTGTCCCTGTCTCTCAAATTCTTAGCTCTGCCTTCCTTTTCCCTGTCCATTCATAGGCTTCTTGTTGTAGTAATATTTAAATTAATTGGGGGAAATTTTTGCTACAGAGAAATTCCATTAGAAGCATCCTAATTTCCAGAAAATGTGTTCTGGAAAGCTCTAGATGTGTAGTCTTTAGGCCAGTAGCATTAGCATATTTTTTTTCTACTGTGTTAGAAGCCCTGGGAATACTGATCAACAATTTCTTTTATCAATTTGGGTCATTCTGTTGTACATTAAGGTAAAGCTACTTTAGATCATGAATTTGTCTAAAATGAGTAGCATGAAAAAAAATCAGTTTGATATGTATATAACATTGCAAGATTTATTAACATACCAAAGGATAAGACTTCAGTAGCAGAAAGTTTGATATGTGAAATATTTCTATTTCTTGACATTTTTAACCAGAGAAGTCATGGAAGAGTTGGTGTTTCCTTTCTCGGTCTGGGAGAGAGGTATCTCATGTGACTCGGCTCACCCAGTCAAAAGTTGGTGGACTGTTAATTATAAAAGGTCTTCCCAGTCTTTCCTTTCTGCCTGTCCCTTTTGGGAGCCACATACTGAAGACAGTGTCAACCTGGATTCATGAGTGAAAGACAGTGTCTGTTGAGGGTACAAAGGTCCTTGTGTCTACCATTGCCAGGAAAAACAGGAATGTGAATCACTCAGAAATGTCTTCTAATAGAAGACATACAATACATTCATTCCATCCAGAAAGCTAGGAGTATATATTGTTAATGACCCGGTGATCTTTTGCTATCTGTAGAGGAAGACATCACCCAAATCCCCTAGAATGATTATCCTGGACTCTCCCTCCCTAGACTTTCATCCTTACCTCCCAGTTAGTAGAAACCATCCTTAGTGAAGATGTCACATCTACTTTATAGCCTACTGACCTCTATGCTATTTCAGTCAGAGTCCACACTAGATCCTAAGCCTTTGACCTGCATAAGTTCATGGTCACATGTACTTTGTAAAGAAGGACTTTCTATGTAGTCACATCTCATCTTTTATTGTGAACCTGAAATAATTGTTGTCTGGAAACCTGAAATGGAAATGATTGTTTCCTGGAAACTTTTTCTCAAATTCTATTATATTTATATATACTGACATTAAACTGCCTGACATCAGACTCCCCAAAGTTTTAGCCAGGTTGAGGAAGTCAATCAGAACCAAGTTTTCATTTTCGTCTCTTTGTGATTCCCTCTGCTACTTGCCTTGACACCTGCAGAGATCTTCTCAAGTATCAGGTTGGGTTCCAGAATAAAGCACACATACAAAAGACTGTCAGCCTGGGTTCCTGGGTGGTGCACACAAACTAAAGATAGTATCAATCTAGATTTCTGAGTGACATACACATACTGAAGACAGCATGAGCTTGAGTTTCTGGGTGACACCCCGGAGGAAACTGTCTTATGTTGGTTGAATAAACTCATGTTGTATTTGAGCTGTAAATGGAAAATCTTTCACCTGTGATAGAACTTCCCTAGTTCCTATAAAGCTAACAGCTGTGTGCCATTGTGACGCACACGGCCTCACAACGTCAAGCTGAAGCTGGTAATAGCTCATGAGCTTGGCCAGGGTAGCTCGGGAGCAGAGTTTAAGCATGGCATACAGGAGTTTGGAAAGTTTCTTCTGATCCTTCTCCAAGGATGAGTTAAACGGAGTCACTCTGAAATTGTCACAAACAAGGTATGTGTTTCCAGAGAAGTCTCATGGAAAACTATTTTAAGTAACAGTAATGGGAGTGGGAGAGTTCTGTAAAGTACAAGACAGAGATTCCAGCACTTATAGGCAAAGTTGGAGATGATGTTGCTATGAATACAAAGCACTAAAGTAACTTAGGTGGAAAGGATATTTATTTATTTAGAGAGGGTGACAGCCATGGACAGCATGACATCACTCTTGACAGAGTGTTACATGGAACTGTTTATTCCCTTGACACTTGGAAATATCTCATTATGTAAATAACTTCCACATGTCTCTTCTACAATAAACTCATGATGTCTAAATTAATGACATAATTGTCTCTCGAACTTAGTTTCATCATACTAGAATGTCTTCTTTGTGTCTTCAGTAGCCATTGAGATAGCACAGCAGAATGACTGAGCAATCCGGACCTTTCTTGAGACAAAGAATGACTTCTTTTCTTTTAATCAATTAATTCATTCATTTACTTTATATCTAACTGAAGTTTCCCCTCTCTCCACTTCTCCCAGTCCTTGCTCCCCACCTTCCCTCCCCACAACCCACTCCTCCTCCATTTCTCTTCAGAAAAGGGAAGGTCTCCCATAGTTATTAACAGGCCTTGGGATATCAAGTTGCAGTAGGACTAGGTGCATCAATGAATAATATCTAATAAGATAATTAAATCACTACTGGTAAGATATTTACATGAGAATCAGTAGTTTAAAATATTATGAGTTCTTTCACAGAGAGGGAGTGGATTCTTACTGGTCCTAACTGAAACGTTTTACTGAACCTTCACTAGGGTCTTGCTCTAACCAGGTCTGTGCAGACATGCTGGCCTTCTGTTATGGAGAATGCTGGTGTTCATTTTGGAGGACTGAGGCTGGCATGATGGTCTTGTTGTGTTCAAACCCTCTGAGTATCCCTGTGACTAGATGAATTATTCAGCAAATTTCTTCACTAGTATGAGTTTGCCTAAGAAACTAAACTACATAGCTTAGAGAATGTGCTCAATTATTTACAGTTCTGTTGACCTTCATTTTATTATTGGACTTGTTCACTGTACAGTTGTAGATTGATCCCTTGCTAGCATTTGTTAATACCCAATAAAGATGTAGAAAAAAACACCAGTCTAGCTATGATTACCTTATGCACACTGTCAGGGGTGTAGTAAGCAGAATCTTTGGTTCTGGATTACTAACAATCTTAATTAAGTTATTTAATATTTCTGAGTCTTGACTTTCTTTAGTGAAACAGTTCTTAATTGGTTTGTGGGGGAGCTTAAAAGAGAAGGACTTGATAAGAGTCCTAGTAACAGTTGGATTGACAGTTTTGGTTTCTTAAAAAAAAAAAAATAAGTTATGCTCTGTGAATAAGTTTGTGCTTGAATCCCAGGTGTGAGATATGGGACTGCTTTGGCTTGTCCACAGCCATTAACTATGATTATCCTTCGCTCTAGTGGGGATCCATCTTTGCCTGCTGCAGATAGAGTAATTCTGGGGGACTCTGGATCGGGTATAAAATGAGAGAGCACCGAGGGCCAGCAGCAGCTGCTGCTCTCCCCCACCCACCCCTGCTGTTGTTGCATTTGCTATTGCTGGATTGCTAGTTTGCAGGACTGCTGGATATTCTGATGACAGAGATTGGACTTGTCTCAAGAAAAAAAAACTATCCCAGTCAGCAGGAAGTAGTATTTTGTTGACTGAAAGACGTCTACACCCTCTTTCCCCTCTAACCTTGTCTTTCTCCCACCTGGTGTTGAGGGGTTGGAGGGATTAAGGTGGAATAAAGGTTGGAAAGGAGGTAGAGATGTAAGAACCCAATAAAATATTAAAGCAAATTCTCCCACAGTCATACTAGGTACTAGACTGTTACTACATATCCAGTAGGCTAGCCTTTTACTCCTGATCTTTGAACCTCTGCCACCTGAATATTAGAATGGCAGGTGTTTGTTACCACATCTAGCTAAAACTCTACTTTTCATAAGAGAAAGCATATTGTGCACAGCATTGGCATTCTCTCTATGTGAAGAGATCTTAACTTTGCTTCCGTGTAGTGTTCCAGTGCCACACCTCATTGTCAAGGGCCATTGAATGGAATAGCTTGTTATTCATCATCTGTGATGGGATTCTGAGACTTTCCTTCTCCCAAATAGGATAAGCTATGCAAGAAAAGTCTGTCCCACTGATACAAAGACAGCTAAGACCTCCAGGGATCACTAGCTATAGTCCAGACTCACAGGTGAACAGCAGGCAATGAGAAACCCTGTCTTAAAAGAGCTGGATGGCATTTCTGAGGACTGCATCTGAGGTTTTATGTTGTATGCAACATGCCCCCATCCTTACCACATGCACATACACACACCCACACATGCATAAAAACCAAAAGTGGTATGCATTTCCTTTCTTCTTTAACATCGATTTGACAAAACTGAATGCTCCAATCCATATAGCTCCCAGCATTCTAAAATTGGTATAAATTTCTCATTCATATCTTATATGTAAATTATATAGAGAATCTTAAAGATATTAGTGGTTGGAAAAAAATCACTAGTTCAGAAATGAAGTTAGGCTCATGGTAAATCACCACTCAGCAGCTTTGGTATCTTGTGAGCTGTGTGCCCTCTCTAGATCCTGAGTTTCTAATACATAATTCCGTTTCCTTTAGCTCCCTTTCATTCCTACCAGCCAGACAAGATTTTTATAATATTTCAAATTCATATTTATATGTAGATTTGTGGGTTTCTTTTTGATATTTTCCCCATACACGCATACCATTGTGCCTTGTTCAATTTGACCTTCTCTGTCTCTTCTTCCCCTCTGGGTGTCCCTTTCTTTCCCTAAGCAGTCTCTCATTTGCTTTCATCATGTGCATATTTTCCCACATATATATCCATAGGTATCCATTGAGGTTTAGTCTGTTGCTGTGTATTGTAATGATAATGCTGACCCCCAAGACCTGGTCGTCCCAGAGATCAGAGAGTCTGTATGTAGACCCAAATGACACTATGTAACCTCATCCCCAGGTTATTTCTGATTGTAAATAGCATGCCAACAGCCAATAGCTGGGCAGAAGAGACATAGACAGGGTTTAGGATTGGGAGGGGTGTCAGAGAACCACAGGAGGGAGAAGGTGAAGGAGGAAAGAGAGCTTCCAAGGGTAGGTGAGTCATGAAAACGTGGCCCTGAGGGTTGACCAGTTGGAGTTAAGAGCAGTCCAGATGAAGAACTCAGGGTTATCGATAAGAAAGTAGATTTTAATAGCATAGAGGGTATATATCTGTGAGATTTTGTGCTGTTTAAGGTTTATTGTAAATAATAATAAAGGTTGTGTGTGTTTTTTATTTGGGAACTAAATGGTCAAAGGTGGGGTAGAACCCCCGGACTGGGATTAGAACTTTCAACAACAGGTAATCCATATATTTGTGTGTATATATACACACAAACACACACACACATACACACACATGCACACACACATATACACATACACACATGCACACACACACACACACACATACACACACATTCTTTATATAAGAGATAATATGGAATATTTGTCTCTGTGGGTCTGACTTACTGTATTTCACACGGTTAGGTTGCTATCTTGTTTGTGTGTTCAAAGAGTCAGTTCTGTTTCACTGATATTGTGCTTTGTTTTTTGGTTCACATTTCATTCATGTCTGCCTTTATCTCTAATTTATATCTCTATGTACTGACTCTGTGTTTGGATCCTTCTTGTTTGTCTGACGTTGTGAAGTGCATCACTAAGTTCATTAATCGATGTCCCATTGATTTTTTTCCCATGAAACCACTTAGGACATATGCCTTTCTCTTAGAATTTCCTTGGCTTGCAAACATTCTGAAAACCTGTTTTGTTTTTGTTTTTGTTTTTTATTTTCATTTGATCCCAGAAATTTAAAAGCTGTCATGTATTTGAATAATTTCTGAAGTTTCTCTTTTCTTTTTCTATTTATTCTTCCCAAATGATCTGATATCAAAAATTATTTCTATTTTTTTTTATTATGTGTTAAGGCTTGCTTTTATATCCTAAAATGTACTTTAAGCTTTTCTGTGTACATTCTGGTTGTTTGATGTGATTCTGTAGCTTCAGCTAGATACGTTGGGTGTCTTTGTTCTGAGATGGCTTTGCTGATTGCCTTTAGCCTGCGTGACTAATCTGATACTGAGAGTGGGTGGCTGAAGCCATTATCTTCTCTGAACCCATTGTCCTTTCATTTCCATCAATGATTCTCTTCCGAGACAGGGACCCCCAATGCTTAGCCTACGGTTCTTGCAATTGCTTTGCCTTTTGATGGACTATTCCCTTTATGAATGTGTAGTGGTGTTTTTCTCCTCTAATCTTTGCTTCAAGTTACTTTATTACATAGAAATGTAACTGGTATAATTATGGCTTCCATTTACTTGGTATTGATTCCTGTACTTCCACTAATACACACACATACACACATATGGTGTTCTTTCTATCAGTTCTGTTCCTTTAGAGAATCCTGACTAATACAAGTTCTGTAATGGACAATGTCTTATTTTCTCTTGCTAAACATGTCTTTTTTAACCTTTCCTCCTGCTCATAAAATCTTCATGGTAAATCAACATAGCTGTGTACAGAATGAGAGAATCGTGGCAGCATGACTTGGGACTTCCTTATTACTTGTCTTACTTCCACTGAGGAAGAGAACAAGACTCATTACAGATGTTTCCTCCCCAGAGGTTTTCAGCACTCGCCCTATCATAGTAAAGCAGGCTTTCTGGGCCATAGGAAAGAGCACATAAGTAAAGATAATTACTGCAGAACGTGGTGTATAATTACAGGACTCCTATACTTCCACTAGAATAGAACTTCTAATTATCTCTAACGTCTAACTTCATAAAAAATCATGAACAGTATTTCCAAAGAAATTACACAAAGTGATAAGACCTTAGACTATTGGAATAGAAAAAAATACAAAGAATTTTTGGAATGGAATAGCCTACAGGATCTTCAAATTCTCCTGATCCTTACCGGGCCTTTTCTTTCACCATGTCTGTACCACTCTGCCTGACTTCAACTCTCTTTTCTTTTCCCTTCCTTTATTTTGTTCAAATATTATCTGTGCTTCTACTCTAAGTGATTGTTAAATATGTGTATAAAGTACAGTTACATTAGTTTTGACATTTTTCTTTCTGTGTCCTTTGATAGGAGAGTAGTTGGCTTTGATTTATTTAAGTATATTTTTGTATCCAATGTGGTTTGGTAGTGCTCCTGTTATGATAATTTATTTTCTTCTCTCTGAGTGGAACTGGGGACTGACCCATCACCTGTAGGCTTCTCACTAAGAACATTCCCTAATAAAACTGCAAGAGATGCCAATCCCACTAAATGTAAAACTTGCAGGACATAAACCTAAGAAGCATGGAAAAATAACAACAGGACTCTTCCAAAAGATCATGGTTTGCTAATTACCAAATGGATCTAAAGATATTGATCTGAAGAAAATTCTGGACAAAGAATTTAAAAGTTTGTTTTCAAAACAGAAACAATGAATTCACAAGGACATAGACAAGCATATGAATAAAGTCAGCAAAACAATTCAGTACCTAAAGAAGAAACACAGCAACATGGATGAGAAATTCAGTGTGGAAACTGAAATTTCAAAAAAAAAATCAGGTGGAAACATTGGAAATAAAAATGTCAATGGAGAAAGAAAATCAAAATTATCATCAATAGACTAGAACATGAAAAGAAAATGACATCATAGATAAAAGATAAAGTCAAGAAATACTATGTTAAGATTGATTAATAGGTAACTATACCACACTGCCCTAGTTTGCTTTCTACTGCTGTGATAAACACCATGGTGAAAAGCAATTTGGATAGGAAAGAGTTTATTTCACTTTACAGTTGAAGTTCATCATGAAGAAAAATCAGGGCAGGAACCTAGAGGCAGGAACTGAAGCAAAGACCAGGAGGGAGTGCTGCTTACTGACCTGCTCGCCATGACTTGCTCACCCTTGCTCGCCCTGCCTTCTTAAATAACTCAGAACCACCTGCCAAGAGGTGGGACCACGCACAGGGGACTGAACCTACCACATCAATCATTAATCAAGAAAATGTCCCAGAGATTTACCTACAGGCTAAATTTAATGAAGGCATATTCTCAATGGAGGTTCCCTCTTCCCAGATGATTCTAAATTATATCAAGTTGACAAACAAAACAAAATGAAAAAAAAAAAAACTAACAAGCATGGACACCATCCAAAAACTTGAGTGACATAATCCCAAAACAAAACTTAAGAATCCATGGAATAGAAGAAAATTCTGAGATAAAAACCAAAGAGAAGCCATACTGGGGAGGAGGCCCAGTTGGGAAGAGTGTTAGCTCTGCATGAAGAACTGAGTTCATACTCTCAATATCACATTAAAAAAACAAACAGGCATGGTACCTGCTTATAAGAGGGAGAGCCTGAGCGTTTGCTATTCACCCAGCCCTGCTGAAAAGCAGCTTCTGGTTCAATGAGAGATCCTTTCTCTCTTAACATCTTGTAACCTCTGCAAATATACACACAATCATGTGCAAACACCACACGCACACACACACCATATGCACACACATAAAACAAACACACAAACCAAAACTAGAAAAACAATTAGGGATGTGGGAAATCTCCTCAGGGAAACTGTAGCAGAATTTCTTCAAATCCAAAGGAGTAACTGAATATCCAAGTACAGTGGGCTTTTAGAACTCCAACTAGAGATGACCTAGGAAGAACTTCCATACAAACAGTGTCAAGCCATAAATTAAATATGTGTGTATACATATCTACATATGTATGTGCATATATGCATATATATATATACATATGTATATGTATATATATATATGCACACACACATGGAAAACTGTTTAAGGAAAGTAGCAATTTACAGAGGCAAGACATAAGAATAGCATCAGACCTTCCAGCAGGAAACCCAGAAGCCAGGAAAGAGTAGAACATACCTCAAGCCATGAAAGTACACAACTACTAACTAAGGTTTCTTTATCCACCCAAGTTACTTAAAATTGAATAAAGACAATTCAAGACAGAAACAATGTAAAGTGATTTATGACCACAAATCTAGCATGGCTGAAGAATCCTAAATTCAAAAGGAACAAAAGCACCCCCAATTACGCCAGGACAAGGAACAATAAATAGCATGAGATGGATAGATAAATAAACAGTAACTACTTAGGCACAAATCATGTTTAGCTAGGTAAGCCAGAAAACACCAAACACAAGTAGAAGAGAAAGAAAACGGAGACCAATAATATAATCAACCAAAAAAACCAACAGAGAGGATTACAGATATCTGCAAAGCTATCTCAGTAATAAATCCAAATGTAAATAGACTTCACTAGCCAATTGTAGAACACCAACTAACCCGTGGAATTAAAAACAAGACCTCACTGACAAAGCCATAGACTGTGTTTTAGAGTATAAGCCACTCTAATAAAATAAACACACATGTATGTGTATGCATGTATATAATATGTATACATATGGATATAGTATGTATACATATGTATATATACACACACATATATACATACATACTAATATGTGTATACATACTATATCCATATGTACACACATTATATACACATGTGTATATACACACACACACATACATGTATGCATACTATATACATATGTACACATATTATATACACATGTGTATATATACACACACATACACATATGTATATACACACATATACATATGTATATATGCATACATGTGTATATAGCATATATACATATGTGTATATATATATAATACATGTGTATACATACCATATCCTTATGTACACATATTATATACATGCATATACATAAACATACACATATACATGTATATTTTATTAGAGTGACTTACAAGCTATGATCAGCTAGTCCAACAATGGATATCTCCTGATGGAAAGTCTATGAATGTGATAACTGGATATCTCACCTGATCTTTAGTAAATATTGGAATCTCAAAGAAGCAGAGTCTAATACGAGGGAAGGAACTCTTTTACTTGAAGGATGGTTTGACTCAGTTCCTCTCTTTCCCCACCATCCTCCAAATATGACAGTTGGTGCCAAACCCCTAGGATTTGTGGGATCGTTTAAATGAATTGCCATGTGTGAAGCTTCTGTGCCCTGGTTAGGTTGGAGCCTGAACAGTACACTGAGGGGAGACCCCCCCATCCATGAAGTTGCTGCATTACAACCAATACCAGGTGTCCTACAGTTCTTGATAAAATACCTCACCAAAAGCAACTAAGGAGAGAAAGAGTTTACTTTGGCACAAAGTTCCAAGGAACTGTCTTTCATGGCGGGAAAGTTAAGGCATCTGGAACTGGAAGCATCTGACCATATTGCACCTGCAGCCAGGAGGAAAAGAGTGGTGGACACTCAGGATCAGCTAGCTTTCTCCTCCCTAAGAAGTCCGGGACATAAGCCCAGGGAGTGGTGCTCTCCACTTTAAGGGTATGTCTTCCCACCCCAATTAAGTTAATTGCTCACAGGCATCTCCAGAATTATGGATTCTAAGTGATTGTAGATCCTGTCAAGTTGGTAATCAATATTAACCATCACATTAGGACTTCTTGTCTCTGTCATTAAGAGTTCTTATCCTCTGTCATTAGAATATGTTGGCCATCATCATTAGGACTCCCTGTCCTTCTCCATCCTTATGAATTCTTGTCCTTTATTAATAGGACCTTTTTTTTTCTCCACAATTAGGTCTTCTTATCCCCCAAGGCTGAACTTTTTGTCTTCTCTAATGCAGAACTTTTGGTGAGTCCCTTTAATTTCCACAAGTACCTCTTTCTAGCCCAACAAAGTAATTCCGAAGCCTACGCATTTATGTCATAGGGTAGTCTCAACTTCATTCAGACATGGTTATTCTTGGGAAACTAGGAATTTGGTTTCGGTCTCCAATGTGGGTTTGGCCATTTGCCAAAGGGGGCCTGAAGGTCACAACAGTGTTTTTTTCGTGTGTGTGTGTGTGTGTGTGTGTGTGTGTGTGTGTGTGTATTCCTAGATTTACCAAAAACATTCAACAACAACAACAAAAAACCCTTGTCTGGATTGCAAGTTTGCATTGGCAAATGGTCCAAAGGTCTTTAAATTCAGATTTTCTTTCAATTCCTGGCCTACATGGTAAGGAGTTCTTTTGACCCTGCATGAATATTAATGTATTGGGTTTTTTTTTTTTTTCCAATTTATATATCTCTGGAAATCCTTCCCTCTCTTAGTAAAAGCTCCCTTGATCTTCTCTTCTCTCACTTTAAGAAAAAAAAACCCTAGCCTGGAACTTAGCACTTGTTGCCAGTTTTCACAATGAACAGGAATAAGATGTGTAGATGACAGTGTTGGTACCTGCTGTTTTCCTTCCCAGACTGAAAGATGTATAAATATGCACTGTGAATGAAGCGTTCTGGGAAGAGGGTTCATCTTCCGCCGAACCTTCTGCAAGGCTGACTGATTAGAGCTTTAGAGATTTTGGACATGTTGGAATGTGATTGATTGATTAGAGCTTCAGAGATTTTGGACATGTTGGAATGTGATTGATTGGTTAGAGCTTCAGAGATTTTGGACATATTGGATTTTTGCAGAGCCAGGATCTGATTAAAATGTATCTTAGGCATCTTTAGCCCCCTGTTAGCTAAATATTTAGGTATTGTTTACCTAATTACATACTCCTTTCCCACCTATGTGTCTGCAAAGGTATCATGGGGATGTTCAAGTGAAAACTTTTTCAAGTGTGTTAACTTAGCAGGCCACCTGCTTCCACAACTCAAAGGCTAAACATCTCATCAGGTGGCATCAAGGGACCACAACAGAGTTTTCTCTGCTTTTGTTACAAACTACCTTTTTGATGATTCCACTAATGAATATGGAAAATGTCTTGATTAATGATCTTATTTGGTATGTTTCTATAAAATTCATGAAATTGTTACCAAACTGAAACATAGTATTTGGGGAAACCTAAATTTGTGTTCTTGGGTCATGGTCACTCTTATTTGGCTCTAGAATAAACTATTCCTTTTAATCCACTGAGATAAGAGCTGTTTCTTTTGTCAATGCTGTGTTTTGACTTCTCCAGAAAGGTTTGTTCTGCTTTATCCCACAGCCAGTTTATAGGCAATTTTAGTTACGAGTCTTCCCAGCAATTCATCAGTGGGATGCAGTCCAAAAAAACTGATCAAAGACCCCCAAAAGGCTTCTCTAGCCTACAGAAATGTCCGAAGCCACACATCTCATTAGCAGTGGTGTGATTCCTCTTTCTCCTCTTTGCCTTCTTTATTTCCTTGATGAAGCTCTTCACAAATACTTAAACCATCTGTCCAGGAGCATCCTGTCCACAGTTGCTTGAGAATCACAGGCAGAGATTTCAAGTAACAAAGTTATCCCTCCTCTTAAATCTAATTGTGAACATATTCTTTCTTTACATGGTATGGGGGCCTCATAGCCTGCTGATGCCCCAATTGAGCAAGAAACATTTTTGTTGTATACTAACCCCTTAGGGTTCTTCATCTTCTTTTTCTATAAATTCATTAATCTGTTCTCTCATATATGCAGAGAAGCTACAAGTAGAACAAGAACACAGCCACACATGTGCAAGGGCATGAGCACACACACACACACACACACACACACACACACACACACACACATATATATATACCTCTGCAGCCTGGCAGGTTGAGCACTGTAATGCCCTACAGGTCACACATTCACCATGCGCCAATACCCTAAAGAAGGAATAGCTAACCCATTATAGAGCCTTAGACATGCAGGGTCTCCTTCTCCACCTTTGGCATGTAGCACAGGTTATGTCATTAACAAGGACTGCTTCCACATGATGCAAGACCTTGCTTCTGCTTGGGAATCTTTAGGAGAAGAACTCTGACTTTGCCTGGTGGGACTGAAGCTTCTTCCTTCAGATGCTCTCTGTGCTTTCTGCTATGACATTAGTAAGTCCTTTGCAAGAAGGACAGTTTGACTGCTCTTTTGTTTAACCTTCCTTCCTTTCTCACCCCCAAATTTAACACAAACACTTAAGATCCATTCGACTTTGTTTCCTTGGGGAGGGGGGGTAGTTATGGAAGGTAAGGCACAATGGGTGACCTGTCTTAGAAATCTAAATGACCCATTTTTCTTTCGTTATATGTATGTAATCTTACAGTTGAATGAAGGATCTCAGCATAAAGACCTGATACCTAGAATATGGTAGAGGAGATAGGGAATAAGCTTCAGTTTATAAGTGAAGGAAATGAATTTTAGAACAGGAACTTGATAGCACAAGCTTTAAGACCAACAATTGACAAATGTTTAGACAGCAAAAGATGCCATCATTTGACTGAAGAGGCAGCCTAGAGAATGGGAAGAAATATTTACCAGGGATTCTTCTGACAGAGGGTTAGTTTCTAGAATATTCAAAAAATTAAAAAAACAAAACAAAACATCAAACAACCCAATTAAAAATTGGGGCAAGTAATCAGTAAGAGAGCTCCCCAAAGATAAAATACAAATAGCCTAACATAATTTTCTTAAATGTTCAGCATCCTTAGCCATTAGACACATGAAAATTGGAACTACTTGGGATTTCATCTTACTTCAGTCATAATGGCTAAGATAAAATAAAATGACAGAAAAGTACTAGCTGCAGATGCAGGGCAAGTAGAATGTTTATTCATGGGAGTGCAAACTATCGCAGTCACTATGGAAATCATAGGCTTCCTCAAAATGCTATAAATAGATCTACTGTGCCATCCAGCTATATCTCTGCGGAACATATTTCCAAAGGACTCTATCCTAATAGAGATGCTTACTCATTCATGCTCATTGATGGCTATTCACAATAGCCAGGAAATGGGAGCAGCCTGGATGTCTATCAGCTGACAAATGGATAATGGAAACAGGGACCATGTATACAATAGAAATGTATTCATCTACAAAGGAAAATAAAATTAAGAAGATCTCTAGTAAATGGATGGATTTGTAAATAATCATCCTGAGAGAGGTAGTCAAAAGACAGTGGGGACCATCCTCATTATAGTTCCGTTCTCCGCCTCTCCATGGGGTCCAGGTAAGGGGATTTGATCCATCCCTTGAGCTGCTGTGTCTGGTACATTACTGGCTTTCTGATTTCCCTGTTATGATGTTAGTACTGCCTAGAGTCTCAATTCACAGCAATACGTTTAGCGTATGACACCTTCTACTCCCAGGAATATATATCACTTATCAGTCTGCTTCATGGGTGGTGCTGGATGGGTATCACTGCTCACAAATCCAAAGTCATCCTCCATTCTTAAAAGCTGTTTGTCAAATGGCATTTCTTCAGGAAAGGAAACACCTGAAAAACAAATTTACATGCTTAGGAGTAACTTAAAGTAGAACAAAGCTTGACCCCAGCACTGTGTATTCCAGCCTTTTATCAGAAAATAGGCATGAGGTGAGCCCGTTACTACAAGGTCTTGTATCCCTTAGCCCTGGGAAACTTCTAGTGTTTTTTGTTCTGCTGATTTTTTTTTTTTTTACGCTTGTATTTTCTATTCTGGAAGGAAGATTTAGATGTTGCTTCTCTTGGTAGGAGTTCCTAATTTTACTTGCTTCCTTTTCCTACTTTTTACTGATTATCTTGATTACATATTTCAAGATTTCTATGGAGATAAATAGCACGGATTATTTATCACATTTTCAGAAAGCATTGCTTTGCCTTCGTTGTCTTATCAGTAATTCACCCTCATTCTAGGGTTAGAAGTACGGCGTCTTCTTTTTCTTGCCCTGCATTGTAATTATGGGATTTCTACTTTTGACATTTTTCTCTCCTCATTCATTGTCACCATCTCCTTCCAGTCCTATTCTCTCTCTCTCTCTCTGTGTGTGTGTGTGTGTGTCTCCCTGTCTCTGTCTGTGTCTATCTCTGTTTCTGTGTCTCTATATCTGTGTCTCTGTATCTATCTTGGTCTGTCTCTGTGTCTATCTCTGTGTCTGTGTCTGTCTCTATGTCTCTGTTTCTATCTCTGTCTGTCTTTCTGTGTCTCCTCTCTCTGTCTCTGTCTCTGTCTCTGTCTCAAGTTTGTTCTGCTCACATGTTTTGTGGCTCCTTGGCTCTCTATTCATATCTGACATGGGGATGTCTGCAACTCCAGAGGAGGTTTGTAGCCTGGTGGGCTTTTCTACAGTGTCAAGAAGCTTTCTGACCAAGACTCCACACAACAGGCCATCCAGTCTCTCTAAAGTAGAATTACCCTGTTCTCTGCCCTGTCACTGATGTTCTGAGAACAGGTCAGGGTACAGATGAGACACCACTGTCCTCCTGGCAAACTGTGTCTAGTTTCACATGGTTATGGAAACATCACTCCCTTTGTTTAGCTTGAGTCAAGTCCCGGCTGTTGCCTGGGAAAAAGAATAAAGTTTTGACTTTCTAAGGAGATGTCTGGGGTTGGAAGAAGAAAGAGAGTGCTTCCTCTAGCAGGTGTATTAGCACTCCAGTTCTGTAGGAATGACCTC
This sequence comes from Rhynchomys soricoides, assembly GCA_019843965.1. NCBI lineage: Eukaryota > Metazoa > Chordata > Mammalia > Rodentia > Muridae > Rhynchomys > Rhynchomys soricoides. The sequence continues at coordinate 7,568,844 of JADRCH010000028.1, read as the reverse complement.
AAATACTGAGTGTGGTGCCTTATTAGTGAATTATAGGAATTAAATAGAGCAGATTTGGAAGCATTAAAATTATAGCTCATGGCTACATAAACATGACCTTTATGTAGAACTGTTTAACTATATGTTTGGAGAAATCTTTATTTTTGTTTTTTACAAGGAATTTATGACTGTCTTAAGGATCATGGGAACGGTCATTACCTACATTTTTAAAATGTGCACATTGCTCTGTGTTTCCTTTATTGGGTTTTGATTTGCTTAAGGAGAGGAAGACTATAGTTTGAATAGTTAAAAAATATTTAAATATTAGAGAAATAAACTTATCAGTTGTATTTTGAGAGGGTTGAATAAAAATAAATGATTTTCTGTCCTGGGAAGATTCACCACGTGGAAAGAAAGGAATGCTTTATGGTATTTGCAGGAAATATTAAAATGTGGTGTTTCTCTTAATTATTTCAGGTTTTTACCAGTAATAATCTGTCTTTAGTTTATAATAACAATGCAAGACTTTCTTTCCTAATTCCTTTGTGGTATTGAAAAGTTTCATTCAAACCACCACCCACGGCTCTGCTCTCCAAGAACTTGCTAATTGTCTCTAAATTGTATTGCTAGGTAGAGTTTTTAAATCAGAATAGCTTCTTTGGGGTTGTGTATTTTCAACAGAGGGGTATAATTTTAAGGATTTTCATAACTCAATGGTAAGAATAACATTACTTTCAAAATAATGATATTAAAAGCCTGAAAATTACTTTCCAGAAAACCCAAAGGTTAACTTCTACATAGGTGTCAACAACATCCACCTTCAGAAGAAACAGAGGTACTTATGAGTGGGTTTGTTTCTGAGGGTTTAAACAACAGAAATGTTATTTTCTCACGGTTTTCCAGCTGCAGAGCTGAAGATGAAAGGGCTCCAGTGCTGGTTTCTTTTGTGGCCTTTCTTGATGGCTTTCAGATGCCCATCTTCCTCTCCATGTGTCCTTTGTTTTGTCTTCTCTCCCCATGTGCCTGTTCAAGCTTGCTTTTATCAGGACAACCATTACAGTTGATTGGAGCCCAACCTAATGGTTTTATTTTAAATTATTTACTTCTTAAAGCTATATTTCAATAGCATCATAGTCTGTGGGTCTGTGGATGTTAATACTTCAATATACAAAGTTTGAAATGGGAAAATACAGGCCACATGGATACAATTATGCATGTAATTATTTATCTTTATACCTCCCCCCACTCAGAGGTAAACAGATATTTGGGTTGACTCTGTTCAAAAAGTTGTGGGTAGATATGGTAGATACATAACGCTAATATGTTTAATTGAATAAAATCACAACATCTGATCAAAACATGTCACAGTGAATGGGAAGAACCATGATCACATGGGCTACCACGGTGTGCTCAGTAAAGCACCCTCACATTGTATTTGCTGTCTTTCAGCAATGCAAAGGAAAGCAGAAAGGTCAACAATTCTGTGGAATTGGCATTCACAGTAAATGCACACATTAAGCAGAATCCAAGTCTTATGAAATATTTAATAATCTGAACAGTATACTATACCATCATAACTACTAGGAAAAACTGAAATAGAAACACGATTTAAATGTTTTAATGTTTTTCATTAAGATTTGTATAATAATTTATAGTTTCTAGACTTTGCCACACAATCATAACAATTTTTTGGAGTAACATCCCTTGTGTCTTCATTTTTATACACTGGCGATTACATTTCTAATTTTCTAAATGCACAATTATGAGAAAATTCATTGTTTTTATCATAAATTATTAAAAATTATATAATGTTTAATGGGAACTATAACACCTGCAGTAATGAAGCTCTGAGGGATCCAGTCTTTGGTATGCCTTAGTGGATCTGCAGAGACAGACATAAGAAAACCACAGTCTTTCTGTGAGCAGTTTATATCCACTCTAGGAATAAAATACACCCTCAGTGTGTCAACATTCCCTTCACAGAAGGAAGTATAAGTGTCAGATGCTGTGTGCTCATGTGTTAGCTTTCTTATGCATTCGATAGCAGAAAATTTACGTTTAGGTATTCCTTATTTATTTATTTCTGGCAAGATAAATTGCATCACACAATGTTGAAAGGTGAACGTAGATTCTCTTCTGTCTATGTGAAAAGAAACATTTTGTGAAATTCAAGCAAGCAGCAGTCTCCCCTTGACTTTTATGTCTTAGAAACGTCCTTAGCCTGTGGCAGTCAGGATAATTCTAGGCTTATCTTGAAATTCACGGACTCTTTGAATGTAGAGTAAAATAACTGAGCAGAGTGAATTAAAACTGGAGACAGGAAGAATATAGAAAAAGAGGATTCCTCTGTCAGAAACCAGCTGCAGCCTCAGAAAAGACAATGCAGAGTCTGGGATGCACACAGTAAAGTTAGGAAATGTAGTCGTTGTTTGTGGCAGTAAAATTTAACCTCCTCAAAATAAAATCACCATTGCCTTTAGTTACAACCTTGTGATTAAAGACAACACACAATAAAAATCTACAAATTATTTTATAAAAGATATGCAGTGGGTTAACAGCTTGAGAAGTATTGATGATGTGTTAGAGTTTTATATTTAACCAACTGTCAATGTGATGTACTATCAGAATTAGAGCCAAATGTGTGTGTATTACAAAGAAATTAAAAATGATCATGACACGAGCAGAGAGGAGGTTTGCGGCAAGTGAGTTTGAATGATGCTGACGTTTTCATTACTTATGAAATTATGGAAAGGTATTTTGAGTTTAAATGTACGTGATAAAACTTTAGATCAATATAAACACTAAAGATCTGAGATTATATTTAAGGGTCAAATGCAAACCAAGGCTTACGCAGGAATATTGTACCGGATTCGTGGCATGGATTTTAAATGAAATAAAAATCTCTGATGTAAATGATAAATTTGAAATTTACTCAATAAAAGAATAATTATACACCCACCCACCCGCACCACAAGGAAACGCCAAAACCAAAGTGAACTTGAATAAAGATGCAGATTAGAAATCTAGGATGTCTTTGTAGTTGACTGAGAAAAATCTTCGGTAACTCCTTTCTCTATTATTCATTATGTCAGAAATGACAGAAATAATGACTGTAAGTAATAGTAAGTATTATAGAAAGATACTTCCTGAGTTGGATGTGATTATATATACAATGTAATCCCTAAAAGGAATTAATATATAAGCTAGTTTACAAAAGCATACGGCAGCAAAAGACAAGTCTTACTGTACTTAAAAACTTTCACTATGCTTTTTCCTGCCAACTGTGTGATCAGAGGCTCTTTAGAGTATAACCCCAGTGTGTACCCACGATACAACAAAATAAAGTACTCCCTGGCCACTCTGGCCAGGGAGACAGCAGGGAGGCTAACTGCAGATCTTCACCTTTCCCTCCTCTCCTCCAAACCCAATTCCCCAGTCCTATTCCCAGCTCTGGAGCAGCCCTCCCTTCCTGTCTCCTCTCATCTCCAACTCACAGACCTTCTCCCCCAGCCTTCCTTCCTGACGCTTTATACTTTATCCCAGTCCCCAGCTCCAGCAGACATTTCCCGGGAACCCTCAGGCCACTCCAGTTGGGGAAGCAGGTCCCATCTGTCAATTCTTGATCTTAGAGCACAAGCCATTGGTGTTCTGTTCAGGAACTTCTCCCCCGTGCCCAAGTGTTCCAGATTCTTCCCCACTTTCTCTTCTATTAGATTCAGTGTATCTGGTTTTATGTGAAGGTCCTTGATCCACTTGGACTTGAGCTTTGTACAGGGAGATAGGAATGGATCAATTCGCAACCTTCTACATGTAGACTGCCAATTGATCTAGCACCATTTGTTGAAGATGCTGGTTTTTTTCCACTGTATGGTTTTAGCTCCTTTGTCGAAGATCAAGTGACCATATGTGTGTGGGATCGTTTCTGGGTCTTCGATTCTATTCCATTGATCTACCTGCCTGTCACTGTTCTTACCTTCGTCCTCTCCCACAAATCCAGTCCCTAGTCTCATCCCCAGCTCTGTGGCAGATCACCTGCTGTGACCTCTCTCTCTTCTTTGCCCCCATCTCCAGATGATCATCCAGATCTTCTCCTTCAGCCTTCTTCCCCTTCATCTTGTTAACCTAGCCCCCAACTACAGCAGGCATTCCTTGTGAACTTTCCAGCTAATCCTGCCAGAGAATCACGTTGGCCACGTAAGCAGATAGGAAAGCTTCAGGTCTACATTTCTTCAGTTCCGCCCTGCTTTGCTTCTATGATGTGGCTTTTATTAAAAAAAAAAAAGGGCAACTTAAATTGATTTTAGGTTTGAATGTAAAAAGAATCCAGTGATATCATAGCAACTGTTTAAAATATTTTGATACTGATTTTGACAAGATCATATTTCTATAATTACTGTTTACTTTGTTTCTTTGTCCAGTACACAGTCATCCTTTGGTAGGTACCGGTAATGGTCCCAGTCCCACACAGATATCACCATCCACAGATGCTCAAGCTTCCCACATAAAAGTCTCACACAGTCTTCATGTACCTACTCCCCTCTACACTTCAAGCCTTCCCTAAACTACTCATGGCAAATGCAATGGAAATGCTATCCAAAGAGCTGCTCTACTGGGCCTTCTAACAAAGCTGTCAAATGTCTGCATAGTTCAGTACAGATGTGTCCTAATTTGTTTCTGTTGCTGTGACAAACAAGACAAGTGAAAGCAATTTGGGGATAAGAGAGAATTCAGGGCAGATCAAGGCAGGAGCCTGGAGATAGGTACTGAATCATAGTCTAAGAAGAGGCAGCTTGTTGGCTTGCTCAACGACTTTTTATGTAACCCATGTCTGCCTATCCAGGAATAGCACTGCCCACAGTGGGCTAGATCTTCCTGTATCAAATAGCAGTCACAAAAATGTCCCACAGACAAGAAATAGACCAATCAATATAATAAATAGAAGTATTTCTTTCATTGAGGGTTCCTCTTTCCAGCTGTGTCAAGGTTTCAGTAAGATTAGCCATCACAAGAGTCAGTTACTTTCTGTTTCGAAGCTGATTAAATGTATGGTTGGGGAACCCATAAATTTTGTGATGGTAGATTTTTATTGTCAAGTTGGCATCACCTAGATCTGGGAAAGTTATAAATTATTTGAGATATCTACATACTATATATTTCATGTACTTAAAATATTAATTAAATTCAGTGACTGCACTGGCTGGTTTTGGGTGTCAATTTGACACAAGCTGGAGTTATCACAGAGAAAGGAGCCTCCCTTCAGGAAATGCCTCCATGAGATCCAGCTGTAAGGCATTTTCTCAATTAGTGATCAAGGGGGGAGTGTCCAGCCCATTGTGGGTGGTACCCTCCCTGGGCTGGTAATCCTGGGTTCTATAAGAAAGCAGGTTGAGCAAGCCAGGGGAAGCAATTCAGTAAGCAGTATCCCTCCAAGTTTCTACCCTGTGCAAGAAAGTAGATGTTTAATGTTTCTTGGCTATGACTACCAGATAAGGTAGCCAAGGTTATCTCCTGGGCATCTGATGCAAGTAACTAGGTGGGTGGTGTGGTAACTCATGAAGGAATGGGGAGCAGGTGATATATTTGAAAAGTCAGTCTAGTGGTATGCTCGCTGAATTTGTAGATATACATCTCAGGATGAAATATTACTGTGTGCCAGTTAACTCAGTATGCAGATCTCTTTCCTTGGATGGAGAGGTTGACTTTAGTTTGCAAGAAAGCTTAGTTATTGAGATCTTGAAAATGAACTGGAAAAGAGACATGTGCAAGAAGTAGCAAGGTCTATAGTCTATGGATGGATTTTGAATAAATTAGGTTTGATTTGTGTAGGGGAAAAAGACTATTTTAGTTCTCTTTCAATCTCTTTTAGTCTTTTTTTAAAAGAAAATAAATATATAAAACATAATTAGAATTACATTATATTTCCCCCTCCCTTTCTTACAAGGTCCCCTTTCCCACCCCCCCAAGTTTATATCCTCTTTTTCTTTGATTATTGTTGTACTTGTATGTATATGTATATGTATGCAGTCCTACATGATTAAAACCTGCTGAGTTTACCTTCGTACGTATATGGTTTCAGCGCTGATCATTCTGCACTGGACAAAAACATGGGGATTCATTCCTAGGAGAATCTAATTCTTCCTCTCTCAGGAACCATTACTTGTCTAGGGGTGGAGCACTTCCTGGTATTTTGGTAATCTCTCTTTCTTTATGTTCCCTGAATCACTGATGCGGGAACTCTCACATAGGTCTAGACATTGGGGCTGGACTCCCCCATTAGTCATTGATCTCTGCATAGTGTCCTGTCGTAGTTTTCTGTGACGGACTCCGTTTGCTGTAAAGAGAGGCTTGTTTGATGACTAGTGGAAGCTACACGTATCTGTGGGGACAAAAGTAAGTTTTAGAATGAGGTAAGGACTTATGCTGCTCTAACAAAGCGATGGGAAGCTGGCTAACTTTCCAGCACTACACATGCTCTCTCTCTTGTTGAGTGGGATGTAAGTCCAATTAGGCAGTTCTTGGTTCCCACCAACATGTGAGTACCGCTTACTGTACCTTTATGGATATCTTACCATACTGGACATTGTGGTGGATCCTAGATTAGGGTAGGACTGGTAGGCTCCTTGGCAGTTTCCAGAATATTCTAGTATGGAGGATAGACTACAGGGAAATAGCCTTCAGTCAGATCCAGCTTGGATCATTAGGGTCCTGTGTCTTAAGTGTGCAGTGTCTTCAGGAATAGGGGCCCAATCATGACCTCCGAGGGGCAGCTAAGGGCTAAGATGATATTCTTGTTGTTTCAGGAGTCATTTGTGCACATGTATGTATGAAGGTGTGCATGCTGTTCTCTTTCTCTCTCTCTCTCTCTGTTTGTGTAGGGACTAGAGATCAATGCCAAGAGTTTTTCTTTATCACCTTCTACTTTATCTTCTTTTGGAGACAGGTCTCTCACCGAACCTGGAACCTCACCATTCACCATTTGGCTGCCCAGGGATTATCCTATCCAGTACTAGGATTATAGGCATGCACTTGGAGTTTTATATGAGTACCAGGGACTCCGGGCCTTTTCCTTCTACACAACATGTCAGCTACTTAATCACATCTGAAACCAAGAAACATAACCTTTTAATAATAATTTAGTTTGTTTCTGTTGAACATTTTTCTAATTGACTATTTTTAAATGGTAGTGACTATATATATATATATATATATATATCTTCAAACATGTTTATGCTATAAATTATACTATAATTTATTTTTTCTGGGACAACATACTTCCAAATTTGCCACCCCAAACTATATGGAATCATGAAGTAGCTATGCTTGTTACAGAGGTAACTTGGAAGTTAGGAATGTATTTCTCTACTGGATCTCTAGCATCATTTAAAAGAATCCTTGTCAAAAATATTTCTCCCTTCTGTTTGAATTGAGATTATATTTTCAAAAACTATTATTTTGTCTTGATTTGAATTTCAGGACATACATAGAAGGTGCAGTAACTCCAGGGGCTGGTGTGGTGTGACTCTGCATCTGTGAGCCCTGGGAACAAGTGCTTTGCTTGCTTGGAACAGGGCTCTGTGCACTTCCTGTTCTTTCATTAGAAAATTAGTAAAGGTTTCAGTCAATTCCATAATTGCAGTGGAATATTAATGAGTAATAAACGATTAATATCTTAATAAATTATTAAACAAATATGATTTATTAATGATTTATGGTTAACAATTAATAATTCAACTTTTTAATGGCTATCATGAAGCATACCTTTCCTGTTTTCCAAGATTCCTTGTTTTGAAGACAGAATAGAAGAGGATTTCCATCATTATCCCTGTCTCTTTCATGATCCTGCAAAGTAGGAATTGCTTCTTCATCATTCATGAAGAAGTTGACAGAGCAGGAGTATATGAATTATGTAAGTATTTAAGGAGGGGAACATTAAGATTAAGCACACAGGTGATGTGTGCTTTCTTGTAGGTAAGACACCTTCTCTCAGAGTAGTTTTTGTTGATTTGAGATATGCAGAACTCCTGAAGCAGTTGAATTACTTCCAACTGACCTAATTAGGCCCTTAGAGTAAACTAAGTTTTTCTTACCTTCGTGGGTTACTGTAAAAAGTCATTTGGAAACAAAAGAAAGTAGTTCAACTTAAAAAAAAAAGCAAAAACAAACCAAAAAAGCCCACACGTGTGGCCGAAGAGTTTTAACTTGCTTAAACAATCTTAATATATAACTTCCAAAAGAAACATCGTATTTTAGTTTCCATGCTTAGAATGATAGTCATGTTTAGATCTCTGCATTAAGAAATCAGAAAAACCCTGCTCCTCACTGGCTGTAGCACTCAGGAAAGTGGGTCCTACCTGGACAGCACAGTGGAGCTGACCCCAGGGATTGGGGTGAGTCAGGCAGAGTGCTTGAGGGTGAGAGAGCTGGCCCCACCCCAACATCTACCCCATCTGTGATCTGCTGGAGTGAAAGGGCCAGTCCTGCAGATCCAAAGCTCCAGGATTTCCATGACATGGCAACAACAGGCTATCTGAGAGGATCCAGTATAGATAGTGTAGCCAAAGCCAGAGGCCTTGAAGCGACCTCATTGCAATGAACATTTGCAAGTAAAGGTGTGTGGACAAAGGGGTATACTGTGGGACACACTGTGACATGCTACAGCTTCTATGACAAGATCTTTTTTATTCTATCCTCTTTTTGGGGGGGACAGGAGGTTGCAAAGGCAGAGGGCAAATACAAAGGGACAGGAAGATGTGTGGGATTTGTGTATATGATGTGAAATTCACAAAGAATCAATAAAAAAATGAACAAAAAGGAGTCAGAAAAAATAATAAAGACGCATTGAAAAGTTATTGTATGCTTATTTTGTGTTTAAAATGCATGTGGTGGCTAAAATGTCTTCCCTGGAGGGGATGTGAGTATTGTTGCTCCTTTCAAAGACTGTAATGACAAACCAATTTAACATCCACCCTAGGCTATCTGTGAGTTTATTGAGTCTGAAGATACAATTATGTATTAGTGGATGGCTTTGTGCACTATGTGTTCTGATGCTGATTTCTGTGCCCAGAGATCTGGTTGCAGTCTGGACATTGATATTGTCATATTTGGAACATCGTCTATCTCAATGATGTGTAAAGATTCTTTTCCATCACTCCTGACTAGTTAGTAAAGAGATGATTCAGCCTAGAGCTGGGCAGGAGAAGAGAATAGGTCAGGAATTCTGATTCCAGTCAGGGGGTCCCAAGCAAGAAGAGGGGAAGGAAGAGAGAGGGAGAAGGGCCCAGAAAGAGAAGGATCCTGGAGGAGGAGAAAGACCATGATGGATTTGACATGAGTTGCGATGAGAGCTGCCACATGGAAGAGAGTGAGCCAGGGCAAAACATAGATTACAGACAAAGGACCACATGGCTGGAAAGTAGGCCATCATAGAGGGCTAGAATAGATGAGTATCTGCCTACCATACTGCCTGCAGCTTGTTAGTAAAGTTATTAGGTCTCCATGTCATTTATTCGGAAGTTAAAATGGTCTAGAACACACATAGAAACGTCCTGTCGTTACTTGGGAGGGAAGCGGGTGAGCAGGCCTTCTATCCAGAATTACAATTACGATTATGAAAATATCTTTTACATTCCAAAGAACCAGAACTTCTGTGAGACCTCATATTTAAGTTAATAGTATAGCCTGGGGTCATTTAAGACTTAAGATGGATATCCTACTGGGTACCCAGCCCATTTGTTAACTTGCCATTTAGAGACCAATGCAACAACCAACATTACTTGGTGGTCTTAGTGTTCATATCTACTCAGCTTTTATAACCCAAGCTAGTACATAGCTGTGGTCTTAAATTGTGTGATCTTCCATGCCCCTCACCCAAGAGTAATGCATGTTTTTTTTCATATGTGTGTAATAATTAGCTGAAAACCACCAACAGGTCAAAAAGTGACTTTATAAAAATAAATACCTGCCATGAGGGCTGGAGAGATGGCTCAGTGGTTAAGAGCACTGACTGCTCTTCCAGAGGTCCTGAGTTTAAATCCCAGCAACCACATGGTAGCTTATAACCATCTGTGATGGGATCTGATTCGCTCTTCTGGTGCATCTGAAGACAGATTCAGAGTATTCATATGCAATATATATAAAATCTGCCGTGAATGTTGAAAGCAGCATGAATGTAGTAGATCTGCAGTGATGTCTGCAGTACAGTTTATTAACTGGGTGCTCGGTTGCAGTCAACGAATTAATCCCTTGTAAAACTTAGTGCAAGATTTCTGTAAAGTGTTCAGCATCTCTTCCCCTTATCATGCTTTCTGTTCTGTTCAATAAAAGAGAGCAAAGCCCTTTATTAGGGACAGAACCACAAGACAGCATTTAGGAAGATTAAGATAGGTCAGAAACCACAGACAAAAGACACAGAGGGGAATGGAGAATACAAACTTGGGTTCCACCCTTGGTTAAACTACCTCCAAGGGTAAGTCTGATTTCTCTCCTTAATAAATAAATAATAAACAAACAAACCAGCAATGCAGCTGGTGAAGGGTTAATGACAGGAATGTAGGTAACTCCAAAGTACCTGCATTGAAACATCAAATCTCAACATGGAAGATGGCTCCCTCATCATCCCACAGATGAGTTCCTTTCTTCTAATCTTCCAAGCCTAGCCCCTACCCTAGATCCAAGGCCTTTGGGCAGTTAGGGAAGAGTTGTATAAAATAGCTAGGAGTGCCTGGACTCTCAGAAGAGGCTTTGATGACCTTCTCTTCCCCTTTCTTCTAAAAGGAAATGTTAACAGCAATAGGCTTGATTTCGATGGACTTTCACAAGTAGGCACAGGCGATCTTACGGTGGTGTTGGCAGTTTGACTATGAAGACTTAAAACACATGCGCTACGTGTAAACTTATCTTCACTTCGGCTTTTCACTACAAGTGGAAGTTTAGATTACTGACTATAAATATGGACATGACATTATGTAATGGCTCCATAGTTGGGAAAACACTAAAGATAATAAAAATACATGAATGTGATTCTTATTCTTTACATACTAGCCTGGGAAGAGCTTTTAAAGACAAAGTTGCAGGTCTTCATAAAATAGAAGAAAATAAAAATCTCTGCTCAGACATAATGTGTTTTAGCTCAAAAATATTGAGGAACAAATAAGCCCATCGGGGGGTACCCAGAAATAAGCAAAACCCCTTGATTTTTTTGTCATTGTCTTCCCAGCATATATCCCTGTAGTCATTATTAAATTATGACTCTGAGTTATCACCAACTCGCTTTCTCATTCATCGTGACCTTCTCTCAAGTTGCTATGACAACAGCATGCGCTTGTGATAATGTGGTGAGCCAAAGCTAAGTTCTAAGTAGTGTGAAACACTTGCAGAAAATAGCCTTATCTGTCAGATTTCAAGAGCCTCCAGCTGTTTACATAATTGTAATAAAATTTTACTGAAATTCAGATTGCTCCCAAGATTGGGCTTCTTGAACCAAAGATGTAAATGTGATGTAAAAGCCCAATCTTCAGGGGACTTATTGTCACTTAGATCCCAGGACGCTCAAGGTACAAGTTAATGGCATTTCATCATGGTGAGGAAAGAGAACATGGTGACCTGGGAAACATTGCAAAGAGAAATTCATCTTGTCTATACTTCCTGCCCACATTTATTATATAAAATGCGGTCCAAACTCTTCAGTGGCCCCTTTACTTGCTGCTTCCTGGCCTCCTTTTTCTGCCTCTTTCTGGCATTTGTTTTCTTTCCTCTTCCCCATGCTGTATTGTACCATCCACTGCAGTGGGGAGAAATTGTCTATGGTGTAAATGATCCCCCAGCCCAAAGTATGCATTGAAAGTTAATCCCTGTGGGGATGTGTTAAGAGGCTGTGAACTCCAGAGTTGTGTGGTGGGGCCTTTTGCCAGTCATTGAAGCTAAAAGGAGAGACCTGAGCTTGGATGCTGTCTGTGTGTATGTGATGCTGCATGCAACCTTGGGATTCTGCAGAAGTCCCATGAAGAAGGAGGGCCTCACCTTCTACTTATTCTTAGTTCATTGGCCTTCAGAACGACTGACCAAATAAACCTCTTTATATTTTATAAATTAGCTGGTCTGAGATATTCAGTTATAGCAAAAGAGAGCGGATCAAGACAACATCCTAGCCAGGAGCAATTCTTAAAACAATTTTCTTTTCAAAGAGAGAAGACTGTATAAGAAGACTGTATAAGAAAACAAAGCATGCCAGTATTTTGTTACTATTTTAGAAAACTGCAGCTATTTTCTTCACACATTTAGAGAGATATGAGTAGAAAAAATAATGACAAAAGAAGAGAAAAATAAGGATGGCATACATTGGAACTATTTTAATCATGAAATATGTAGTCCATTTCAACTGAGTTCTGTGGAGAAGGCATTTCAAACCATACCACTCATGAGCCTGACCAAACAAGCATGGTCTGCTTTTTTATTCGATGCTGATTCTGAATGTCATCTTATTTAACCTTTCAACATGATGAATAAAAAAAGAAATGAATTACCGATTTTAGGGTAAACTGGAACCGAAGAATCGGTTTGCCAACCAGGATTTATAGGAGTGGCAGTTCTGTGCCCACTTCTCATTCATGACCTTGTAAATCCGACTCAAAAGAGTTTTAACAGAAAGAGGATTTGTTGAAATGATTATGAGATGGTGCATACAGTTGAGGGAAGAAAGATCAATTAGTGCATGGGAAGTCACTTCCAGAACTTTCCATGTTCATAGGATGGGAAGATGGCTGAAACCTTTGGGGGTCATACTTGAATCTAGTGAGGAAAAGGTTTGTTCCTATGCCTGTCATTAACAAATAGCCATGAGGGGGAATAAAAGGCTGGAGGCAAATGACAGCACACCTCATGTATGGTTCACTTTGTTATTGTTATTATTTCTTGCTCCACTTAGCAAGCACAGTCAAGTGTCCAGCACTGGCCTTGAGGTTTTCAGCTAATGCCTCACAAGTGCTACACAGTGGCATCTTCCTTACAGACAAAATGACAGGAGTGCAGAATTCAGTAGCAACTGACCCTAGCAAGAATAATTGCATGGGAGATTCTGAGAGACACATGTTAGAAACTTTAGATTTGTCGGTGAATAATGAGAACCCTGAAATCTTGAGCATCTGTCATTGGTGTAAGAAAGCATTTGTCTTACATTTGGTGCACAGTTTTCATAGAAAGATGGGATTTAGACGTTTGTTAAGGGATAGAATGATCCTAAGGAAGAAGATGGAAACATTCACATGGAAGTAAATAGTTAAAATGTCGAAGACTAAACGGACAGATGAACGGGATTTTATTCAATGTGTAGGTGCCATGCACCCTCTTCAGCTTCTTACCTCTACCTCACAGCCAAGTAGAGCTGGCTGCCATTAGCCTCCACGGGACATAGGATCCCAGGCTTCAGAGACTACACAGCGGAACCTTTGTGTCTGAACTTTGCCTCAGCTGTGTTCTTATCCAGGTCTCCAGCCCTTTTCTTTGTCTGTCATGGCTATTAGTTAGTGTCAGACATAATAACTTATCTAATAGAGAGAAGATTCTAAACACATTTTCAAGTTACCTACTTATTCTACCAGGATTTGTTGACCACCAGAAAGATATATATGTACCTAATACCTACATATTACACCTATAAACATATGTACATATACATATGTATATACACACACATATATTGCATTTACAAATATTCATTGCATTTTGGAGAGAGTTTAGGTTTAACATGAGATGCAGATTTCCCACAGATCACCTGCACATGGCTCCTCCAACCATCCATTACTTTGTGCCAAAGGCACATGTGTTCTAACTGATGAATCCACACTGGCATCTCATTTTTATCAAAACCCAACGGTTTAGATTAGGATTCATCTTTGACATCCCATGTTGTGAATTTAGACAATGCTGGGTCCACTATTGTTGCATTATGCCAAATAGTTTCACAACTATATGAGTCTTTACGGTTCTATTTCTCCTTCCTTCTTTCTTCTGTAACCTAAGGCAACTATTTATTCGTTTAGTGTCTCCAATGCTTTGCCTTTTCCAGAACATTCTATAGTTGGCCTTATATGGGAAAGACTTTGTAAACTGTCTGTTTTCATTTAACAAAATACCTTGACATCTGTTCTCATGGCATTAACAGCTTCACTGTTGCAATATATTGAAGCTTATATACTAAGGATATTTTGTTTGCCTATAAGTTTTGTCAGTTATGAATGGATTTTCATGAATATTGATATAACGATCTTTGCATGACATAAAATTTCAAGCAATTTGGCTAAATACTAAGTAATTAATGATTTAACACTATGGTAATAATATGTGTAATTTAATAAGAATCTGTCACACTCTTTCCAAAAGGAACTGTACCAGTCCAATTACTTTCTAGCAACAAGGGAGACTTCTTGTTAACATCTACCAGCATTTAATATTTTCAGTGTTTCCCTTTTTTTTTCTATTCTGATGATTGTATAGTGAAAAAGTCTGACTTCATATATGACTTGTCCAGGGTGGTGGGAAGTTTTACATCATGTGACATAGTTCAGCATAGCTTCCGTGATAAAGAACATGGAGGAGCCAGGAGAGCTGTCTAGTGCTAACACAGACTTATGCTTAACTCTGTCCCAGAGAGGTCTGCAGGGAGGTGTGGTCTGATTCAAGTTGTAGGATCTGGCTTCAACATACAGCCATGTTCTAACATTCCCTGGCTCTTTGTTTTTTCATAAAAAGAAATGGAGGAATGGTTTCAAGAAAGGAGAAAGCAGAAAAGAAGATAGGCCCAATGAAATGGTAAAGCAAATTAAAATCATTGGCTTCTTCAATTTGAACAGAGCTGCACGTACAGATGGCACCTTATTATCTTGAACAGGTAGTCAGGTCAGGGTCCCTGGAACAGGTCTTGGCTTCCAGAGAATATTGGCCATATAAGTCCATGCGGTATGTTGAATAACAATGTGTATAAACTGAGTCATTGGGCAGACTAGAAAAGGGTATGTACTTCAAGACAGTTATTTAAGGAATAATCTGGTGGTGTGGCATTCAAATACACAAAAAGACGTAGACTCAATTCAAACTTAGATGAAATGAATTATTACAGCTAGCAGAAGGACTGCCTTAGAGCCAAACAGCATGCCTTGCTGAAGGAAGGGTTTATAGGGGTAGACATCAGAGGTGTATGTTACAATTCTATGGAATCCAAAGCTGGGCCAGAAAGTTGGTTTACTCCTTTCAGTCTCTTTCCTGTTGTGTAGCAATAAAGAGAGCACTTCATCCCAGTCCTACTTGGATGAGACCGTTTATAAAAGCAGAACGCACAAGCACCATTATCCTATTCTTATCTCACCTACAGGCCACCAGGATGTCTCAGGCATTCCAGGGTAAATGTCAAAGGCCCTTAAGGGATGCCTGGTACCATATTAAGCATCTTTAGCCATCACAGGGGACATGTATAAACTATTGCACAGGTCTGAGCACTTTGCAGAAAGCATCACTAACAGACTGGAATAGAACAAGCAATGACATAGTGTCATTGGTTTAGGGCTGGCTGCTACATCCTCACACTGTCATAGATCTGGAGGTCCAGGAAACATCTGAATTCTCCACAAACATGGCAAACATTTCTCTCAGAATCTAGGCATCTTGCATAAGAGAAAGATTGGAGAGAGAAAAAGGACTATGTCCACTTAAAAGTTCTGGTGTGTGTGTGTGTTTGAGAGAGAGAGAGAAAGAGAGAGAGAGAGAGAGAGAAAGAGAGAGAGAGAGAGAGAGGGAGAGAGAGAGAGAGAGAGAGAGAGAGAGAGAGAGAGAGAAGTTATCTAGGTAACAGGATACCCTAGGCCAACTCAAAAAAGCCTTGAGGAATTTCTGTGGGATGAGCAGGATGGAGAGGTTGTTTTAGGGTACTGTGAAGAACAAAGGAACTTCGAGAAAGATCTGAGTAGGGAGAGATTTGAGGATTTGCTGGGCAGAGATGTCATGAATGAAAGAAAGGGGGGAAATTCTTTGTTTGAAGTAGTTGATCTCTTAAATCAATGTTTGTAAATATTATCATGATCAAATCAAAATAATCTTAATTACTGAACATATATTGCCTTTAGAGGTCATCATTTACACTGATTGTATCACCTAGTCCAATATCCATAATTTGATGAAGCATTCTGATGCTCCATTTTTATTTTAAATGCTGTACCTTTGCAGTTCTCCTTTCAAATATATATATAAAACTTGTTACCTGAGGGGGCGTCATAGGATCTTTTGAATTGTAATATACAGTTTCATCAAATGTTCCGGAAAACACAAACACAAGCTGTAGTCAATGAGTAGGTGAATTAAAATTGGAAGTGAAAGCCACAGAGTCACTCCACAAGCTGGGGAAAGGCTTGATGGATGTGTGGCTAAGAACCTCCTTGTTGTTTCCTGATCTCCTGGCTTCTAATTACACAAAGGAGGGGAAGATTCTATAAAGGAGTGCATCTTTCTTTGACTGACATAAGTGCTATGCTTACTGTGCATGCAGGCAGCTGATGACCCGCACTGTATAATCATGTGATGAAGTATAGTCCATGGGTATTAACTCTCAAGTGATTTGTGATGTTCCATGATCACCTTAGAATGTTCTTTTCCTTTAGGGTGAATCCTGTCTCTAAGGAAGTTCTTTTCACTGAAAGTAGATTTTTTTCCCATACAATATTTTCTGACTATTGTTTCCCTTCCATGAACTCCTCCCAGATCTTCCTCCTCCCCTACCCCCCAATATCCACATCCTTTCTTGTTCTTTCTCATTAGGAAATGAACATGCATCTATAATAATAGTACCTAACAATAACAATAATATAAGATAAAGGCAAAAATATCTTGAATAGCTTGAAACAAACAGAAAAAGAAACCAAAAGAAAAAAAAACACAGAGAGACAAAGGGACATACACCTTTGCACACACAGAAATCCCATAAAGACACAAAATCGGAAGCCATAACACATATGCAAAAAAACTAGTAGGAGAAATATACTCAGATAAAGCATTATGAGACAAAAAACAAAACAACAAAACTCTCCAGAAATGCCATTGAGTTCATTATGTGTTGGCCATCTACTGCCAACCATGGACCTGCCCTTACGTGTGATTTGTATACCCAATGAAACTCCAATGAAGAAAACTAATATTTTTCCATATGAGCAGTTACTAATTAAAGAGAACCTCTGAGTTAAGAATAGGGTCTTTATCCTTTATAAAAGAAAAAGAATCCTTTAGAAGAATCTTTAATTGGATTTTACTTTCTAAAAGTGGTCAGATTCCAGTGGTTCACTGGAATGCTTTGTCTGTACAATCTAAGGCAATGACCAGGGCAATCCAAGGGCAATCAGATATGTTCCTATTTGTTGGAATGGTTTGACTGTACAATTCAAGGAACTGATGGGGCAATCCAAGGGACAGCCTTTTGTTTGCTAGGTCCTGGAGTTATCCTTCATAATCACATGTGTCAGCACAAAATCAAACTTCTCACCTCAAAGGCATTAAGAGATAGTTTATTATGGAGCCAACTATGAGTGGTCATAGCTTGGGGACCTGGATTTAGGTTGCCCCAAATTCCATGTTCCAATGAGTTAACAGTTTGATGAAATTTTTATAGTAACAGGAAAAGAAAATTCATAGTCAAAGGACTAGTGTATCTATACAGGCAATCTTCACAAAAAATATGATCAACTGTACTGAGATCTTATTCTCAGCTAGAGGAGAGCTTAAGAGATACTTAAGAAACAGAATCAGCAGAACATCTGAGCTTGTGGATGTCATGAAAAGACCCAATCCATGAATCACTGTCATAGAGAAATGAAGGAAAGGAAAAGGACAAGGAGGACAATGATTTCATGGCCAAGACACAAAGTAAGTAAGTAAGTAAGTAAATAACACATTTTCAATAAAATCATGGAAGAAAAATTCACAAAAGTACCGAAAGAGATGACCATTCAGGTACAAAATACTCACAAAACACCAAATAGACAGGACCCCAAAAGTAAGCTCTCAGATCATACTATAATGAAACCACTAAAAATCCACAACATAAAAAGTGTAGTGAGGGCAGGGCTTTGTGGTACACACTTTGAATCCAATATAAATGCCAGGCTAGCCTGGGGACACATAGTGGGAAATCTATCAGAGGAAAAGACGAAGTCCTTTTTATAAGAGTTGCCTTGGTCATGGTGTTTCTTCACAGCAATGGAAACCCTATCTAAGACAACATTCTTCAAAAACAATTCTAGATATTAATGTTCTTAATTTCCAAATCAAAAGACACTGAGTAGCAGATTAAAACAAAAGACCTCTGGTTTTAGTGCCTCCAAGAGACCCCGTTAGTGATACTCTCTTAGGGCAAAATGATGGATAAAATTTTCCATGGATGTCTTATAGTTTCACTGCTGTGAATAGACACCATGACCATGGCAAGTCTCATAAAGAGCAACATTTAACTGGAGCTTGCTTATAGGTTCAGAGGTTCAGTCCATTATCATCAAGGTGGGAGCATGGCAGCATCCAGGCAGGCATGGTGCAGGAGGAGCTGAGGGTTCTACATCTTCATCCAAAGGAAGCCAGGAACAGACTGAGCATCCTCAGGCATCTAGGAGGAAAATCCTCAAGCCCACCCCCACAGTGACACACTTCCTCCAACAAGGCCACGCCTTCCAATAGGGCCACTCCTTGGGATGAGCATATGCAAACCATCACAATGGACATGGAACAAGAAGCTGTTGCTATTCTAGTATCTAACAGAATTTTTAAAAAATCCTAATGAAATGATAAAATGGCCATTTCATATACATAAAGAGAACAATCTAGAATATTACAATTCCAAACATATAGTCTTCAAACCCTGAAGTTCTCAATTTTAAAAACAATACTACTAGACATAAATTCTACTCTACATTAATAGACAGGTCATCTAAAGAAACAAATAAAAACAAACAGAAAGACTTAGAAGTTATATGATATCATAGGTTGTGTTGACATAACAAATATTTACAGAATGCACACATACTGCATATTACATGCAGTAATGTGCTGAGAAGAGGAGCAGTTGTTAACACTTACTCTAAAAATAGTCTTTAAAACGATACCATATTAGGACAGGAAGCAAGCATCAGTAAATGGTAGAAAATGAAATATCTTATTATATATGACCACAATGAAATATTGCACAGAAAAACTGCAGAAAATATACAAGTCATGGCAGTAAAGCACTATCTTGAATTAGGAATAGATCATTAAGGAACTCAATGAGAAAATTTTAAAAACAATCCTAGAATTGGATAAAAATGAAAGCAGAGTGTATCAAAAACTATGGAATACAAAAAAGGTAACGCTAAAAGGTAAATATATAGCTCCATTTCTACTTTAATAAGAGAAAACGCAAGTTAGTGATGCACCTTAAGCTCTTGAAAACCATAAAATCAAACTAAATACAAGAGCAGCAAACAAGAGAAAGAATAAAGCTCACAGAAGAAATTAAATGAAATAGAAATGAAGAACAATCAGTACAGGGAATTAATAAAAGGAAGAGTTGATTTATTAAAAATCTCTGTAAGGATGAAAAATTCATAGGTAAATTAACTAAAAGAGAAAGAAGACACATTAGTAAAATGAGAGGTGAAAATGGAGACAAAGCTATCTATTAAATTCAGAAAATTATAATTATGAACCTTAAAATTTAAATTCCAATTAACTGAAAAATCTAAAAGAAATGAGTTAATTTTTTAGATACAAATGATCTGAGAAATTAAATTAAGGATGAAGTATGTAAATTGTAGTCTTTAAACCCAGATGTTCTTCTGTTCTCCATTTCAAAAACAATACTACTAGAATGGGGTAGATATTTGCTAGATATACTTCTAGCAAATTAATACCTAAAATATACAAGAACTCAAAAAATACTACCAGACATAAACTTCCAGACTGACTCTAGAGTAGTAATAGTTGGTGACTTCAGTACTGCACTCTCATTGACTGACAGACAGATCATCTAAAGAAAAAAAAAACAAAAACCAGAAAATCATGTGATTGAAATTGAAAGCAATCTCATTGAAAGCGCTGAGACTGAAGCAAAATAATAACATCAGATCTTCCAACTAAAAATTTCTAGGGCCAGAATTATTCACTGCGGAATTCTTCCAGACCTTCAAAGAAGATTCAACACAAAGTCTACACTAATTATTCCATAAAGTAGAAACAAGCGCTTCTGATTCTTTTTATGAAATTCGTATTATACTGACTCCTAAACCTGATAAGGATAAAAGACAAAAGAAAACAGTAGACTTATTTCTCTGATGAGTATAGACAAAATATTTTCAGCAAGATACCTGTAAACAGATTTCAAGATCACATTGAAACTATCATTTCCCATGACCAAAATATCATCATCCCAACCAACAGGGATGGCTTACGCTACCCAAACCCACAAATGTTCTTAATAACATGTGTGAACTCAAAGACAGAATTACATGATCATCTAAATAAATGTAGAAAAGACTTTTGGTAACATCCAGCATTCCATCATAATAAAAGCCAGAGAAGCTAGGGACTGATAAAACACATAGCGACATAATAAAATGTACGTATGACAAACATCATTCACATCATGCATTCCCGCTAATTTCAGTAAGAAGACGGGTTCCACTTTTTTCACTCCTCTTCAACACAATGCTAGAAATCTTTGCTGATCAATAAGACAAAAGGAGAAAGCAAAAAGGGCAGCAAATAGAAAAGGAAGAAGTTGTGTATTGCTATGGATAACAATATATAGAAAATGACACTGAATTCTCATTTCTTACTCTGCAAAAATCAACCCTGCATGAATGAAGGACCTGAACATAATACCCAGCCTCTTGAGAGTGACAGTATGGGCTACACTTGAAGATGCAGGAGTAGTGATGACTTTCTAGTTAGGACTCCAGTCACTCAGGAAATGAGTCAAACAATTGAGAAAAGGGACCTTACGTCATTAAAAAGCTTCTGTACAGCAAAAAGGGATTGACTGAAGAGGCAGCCTACTGAATGGGGTAAACATTTGCTAGATATACATCTAGATAATCAATACCTAAAATATACAAGAACTTAAAAACGAAATGTCAATGAAACAACTCAGTTTAAAAGTGAGCTTTAAAACCATTTATCAAAAGAAGAGATATGAATGGCTAATAAATGTCTTAAAATCCTTAGTCATCTGAGACATTAAAACTAAAACCACTTGTAGATCCATTTGATCTCTGTCAAATGGCCACCGTCCCAGAAACAAATGGAAAGTGCTGGCAAGGATATGAGGAAATCAGAGTCCTTACTCCCTTGTGGTGGCTGTGTAATCCATTGTAGCCACAATGGAAATCATTGCTGAGGTTTCTCAAAAAGCTAGAATAGAGCTATCATATCACCCAGCTATAGTACTGGTGGGCATATATTTAAAAGACCATTCACATTCACATAGTCCTGTAAGCTAACAAAGGAGCATCCCCACCAGACAGTGTGTGAGTCTATAGCTCTAAGGAAAACCACACAAGCAATTGGAGCCACTCCTCCATTCTGCTGATGACTGTTTGCTGACATTTCAGTTCTGTATGCGCTAAATGTGGTAATTGATCCCGGACATGATACATTGCAACTGTTGCATCTTTTAAGTTGAGCCCTTAGTACTGTGGTTGCAACATTGTCTATTCTTCAGTAGACTAAAATATTGGCAGTGCTATAGCGCTTTCAGTTACAAAGGACACGCTCACGAAGCTGATGTCCAGGTGTCGTGGATTGCCCTGTTTGTATTTGACGGTGAAGATATTCCTCAAGCCTTGCAGTTACTGACTTGGATATTATCAACAAATAAGAGTGGTATCTCCTTTCTACATTAATGACAAAATATAGCTATTTTGACTGTTATTTACAGTTTCTCTCACTTTCCTATGTGAGAGATGGCCACAAGGAATTACTGGCATATGTTGTTTGATAGGACATCGTTAAGAACTCCATTCCAAAATAGTCTCACTCCATACTCACGGAGGTAATAATTCAGTTGAGGGATTGTAAGCTCACACAGCCTGGTTGTGTTGGGTTCCTGCCTGTATTTCAATCAGCTCACACCCCTTGTCCAATTTATGGTTCCTTATGGCTTCTCAGACATAAGCTTCTTTTCCCTCTTATTCTGGTCCATCCTGAAAATGGTGGCAACCCTCCACCCTCTGATCCAGGTTATCTAGACTGTGTTCTCATTCTTCGGGCTCTCTTTTAAGTGGAATCTAGACTCCTCCAGATTCTCATGGTCTTGTAGGTCAGTTTCTCAGTCAGTTTGGGGCACTGTGCTTGTGCCCCAAACCCAGCTTCAACAGTTTTTACGAGTAGGAAAGTTGTCATTTCATGCCTGGCTTTCATTATTAGCTACCTAAAATTATATTGCTGCATACAATAAATAGATTTTTCAAATGTTGGAGATTATGGAGCAAGGTAAAATAAAACAACAGCAACAACAACAACAAAAAAACCTGGGAGCAAAAGCATCTCAGAGGGAGGGAAGATCATTAGACTCCGTCAAACATGTCTAAGGCTATTATTGATGGAGAAGAAAGATTTCTGTTCAGCAGGCAGATATTGAAAACAATAACAGTCTCAACATGAGTCTCAAAAGAGTGTAATTAGCTTTGGGGGAAATGAAAAGCTGGTTTAGACCAGCAGTTTCTAACTCTCTGTCTGTGTTAGCATCACCTTCTTAGAGGCACAGAAGTCTCACTGCTAATCCTGTAAATAATAAGACCCACTAAGACAGGCACGCTAAATTGCTCCCAGCTTCCTTGATCCATAATTATGAGGAAGGTACACCACTGTGCATGGCCTGCTCAGCTAGAGGTAGGGGCAACCTGACCATTAGCAGTTACTAAATCTCCCTGATGTTTTTTAAAAAAGTTTAATCAAACTTGCAACCACCAGCCCAATCATCAAACTCTCTTTGTGTTAGACTTGCTCTCACAGGACTGTCAGTGGGGTGAGTTGATTTGGGGGGGGGGGGAGGGTTCTGAGTTTGTAGAATTGCTTCTTCTATCTGTACCTCCATGGGTGGCTCTGAGCACCACAGCTTAGTCTGATGCTCATGTAGGAGGTGTTTGATTCTAGGCTTCTCCTAACAATGACATGATCACATGTACAATGGCATGCTCACATATATGATGACATGCTCACATGTATGATGGCTTGCTCTTCTTTTCACTGCTTGTTAGTTAACGGCTGGTGGCAGAAGAAATAGTAAAGGAAACTTATCAAGTGTCTTCATATGCTATTTACTTTTGTCGTGTTATGTATGTCTTTAAAATTTAATTATAACTTGCCTGCTTCTGGCTGGGGAGCAGCTTCATGGTAGAGCTCATGTTCAGCACACATCAGGAACTAAGATCAATTGCTGGTGGGAATGCAAGCTGATACAACCTCTCTAGAAATCAGTTTGGTGGACCCTCAGAAAAATGAACATAATACTACCTGAGGACCCAGCTATTCCACTCCTGGGCATATACCTAGAAGATGCTCCAACATGTAATAAAGGCACATGCTCCACTATGTTCATAGCAGCCATATTTATAATAGCCAGAAGCTGGAAACAACCCAGATGTCCCTCCACAGAGGAATGGATACAGAAAATGTGGTACATTTTTACAATGGAATACTACTCAGCTATTAAAAACAATGACTTCATGAAATTCGCAGACAAATGGATGGAACTTGAAAATATCATCCTGAGCGAGGTAACACAGTCACAAAAGAATGAACATGGTATGTACTCACTGTTAAGTGGTTATTAGCCCAAAAGTACGAAATACCCAAGAGTCACTTCACAGCAACAGTAGGGCTGAGTGTGAGGTCCCAGATGGAGGACTTGGAGAAGGGACTGAAGGAGCTGAGGGAGTTTACAGCCCCAGGGAGGAAGCAACAGTGTCAACTGGCCTGACTTCCAGATGCTCCCGGAGACTGATCCACCAACCAAAGAATACACATGGAGGGACCCATGGTGCTGGCCACATATGTGGCAGAGGAGGGTCTTGTTAGCCATCAAGGGGAGGAGAGGCTCTTGGGCCTGAGGGTGTTAGATTTCCCAGTATAGGAGAATGCCAAGGAGGGAAGATGAGAGTGGGTGGGTGGGTGGGAGAATACTCCCATAATGGCAGGGGGAAGGGTGAGGAAATGGGGAGGTTCTAAAAGGGAGATCTGGAAAGGGGGAAACATTTGAAATGTAAATAAAGTATGAAAAAAAAGCGAAAGCTTCTGCTTTCTGTGATGAAAAACAGGATGGAGTGCAATGGAAATCCCCTGTAATTGTCACCAAGTTTTCTGAAATGATTTGCATATTAAAATAGCCAGAGAATATAGGTCAAATTGTAGCCTGGTTATCTAGCATTAAACATGCATCCTGTGTTTTGATGCTCTTTTTCATAGTATAATGGAAAAAAATGAGGTGTAACACTTTATTTGTAATGTTTTTGAAATAAATCCACTAATCTGCTTTAAAAAAAAAATGAGTGTCAGAGACTTACGTAGTTACTTCAGGCTTAGATTTTAAGCTTGTAGAGCTGTGTCCATCTTGTCTGAGGTGTTAGTTGATTTTAGTGCGGTGCATCCATCTACAGCTGAGAACTATTGCTGAGGTACAAACAGAAATGGGTTTCTTTATTTTTGATGGAAGCTATTTTTCTATTTTTATCGTATTTTTGAATTTTATTTGATGGGGGAACATAGTTCCCTGTCTTACCCCATTTATATATTATTAAACTTACACAAAACACTTGCATATCTTGTCAGAACGTTATCCTCCTGATAATGGAAAAACGGCTTTGTAAATCAAAATGAGTTTGTTTTGATCCAAAATGTTTGCTTTTTGCCTTTCTTTTGTTTTACAATCCTTTTCATAAATTCTGGGACAATACATTTATGATCCCACATAGCATAATAGCATACAATTTAGTAAAATGAATACTTGCAATACAAATCTTCATCCTCCACTGTACTTTGGCTTACCTGTGAAGTGTTTTTATTGTTTGGGATTCACTCTACTGACTTTGGAATCACTGGACCTGTTTGAATCTTGATCAGTATCACCCAGCCTGTGAAACTTAGTGAATGTCTGTTGTGGAGAGGACTCAGGCCTGTTAGTTACTGTGGCAGCATCCCCTGTAAGGTCTTCAGAGAGAGACTGGCTCTGACAGAAGAAGTGCATCACGGATCTACTGCAGCAAAACAAAGTTATTTTAGTCTATAGATGTGAGGAGATCCCATGTGGCTCGTAGGCTTGTTTACAGTTTCAGAGGGTGAGTACATGATAATCATGACAGGGAATATGTCAGCAGGCAGGTGGGAATAGTGCTAGTGAAGTAGCTGAGAGATCACATTTGATCTACAAGTCTCAGGCTGAGGGACGTTAGGCCTGGAATAGACTTTTTAAAACCTCAAATCCCATCTCTAGTGACATACCTCCAATGAGGCCATGCCCTCCTCATCCTTCCCAAACAGTCCCACAAAATGGGGACCAATCAAATTAAAAAATATGAGCCTACTGGGGCCATTCTCTTTCAAACCATCACAAGGGGCTTTACTCTTCCTTTCTTTCTTCTCTCTCTCTCTCTCTCTCTCTCTCTCTCTCAAGCATACTAAACTTGCTCACTGAAAGTAAGGAACTAAGACAATGACCTGGAACTCAGTAGTGAGAACAGAAATGAGGCTCTCAGCACTGCCCTCTTCTTAGGTGTGTAGGCCTCACATCCTTGGGCTTCCGCCCATCTCTGAAAGCATGATCCGGAAGGGCAGTTTCATTCCGGCTGGTTGATGCCGAAAACCACTGGAGTCCTGGTGATTTAACAAGTAATGTGACTAAAGGATGTCTCTGGGCTGTGGCATGAACCCAACCTACGAGAGTGTGGTGAGGAACGATGTTCTCAGTCATCTCTACTAGAATTTGGTGGCAGAGTAGGAAGGGAATAGTATTGTCAAGGGAAAAGTCAGCAATTACCAGAAAGTAAAAACTCTATTGGGCAGACAAACCTATTATGTAGGAATATAAGAGCAATGTGAGAAATAATATAAATTAACATAACTTCCTTAATGGTAGGTTTAATGGGGTAACAGTTCAAAAAAAAAGTTCAGATAAGCTTTTTCATCAAATTACTTAGTCAAGTCCCACAATATCTTTGTGAATAAAGTAAGTATTACGTGCTGAATGGCAGCTCTTTGATAAATTATCAATTTGAACAATCTGAATTCACTCTTTTCTGAGGCTTAGATAAGCATGCCATAGAACTCAATCTTTGTCCACTGGAACACTCTAAGTAGCTAAGGCAGTCATTCAGTAAGCGTTTACCAAAAGATTATCCAGGCAGAAAGTCTTCTACGCTATTATAAGACAAAACATAGAAGACTCATTATCTTCTCAAGGTCCTCATTTTCTGCCAGAGTAGACAAATATAGAAGCAGGTAGCTCCTTAAAAAAACATTATTTTTGTGATGATTAGGCTTTTGTTTTGTCGACTTGGAACAAGTTAGAGACACCTGGGAAGAGAGAACATGAGCTGAGAAAATGCCTCCATTAGATTGGCCTGTGAGCAGACCTGTGTGGAATTTCTTAATGAATGAGGGATGTGGGAGGGCTCAGCACATTGTGGGCAGTGCCATCCCTGGACAGGTGGTTTTAGTTTGTTTAGGAACAAACAAACAAACACAGTTGAGTAAGCCACGAGGAGCAAGCCAGTAAACAGCAATTCTAAATGACCTCAGTTTCAGTTCCTGCCTCCAGGTCCCTGCTGTGACTTCCCTTCATAATGCTCTAACAGCTGTAAGCTAAAATAAACTCTTTCATTCCCATATTGCTTTGGTCACGGTGTTTACCACAGCAGTAGAAACCAAATGAGGACATCTTGTTGTTTATTTGCTTAAAGCAAACTATTCCAAATTAAGCAACTGTAACAAAATTCTCAGCAGGGGCAAATCTTGACCTGTCTCTTAAAGTAGAGTGAAAGGCAGGAGAAGCACATTCCAGGCAGAAGTGTGGGCTTGAGCCACAGACCAAGAAAAATATTGGATGTTTAGAATCTGTAAGGAGTTATGTAGTCAAATATCTGGAAAGATTTGAAAATCCAGAGGCGGTAGACAACCTGAAGGTAGAGTGTTTCCCAGACATAGCAGGGCAGACACACATATAAACTCACAGGGACTGTGACAACATGCACAAGATCAAGCCAAACAAAACGTATGCAGAAGGTGAACGGGGCACAAAGTTTGTTTAAACACGAAGCTGTTTACAATTGATAGATACTAGGAGAGGGAAAAAATCTCCGTTGGAGTGACACTGGGTAATCAACCACACTCCAGAACAGGCCCTGTGCCCAGGGAGAGTTAGCCAGTACAAATTGGACTCCATGGTTCGTTACTGTGCTAGTGTTTGTTTGGTTTGAAAGAAAGAGAAAGATGAAGATGGGTGGGTAGCAAAGAGGGAGGGGCTCTGTGTGGAGTTGGGGGGGGAGAATATAATCAAAATATATTGTATGACATAATCAAAGAATAAATAAAAGATTTTAAAAGCAGTAAACATACAGATAAAGTGTAACCCTATAAACTAAAATACACGATTTGCTTGCAGCTTGCGTTGGTTTGGACCAGAGGAGGCAATAGTTAATAGGTGGTGGTTAGATCTTCAAACAGTTCCTGAGGCAGTAGAAGCCTGGTGACTGCAGATGGGGCTTGGTAGCTCTATGCATTTCAAAAAAACCCCAGTTTCCCTGTGGTTTAAAAAGCCGAGTAAAGGCACCCTAACTTTGCTCTAATAAGTGAATTTCATGCTAACCCTCTAAGAAGGGATTTCTAGCAGCTACGCTGAGGTTGTAAATTGTAGCTGTCAGCTGTCCAGTGATGCTTTGTATCTCCTCAGGGTACACATCAACAACTTTGTTTGAAACAGCCAAGCTCTGGAATGTGGGGGTTTGTAAAAATATACCTGAACTCCATCTGTGTCCCACAGACATAACAAGGCAGGTCAGTGGGAATGTACGAACAGAAGCTCTTTTCCTCCTCAGATTGAACTCTTGGTAACCATAGAATGGAGCAGAAAGGGTGAGGGGGTGGTACAACTGGGGATGGTGGCCAACTGCTAAATCAAAGTAGACACACACACATCACACACACAGACACACACACACAGAGACACACACACACAGACATATACATAGATCCACACACAGACATATACATAGATCCACACACAGACACACACAGGGACACATAGACACACACAGACACACACATCACATGAAGACACACACAGATACACACAGATACACACACAGAGACACACACAGATACACACACCAAGACACACAAACACAGACACACACACATAGAGACACACATCACACACAGACACACACAGAGACACACACACACACAGAGATACATACATACACACAGAGACACACACAGACACAGAGACACACATACACACACAGACACACTTCTCGTAAAAAAGGTTCTTCTCTTACACCCGGGGAGACTGTAAGCTATGTGCTAAATGACAGTATTTGAAGACAGTATAGCAGGATACTGCTTAAAAACAAGAAAACATCCAAACCAATGTCCAACCCACCCTCCCGCTGTCACCTTCCCTCAGTCTAATAAAACACTGGCTTGTAATAACACCTGACTGAAAACCTTTGTCAAAGGGAATATGGTGGAAGGGTGTACTGATGCAGTTGTGCTATGTGGAACTGTGTGATGCTGGATGTCTTGGCCTACAGGTTTGCCAAGCTGGGTTTGAGAAAGTCATCCATTGTGAATTCTGTTGTTCATAGATGTCTTAGTCAGGGTTTCTATTCCTGCACAAACATCATAACCAAGATGCAAGTTGGGGAGGAAAGGGTTTATTCAGCTTACACTTCCATGCTGCTGTTCATCACGAAAGGAAGTCAGGACTGGAACTCAAGTAGGTCAAGGAGCAGGGGCTGATGCAGAGGCCATGGAGAGATGTAACTTACTGGTTTGCTTGCTTCTACTGGCTTGCTTGCTACTACTGGCTTGCTCAGCCTGCTTTCTCATAGAACCCAAGACCACCAGCCCACAAATGGTACCGCTCACAAGGGGCCCTCCTCCCTTGATCACTAATTGAGAAAATGCCTTACCGCTGGATCTCATGGAGGCATTTTCTCAAATGAAACTCCTTTCTCTGTGATAACTTCAACTTGTGTCAAGTTGACACACAAAACTAGCCAGTACAATAGAAGTGACTTGAGAGAGCTCAGAAGTTGGCTTTTTCCAGATAGCTACCTGATTCCTTGATGTGTCCCTGTGAGATTCTGTGCTGAGGAGCCAATCACAAGCAGACCTGGAATTTCACCCGTAGCAACTGTAAGATAGTAAATTGTGCTGTTTTATGGTGAAGTTTGTGTGGTAACACCACACACCACAATAGAAAGCTAATAAACATGTGGATACCATTCGTGATCGTCAACATTTACAGAAAACATGGAGAGATCTAGAGAAATAAAAGGTATTTTAGGTGGAGAGTGGTAAAAGTCGGGCAAAGAAACTGAGAGATGACTTTCAGGAGTGTGAGGGTGATACCAGCTTGTTGGATTCAAGTAAGAAAAATCTCAGAGCAGAGAACTCACCCTGATCCTTGCTCAGAAACTTTTCTGAGGCAAAGGGAAGGAATGACTTATGGTGTTAGCTTGACAGGATTCATAACCACCCAAGCGATGGGCCTCTGGAGATGTCTGTGGAGGATTATGTTGAGTATGTTAATTGAGATTAAAAGTGGCTTGGTTAGGGTTTCTATTGCTATGATAAAACACCATGATTAAAAGTAGTTTGGGAAATGTACTAGCTGGTTTTGTGTGTCAACTTGACACAAGCTGGAGTTATCACAGAGAAAGGAGCCTCCCTTAAGAAAATGCCTCCATGAGATCCAGCTGTAAGGCATTTTCTCAATTAGTGATCAAGGGGGGAAGGGCCCATTGTGGGTGTCATCCCTGGGCTGGTCATCTTGGGTTCTATAAGAAAGCAAGATGAGCAAGCCAGAGGAAGCAAGCCAGTAAGTAACATCCCTCCATGGCCTCTGCATCAGCTCCTGCTTCCTGACCTGCTTGAGTGCCAGTCCTGACTTCCTTTGGTGATGAACAGAGATGTGGAAATGTAAGCTGAATAAACCCTTTCCTCCCCAACTTGCTTCTTGGTCATGATGTTTGTGCAGGAATAAAAACCCTAGCTAAGATAGGGAAGAAAGAGTTTATTTCAGCTTATGGGCTCTAGTCAGTCTATCATTCAGAGAAGTCAGGGCAGGGACTCAAGACAGGAACCTGGAGGCAGGAACTGAAGCAGAGGTTGTGGATGACTGCTGTGTTCGTAGAGCACCCAGGTCGACTTGCCAAGGACTGCACCACCCACAGTGGGTTGAGGCCTCCCAAATCAGTCAGTCAGTAAGGAAGTGCAGTCCTGTTTACAGGCTAGTCTGATGGAGGCATTTTCTTTTTAAGAGTACCTTTTCCTAAATGACTCTAGCTCATCTCACGTTGACGTAAATCTAGTCGGAAGAAGAAGAATGCAGCATTGTGGGTAGCACTGTTTCCTGCTGGATATCCCGGGCTGTTTAGAGAGGGGCCTGAAAAGCCCAATCATCACTCCTGTGATGCTTCCTGCCTGTGGATATAATGTGGGCAGCTGCTTCAATCTCCTGCCATGTTGGCTCCACCACCATGATGGTCTGTAGCCAGACTAAACCTTTTCCCCTGAACTTAATTTTGTCAAGGGTTTGATCACAGCAACAGATGAAGGACCTAAGACAGAAAACAGTAATACATTCTAAACAGCTCAGTAGGCAAAGGTGATTTGCATACCACACAGACCACCACTCCAATAGTTGTGTATTTAGATTTAGTTTATAAATTAGGTGTCTATTTTTAATACAATGTTTTGATAGGAAATTTAGGCTTAAAGTGTAGAGCTGAGACAGATGTAACTGACTAGAGAGGTTGGGTACCAGAATTAACATTAAGGCACTAGTAGATTTTTAAGGTTCAGCATACTCACACTGACTTTGATCATTCACTGAGTCTGGGGGTAGAAGAAAAGAGACTCAAACACAAATCTGCAGATTTATCTGCCAAAAAGTAGGTAGCAATCCTAAAATATGTTTCAAAGCATCAAATAGCAGTTCTCAGACAGATGTGTAACAAATGCTTGCCAAAAGTCTTAATAACATTAACTCATTTAACTTATAACCTATGTAAACAGTAAGATGTTTTAACAGGTCCAAGGGATAACGTGAAGACTAGAATAATCAGAAATACTGAGATGACCTTACAACATTCCAAAGGGCAATACATTTAGTGTGAGGCATAATTAACTGTATAGATTTAAAAAAAATCCAACTTTTCAAAAAGTATTTGTAAATTCCGTGACTTAGAATGATAGTCTCAGTTTTCCTCAGTTTACAAAGCTGTGAAGCAGCCAGAGATTGGAGTACAAGTAAACCCCCACTCCTGGAGTTGAACCAAAAGGGTCTCATTAATTTCTCTTCAGTTTGAGTTTTCAAAAGTTTTCTCTGCAGTAATGTGAGAAAAAAAAAAAAAATGTATCCAGGAAGAAAAGTAAGTTCATAAAGGGACAAATGGCAGAGAACGCCATCCAGTTCTGGTGAGAGTAGAAGATACCGGGGACACAGGGACAGATCCTTTATCGGGATCTTTCTTTTCACAGCTCCAAATTAGAGATGGTTTTAGACAGGACTTTCCACAGTTTATACAGAAACTTCAAATAGGTACTAAGAGAGCAAGAAGACTGAAAACAAGGGTACATTTCCCCCAGGCAAAGCCTTAGGGCGGCTGCAGGCCTACAGGAGAACTGACCCATTTGTTGAAGCACTTGCATACAACATTGATGGAGAGAGCAGACTAAAAACTTTGGAGAAAAAAAAAGACTAAATATGCAGGCCTGAGGCTATGCTGCTGCCTCCCTGTGACCTGTGAAATGCAAACGTTGAAAAAGAACTGACTTTTCTTTTTTTTTTCTGTTTTTCTTTTCTTTCCACTCCACAGAAAATACAGGAATGCTAGAGAACCCAGGCAGTGGCACCATGTGTCTTAAGAGATGGTTAATCATGCCTGCTATGTGTGTTCCTGTCATGTCTAGAACTTGTTAGACACCTACCCTTGCTATGCTGATAAGGGTTGATCTCCTTACTTTACAATATTTTCTTTTAGAACCAAAACTATAACGAAGGCACATTTCAGGGAATCACGTGTTCACAGTCATCTCCCTTCTTCTTGTGATGCTTGACCTTCAATGTCAACTACATTGAGGGAAACCTAGAAGATGACCTACATCAGGGTATGTCTGTAAAGATGTTTCCCCAGATGATTGGCTCACAGGTCAGCAGGCTGATAGGGAAGACTCACCATGAATGTGAGCATCACTGTCTAGTAGTGTGTACACCCAGCAGCAAGGAAAGTTAAGTGCAAAGTGCACAGGCAAGAGTCCTAATACTCAAGTCGTAGTCTTCTTGATCCAATGGCTTTTACTTTTCCATGCCGATGCCACTGTGCAGACATCAGATTCCAGGTTTCCTTATCCCTTGAGCATAGACTCATGGTTTTCAGGCTTTTATATCCCACTGTGGTTGTGTCATTGATTTCTCTTGTTCTGAGGCTTCCAGCTGCATGCACTGAGAAGCTACTGCTATGCCCAGCTCTGAGGCTTGAAGACATTCATTGTGGATTATTTAGTGTGTGATTGTGTACATTAACCCCTAATAACACCATAGGGCAGTTTTGCCCTTACTAAAGAGAACATGCAAACAAACAAATCCCCACTAACAAAAAGCCACCCAAACTGATATTTAAGACAAAGCTTAGCCAAAACATTCAAACACTTTTAAATAAGTCTTGTTTAGACATATTTGTAAGTAGGTACTTTTCACTGGTACTAAGAATGGGGGTCTTTTGAAAACTCCATCGATTTAAGTGGAGATTTGAGATTAAAGTGTTAGACTTTAAATTTAGAAATTTTGTTTTGAAAATAATTTCTCATACAATATATTTTTATTGAGGTTACCCCTCCCACATGTCTGCCACCTACCTGAATCCATACCCTTTCCTTCTCTCTCATTGAAAAACATATAGGCAGGCTGGAGAGATGGCTCAGTGGTTAAGAACACTGACTGCTCTTCCAGAGGTCCTGAGTTCAATTCCCAACCACCACATGTTGGCTCACAACCATCTGTAATGGGATCTGGTGCCCTCTTCTGGTGTGTCTGAAGATACCTACAGTGTGCTTATATACATAAGATAAATAAATATTTTTTTAAAAAAGAAAGAAAACCATATAGGCATCTAAAAAATACTAATGATTAAACACAAGGAAATCAGAATAGGACAAAACAAATAACAAACATAAAAAAGAGCCAAAGAAAAGCTCAAGAAACACATATGAACACAGAGCACAGGGACACACACATTTGCATGCACAGAAATCCATAAAAGCAAAATCAGAAAAATCAGATTATAAGATATCTTTCAAAAAAAAAAAAAAAAAAAACACCTTATAAGGTAAAAAGTGCCCAGATATAGCTTCGTGAGGACAAAAATCTCTGTTAGATTTTTTCCCTCCTACTCCATCCATGGCACTCTAACTAAAATGTGAAAAGAAGAGTAAGGGTGTTCACAACTTGTGGAACACAAGCAGACAAGTGTGGAGTATTAAGTATTAAGGAATGTGGCCCAGCACTGCTCTCTCTCTCATTTGGTGAAGGAGAGGAGGCTATTTCTTTTTCCCTCGTGGTACAGAGCCTTAGTCCTTAGGCCAATTGACAGTTTCAGCCTCTAGTCACAAGTCTTCGGTCACTATGTGGTTTAACTTCATTAAAGAATGTTGGTACATTCTTAACTACTTGTTAAAAGCTGTTTTGAATTTGATTAAAACAGGCACAGTGAGATGGGCAAATAGAAGAAAGACAAGAAGACACTGAAGAAATACAGCCACTAATTGAGGAAGACTGTGACTACATAAAAATGAGAAATTCAATCTCATCAGGAGCAATGTTTATAGTCTGCCTTGAGCCAGCTAGCAGTATTAACTCTTAAAAAAGCCATCAGTGTCAGCCCCAAGAACTTAAAAAATGTTTTGTCCTACGATATATAAACATTAGAAGTAGAGAGGTATCTAAGGGGAACTTCTTTTGTTAAAGAAAGAAAATTACCAGCCTGGGACCTTTACCCCACTAATCTTTCTAGGAAGTGGCTGCCATTCCAGGATGAGAGAGGGACGGTATCATCTCAATGGGCACATCCACCCTTCTATCTTTTCATGGCTTGGCTCTGTTTATCCTGACCTTAATGAGCTAGTAAAAACCTCAGACAAACCCTGGATAGGTTCCTAAATAGGGGTCTTGATATTTTTCTTCTTCCAATTATAGAATTAATGGCAGGAAAACTTTTAGGTATGTCAGATAGGAATAGTCTGTTTAATTAAACTTTTTAAAAGTTAAGAAACACACACACACACACACACACACACACACGTGATTGAGGCACAGGGGGATAGAGAGGCTCCTCACAGCATGGAGAAAGCTCTCCATAGAAGGTTGGGGTTTTAAGTGTTTCTGGTCCTGATGAGTCCTGATGAGTCCCTTTCACCTCATTTCAGACTGGTCAGTTTGTCATGGTCAAGGAATCACGGCACAAACCACTCGAAGTCCAGTCTCAGTTAAGAACAAAGAATTTATTGAATGCATACCACAGGATTGATTGATAGGGGACACAGCATAGACTCAGGGGCTAAGACTGCAACCTGAATGTTTCCCTGGGCAAGTTTACAAAGGCAAAGCTCACAATGAGCTCATACGCAGGTGCAGAAAGGCTGTAGGGTGGTCTGCTCTTACTTAAGCTATTTTGACAGTTTAGACATTAACTGTTCTAATTGACCTTTAATTTCATTGGTCCTAAGTGGAGCCTGTGGTTGTGGAATTTCTTAAGAATAACAAACCTCAGAACAGGATATGTGGTCAACTCAACCCTGCTCTGAGTCAAACTATTTTCTATGTCAGCAGTAATATGAAATGGTTGGCAAGCATGAAACAAAATGGCTACAGCCGTGCTAGGGGAGCAGGCCTCAACAACCTGTGTAGGACTGGCCTTAAACATATCTGACCAGCCTGAACTGGTCAGTTGGAAGTGGGTTCATCCATGCTGATAGGAGTAAAGGTTTGCCAGGCTTCAGTGTCCTGTCAAAAGGATTCTAAAGAAGCTAGACATTGGCCATCTTTCTCATTTATCAGTGGCCGCTATCCCTGTCTTGTTTCAGGATATTTAAACCTGTTTCTAGTTAGGTGTGGCTCAGTCCTTAGCACACACCTTTAATCCTTCTGGCTGAAATAGAGACATGCCTATAGTATTTGCCTTTAATCCCAAACAATGAAGGTTAATTTAATTTGTAGAAGGAAGCAGCCATGTTTGAAATCGATATCTAATTGAATGACAAAGTGACAAATCAGAGAAAGATTTAACAAAATAGGATGTGCCCAACTCTCAAGAGAAGAGAGGGGAAAGGGAAGCTACTTAAGGGAGAGACAGACAGCACAGGAGGAAGAGAGTGCAGTCCAGGAATACGGTAGAGTTTGTGGAGAACAGTGCAGCAGAGATGAGAAGGAGAGTAGAGCAGCACAGAGAGGGAGGAGACAATTTAACTGGGGGAGTTTTACGGAGCTAGATTGAAGAGAGAACAAGCTAGACACAGGTGAAGACCGATGAGCCAGAGAATAAGAAGGAGCCAGAAGCTTAGCATACACTGCCATAGTTAGTATGAGGTCAAGCAGAGCCATTCAAGAGAGGCCAAAAGAGAGAAGCCAGATTGAATAAATCAGCTTGGAGAGGAGTTTGAGCCAGAACAGCCAAGTTGAACCAGCCAGTCATAGCTCAGACAGAACTAGAAAAGGGCTGACTCAGCAGTAAGTCTCAGAGGCTGAACACATTTTAGTCCTAGATCAGATTGTTTGGCGATTAGAAGCTTCTAGGGCTTGGCGTAGGTTAGCAGACTGAGGCAATAAGCCTCCAAGATGAGTTACTGCAGAATAAAAGCTGCTTCTACACTGTCTCTCCGCCTGGTAGTGTTCTGTCCAACTCCCAGTTCCTCACAAGACTGACTGACAAGTAGAACACCTGGAAGGCCTTATGCTAGAAGCACGAATACAAAGTTTATGGTTGCTAAACTGATCAAATGCTTTTAAAGGTTTGCTAATTAGCACGTTAATCTCAGAATTTTTTATTGGAAGTTGAACATTTGTTAATTAGCTATTAATTAGCTTTAATTGCTAACGTTAAGTATTCTTAAGATAGTAATGTTGGCCAAATCTTTAAGAAACACTTATACATGCATATAACATAAACAGCCTTGTAACCTAGAGCTTCAGGAGACTTACACTCTAAATGGTCCTGTGTCCAATGATTGTAGTGGAGATTTCTTGGCTTCTGATACCCACTTCATATGGGGGGGGGATCTTTTCTGGACTGTGATGTGTAAAATTTTCAATAAAAGTAACAATTTAAATATGTACAACATAAAGAATCCAGAATGATATTGCATTTACTAAACAGCTTTTGTTTTTGTTCCTTCTTGCTAAGGTATTTTGTTTTATATAAGTGTGGCAGAATTTGGTCTGAGGATGGCTGTCCCTGTGACCGGGCTGGGATTTTAGTATGGTGGTAGTTCATTCGTAGGCACATGCTGTTACTTTCTAAACAGGGAGTGTGACTAACTGACATAACAGATCAAGTCGGGTGTGAGTGGCTTAACACCATGCACGTTTCTCTTGCACAGACATGAAGTATGAGTGGTACCTGTGTGAGAGAGACAGGCTCCTAGCTCTACAGTCATCCAGACATCCACGGTGTTAGGAAATACTTTCAGGATTCTGCTAGTCTTAGTAGTTAGTGATTAGAAAGAGAAGTCAAGTGGGAAGCCTTCAGGGCTTGGCCCAGAAGTGCAAACATTATCTCTGGATTTTTCATTGGCCAAAGGTTAGTCAGTTACTAGTCCTACTCAGATATTAGTGAGCTAAAATATAAAATTCCCTGGCAAAGGAAATCCCTCTTATAGCTCCTCCAACAGCAAGGACACTTATGAGAGTAAAAACGTTGTTGAATAGATAGGATCTCCACTAGTGAACCTGGGAATAGATAGGCTGTCTACTAGTGAACCTGGGAATAGATAGGCTGTCTACTAGTGAACCTGGGAATA